>OY856411.1:1410920829-1411528329 GCA_963693085.1 Alisma plantago-aquatica
ATCATCTTATGTGGGTACCCGGTATGATTAGCCCATGAAGTAAACCGATATTGTAACGACAGTCGCCAAATCGACAAACAAATCGTTACTAAAAAATGCAGAATAATTATAAGAAGCGGATTAATAAAAATCACTAAAAATTAAAACCTTTTTGCAAAGAGATCCATTTCAAGGAAAACTCTTTAAGGAAGAACCAAAACTAGATATTCACATTGATCATATATTGTACATACACTGTGCCATCTCTTCTTGAGGATAACATATAACAGTTGCTTTCTCAAAACATATACATAAAGCAACAACAAACCTGAAGGCATCTAAGTTAAAATATCAGATTGTTCATAAAACCAACACGTACTAAATCTAAGGACCTGAGAGTACAGAGACGACACATAGGACTTCTATCTACAAGACACGATAGACAGTACACTCAACCTAAGCTGTCACTGTTGTCCCAGCTGCTGTTGTTCTCCTTCTGTAGTACGGTCTCAATCCCCCTCGTGCACCTACTGAACCATGTTAGGTCATAATTGTCCTCTTTCCTCAATGCTGGATCAAGATCATACTTTCCTTTATCATCAACCTAGATGTGAGGGGTTCATCAAGCATACCTTAACTTAAGGGACTCCCTTTTTCCCCTATACTTGAGGAGTACCATGTTTGAACTATATCAACTTAATTCTCGTCGTGAGCATTAGGTATACCACTTCCTCTCTTAGGCCTAGGAACCCTAGGTTCACTTTTAGGTGTCCAACTGCATGCTCTATCTCTTAACCATGTACCAAGCATGCAAAAGGCATGACATGCACTCCTTGTCATCCTTCCACTCGAGAAACACTTAGAGTTGGGTCCTCCTTAAGGACAACTACCAAGGTACAAGGCCTCATAACCTGTTACTAAACCTTTCTAAGTCTAAGGAACTCTTTTTCCTACCTCAGAAGGTAAACACCTATACCGTAGGCACATGGGTACCTAAAGCTTCATCTTTTCTTTCTAGGGTTTGGTCCCTCTATAGGAAACCAAGATGTCATCAACTTCTAGGGATCGATCATGAGGCAACCACTATCATCCATTTAGGTCGCATCAACCTCAACTCCCAGCTTTTCCTCATATCTCGGAGTCTAGGGTTCCAACCCTCTTGCTGGGTTTCTGACTCTCTCTAGAGGTAACCCTACATCCAACCTCACCATTAGAGGTCCTATCTTTGTGAAGGGTCATCCTCAAAAGCATGCCCCTAGCTAGATGAAGCTTATGGTCAACATATGTTTGTTCAAGGTTATCCATAACCCCTTATACTTATTACATAAGCTATCCATCAAACTCCCTCGGTCAGGGTTTAAACCTATTGCTCGCACCACAGATGCCTACTGGGTATGCCATGCACGTAACAGCTTGTGGGGTTTCCATAGGTTCTTCTCTATCCTTATTAAGGAAGGAGCTATCCTTCGTCCTGACCTACATGACCCCTTTCCAAGGTTGGGTGGCCAAAGGTACTCGGCCATCCAACCTCTAATGGCTCATATGGCATCCTTGGCATGTCCATTCAAACACCTGGTCTAATTCATCGTGCCATCTCTCTCTCTAACCATCACTTAGGGTTAGGGTTAACATCATCCTCGTAGGCTGAGCCAGGTTTCTACTTACAATGGAGATCTCTATCTCCAAGACTAACTTATCCTCCTGACAAGAAGGTCTAGCCTCAGGTCACTTCTGAGGACATGACATCTTATGTCATACGACCTAAGCATGTATCTATCCTTTAATTTGCGCTTACTCTATTAAGCTTATGTCCATGACATCTTATTTACATGCATTTCCTTTAATGTGGTGGAGGATCCCTTAAACCTTACCAACCTTACCTATACCTCAAGAGGGTGAGGAGGAGAGAGAAAACCCTAATCATTTAGGTCCTTATCAGAATTTTTGTGATGAGAAGGGATGAATAAGATGAGAAATCCTAAAGGTATCTTATTTCGATTCATACCCTAAGACTTTGGCCAGGCAGTCACACGGATCCGGGAGTCCTCGTATTCTGACTAGCAGTGCGGAGGAAAATATTGCCAGCCCCCGGTCGTGATCCTTTTCTAGACACCTCCGTCTTTCGGATAATCCTCTAATAACTCCCTTGGGTTCTATGGAGTTTTGTAAAATTTAATAATTATTAATGGTTAATTGAGGAACCCAAGCTCTGATACCAAATGTTACGACCCCACCTCCCGATAACCCCCAATTAAGGGAGACCAAGAGGTTGAAGCCGCACCCATTAATCCCGGATCAAAGGTTCGACATATAACCATAAACACACTACTACAGAAACGGCCTTTGGCGTCGGTCGTTTAACCCCATTTGGCGTCGGTTTCCGACCGACGCCTATGTGGGCGCCGCTAAAGGTCGAACACTTCGGCGTCGGTTTTTTAACCGACGCCTATTTAATCTATAGGCGTCGGTCGTTTAGTAGAGAACCGACGCCAAAAGGGTTCGCGCCACAGAAAACGGCATCATCTAGGGCACTTTCTGCGTCGGTGTTTTAGTAAATAACCGACGCCACTATGGAATATAGCGTCGGTCTTTTAGTAGATGACCGACGCATAAAGTGCCCTAGATGACGCCATTTTTTGTGGCGCGAACACTTTTGGCGTCGGTTATATACTAAACGACCGACGCCTATATGTTAAATAGGCGTCGGTTTGATATGAATATCCGACGCCATTTCCAGGACTGCTTTGGCCACATCAGGCGTCGGTTTATTGAAAAAACCGACGCTGTAGGTCTTTCCTGACGGTTTTCTATAAATAACCGACGCCTATTTATATATTTTTTTTTTTCAAATCAGTTTGCAGGCCTGCTGTGGCTGGTCAGCAGGATGAGAACCTGCAGTTCAGTTTTCTGAACTGCAGGTTTACGACATCCATTGATATCAGCCTACAAACAGGCCGCAAACCTGCAAAAGTCACAAGCAAAATTCTACACAAGTACATACATTCAGACATCAATTCAATTCTCACATTCACACACATATAGAAACATTCAAATACATGTATTAACATTCAGAAATATTCATTTACATAGTATCATTCATTATCGCTATCAACATCCCAATTATATCTTACAGTTGCCACTGCTTGTATGGCTTTTGCCCATTCTTCTCTTACTTCATTTAATGCTTCCATCGTATATGGAGCATGTATATTTTTTAAACGTTTACCTGTAGTGTTGTCAGTTTTAAACACCTGCAAAGAGAATGATGTATATATATAAGTAATAATATAAAAATAATATAAGATTGATATATTGCATACTAACTAATGAGACTATATATAATACCTCACGTATGGTATCGATGTCCAATGCGGCATATTTGATAATCATCTGCATAAATCGCATCACATAGTATGCGCATGCCCATCCATTGTCTTGTGTAGCACACTATAAATTGAAACATACAAAATAATACAACTAAGCACAATTCACATCAATAATATATATATTTGAGTCGGGAACTTACTTGTACGTTCTGCCAATTTATTGGCTGGTTCTTTTTCCTTGGGACCGTTCCTCCAGCCTTTTTGAATGCATCTAAACCCCTACATGTTAATATAACACAATAAATTGCATAAGTAAATAGTAATGTAATAAAAGATGTTAACGGATATAAAAATGAAATATTTCTCACCAGAATAATGGCATTCTCATTACGTGTCCAATTTTAGTGTTCAATGTACTCCCCGCAGGATCTAGATAATAAACAGTGAATGTCCCGGGGACAATAACTAGTAACTCCCAATGTCTACCGCTAGAAGTAAGAAGTTAACAATTAATAACTCAAAATGCAAAATAAAAATGGAATTTTCTTAAGTCCAAATTATAAATAAAGTAAACTTACTTGACATTGAATGGAGCTATTATTATCGTCTTATTTTGCTGACCAAAAATTGTAAAAGCATCTATACAGTATTGTTGAACATTATCAGGATCTTTAGCTACCAAACTAATCAATGATGGAATCAAAAATCCCACATGATCAAATGCAAATTGTTTGCAATGATCTTCGACTAGGTAGCTGCAAAACATATAGGCGTATGCATTAATATATAAGAAACCAGATCACCGGATCTTACACAAGGTATATGGATGTATAAACAAGATCTCACCTTATCCATGTCTCTATCATTGATGTATTCAGCCAATCATACTTAAACAGCTCAATAATATCTTGTATAAATAAAGAGCTATCGTATGATTGACCTGCATAATCTGCATCTAAAGAAATAATTATAGGGCAATGTACATTATGTGCCCGTAGCCAACATGCCATTCCCCTACAAGCAGGACCTAACGGGTATGTTAGGTCAGTTGGAACCCAATCGGGTAATGCGGGAAGTGGAAGTGGAGGCCTAGGTGCTCCTGGTGTCTTCTTTTTAACCTGTACATATAATTTCAGATCAGTTGACATCATATATACACATTAACAGTCTAAATCAATGTAAATTTATCTTACAATTTCAGTCGTGTAGACGACATCTGCTTTGGGCCACAATATCACCCCGCCTTCTGCCTCACCAAGTGTATCAATATCCGGGTGGGCATATGGCAATGTAGCTTCTCTCCAATCAGGTAACACACGTATCGGGCTCACACGAACGTAGCCCTGTGGCATTGGAGTCCCGTGAAACATTGCCCCAGGAAGGGACGGGTAAGCCTGCGCCTCTGCAACAACGTAGTCTTGCATTCTTAAGCGGCATGGCTTCAATGCCTACAAATTTACGTAAAGAATATTATACATATATACATATCATCTTGAAAACATAACAACTTGAAAAGACTAACTACAATGTCATAAACAATACTTACAGCAGACGTGCTAGGCGATGGGTCTCCAGGATTACTCGCAGTCTGTGCATCAGGAGAAGAGTGGGTCGCCATAGGCGTATTGGAAGCCTGAGATGCCTGCCACCGCAGCAATTCTTCCTTGACCTTCTCAGCAACTACATCGTTGATCTTCTTAGCAACTAAATCCTCAACTCTCTTATTCTCCTATACATGGATAAAAGAAACATTAGCTTCTTATTAATGAATTTCCTTTTGCAGTAACATTCTAAAAAAAGAATAGGTTACCTCTTCTTGAGAAAGTCCCGCTCTGGGTTTGCGCTGGGATGGCCCAAAGAATGCTTTGATGCCAACACCAGCGCCGGCACCTCTAACACGTCCAGGATGCTCTGGGTTACCCAGAGCAACTGTCAATTCATCCCTTGTGCCCTGAGGGATGAACGTGCCTTGTTTCCTCTGCTCGTGCAGCTCCCGCTAATCACCATAAATAGAAATTGGTAAGTTAACACCACAAATAATCAATATTCAAATGATTTCTCTAAGAGTTGTATTTTACCATTTTTGCAGCCGCCTCAGCAGTTACAGGCTTCTTTATTTCACCCTTCTTGTTTTGCCTGCCAGCTATCCAGATATCATGGCGAGGAATGGGTGTGGCAGACTCCTGAGTAGGAGCAGACTCCTGAGTAGGAGCAGACTCCTGAGTAGCCGCAGACTCCGCCTGTAGTCTTTGGCGAACGCTTGCATAGCCTTTTGGACCCATAGTGTGGTCATGCACATTCAGTGCACGCCTTGCTTTTTGTGCGTCACTGAGGGCCTAGTTAGTATGCACATTAATGATTTGGTTAGTAGCACTAAATGCTAATCTTGAATAGGTGAATACAATGTATATTAATTAAATTAGGAGTGACGCCTAATACCTTGAATTCTTCAGATTTTCTTGAAGCAACAAAATTGTCCCAATCTTCTTTGTCCAAGAAGTTCCATTGTTCAAGGGCTGACTTCTTCTTCTTATCACCCTCTTTTATGTATTCTCTGTTCAGATTTGTCCTATAATTCCTAAGCATCTTTCCAGCGCGTTGCATCACATTTTTACGATGCAACTTCTCATCCAATGCAAACAGATTCTGTAAAATAGAAATGTTATTAACTAGTATCCAAAATAGAATTGCAAATAATAGAATTTGTAATCTACAAAATAGAATTGCAAATAATAATAACTCACGCATAAATCCTTCCATATCGAGTCTTTTTTCGCTTGAGGAACTTTATGCCAATTGTCATACTTAACACCACAATGGCCCCGAGTGGTACACCCAAGATAGTTCACAAAATTATTGCGGTTCACTCCAATTGGATTTCCTCCATTATCAAACTCCACCACCAATTTAGATCCACTACCACTTAGCGCTAATAACTTCTTCAACAGGGTGATGCCCCTTTTCTTGTTAAGTGTCTGGTGTTGCGCATCAAGTTGCTCCAGTGCTTCAGTGGGTACAGGTGCATCAACCTAAAATTTGACAAAAATAAAACACACTAACTTAGCCCAATATAGAAATATAGGATATATGACATAACTAGAAGATAATGAATTTTATAGAAATACAGGATATGTTTTTAGAACTTACATTAGTATCCTCGCCATGCTCATCATGGACTTCATGCTCATCATGGACATCATGCTCATCATGGTCAGCCATCTGAAAATGTCATTAAAAAGGCAAACATTTAGCATTTGTATTAACTAGAAAAAGGCAAACATTTAGCATTTGTATTAACTAGAAAAAGGCAAACATTTAGCATTTGTATTAACTAGAAAAAGGCAAACATTTAGCATTTGTATAAACATACATGTCTCTAAAATTGTGATCTTTTATCAATTAACAATCCTTCATTGTGATCTCCGCGCACATATAAGTCATCATTAGCTTCAATATTTTGTGGAGTTGGCAACCCAACTGAGAATGGACTGGAGTCATCATACTTATCATAGTACTCTTCTTCATCTATAGGATCTTCAATGAACTGTCTTTTACCATGAAGAACAACCGACCATTTATCATTTGCAGGATCATCGATATAGAATATTTGTTTCGCCTGTGATGCCAATATGAATGGTTCACCCTTCTCGCCAATCTTTTCAAAGTTCACCAAAGTGAAACCCAATTCATCCACTATAACTCCTTTGGTGTTATCAACCCAATTACATTTAAAGAGCGGAATTTTGAAATCTATGTAGTCAAACTCCCAAATGTCCTCAATGACACCGTAATATGACATTTTAGCTTCACGTGGACTCTTATCCTTTGCACTTGCAAAGTACATAGTCGACGCTTGAAGAGTGACCCCACTATTTTGGACGACACTCTTATCATCTTGGCGCTTTGTGTAATATGTGAATCCATTAATGTCAAACCCTTCATAAGACATAACATTCGGTTTTGGTTTAAAGGCGAGGCATTTGATAGTTTCTGTAATATCATTTGGTGTTTGAGATAGTTGATGTAAGACTTTATCTTCAAACCACTTAGTAAAAGTCTTATTATGCTCTCTAGCAAGCCACATTGAACTTGCTCGAGGATGTTGTCTCTTTATGAAATTGGTATGTTCCTCGATATAAACACTCACTTCATCCATATTGTGTAAAATATACAAGTGAGCTTGTTCCAACTGCTCACGGCTGATTACTTTCACCCGTAATCCCAAAATTCCTTTGCCCTCCTCAATATTCTTGTCATTATCAGGAGTGTCATTACCACTGAGAAAGTCATTACAAAAATCCATAACCTCTCTCGCCACATAACCTTCAATAATACTCCCTTCAGGCCGATAACGGTTTCGGACATCACCTTTAAAAACGCTCATGTATCGTTCAAAAGGATACATCCAATGCAAGAAAACTGGTCCCAACATTTTCACTTCCCTAGTCAAGTGGACAACAAGATGTACCATGATATCAAAGAACGAAGGAGGGAAATACATCTCAAGCTGACATAGGGTAACAACCACTTCTCTTTGCAAATTATCGAGAGTATCAGGGTCAATAACTTTGCTGCATAGACTATTGAAAAAGAAACAAAGTCTGGTAATTGCAAACCTTACATGCTTCGGCAATATAGATCGAATAGCCACAGGCAATATTTGTTGCATTAGAGTGTGACAATCATGAGATTTAAGACCTATCAACTTCAGATCTTTCATTGATACCAATCTACGGATGTTGGATGAGTAACCATGTGGCACCTTAACATTTACCAAGCATTCACAAAAAGTTTTCTTCTCCTTTCTAGACAACGTGTAACAAGCGGGAGGTAAGTATGTTCTTTTATTACCCATTTCACGTAATTCTGTTAATTCTGACCTTATTCCCATTTCACGTAGGTCCAGTCTGGATTTTATCCCATCTTTAGTCTTACCTGGTATATTTAATAGAGTACCAATGATGCTATCACAGACATTTTTCTCAACGTGCATTACATCGATACAATGCCTGACTGTCAAAGAACTCCAATAAGGAAGATCCCAAAATATTGACTTCTTCTTGAATGAAGAATTGTCACTCCGTGTGGCCATACTACATTGTGATTTCTTACCAAATTCATTGACAATGTCTTTTACTCTTTCATAAACAACATCCCCTGGTATAGGTTTAGGTGCACTCCGTTCATCATTCCATCCATTGAATGCTTTGCGCTTCCTACGATACGGATGGAATTTTGAAAGAAACCTTCGATGACCAAGATATACAGTCTTGCCGCCATGTTTTAGTCTTATTGAATCAGTGTTTTCTTCACATATAGGACACGCTTTAGCTCCTTTGACACTATATCCAGACAAATTCCCATATGCTGGAAAGTCATTAATAGTGCAAAACAACATAGCGTGCAAACGAAATGTCTCTTTTGCTGAAGCATCATAGGTCATCACACCTTCAGCCCAAAGTTTCTTTAAGTCATCAATCAAAGGTTCAAGATAAACATCGATATCATTTCCGGGTTGTTTAGGGCCCGATATCAACAATGACAACATAACGTACTTATTTTTCATACACATCCAGGGAGGAAGATTGTATATAACAAGCATGACTGGCCAAGTGCTATGTTGGCTGCTCAATGTCCCGTACGGATTCATCCCATCTGTACAAAGCCCAAGTCTTAGATTCCTATCTTCTTCACCAAATTTAGGGTACAGTAGATCAATCTTCTTCCACTGTGGGGAATCAGACGCATGTCGTAGGATCCCATCATTATTTTTCTTAACATCTGCATGCCACCTCAGATTCTTCGCATCTTTCGGATTTGCAAACAAGCGTTGAAACCGTGATATTATAGGTAGATACCACAACACCTTGGCAGGAGAACCAGTTTTGGACTCCCCCGAAGTCGTCAATTTATACCGTGACGCACCACATTTTGGACAATCTTTCAAATCTACATAGTCCTTTTGAAATAATACACAATCATTCGGGCATGCGTGTATCTTCTTGGCCTCCATTCCCATTGGACACAACATTTTCTTTACCTGGTATGTTGAGATTGGAAGCTCGTTTCCTTCAGGAAGAATTTCTTTCAACAAAGTCAACAATGAAGTGAAGCTTTTGTCGCTCCATCTATTGTTAGCTTTCAACTTATACAATCTCAAAACAGCGCTAAGCTTCGTAAACTTAGCACAGCCTGTGTATAACGGTATCTCAGCATCATGCACAATGTTTGTAAAGATAGGAGGTGGATCGGTGTGCTCTACCCTACAACTATCCAGCATCGCATCAACGATGTCTGCTGGAACTGGTTCGTTCACATTTACGTCATCGGAGGCAATTTCTTCTTCCACCCAAGCACTACTATCGACATCTACTGGTTTCGATTTTGAAATCTCTCCATGCCAGTGCCATTCTGTATAGCCTTGTACAATCCCGTTGCACATGACATGACTTTTGATTTCCTCACCAGTGTTGACTTTCAAGATGTTACCGCAATGCCTACATGGACAGTAGAACCTATCTGTAGGTTTTTTCCTATGTTCCTCGGCAAATCTAATAAACTGATCAAGACCAGATATAAACTCTGGGGTGCAACGATTACGAATGGACATCCATGATCTATCCATTCTATGATCAGAGAAAACAAGTATATATTAGGAAACAAGTATATATTAGGAAAAGATTAGGGTATACACTTACATCCTAAGCGTATAATGTGATGTCATTCTTATATATAATAAATGTGTACCACCTATCCCATCCTTGAACACCTAATCTCACTAGTAAGTGTATAATGTATATTTGGTTTTCAAGAAAATTTCGGCAGCATTTCCCCGCTGTTCTCTAAGTACATATGTACTTAGAGAACAAATGGGGAAATGCTACCGAAATTTTCTCGAAAACCCAATACACATTATACACTTACATCCTAAGTGAGATTAGGTGTTCAAGAACAGTCCCAAACCGGGGACTATCCAAGATTTACTCCTAATGAGTCAATCTTGGATGGGTTTCTAGGCCAACAAATACATTTGATGTCATTCTTATATATAATAAATGTGTACCACCTATCCCATCCTTGAACACCTAATCTCACTAGTAAGTGTATAATGTGCATTTGGTTTTCAAGAAAATTTCGGCAGCATTTCCCCGCTGTTCTCTAAGTACATATGTACTTAGAGAACAAATGGGGAAATGCTACCGAAATTTTCTCGAAAACCCAATACACATTATACACTTACATCCTAAGTGAGATTAGGTGTTCAAGAACAGTCCCAAACCGGGGACTATCCAAGATTTACTCCTAATGAGTCAATCTTGGATGGGTTTCTAGGCCAACAAATACATTTGATGTCATTCTTATATATAATAAATGTGTACCACCTATCCCATCCTTGAACACCTAATCTCACTAGTAAGTGTATAATGTGTATTTGGTTTTCAAGAAAATTTCGGCAGCATTTCCCCGATGTTCTCTAAGTACATATGTACTTAGAGAACAAACGGGGATATGCTACCGAAATCTTCTCGAAAACCCAATACACATTATACACTTACATCCTAAGTGAGATTAGGTGTTCAAGAACAGTCCCAAACCGGGGACTATCCAAGATTTACTCCTAATGAGTAAATCTTGGACGGGTTTCTAGGCCAACAAATACATGTGTTGTCATTCTTATATATAATAATTGTCTATAAACTACAGGAAACATGGTTAATCCTAATCAACAGAGCATTATTAAATAATAAATCAAGAAATCAATAGTTTTAAACAAAAGGTCTAGGAATCTTTACTAGACATTATATGTATCCCTAATCATCAAACTAGGGTTTTCTTGAATATCATAAAAGGTAGAAGAGCATTCTTTTCGGTAAGTTGACCTTTTCATATTACTTTGACCATTACAAACACATGTTTCTAGGCCGACACAAGGTGTAACATGTAGGTGATATACCTAGGTTGACACACCTTAATGAGTGTAGGCCGATACACCTTGAATATAATGAATGGATACACTTGAAATTAATGAGAAGGATACACTTTGAAAAGTGTAGGCTAGCTAGTATACCCTAAAAAGCAGCAGACAATATAACAAGTTAAAGTTGAATCTAATATTCTAGTAAGGATGAAAGAAACTTGTACTAATTGTATGAGAAAGGTAATACCTTATAATGATAATTGATGAAAGTAATCAAGTATAATTGAATACTTAAAGTAATGAATTAAAATCCTAGATGTCGGGGTTATGAATTAGGGTTTGTCTGTTGAATAAAACCCTAACGACCTTAATCGGATACAATAGAAGTCCTAACCCTAATTATGAAAGGTTGTGACTTGATTGATAGATTATTTGTGATACAATTGAATGTAAAGATAATAATATAAGCTCCTAAGAATGAGGAGTTATGATATAGGGGTGATGATTGAACATAACCCTAAAAACCCTAGTCAAGTTCAAAAGAGCAACCCTAACCCTAATGACAAAAGGTAATGTAACTTGAAATGGAATGAGAATAATATTTAGTGGTAACCGTGAATTACTTATCATATTTCAGTAAGAAAATTTCAACTATGGCAGAGAAATTCATCCCCAAGCCTCACCCCTACTATCGTAATCTCTATTGCAGCAATACTACCCTCGTAATCCCACCAATCACCCGCAAGCATTGTCACACAAATAAAATACATGTACATCAATAAAATACAGAGAAGAGGGCATACCGATTTGGAGGTCTGGAGAAGACGGCGGTAAAGAGGAGCTGTGGTGGCGGCGCGGCGGAGAAGCAGCTAGCTAAACCCTGGTGGCGGCGCGACGGCGGTGGAGAGCAGCTCTGTCGTCCTGGCGGCGGCGGCGAGACGGCGGTGGAGAGTAGCTCTGTCGTCCTGGCGGCGGCGGCGTGGAGGCACTAGCAGTTGCGGCGGCGGCGTGGCGGGAGCAGTCGGGTGGGGCGACAGCAGTTGGAGGGTCCAGCAGTTGCGGCGGCGGCGGTGTGGAGGGGAGGGGCGACAGCAGTTGGAGGGTCGGGCGACAGCAGTTGCGGCGGGAGCAGTCGGCTGTTTAGGCGATGAAACAGAAGAAAGGGGAACAGTCGGGTGATCGCAGGATATAAATTTCACCTATAGCGTCGGTTGTTTGTCACAACCGACGCCTAAAATAATTTAGCGTCGGTTGTTTGAAACAACCGACGCTCAAATGGACGATATTTTCACGAAATTGTTTGGCGGGAACCACTTTCGGCGTCGGTTATCAACAGATAACCGACGCTATAAGTGACACTTTGCGCGCAAAGTTTTCATCACATATAGGCGTCGGTGGCTATTTAAATAACCGACGCTGTATGTGACATTTTTTCTTTTCGCTCGAAAATTGGATTTCGCAGGAGCTTTTAGGCGTCGGTTTGTTATTGTCAACCGACGCTAAATACAAAGCGGTACCCGTGTCTGGCTGGTCTTCGAATATAGACGTCGGTTTGCTTAAACAGCCGACGCCCTATATGATAGGCGTCGGTTTTTCTTAATAACCGACGCCCAGAAAAGCGACACTGAATGCTATTTCTGTAGTAGTGACAATTATTAAATTCTAACAAACTATATTGAAAGTGGTAATAAAATTTTTCTTTGCATACCTTTGAAGAGATTGGAACAAACTAAACTTCTAACCTCAGCTGGACTATTCTAACTAGTTCCTCCTTATTCTTTAATTCTTGAATTCACAAGGTGTCATTTTACTGTTTGTTCTTTTCATTGTACCTAAAACGCCGACAAATAAAATGTCGGTCAGCCGAAGCTGGTATGTGGAGGAAACAGATAATGTTCAACTATGTTAACAATATAATCATTTAATAATCAAGATTACATTTTAAGCCATACAACTCAATCCATACATATTCTCGAACTCTGGGTTGTCCCTGCAGTGGACATGAATATCACCTCTCTTTTAGGTAATAGAGTCGCATGGCACTATCTGAAAATAGCCCAATATCTAACTCATTATGACTTGATGGTCCTACCTCCATGGTAGCCATGTACTAAGTCAACCATAGACCTGATGGACCTACCCAATAGGTAGCCATGTACTAGGTCATCCATAGACCTGATGGACCTACCCAATAGGTAGCCATGTACTAGGTCTTTCTCTAACCTGATGGACCTACCCTTAGGCAGCCATGTACTAGGTTAGCTATTATGCCACAGAGAGAACCAGGATCTGAGTTTATAGGCATATACATTAAGTGATAGTCATAGTCACTTTATAAATTGCAATATGAACATCCAGACAGTTTAGTTGCATTCAATGCGATTAAACGTCTGAGAAACCATCGGAAAACTAAGCGGTTATTCATAAGTAACCACATACCTGTTCAAAGCAACTTGAAGTCCAAATATTTAATACTCAGGAACAATCAATCAAGCAATCATCAATATCCTGAAATTAATGCATAACATCCAAGTGTCATTGTTTTATCCCAAACTTCCTCAAGATCTATTTGGATTCCACTTTAAGATTTCTAAGTCATCCTTTAGGGTTTTAGCTTTCACTATGCATTTATTACTATTGATGTTTGTTTAGTCCACAAACCCTAATTTCAACATCATAGATACCATCAAAAGTCAATTAAGTCCAAAATGTCTCTTTTACACTAAAACTACTATCTTTATCATTTTAAGTCATTTCAAGATCATTCATGTTCAGGTTTCTTTGAATTGACAACTCAATAAAGAATTATAGTTCGATTCTTCAAGAACCCTAAAAATTTCACATTAATGATCTTTTATACTCAAATTGGATTTATAACAACATAACATTGTCTTATTCATGGGTTTGCACAATGAAAATCATTAAAAGACATATCCTCCTAAATTAGGGTTCCTAAGCCCATTAATGCACACTTAGGTATATGAAACCCTAATTTAAGCCAATTATGTACAATTATCATCCTTTTATTATCAACAGGTTAATATTCATTCTAAACATTCAGAGAACATCACTCTATACAATTATCATCAATTCCAAGGGTTTTTCACTAATTAAACCAGTAAATATGATACTTTATACACTTTTCCAATTCCAGCATATTTAAGCACATAAACTCTAAATTAGACTAATCGTGTGCAAAGTTCTTCCTTTTTGAACATAATGTACTTTTTGCACTTAACAGGTTAATATCAACTCTAATGATCCATTAAAACCTATTAAATACTTTATTCATATCAAAGTAGGGTTTCTTTAATCATCATTATGTTAAAGTTGATAAATTACACTACTTTTCAAATTGCAAGAGGAATTGTCTTATAAACACATTTTATTTAGATTCCTCGCGTCTTTCTGATCAATTTTCATATATAAACTTTTGTCATCCGAGCTACGAATATTTTACTACGATTTTTTGCAAGAAAAACACTTACTCGGCCAATCTGGAGATGCCACGTAGCCAACTCCATGCAACTTAGGCGCCCACACTGGAAACATAATTAAAAGTAAAAAATACCCCCGACGTAAGTGAGCCGCACTTCAGTTGGTGGAGGGCAAATTTGTCCAACGCCTTTAGCTTCATCTTCAAGCTCAGGCTGCTGTCGAGCGCAGCCTTAGGCACGACCTGGGCGGCTCGTCCTATCTTTCTGGGACCAAGCAAGCAGCCGCCCGCCCTTGCCCTAGCCCCGCAGACCTCCGCCGTACTTGGGGCGCCGCCCAGTGCGCTGCCGAGGTGGCTTGGTCAAGGGAAAACCACCCCCGACCTGCAGCAGGTGAAGCGGCGGTTCGGCTGCTGTTGTGCCTTGGTTGAAGTGTGGCCATGATTGCAACGTAGCTCGAGGGCTCCGTGGAGCATCCAGGGGTCGATTCCACCTACTATGGCCGTCTCATGACTACCCGATCCCGTTGCTCATCTTAGCTAGGGTTTATGGTCAAAACAAGAAGAAGAAGAGGAAGAAAAAGGGCATACGTGGGATCTCTCCCTCCTGGACTCTGCCCAAAGCTCTATCTCCTTTTATAGAGGGTGAAATGACGTCCTAAGATGGTTAATATCGATTTGCCAAGTCCCTTTCCTATTAGGGAGTTTATATTCCTTCATGAAAAAAAAACAACCTTTCTCTCTCTCTTCTTTATCCTTTGGATATCCCCTATTATATGGATATTCGAAATTTCCTCTTTATTTTCTTTATACTTGCTCTCTTTAACCCATTGGCCACGGATTTCTATTTTTCTTTAGTAGAAACTATTTTCTTTTATCAATATCACGAAATTCATTAATAATGAATCGCATTATCCTCTTATTTTACCTTTTTAGTATCTTCTTTTTCCTTCCTCTTTATTGGGACTCCTTGGATCCCAAGACACTCTATTATATCAAAATTCTCTTTATTCGATACTAATTATCCTTCTAGATGCATCATTATGCATTATTTCACATTATCTTGTTTATTTCTCATTTAAACATCTCTTTTTGAGGATTTCTTTTTATTTCTCTTTTATTTTCCTTATTGGCATTCCTTTTAATATCAGCAACCTCATGGATATGAAATTTCCCAAAGAAATCTCATTTATGCCTCTTTCCATTCATTTTCCACATTATATCATTATTTTCCAATTTCTTTCTTCATAAAGAAATACTTCGTTAACCTTTTCTTTTCTCATTGCTTTCTTGTTTTGCAACCTTGGACTCCTTGGTGACCAAGGAACCCAAGAGGCACGAAATCCTCTTTGGATTTGTCTTCTAGAGGTTTCTACATATTTCTTTTATCAATTATTCAATTATTCATTCACTAATTGAATTTTCTTTGTTATTGGACCCAATAGCCAATAAAGCCCACAAATCAAACAACGAGGCTATTTTAAACAAAAACCAATCCAAATATATGATTATTTGTTCAAACATCTTTAATATAAGAAATTATATTTCTCACCACTTGAACCCAAAAATTGGGGTTATAACAGTACGTGATTCTCAAAGGGTTGTCCGTGATCATCAAGTTGATGTGATAATAGCTAATAAGGACAAAGCGGGTCTAGGATCTAGTCTCATATTGGCATATAGCAAAGCTCAAAAAAAATTAGTGATAACAAAAAAAATCTCTGTTGATAAAAATTATTTTTTTAATAAAAAATTGACTTAAACAAAAAAAATAATATTTCGACCAAATATAATAAATATTTTGTATTATTTTTAGAGTGTATATTAAAATTTTCAAAACTACATCGACATTGGTCTTGTTGGAAAGTATTAATAATAAGGAATCTAACGTTTTTTATTTTGTCAAAAAATACATCACGGATTGAAAGTTATTAACAAAATAAATTTCTCTCTCTTCTTTTTTTCTCTCCTCCGACCTCTCATCTCTCCTCACTCCCCCTCTCTTTCTCTCTCTTTCCAACCCTCCACTCATTTTTTTCCGCGCTATTGTCACGTCAGTGTTTATAGCTACACGTGATTTGTAATTGACGTGAGAGTTGCTAGCAACAAATGATTGATACACTAGAGGACAAACCGGGTTCACTAGAGGATAAACCGGGTTCAGGATCTATAGCAAAGCTCGTGCAAGAAAGGCGGCACTAATTATATTATTATTTCCAGTGAATCGTGATATGTACACCCAACCTGGCATCCTGTTCACACACAACAGTTATACATGTACGTGGATGTGAATATAGATGTGGTCCATGTGGACGTGGCTTAGGATTCAGAAAGAGAGGAATGGAAGCCTATACATAAGCGCATAGGAACTCTTATCAAGTTAATTTATTGTACCTACTCTTGATTATCATAATCATGCAATTGCATGATATGATTGTATGGATAAGATCAACATGACTTATTCGTATAGTTATTCTTTTTTCACCCCTTCCGCTCTTATTTGTCAGGGCCGTTGCAAACATTCTAGAGGCCCCGGTACGAAGATAAAAAATGGGCCATTTGTATACTCTTGTTTAACAAATTTAAATAAACATGAGTTTAGTCATAATTGTCAAAACTGTCATATAAAAAAATAGAACATGTTCTTACAAATCAAACTAAAAAGAACGTAAAAATTAAATATAGATATCTCCTTATCGAGCTTCAGTCATCATATAAAATGACTTCTTCGAGCTTTCTAGATGCAAGATCTTGAATAACAGTGTCAATATCAATATTTCCCAACATATCCTTCTCAATGCATAACATTGTCAAACCGTTCAATCTTTCTTGAGACATTGATGAACTAAGATAGTTTTTCAGTAACTTTAGCTTGGAAAATCTTTCCAGACCTTCCGGTCTTTTCCTAACAAGTTATATCGAATCAATCGCGTTCCATTTACAAATGTGTGTGTATTAGAAGAAGAAAAAATTCATGGGCCCCCTTCTTTGTTGGGCCCCTAGCCGTCGCCCAAGTTGGCCACCCAATGGGCCGGCCCTGAGTATACTAATGGGGTCGAATCACGGCATGATATGTTGTGCCAGGCATGTTGTTCCAACGTGTTCCATTAGATCTCGGTCATACACACACCTTATTAAATTTTTTCAGGATTTTGGATAAATGAAGGGCAAGAATTTTTTGGCACATACTCAGAAGAGCTAGGCCGATACAACAGATTTGAAGGCGATCGAATCCCCATCCGGCTCACCGGCAAGTACAATGATTATTCAAATATCAACAGAGTATCAAGCATCGCATATGAGACAATTTAAAACTTTTGAATGTTAAAGTATGGCGTCACTAGTGCTTTGTGTATAAATGATATATGTATTGCTACACAAGCTCTATTTTTTGTATTTCAACTCCACGGCTTTATTAAATTGCACGATTCTTACTCTATAAGGTTGGATCGTGTAATGACTTTGTAACAATGCCAAAATGAACACTTGGTGTACAAAAGTTTTAGAACCTAAGTATTTGTGTGTACATATGCATATACATAGTTCTTCGCCGAATAAGTTTTTGGAAATTGATATTAGAATTTTCAAAGTCATACCTTTCTAAAAAGTCATATTTATTATTATGTATAGAAGTTACTGCATGATTTGTGTTCGGTTGTTGGTTTCTATTTGAGATGTCTTAGCCCTAGTCATATAAGTTTTATGTGCTTATAAAATGGGTTGTTTTTGTCTTCCGATGCAACCAATTTTTTGTTTGCCTGTCTGGTGAAGTCCACCTACTCTAGTTGGTTAATGTCCTAGTTTGTGAAGAAGAGACTTTAGATCCTACTCCAATTATATTAAACTTTATTTGAATGGAATTTGTGCACCTTACGATAGTATTTTTTTCAGCTCATATGTTTGTATGAGCCAATGAAGGAGGGGATGGGCCAATATGCATGACTAGAGTTTGCATGTGGCAATCAAAGGGAGATGCATATAACCGTGATAAAGAACAACTACTTATTTAATTTAGCTCCCCTTATTAACTTCCACTTACATACAAAGTGATAGAAATGCCTATGACGACTTTCAAATAATTTTAATATTAATTGCTAAAATAAAGAACTCAACCTGGTGAGTATGGAAGTATACCATGATCATTTAATTGTGTGAGAAAGAAAGATATAACAACCATAATGTGATAGACATCTTGCTAATCAATCTCCAAATGACCATTCAAACAAATATTCACACAAAATTCAACTTAAAACTAATAAATAATAAAAATCAAATTGAAAATGCAAATAAGGTAGGATACATGAATATCTGAATACAAACAATTAGTTAAAGTTACACTTGTTGTTAGTAAGAAGCTTACTACTTGACATCAAATCATTTCTAAGAGAACGCAAGATAGAGAAAAGAACCAAGATCGTCTTTATTGATCTCATTATAGAATTTACAAAAAGACCCATATTCATGAAGATACAAAATATACATCCTACTCTGATTCACAAATTATAATTATAAAAAAAACTCCAAAGAAGAACATTATAAAATATGTAGTAACAACTGCCCACCCAACACTTATGAAAGTGAGTGTACATCAACACTCTAGATTTAACTATGTTATTTCTTGTTAGGTCTTGATCATTGTGTTCATTCTGTTACATTATTATACCTAAAATATCATGGGAGAATCATGTGAGACTCATGAAGAGTCCCAATGAGAGGATTTCTCACACCAAGATAGATAAATATGTGAAGGCGGTATATTAAGTGAATACAAGAAGCAAGAAAGTTGTTATTGTTCATTTCATTTTCTAGTTATCCACCTAATCTCATAAAATATAATAATATAACATGAGATGTATGACATTTTATATTACTAGAGCAGTATTCTCATATATCTACCGTATCAAATCAATTAAAATAACGTCACTTATGGTTTACACGATCCATTCAAAAATCCTACATATATCATGTTTAACACTATCATTTATAACCAAATTGATTGTATATTATATAAGACTCTTTCCCTAGTTAACTTGGAGCATGTCATCCAAATTACAAGATTATGAATGTGAAGTCTCTACACACACTATGAAGGATGCAAGAAGGAGTCAATATTACAAGGATCTTTCCATGCCTCAATTGGTGCAAGTATAAGAAGTAGGGACACATCAGCCAATAACCTATTAGTAGGAACTTAAAGCCCAACCTACAACATTAGGTCCACCCTAGGTACACATGATGTGACACCTATCATCATTATATAATGTATCGCATGTTACATTTTCTCTTTTATTCATATCACCAGAAGTACCACCATAACACTAGAGATATGGCCTCAATCTTACTCAAACATGGGTGATCTTAGGGTTTTGAGTGGACCATACCTGATATAGATTCTTGATTGCGTGTAGATACTCATAAATTTATGACTCCAAGTACCTTCTTAAAATCATTTCTTTGTTATAAGGATGCATGTTTCCCTTCCCCAACTTCCACACATTGGGGAAGATCCGCAGAGCCAGAGCATAGACAGTATGATTAGAGTTGCTCTTTGTTACTTTGTCCAATTGCTTATCTTTTAGGTCCATTTCCTATAATGTCATTATCTTGATTAGTCTAGACTCAAATAGAGAATTTTGTCTTATCATTATCATGCAAAATCAATTCAATCAATAGGGTAATACTAAGAAACATATACTATGAACATGAAAAGGAAAGAGTTGTATTCTAACAAGCAAGCTATAATTATTGGATTTCATGTTAGCCATCTAATTAGGGTTTACCTGAATGATTGCATTCTTTACTAGATTGATCCTACATTAAGCTAGATTAATGATGACAATTTTCTATGATTTTTTTGTTATTCTTTAAAAGGCGCTTTTATTTGAGTAATTAGAAAACCCTATCAAGTTGAAAATTAGAATTTTGAAAGTACATGAATACAACATTTGATAAATACAATGGTGTGGTGAATTGTTTTTAAATATTTTTATATAACTTGGATTTATTTGAATTTTGGACATAATTTGGGTAACTCAAATATACGTGTACATGAAAAAATTTCAGAATATTTACATGTTCTTTGAATCTGTTGGCCAGTCAAATTAGTTGCATATTGTAGTATAGTGTATAGTGTTTGATTTTTATTTATTTATTGGTAACTCCAAATGAGCTAAATTTTACTAGATCTTAAAAACTTCATTTTAGACAATGTACTAGTTTTTCATAATTTTAAGAGGAGTTAGATTGTAGATGGATAACATTTTCAGTAAAGTTTTATGACATAAAAAGTTTGTTGAAATAAAATAAAATATAATGTGGGACTTATTTGCAATTGTCTTAAGAACCAAAATTGCTCTATGTAAGTAAACTATCACTCTAGTAGCTCCCATGTTTATGTATTCATTCCATATTAGTGAAAAATTGTATAGGTTCTTAAGGTTTGAGTGAAGAAGAGGTGGAGATGTCGATCTAAGATTTTATCTTTCAAGGAATGCTAAAAGCAAGTAAGTTTACCTTACTTGGACAGATTTTCATAATGAATCTTCTCTTAAATATCTAAATTTTGTCCATCCTCTAAATTGTATCAAAATAATTTCAAATAACTTATTTTCTCTTTATTTCTCACTAATTCCCCTTCTCTAAGGTTTTTGAGTTGAAGAGAGCAAGAAATGGATTCGATACTCACAAGTTAAATGGATTTTTATAAGTTCATATTATAGGAAATATTTTAAAGGTACTTGACACCTGATTGATTGTGTATCTTCCTATTAAGCTCTATAATCATGTTGAAATCCTAATCTTATACGGATCAAATAATCAAGATTCTCGCTTTTAATTAGATGTGATTGGGTAATCAATTGAGAAGATTTTAGGGAATTGGATGCTACCAATTCAGATTCTTACTCATTAATGCATATATGTTTAGTTTTAAATCTATTGGTTTAAGTTATATGAAAAATTCAAGCGATGAAATTAATTTACAAGAAATAAAGTCCATAGCCAATGAAAATAAGGGGTGTGTATGGATAGAGTGAGGAAGAAAGAAGAAATAAAATAGATAATAGTGGAATGGGTGTTGAATCTTAATGTAGATCTAATCTACACAATGGGTGGAAATAACATCATTAAAAGGTTCTCCGGTCCTCTTCCTATTTAAGATGGAGTGTAGACACTGATGGGGCCTCCACTCGCATGAAGTTGCATGCACCACTAAAAATCCTAGAGATAGTAAATCTCAAAGTTTAGCCTTGCGTGTGATATAATAAGATCTCCACCCACATATGCTAAGGTATTTGGAAGTCTTATCCTAGTACAGTTGAGGGTCGAATCCATGAGACAACGGTCTTGTTAAGGATTAACAAGATGGAAAATGTTATAATTCTACTTATCTACTCAAGAGTTGATATCTAGATCGAAGAGTTTATTTGATGATTAAACTAATATGCAAATGTAAATTAAATGGCAGGAAAATAAACTTAAGGTTGTAAACAATATTTGGAAACCACTAGGATGTGATCGAGTTTCACCACCACTATGCATGGAATATAACATACATCATAATAACATGGCTTATAATAAGAGTCTAAACAATTAGTATCTTTGTAGATTTAGCTTCCTTTCAGATAGCTAACTATGAGAAACGTGGGAGTATTGCAATGCCAGCCATCCCCAAATGAATGGTCACTTACATTGCATTACTCCATTCGCAAAGTGTGTTCCTCAACCTATCAAAGTTGTACTTTCATATGTCAACTGATTTCATTTCATAGTATGAAAGTACAATGATGGAGGTGAGTTTACTCCACTCCTTGAAAAGCACTCCTAGATACTGAAATAGATATATGATGATTACATACATCAAGAACCAACATGCAATCAATAATTGAATCTAAAAGCACAAACATAGACAATTCATACTAGCAGATAATAAGTAGTGCATGTTAATGATCAAGCAACTAGCATTCATTAAACGATTGATGTTGAACTGAAAGGATGGTATTTTTTCATTGCAAACTCATGAGTTACAATGCATGGAATGAAAAAATGGGTAGAGAGGCTACTCCTCGCACCCTAGTGTATAGAACTACTCACTCATGGCAAGAACAAAGAAGGTAACAAGAGAAGAGAAGGAGAACATCATCTCTACATAGGAGGGAGGAAGGTCGACCCCTTAGAGTAGAGAACAACTATCTTCACACTACGTGGTTGCCTTGGTGATGAATCCTTAACTTCCCTCCTTCTATGTCAATGAGAGAGAGAGTAGGCTTATGGATGGAGTGTGGATCTTAGACCGACATCCTTGGGGTGAAGGATAGAGGATGAAGTAGCTCTTGAGTGATGGAGGCAGCCTTTGGGCATCTCCGACCTTCCCCTCAAATGAGGACCCCTGGAGTCCTATTTATAGGCTCCAAGGGGGTCTTGAACGGTCTCGAGACCTTTTGGATCTTCATGGTCTGGAGACCGTTTGGATCCTCACGGTCTTGGGACTGGTAGCTTTTATACGATCTTGGGACCGATAGGCCTTCACTCGGTCTTGGGACTGATGGGTCTTCATTCGGTCTTGGGACCGATGGGCCTTCACTCAGTCTTGGGACCGATAGGCTTTCACTTAGTCTTGGGACCGATGGGTCTTCATTCGGTCTTGGGACCGATGGGCCTTCACTCGGTCTTGGGACCAATAGGCCTTCACTCAGTCTTGGGACCGATGGGAGATGTATCATTCTTGGGATTGTTTGGGTCCTCACGGTCTTGGGACCAGTTGGACCTTCACGGTCTTGGGAACATTTTGGTTGGGACTTTTGCAATTTTTTTGGGTTTATCTATAAGAAGAAAAGGAGAAATAACAGTCTATTGGTATATCCATAATAAAGCTAGAAAGTTAAGTATTCAATCTAATTTATCTAAGAAATAGTATGGAAAACTAAGAAAAACTAGTAAGATAACATCACAAAATGGGAGGTTGTCACCCCCCCTAACTTGGAGTCTAGATTGTCCTCAAGCTGGATAGAGCTAAGGCACGTAGTGGTGAGGCAATTTTATTTAGTGAAGATTTCCATACTCTTGCTTCAGTTCTATACCAAAGATTTCCCTTAGGTTTTTTTCGAGGCTTCTGCTTACTCTGACTCTTTCAGGTATCGGGAGTTGTGTGGTTCTCAGGTTTCTTCTGTGTCGCGTAACTCACATTGGGACCACCTTTTCCTTGACTGTATTATGTGCATGTCTTTGACTCTAAGCAATTTTATACTTCTTTGAAATTCCTACCAAAAGCTAAAATATGTATGAGGGTTGGCTGAAGGCTACTGTGTAACTCCCCCTTCAAAGGGGGGAGGGCCTATCTAAACTTTAGGGTCTCACTACCGGGCACGACACATCTGCCTTTGTGAGGGTGACTTTGACATATGGGGACTGACTGAGAGTGATAGAGATGGGATTTATCCCTCCTATTGGAGATTTATATCGTGTCCACTTAATAAGAGAGACTGGGAAATGCATGTGCATGCACATGTGAATCAGTATATGATATTAAGGTCATGTTATCTCATACAGTCTGCTCTTGGTTCAAGGAACATGGATTGAATGTTGAGAGGATGATGATTTCATGCCTCGAGTTCATCCTGGATATCAGTGATAAAGGAATTTTACAATGACTACAACACCTTACATATATTGTAGGATGAAGTTGTTCTCCAACTTTTCATTCACTTGGGTAGCACTGATGTGCGACTACGCACCACTCTTTGCTTGTGATGTCATAAGCTAGTTATGGACATTCACTGCTAATGTGATATGGGACCTATAGGGTCACACACAAAGGAACTCATTTAAAAGAGGAGTTTAATATTGAATGATGATTGGATTGATTACTAAAGAGTTTAGGTACTCAATTCATGCAATAGATTGGCTGACTACACTGCTGAACGGCCATCTCACAGGGTGAGACGGTCCTTTGGACATCTAGATGAGCATCTCAAGTGTTGAGACAATTGTTTGGATTGTCAAGCTAATCAGAAATCAAATCGGCTAAGTTTTTCCCAAACTGGGGTGTGAACTAACCGGTTCATTCTGATGAACTGACTGACTCGACCTGACTCACCAGACAGTCATCTAGGTGACTGATACAGGCATCTTACCTGTGTGATACGTATCGGTTGGGGCTGGATAAATATTCTGGAAGTTTTCCAAGCTCATTTCAATTGCACATTTCTTGTGGTGTAAGAATTAAAGTCTAACATTAATGGGAATTGAATTGCCAATTTTGTATGTGATTGGGAAATTGCCAAACAGTTATTTGGCAGTGCGAGACGACTGTCTCGTGTGACCAAATGACCGTCTGGGTCACCAAACGACCGTCTCATGGTTCGTAGGTTGCGAAATTTTAAGATCTTCCGGTTCCTTCCACTCTAACACAGATCTCAAACAGACCAAGACCATGGCCCTAACCCCATCTATAAATATAGAGGTATTGGGGGCTTCCCAGAGAACTACAATAACAACACAACTGAGAATTAGTTGATCTGACAATTGTTGTCCTCTCTGATTGTTGTAACTGAGAGATCCCAAGCAAGTCCTACATGACAAGGGAGGGATAGCAATGGGAGAGAAAAACTAATAATTGTTGTTGTGGGAGAGCAAGTTGGTGACTAGTACACCAACGGGAGGGATAACTCCTTCCTGTCTGTTCTAGTTGAATGCCAGGAGTTCTAGTTGGTCTGTATGGACTACTCTAGAGGTAGGAGTCATTTGACTGCTATTAGGAGAGAAAAGTCAGCCTATAGTTTGTGGCGAGACCACAGGAGTCGCTACAAAAGCTGTTCTATACATTATTTGTGGTGAAGACCAGGAGCTGCACAACCACCATCTAAGAGCAATTGGTAGATAGTTGCATTGAAGCGAGTTGTTGTTGTTGGACTTGCTTTAGGACCAGGTATAACTCGTTAAACCATCATTCCTACTTCATAGTAGTTGACACGATCTAGCTATTATGGGAATGCAAATATATACTTTTTTTTGTTTCCGTTGCTATACTTTGTACTTGTATTTCCCAACAGTGGTATCAGAGCCACATTAATTTACTATATTTTATGATAATCTATATGATTGGATTTTTTGTTTAATTGTGTATTAATTGCATACGATGTGAATATTTAAACGGTCTCATATGTGTATCCGATCAAAGACCACATAATCCCAAACTAATATATATATATATATATAGAGAGAGAGAGAGAGAGAGTCAGGCTAGAATACACTCGAGTGTACAGATCGCACGAATACACTCAAGTGTGTTTGCATATCAAGACTATTTTTTGCAAAATGTAATCTTCACCGTCATACTATAACTAGGCTACAACAAATTTTGAGCCCATTTGGATGAGTGTAAGTCACTCATCTAAGGGCAACAAAATCGACGCGCGAAACTAATTTGAAATGCATAATTTTTGCGGTCTTCATAACATGAGCTATACATATCCAAATGTGCTCAAATTTTGCATATGAGTTGTTCACAAGATGTTTAAGAAGATCAATGGATTAGGTTTTCAAAAACAATATTGCATTATGAAAAACTACTTGAGTGTATTCCGCTCTAGATACACTCGAATGTATTCTAGCCTGACTCTCTCTCTCTCTCTATATATATATATATGTATATATATATAGAGAGAGAGAGTCATGCTAGAATACACTCAAGTGTATTCAGAGCAGAATACACTTAAGTAGTTTTTCATGATGCAATATTTTTTTCAAAAATCTAATTCATTGATCTTCTTAAACATATTGTGAATATCTCATATGCAAAATTTGAGCACATTTGGACATTTATAGGTCATGTTATAAAGACCACAAAAGTTATGCATTTCAAATTAGTTTCGTGCGTCGATTTTGTTTCCCTTGGATGAGTGACTTACACTCATCCAATTGGGCTCAAAATTTGTATGTAGCCTATTTATAGTATGATGGTGAAGATCAATGGTTTACATTTTGTAAAAAATAGTCTTGATATGCAAGCACACTTGATTATATTCGTACGATCTGTACACTCAAGTGTATTATAGCCTATATATATATATATATATATATATATATATATATATATATATATATATATATATATATATATATATATGCAATTTATACATGTCGCCGTAAAAGCAGTTTTGATGGTGGATGTGTAGCATGGTTATGAACTAAACCTTAAATTTGTGTGTGGTTGGATGGTTTAATTTTATTCCTATTTATCTCGATCTTTATACTGAGCCTCTACCTCCTTCTTCTCAATGTAAGGTTAATTCTTTCTTGCCTTTTCTCCCCTCGGATGTAACTTGAGGTTTCTCTTTATAATGTAATAGTTTAATAGTAATAGGATAGTTTCTTTTCTTACAATGACGAGGAAGATGATCATCGCCGGATGAGACGACCAATTCATGAGATGAGCCAACTGTCTAGAGGGCCATGGAGGACAGAATGATGGAGCCAGACAACTGCATGGTGGACCCAACTGATTGTTTGGAAGGAGTCCAAACATTGGCTGGACTGGAGGCCAGATGACCTCCGTGATGACCAACCAATCGGCCTAGAGGTGAGACGAGCGATTCAAGGGTTGAACCAATCTACTAGACTGGCAAGCATAGATCTACACCAACAATATGTTCATACATAAGATGTGATGATTGACTTAGGTGGTAGTAATTATTTGTGGCTCCAAGGAATTATAAGTAAACATGGACATAACCATCACTTTTTATTTTATATTACATGTTTAAGTTGTGGGATATATCATGCATATGATACATAATATATATGTGGTGATTGGAAATAGTATAAATTGCTCAATCAAACATATGAAGTCTAAGATACTTTCCAGTAACAGTAGACATGAAAAACTTGTTTGACCAAGCATAGGTTACACTAAAACGTGGTGCACCATCTACCTCATGGAAGTGGGTTGATAGTAATGTAGGTGCCACCAAAGCAGGGTACATTATTATCATATTAGATATTGGGTCAGGGATAACTGGTGAGTTGGAGAGCCCAAGCCCAAAGGCATGCAGATGATTATGGCAAAGAGTTGTACATATCATATATCCAAGAATTGCATGTGATGTAATCGACATGATTGCCTACCTCAGTAATCAAGTTGTGGGCGATCGGAAAAAGCTTACTCATGATTTGACAAAATATGGTCTTGGCTCATTAGAAAATTGTTTGCTATAGTTTTCTGAATTGATACTTGAGGGTTGTCAATTTGGACAAAATAATGATAACAATAATGGCTTGAAGACCTAATTATTATTGCCCATATTCTAAACAAGTCAAATCAAAATGAGTTTTGACAAAATCGCAAATTCTTTTATAGAATCAAATGGAAACTAACAACAATCACTTTTCTCTACAATCGGTCCTTGCGACTGGTTCTGGACATTGAGAATCATTCTCATATAGGAGTGCAGGCTCTGTCCTGGAGACTCTAGAACCAAAGGACCACCTCAAAATGCACCAAGGGTTGACAGGGATGCTTAAAAGAAGCATATTGAAGATGCCATTGATGTCAAGTGTCTGATGTTATGCTCCATGAATTGAGTTGCAGAGGCAGCATGAGAACATTGATGTGATTGAGATGGTCACACATCTCAAGAACATGTTCCAAGATCAAGAAATACAAGAGAGATACAATGTCTCCAAGGCATTGTTCAAATGTAACATAACAGAAGGAGATCTAGTAGGTCCTCATGTGCTCAAGATAATTGGGTATGTGGAGAACCCAGATAGATTGGGATTCCCCTTGGGTTAAGAGTTGGCCACTGATGTGATTCTGCAGTCTCTTCCAGAGTCATATAGTCAGTTTGTGATTAACTACAACATGAACGACTTTGACAAGTCGTTGACAGGCTTGTTGAGCATGTTGAGAACAGCTGAGACACAAATGAAAAAATACAATCCCAAGTCTATGATGATGATCTTCAACACAAAGGGGAAGTCTAAAGGCAAAGACAAAGCTAAGAAGGGTTCTAAAGCTATCCAGAAACCCAAGTCTTCAGATCTCAAAGTAAAAGGAGGAGTGAATAAAATAAGAGGTGATTGTCACCATTGTCTCCGGCTTGGACATTGGAAAAGAAATTGCCCACTCTAGTTAGAGGAACTAAAGAATAAGAAGGAAGGCATTGAGGCCTCCACTTTAGGTTTAAACATTATAAGATAAATTTGATTACCTATTCATTTGGTATGTGATACCAAATAGAGATCTGGCATACTTGATATCCAGGATCTGAAAAGAAATAAAAGCCTTCATGGAAGGACAAAGATGGACAAGGCAGAGCAAGAGTCACAGAAGCTTTGGTATACATTTAAATTTGTCTTATCCCAATGGGAATGTAATAGAGTTAACAGAACTGATATTTCATTATGCCATCAAATAGAAACATTTACTTTAAAGCATCTTGTACGAAAAGGATGATAAATCAATTAAGTGAGACATTAATGTTTCTATTTCAAAAGATATGATCTTGCATGGAAATGCCCAAACATCTAATGATCTTTGTATAAAATATTTTATGATGAATGTTTATAATGTTAATATCAAAGGATTATAGCTGATGACTCAAGACTATCATTAGCAATTGTCACCTTGGATGTACATGTAATAAATGCATGTCTAGAATATACACCGATGTTAATATAGATTCCCTTGGTTATCAAACTGAAGTAAACATGCAAAGCCTTATTTATGCACTATGTGACATGACGTCCTTCACTAGATGTAGTGGAAGGATAATTTTTCCATCAGACCTCATACATGTGATGCATGAAGATCTTATAGAATGATTGTTGTAGATAATTACTTATAACTCATATTCATTTACTGGTAATATGATGATATGTACTCTATAATATGGAAATCTCTTGAAATATTCAAGGAGATTATAAATGAAGTATGACTTTGATGAAAGTATTAAGAAACTTTGATGAGATCAAATGTTGAAACACTTCACATCAATACCTTGAGTACCTTCAAAGAAAGAACTGTGATAATGTATCACAAGTCAAATCCATCTGAACATGATGATGTGTCAGAATGAAGGAATTATACCATGATGAGTCATGATATGATTATCAATTAATCTAATTTTCTTCTATCCTCATAAATATATAATCACTAAATAATGTACCATCTGAATGGTTTATAAGACATCATTTATGATATGATTTGAGAATGTTCAAATATGTCTAAAGGATTAAAACCTACATTGAGAGAGTGGTTTCTTGAAGAAGGTTTATCGATAAACCATGACTGTTGAATATTACTATTAATCCCAATCCAATAACGAAAGGTATTTTGTTGATAGGATAACTGAGTTCCAAAATAATTAGTGGGAGTAATAGTAGAACTCAAAATGTTCAAGGTCAACAAAGAGGTACAATGAGAACTAAGAGAATCACAAGTTTTTGTGGAAACTCGAGTTTTTCATTTAACACAGAAGAAAATAGTTCTAGTAGAAAATGTTTGAGATTGAAGGATTGTGAATCCAACAACTCACATAGGTTGATCATGACAAGATGAGCCAACTAGCCAACTAGAAGCTATTGAGAACCATAATTTGAGCAATGGCTCAAGGCCATTAATGGATCCATGTAAGATAACAAGGTAGTACTTTGATAGAGCCACCTAAAGGGATAATACTTAAAGGGTTCAATAAGGTCATAAGAGAAAGATCTACATGGACAACATAAAAGGAAAGATTTCTTGAATAGGTTTTCAAATCAGTTCAAGTTGTTGAACATGATAGAAATCCATTTACCAATTGTCAAGCTTGTTGTTGTAATTAAAATAGACTAATATATTTTCCATATGAAGACTAAAACCAGACTCCTTAAAATGAATAAATTAGAGGATGTGTACATGACACAAGCTAGAAGGTTTTATAACTTCAAGAATGCAAAATAATTATATAAACTACAAGGCAATCTGGATTTGAAACAAGCAACTCAAAAGAGGATCTTTTAACTTGACTAAATAGTCAAAGAGTTTGACTTAAATCAAGATAAAAGATAAAATATGTGATTACAAAAGATTTAGCGGGAGCATATATGAATATTCCACATATGATGAGGAATAACTTCTAAATATTATGAATATCAAGAGTTGCCATGAAAACACCTTCAGCAATGAAGGATAAGATGAAACATCTTATGAGATAGGAACAAGACCTATGAGATGGTTCTTGAATGTTTCACAATGGAAGTTCAAGAACATACAATAGCAATGTATATATTAAAGGATTTCAACACGGAAGGATTCAATTAGGGAGAATCTTGATTGGTCTCTCATGAACCAATTTCCAATTCTTGTGAAGAATGGAAATGACATGATTAAGATTCCATAGGCTATAACAATGGATCTATCATGAATGCTATAAGTGTACATATCCCATGTAATCTTGTATGTATTGGACATGAGTAGATGATATTAAATTCCAATAAGGGTTATTGGAATGTCATTAAAAGATATCCATTAGTACTTGAGAAGTACTTAAGGATATATTGCTAGTAACTAAAGGTAGCAATAAAGGAAGACTTGGATGTAAAGGGTTACATCGATGCAAGACTACATAACGGAAAAAGTGATCGCAAACTAAAATATTTTTGATTTAAAAGGAGAAATGTTCTAAGTTGGAAGAGTTCTGAACTAATAGCCATTAATTTTATTCTACAATAGAAGCTGAGTATACTTGTGTTGCAGAGTGATACTATATGGATCTAGAAATTCATGTGATGAACTTATAGATGTTCCAACCATTTATGACTCTGTAGTTATACTATGACAACAATTGAGCTAATTGTTAGGCTAGTAATATCAGATAGCATATTACGGAAGTTTCATCTCATATGAGAAATCATACAACCAAGAGATCAGGAAACATGCAATATAACGACTAATAGCAAAATGTTGCTAACCCGCTGAATTAGCACTAGTGCAGCAAAAACATGATGGACATGTTTGGATCACTAAGAATGAGATTCATGGGTGATGGGCTCTAATTGCAAGTGGGAGTCTGTTGGTAAGTTATGCCCATAGAGCCAATCATGTGATGATTGACATGGCATAAATTATAAAGGATTTAATTAATACTCATAAAGCCAATCTCCAATTCATTTTGTTTTTATTTAGCCATGAGACAATGAGGAAACATTATGAATGTTTAAATAATGACAATACTCAATGGCATATATCTTCAGGTACGTGACTTGGAGGATGAGATCAAACCAATGTTAAGAGTGTGTATTGTTATCACTACATCTGAGCTTAATTGGTAAACTAGGGTTTATGTGGATGATTACATGCTTAGTTATATTGATAATTACTTAAACATGATTAAGGATGGTAGTTCTATTATGATGTGTTAAATTTAATTAGAACTCCAAGTATGTTATCTCTTTGTATAATTAGGGTTTGAGAAAATAAAAACCTTAGTCGGAAGAAATTAGGGTCTTCACCATACATGCTCATGTTGGGGAGGAATGAGAGAGGTAGACAAAGGAAAATGAAAATGGTAGTTGGAGGCTTGGATACCACAGACGTGGTGGTAAACACGGCCATGTTAGGTCATTGGTGGCACAAGCATTCTAGGCCACCCGGCCGTTTTGGGAGAGTTGAACTATTAACCAAGTTTTGTACTCATATCTGATGAAACCAATGCACCGCAGCCGTGATAGGCAGCATGGACATGTTGGGTCCATCTTAGCATGACTGTGGCAGCTTGCATGGCCTTTCTGGGGCATTTTCTCTTCAACCGACTATTTTGTAGATTGTTGGATAGCAGTGCACTATTTGATTTTTAATTATTTACTGGTAGCTCATAATGATATGAAATTTTGACTGATGCCTTGTAACTCAATTACTAACAGTGTTTAATATTCATCAGTGGTTAGGCTATCTACTTTCATTGACCACCTTGATCAAGCAGTTAGAACACTATATCATAAATAAGAGAAAGTAGCCAAAGGTTCATGTCAAACATTAGTAGAAGCATATATATATCCTCTGAATATTGCTCTTCAAAGAACAAAAGGAAGTTCCCAAGCCCGGATCACCATATAAGGCCCCTAAATGACCGCTCAGTGAAAAAGGAGGTAGGGGTGCAGAGACATCCACTCGGGCCAACTAATCTAGTCTAAAGAGGAGAAGACAATCCATCCCATTTAAAACCATTCCCTTCCACTAAAGCTTGTTCAAGACTCTAGCTCCATTGTTGGAGAACCAAAGAGTTCCTACATTCCATTGATTGCAAACAACATGATCAATTTTCTTAATTTTTAGAGAAGGGTTGACCTATGAAATAAACGAATTATAAGGATTTTTTTGACAAAAAGTTGAACTAAAATAAGAGAAAGTATAGTGAAGGGTCAATGTGCAATTGACCCAAGCAACTCAATTGCTCTATATGGTCAACCTAACACACTAGGAGATCTCATAATTTGTGATTCATCCCATAGAAATGAAATCCTAGAGAGAGAGAGGGAGAGTTAGGTTTTGAGAGAAGAAAGTGGTGGAATTGTTGATCTAGGGTTTCTCTATCTGAGATATGATGAAATCAAGTAAGTTTAGCTTTTTTGAATAGAATTTCATGGTGAATCTTATCTCGCATGTCAAAATTCCATCCCTCCACTCATTTGATCTGAAATGATATCAAATCTCTCCTTTTTTCTCACTCTTTCTTCATGATTCCCCATTTCTAGGGTCTCCATGTTGAAAGGAAGAAGAAATCAATGATTTGCTAAGGTCTTGATATGGATTCGAGATTTTTAGAGATGGGCTGCATTTTAAAGGTGTTTTCATGCCTTAGGGTACGTGGGTACTTCCTTTAAACAGTATATTGTATGAAAATGAGTTAAATCATCAACAATCTTCAACTACTTAGTACGCGACTACAAATCCTAAATTGTCTTTTTGATCTAGTTTTTGCAAAATGATATGAAATGGATTCTTCCTATGTTTTAATTAATTTCATATGATAAAATCATATTTTAAATGGATGGAATCCATCTTAATGAGAATTCCTTAAGTATTTGCAGAGGTTATAAGAGTAAACTAAAATTTAGGGTTTTTGGCTACAAGTGAAATTGATGTATAATTAAATAGAGAAATTTATCTATCAGAATATCATTGATTATGAATGGTTGTTTATATGAATGTATAGTATTAAATGTTAGATACTATTTTGGATTTCCTGTTATGTCATTAGTGTTTGCTTGATATCTCAGTAAAGAGGGTGAAATCCTAGATGAGTGGAAAGTTGGAAATTTGTGAATAGATATTGTGAAATCCATTTGAAGTGCTTCTCTTGACATCATATAATTTATTTATTAAATGTTATTCTTGATTCATTATATGTCAATGAATGGCATGGAAACCCAAATTCATCTCAATTTTGGGGTTTCATACATATGTTGATAGTATTTGAATTGTTGAAAGCAATCTTTATTCAGTGAATTTTTATGACGCATTAAATCCTTATGTGAGTCATGTGATAAGTGAATGAGGTAAATGAAACCCTAAGGATAGTGTGTTTACTGAATCAAGTATTGTGATATCAATGTTTTTCAGTGTAAGATGTGATGATGCTTAACAGTTTAGTTTGTGTTAAATATTATTAGATGATCTATGAATGAACAATTTACAAATCTAAACTAGGATATGTTGATGTGAAAATTGAATTGTTAATTTTAAGAGCAAATTAGACATTTAAATTGCCTAAGCACTATAGAATCCTCACATGATGAGGCATGCACTATGGGGAAGATACAATTTCTTTACTGGAGGTGGTCTAGATCGAGGTAAGCCAGAGCACACCAGTAGGGTGTGGGGGTCTCAACTAGTAGGGCAGACTCCTTACAATTGTGTGGTACCCAACACCAACCGGGGATACTAGTGGTACATGTGTTACATGTTGTAGTGATGAGTGGTTAGTAGGTGCCCTGATGCGCAATAAGCCTGAGGGATTTGACTCACCACCTGAGTACCCAGGTTGAGAGGTGGAGTATGAGATATTCGACCGCTTCCATTAGCCGTCGAGACACAGACGTGTCGAGTCCCACTACAGACGGGGTCTTACTCGAGAGATAGGCTTAGGAACCCAGGAATGCTTCTAACCCTTGTATAGTGAGATTGTATATTGTTGTGATTCTTTCACATGTTCTGTTACACCTCATGTGGATTCAGGGAATAATAAGATGAATGAGAGGTTAAACAAGTGTGTGAAGTTATTCAATTATTCTTTGTATATTTCTTAATTATTAGTTCTCTTTTTTATCAATCAAACATATTCGTATATTGCCTCACTCTTGTAGATATCTAGAATATCCTGCCATATTTATGTTTGTGAATGATTAGTCTTTTAAAGCTTGTTGTTGTTATAATTGATATCAATTGGTCAACAGTATATCTGTAATTATATAAGTGCTCTAAACTATTTCGATGAAGTACTCATTCATTGAGAGAGTAGGCTCACCCCTCTACTAAAAAATTTTAAGGAAACCACATGAACTTGAAGATGTCAATGCATCAAAGTAGATCTGCCACTAGAGTTAAGTATGAGATTAATTAAGTTATGTTCGTCCTTGTCACTCTAGTCCTTGTATAGAGTTGAGAGAGAGTTGTAAATGATAATGTGTAACTTTGTTTCCTTAATAATAGATTATATATCTTGTTATCATGTTGTGTGAACATGGAAGTGTGAGAAATAAAATGAATTTTTGGATGTGTATCATTAATGTTGAGATCATATTAGAGTAATCAAGGTCTAATTCCCTTATAAAGTTTGCTTATGTTATTGAATGTGAGAAAACAAAGAGTTTGAAATAAAAGAAAAATTGGGAGTGAACTTTGTATTAAGTATAATCCTCAAACGTATGCCCTAATCTCATTATTAGTGGTGATGACGGGATGTGGGTGTAACAACTTGGTATCAGAGCTTAGGTTGAGTCGTCAATAACCATTAGGATAGAAAGCCATAGGTATAAGTGTGGTGGTTAGGAATTGATGTGTTAATAGCTCTGGGAAGTATGGTATTTGGATACCCTGGCCCAGTATCTGGATACCTAGGTTGACCAATATCAAGCTACTCTATCTATTCTTCTCTGAATGCCCTAGCCAAGCATGCTGTGGGAGGATGGACTAGAGAAAAACCCTAAAAATATTAGGGTTAGAAGACAGAAAGAAATGAATGAATTGAGCATAAGATTAGAATGTGACGTAACTCTTGTTTTATATTGTTTCTTTGATTGGATATACATGGAAATGCTTATATATATTTGAATTCAAATATTCAATTTGTAGAAATATATGTGGTCCTTTAAGATTCTTGTACACTATGAAGTTAATTCAGTTATTACTTACATTCTTTGTATCAACTAGATCAGAAGTTATCTTTAAATGAGTTTACCCTAAGTCGATATTCTTTCTATATGTTTGAGATATATAGAAATTGGTTAATCTTGAGTAGCTCTTGATTTTAGGGCTACAGGTTCGGCCTAGTCCAGCTAGCAGGATGTGTTACTAGGATCTAATGAGTCCTATTAATTAATCTAATAAGTGTAATTAAACTACAAGGAGGCAAACTTAGAATGTAATGAGTATGTACATACACTAGAGATTGAAACATATGGGAAAGATCTGGATATATAAGAATCACTTAGTACTGATATCTAAGATCCAACTTTGGGGCCTCATATGAGAAACCCTTAACTGTGAATAAAGTAACACACCCTAAGGTTCAGATTAAGTTTAATGATTAGTATTATATTATTAAATATGAAATATGGAAAATATATGAGAAAATTATGTAAGGGCCAAGATAGTAAGAATCAATTATGAGGAATGTATCATATAATTGAGTAAAATGATTTTATGTACTCTAAAGCAAAGGGGAAATAGAAGAAAAGAGTTAAGCATACAATAAGTACATAGAATTGAAGAGTCTTCAGAAGAGTTAAAGTGGAGAGAACTAGATGAGCATGTAAATCATAAGACTATGATAAGAAACTTAGATGAAACAAAGAGAAATGTTGGAAATGACGATCTTGATTAAGGAATGAGGGTTAAATGATATAATTGAGAGCGTGGAATGCATACATTTATTATGAAGTTTAATACATTCATCCTTTCTACCTTTGGATTCTAAGTCTTTATAAAACAATAACCTAGTTTCTATCTGATGTATTCAGTAGCCTCCTAGTGATGAAATGGAACTAGTTCTCAGAGGAAGAACAAAGTGTATCTAAACAAATGAACAAATCATATAGAGGTAGATTATATTCAGGGATCAAAAGCTTGATTGAGAGTGAAACTATGGTTAGACCCTACATAAGTCATTTGATTTTAAATGAAAGACATGTTGTGTATTATGCAGAAGATGAAACTAGTAAGGAGAATATTGATCTAGACTTTCAACTTGATAAAAGTAAAAGAATGATAAGAAGTGTATATGGCATAGAATATGGAATCATTCACAAAGTGATAATATGATCATAAGAGATAAGTAGAAGCTAAAGATGATAGATGGAAGAGTAGCATATGGTAAGATGATTATGAAAAATAAAGAAGTATTTGAAACATGAGGGAGTAATATAGATGATAAAAGAGAGAGATTGGGAGATGCGAGAAGATGCTAAGTAGTCTAGTCTCCTTGACGATGAGTAATTAAACCTAGATACAAGAAACGTGTTAAGTGAATGCTTGAAGATTGGAATTCTAAATCTCAGAATGATCTTCTCTTTTATACCTTTATTGATGAGAGCAATGAGGGACTAAAGTGATAAAAAAATGAATCATATATGATGCATAACCAGCATGGTAGAAACATCTATTGAATGTAATAACCATGTGAAATATGATGATGAAATCCTAGCAGGGTAAATTGAGAAAGTAATCTATATGAATGGACAAGCAAGAGAAAGGAAATTCAAGTGATAAGATAAGGAAGACTTTAGTAAAACTTGTGAGATCCAAAGTCTAAATTTCAAATTAAGGGAGTAAATTCACATCATAATAATGATATGTTATTGATAAGGACTATACCCTAGCATGTTTAGAGTTTTAGTAGTTTAAGGGATGTCACTAGTGATTTGACCTTGAATACTAGAATCTTTATAAAATAAGATCATGAGATTAGCACTATGATAAGTAAACTAGCACTGATAGTAATCCAAGGTTTAAAGGTAGAAAATCTGAAAGGTAGATAAACAATATGGAAATGATTCAGAGCAAAGGGTAAGAAATAAATTTGAAATGTAACAAGTGTGTTTTGAACAAAAAGAGATGTAAAGTGTGATATGAAATAAATTCTTGTTGTGATATCAAGAATGATGAATAATCTATTCTTACCTTGTATGTTTCAATTTTAGGGATGTTTATTCTCATATGATCAAAATGAGAAGGATAAGTAACAAGAAGTAAGTAGTAGTGAATGAGGAGAGAAATAAGAGAAAACAACGACTTTCAATAATACGTGAAATTGTTTTTAGAAGTATACTTTTTTGAAGGTATATTAAGGGATGTGAATTTGTTTTACGTATGATTTTAGTTGTACATGTGCAAGCAATATGTTAATTAAAGGTGTATAATAGTTTTAGTCATTCATACCAGTAATCCAGCTTAGTATTGTACAATTGTTGTTGAATCTAGTCTTCCAACTCATGAGTGTTTTTCCATTTGAGTAGCATAATAGTAAAATTCAAAACAACATGGTGAACATTATTTTGTGACTCAGAGGTAATACATAACAATAGTGCATATTGAGCCATATGAATTGAGATAGTTGGGTTAGATTATCAATGTTGAGGTAACACCTCAAGAGTATGAAAATATTGAAAATGGTTGTTTCTCTTTCTCGTTCCTATGATTGATTGTGGCATAGAGTATTCTTTTGTTGTCATTGAGAAGCCATGCATTAAATGTATTTTGATTAAAAAAGAAACAAAGGACTCAGTGTTGAAAATAGAATACACATATCAAATACAAGAGTATAGTGACACATAAAATTTGAGATGTTTAAAAGAAACCTTGAATATAATTTACATGTGTATTTATGTTTTAAGGACAAAACTTTTTAAGGGAGGGAGAATTGTTATGACCGCATCTAAGGTTAATAGGTAAACTAGGGTTTATCTAGATGATTACATGATTATGATCATTTCTTAAACATGACTAAGGATGGTATTTCAATTATGATGTGTTAAATTTAATGAGAACTCCAAGTATGCTATCTCTTTGTATAATAGGGTTTGAGAAAATATAAACCCTAGTCAGATGAAATTAGGGTTTTCACCATACAGTATCATGTTGGGAAGGAATGAGAGAGGTAGGAATAGGAAAATGAAAATGGTAGTTGGAGGCTTGGATACCACAATCATGGTGGGTAGCACGACTGTGTTAGGTCGTTGGTGGCACAAGCATTCTAGGCCACATGGCTTTTTGGGAGAATTGAACTGTTGACCAAGTTTTGTACTCATACCTAATGAAACCAATGCAAGACAGTTGTGGTAAGCAAAATGGTGGTGATGGGTCCATCTTAGCATGTCTGTGGCACCTTGCATGGTTGTTCTGGGAAATTTTCTCTTCAACCAACTGTTATGCAGATTGCTAGATAGCAGTGCCCTATTTGATTTCTAATTATTTACTGGTAGTTTAGAATGATATGAAATTTTGAATGATGCCTTGTAACTAAATTACAAACAACATTCTAAATTTTCATAATTTTTTGAGAATGTTTGACCTCTGAAATAAATGAATTATAGGAATATTTTTCTGAAGGAAAGTTGAACTAAAAATAAGAGAAAGTATAGTGAGGGGTGAATGTGCAATTGACCCAAGAAGCTCAATTGCTCTATATGGTCAAACTAACACACTAGGATCTCTCATAATGCATGATTCATTCCAAAGAAATGAAATCCTAGAGATAGAGGGAGAGTTAGGTTTTGAGAGGAGAAAGTGGTGGAATTGCTGATCTAGGGTTTCTCTATCCGAGATATGATGAAATCAAGTAAGTTTAGCTTCTTTACATAGATTTTCATAGTGAGTCTCCTATCACATGTCAAAATTTCGTCCAACCTCTGATTTGATCTGAAATGAAATCAAATCTCTCCTTTTTCTCACTCTTTCTTCATGATTCCTCATTTCTAGGGTTTCCGGGTTGAAAGGAATAACAAATCGGTGATTTGCTAGGGTCTTAATATGGATTTGAGATTTTCAGAGATGGGATGCATTTTAAAGGTGTTTTTATACCTTAGGGTGAGTGGGTACTTCTTTAAATAGTAGATTGTACAAAAATGAGTTAAATCATCAATAATGTGCAATTGCTTAGTATGCGACTACAAATCCTAAATTGTCTTTTTATCTAGTTTCTGCAAAATGATATGGAATGCATTTTTAAACTATTTTGATGAATTTAATATGATACAATTATATTAAAAATGGATGCAATCCATCTTAATGAGAATTTCCTAAGTATTTGCAGAGTTTATAAAAGTAAATTGAAATTTAGGGTTTTCAAGTATGACTGAAATTGATGTATAATTAAATCAACAAATTTGCCTATCTAAATATCATTTATTATGAATAATTTTTTATTTGAATGCATAGTATATATATGTCAGATACTATCTTAGATTTCCTATGATGTCATTAGTGTTTGCTTGATATCTCAGTAAAGAGGGTGAAATCCTAGATGAGTGGAAAGTTGGAAATTTGTGAATAGATATTGTGAAATTGATTTGTAGTGCTTCTCTTGACATCATAGAATTTATTTATTCAATGTTATTCTTGATTCATGATATATAAATGAATGGCATGGAAACCCAAATTCATCTCAACTCTAGGGTTTCATACATATGTGGATTGTATATGAATTGTTGAAAGCAATCTTTATTCAGTGAATGTTTATGATGCATTAAATCCTTATGTGAGTCATGTGATAAATGAATGAGGTAAATGAAACCCTAAGGATAGGGTGTTTAATGAATCAAGTATTGTGATATCAATGTTTCTCAATGTAAGATGTGGTGATTATAACAGTTTAGTTTGTGGTAAATATTATCAGATGATACATGAATGAACGGTTTACAAAGCTAAACTAGGATATTGATGTGATGATTGAATTTTGAATTTAAAGAGTGAATTAGACATTTAGATGCCCTGAGCACTGTAGAATCTTTACAGGATGAGTCCTGCACTATGGTGAGGAAATGGTTTCCCGACTGGAGGTAGTCCAGATCGACCTAAGCCGGAGCGCACCAGTAGGGTGTGGGGGTCTCGACCAGTAGGGTAGACTCCTTACAACTGTGTGGTACCCAACACCAGTTGGGTATACCGGAGGTACCTGTGTTACATGTTGTAGTGATTAGTGGTCAGTGGGTCCATTGATGCATAATAAGCCTAAGGGCTTTGACTCACTGCCTGAGTACCCAGGTTGACAGGTGGAGTCTGAGATATCTGACTACTCCCATTAGTTGCTGAGAGGTAGACATGTCGAGGCCCACTGCAGACAGGGTCTTACTCGAGAGATAGGCTTAGGAATCTGAGCATGCTTCTAAGCCTTGTATAATGATATTGTAGCTTGCTACGATTCTTTTACATGTTGTGGTACACCTCATGTGGGTTCAGGGCATAATAAGATGAATGAGATGTTAAACAAGTGTGTGAAGTTATTCAATTACTTTGTATGCTTCTAAATTATTAGTTCTCTTTATGATCAATCAAGCATATTCATGTATTTATTCACTCTTGTAGATTTCTAGAGTATCCTGCCATATTTATGTTTGTGAATGATTAGTCTCTTTAAAGCTTATTGTTTTTAAAATTGATATCAGTTGCTCAATATTATATCTATAATTATATAAGTTCTTTGAATTGTTTCTATGAAGTACTCATTCACTAAGCGAGTAGGCTCACCCCTGTACTCACAATTTTTAGGGAAACCACATGGACTTGAAGATGTCAATGCATCAGAGTAAATCTTCCACAGGAGTTAAGTATGAGATTAGTTAAGTTATGTTGGTCCATGTCACTCTAGGTCCTTGTATAGAGTTGAGAGAGAGTTGTAAATGATAATGTGTAACTTTCTTTCCTTAATAATAGAGTATATATGGTTATCATGTTGTATGTACATGGAAGTGTGAGAAACGGAATAAATGTTTGGATGTGTATTATTAATGTTGAGATCATATTAGAGTGATAAAGGTTTTTATCCCTTGTAAAGTTTGTTTATATTATTGAATGTGAGAAAACAAAGAGTTTGAAATAAAGGAAAATTATGGAGTGAACTTTGTATTAAGTATAATCCTCAAACTTATACCCTAATACCTTGATTAGTAGTAATCACAGGATGTGGGTGTAACATGTACATTCTTATCATGTCCCTAGTCAGTTGTTACTGTGGAGGGTAGATAGACACCAATAACACATCAGACTAGAGTGTGGGTTGGTTGATGACAGAATCTCATAAATCATGATATGGCGATATCAAAATAAGAACATAGATACATATTAGGGAATGGTGTATCAGATAGACACACCTTGATAATGACACATGGAATTAATCATTGGTGGTCATATTCATCTCATATAGTAAAGGTGATGATTTTGATTCTTAGACCTAAAATCGCTACACTCATCACATGTCGTTGGGTATGCTTTGACATCATCAAATGCAATCATGAAACATGGGTTTTTATAATGATTATGATTGAGTGAATTTGACACACGGGGACTGACTATGAGTGATAGATATGGGATTTGTATCTCCTATTGGAGATTGATATCCTAGCCACTTGATAAGTGAGACTGAGAAACGCGTGCGCATGTGAATCAATATATGATACTAAGGTCACATTATCTCAGACAGTCTGCTCTTGGTTCAAGGAACATGGATTGAACGTTGAGAGAATGACATTTCCATGCCTCGAGTTTATCCTGGATATCATTGAAAAAGGAATTGTACAATCATTGTAACACCTTACTCATATTGTAGGTTGAAGTTGTTCTCCAACTTTCCATTCACAAGGGTAGCACTGATGTGCGACTAGGCACCACTCTTTTCTTGTGATGTCATAAGATAGTTATGGACATTCACTACCAACGTGATATGGGACCTATAGGGCCACACACAAAGGAACTCATCTAGAAGAGGAGTTTAATCTTGAATGATGATTGGATAGATTACTAAAGAGTTTAGGTACTCAATTCACGCAACAAATTGGATGACTGGAATGCCAAACGACCATCTCATAGGGTGAGATGGTCATTTGGGCAGCCAAACAAGTGTCTCAAGTGTTGAGACAGGCATTTGGATTGTCAGGCTAATCAAAATTTGAATTGGCAAAATTTTGCCCAAATTGAGGTGTCAACCGACTATTTTATTCGGATGAACTGATTAGTTCGGCTTGACTTACCAGACCGTCATATGGGTGAGTGAGACGAGCATCTTGCTTGTGTGAGATGGCTCGTTCAGTCTGAGCAAATGTTTTAGAATTTTCATGAACTTGTTTTGATTGCACATTGTTTGTGGTGTAAGAAATTAATGTCTAACATTAATGGGAATCAAATTGCCTATTTTGTATGTGGTTGGGAAACTGCCAATCAGCCATTTGGCAGTGAGAGATGACCATCTTGTATGACTAGATGACAATCTGGGTCGCCAAAAGACCATCTTGTGGTTCTTAGGTTGCAAAAATTTAAGATCTTCCGGTCCCTTCCACTCCCAAACAAATCTCGAATAGACTAGGAACCCTGGCCCTAACCCTGCCTATAAATAGAGTGGTATTGGGGGCTTCCCAGAGCAAAACAACAATGCAACTAAGAATTTGTTTCTCTGACAATTTATTGTCCTCTCTGGTTGTGGTAACTAAGAGATCCCAACCAAGTCCTACCCGATAAGGGAGGGATAGCAATAGGAGAGAACAATTGAGAATCATTGTTGTGGGAGAACAAGTTGGTGACTTGAACATGAATAGGAGGGACAACTCTTTCCTGTCTATTCTAGTTGAATGACATGAGTTCTAGTTGGTATGTATGGACTACTCTAGAGGCAGGAGTCCTTTGGCTGCTTCTAAGAGAGGAAAGTTAGCCTGCAATCAGTGGCGAGACCACAAGAGTCCCTACAGAAGTCATTTTATTTGTTGATCGTGATGAAGACCAAGAGCTACACAACCACCATCTAAGAGAAACTAGTAGAGAGTTGCATTGAAACAAGTTGTTGTCGTTGGACTTACTCCAGGACCAGGTATAACTCGTTAAACCATCCTTCCTATTTCATAGTAGTTGATGCGATCTTTTTGTTATGGGATTACAGATAGATAATTTTTTTATTTCCACTGCTATACTTTGTATTCATATTTACCAAAAGAATCAATATATCTTTATTGGTGGATGATGGATGCAATGCCATTTATAGATTATGGATGCAACACTATTGTTGGATGATGGTTGGGACATTATCGATAGATGATTTCTAGAACATCATCACTGGATGATTACAACTTTTCCATTGGTTGGTGATGGGTGTAGTCTTTTCATTGGAGGGTTGTGGTATGAAAGTTATCATTGTCAAAGTTTGGGACTCTATGTATGCTATCAGTCTAGACTTTCATGATGTACTCAAATTGTATTCCTGTTGGTTAAAGGCAAAAACCCTTTGTTGGTCTATGGACATCGATGAAAACACGTGGTCTTCAACCTCGTCAGTTGTTGGAGTAGGCAAGTCATTGTATGATGGATACCAATTAAGCTCTAGGTCTTCAAGTATGATGACTTTCCTAGCCATCATTTAATGTGTTTGGTCAGTTTCCATCTATTGTAGATGACAAGATTGGCTAAGGGTTTCCATCAGTTGACAAAGTGATGTTAAGTATGAGATTTATTATATGAAAGCCTAGAATAATAAAGGAAATGGAGGGTAAAATAGGCATATAACATCCACAAAATCGGATGTTATCAACTTCCTTTGGGTCTTATAATTTGGGACACATGTCTTTTTATGTCATAATTGTTTGATATCAAACTTAAATAAGGAATCAACATGATATATTTCTATTTGAATCATTCATATTCAATATCCATACAAGAAATTTTTGTACAACATTGTACTAATTTGATACAATTATCTTGGACTTACTATTATTTAGATAAATTATGTTACAAAATAGTACTTTAATATGCATTTAGTAGCATCAACATATGATACAACTAGTTCGTGACTAGATAAAGCACTTTCCATATCCCATTGATACATAAATAATGTTTGATTCTCTTAATAATACTAACTTATGGTGGAATGATTCATAAAAATAGGTGTTGAGAGAGAAAACTAGGAGAGAAAGCATATTTTTACAAATCCATAATATTCTAGGGAGATTTCTTTTATCATTGTAGGATGCATTTCATATATCTTACATTGAGATCAAACCCATGAGGGAACATCTTGATGATACATGTATTCTAACTAGACAGATCAGCACACAACCAGTAGAATGGTTCTTTTGGATGGTTTTTTGTCCTTTTTCATGGGTATACGATCCATTGTCCTTCCAATATGGGTGTGTTCCTATGCATTGGATGGGTTATAAATCATGGAGAACTATAGCTTTTCAAGTTGCTACTAAATATATTGTTTTTGAAGTACTATATCCAAATAAGGCACAATAATGTGGTTACATGGGGTTAGGAGATAAGAATGCCAGATACTTGATTATTAAGAGTGTATGTTCAAGATGAGAGTGGGAGTTGTGAAATATTAGATGGAAGGGAGAGAAAAGCTTCAAAATTTCATTTTTTTTTTGGGTAACTTCGAATCATTTTTTGTTTTTCTACACTAAATTAGTCTACCCACATGCCAAAAACACACAACAAAGTATAATATGTATATTTATACTATATAATTTTATGAAACTTTTTGCTTGTTTTATGTAAAATTTGACAATATTTTTTTTGAATTCTAATTTGTAACATGTATTCAATAAAAAATACCCTTGTACAACAATGTAGATGTAGAAAGATGTATTAGTGGAAGGAATTCTTGTGATATATGAGATGCAAAGTAAATATGGAGGCTATTTTACAAAGAGTGGAAGAAAGTGTATGATAAAATAAGAGCTTGTGCATGGTGTAACAACATTCGTGATTTTTACCTAGATGAAGCCTAATATATCATGTCAATTCAAAACTCCAACCCTCCCTTATAAATACAAGCATACAAAAACCATATCCATCTTATAGAAACCATTCCTCCATTCCACCCTTACCCCTGAACTCCATTTGCTTTGTTGATTCACTAGAGATTTGAAGTGATGGTTCAAGACTCTAAATCCCTCAATTACTATCAAAGATGTCTCCTTATAACCTTGTGATCCTTTTCATGCTATCAATTTATTTGAATAATGAATAAGTTTCTCACCCCCTTTTCCCTTCCTTCTATAGTTACAACCTACCATAATATTGCAATTCACACCCTTACTCCCTCACATTCTCTCTTTTTCACATGGATACCATCATTTTATAATATAATGAATGTTGTAATTTTCTCTTACACTTTTTTGATCTTTTACATGATCAGGGTTTCCTACCATGGATTAGGCTGATTTGAACATTCTTAACCACCTCACCATCTTCACCTAGTGTTGATAAGATTGATAGATGTTATGGAGTTCATATGTATGGTTTTCTAGCCACAAAAGTAGTGTTCCTCAACTTTTTTTTGCATTTTTTGTTTATTGGTGATCATCATTTTCATGGGACATGTCAATCAATTGATTAACTTATGTGTACATGGAATAATTATTATTATTCTCTTCATTGATATATATCTATCCTTTGGTGGTGTATTTTTTTTACCATATGATGTGGCAGGCATGGGGATCAAGGCCACACAACAGAATCCCTTTGAGCCATATCAATGTTGGTAGTGTTTCACAATTAAGCTTTTTATATTATAAAAATATAAAATCATATATTGAGTTTTCTAGATTTGTTGAAATTTCTAAAAGTCATAGTAGATATATACATTATTAGAATGTAATGTAAAAATCCCACCCCCAAAAAAGAGATTCCATAATGAACATGATATGTAGGTCAAATGCATTGTTTTCCTTGACCAGGATATAGATTACTAGAAACTAAGATGAGAGCTATACATAATGATGAATGTGTTATTAGATATAAGTATTGTTGTTTATAGTTGAATGTGATCCTAATCTGGTCAAGAAAGATGTCCTAGCACTTTATCTCAAGCTAGTAGGTAATTCCCTAGTGCCCTAGTGCACTAGTGCATGATTAACTTGATTTTTATCTATATTTTTTATTATGCTCACTCTTAATTTAAATTCCATACATGTCAAATATGACAGGATTGATAATGATCATGCTTTTATGATAACAAAAATGCTAGAAATTGCATTATCATCCTTTGATTATCATCAATACTTATTAAACTAATGGAATGATACATGACATGAAATCCATGTCTGAGTAGTGACATTGTAACATACTAAAATTTTATTCCTATCCCTAGAAACCCTAATATTAAGGATTATATGCCTTTGGGCTTATTTTAAGATAAAACCTCAAACATGATTGAAGTTATACCCTTATGGACCTTAATAGGATGGTAATAATAGTATTTCTTAGATGAGTAGTATTAATGGATAAATAATAATTGAACATATTGCATCTTTTACCCTAACTCACATGATGAATGAACTAATAAAGTGTACTATGTAATTTTGTAATACATGGAGCAATAGAGGACATGTGATGCTTCCCAATTACATACAATGGAAATCACATATAAATCAATATATCAATACTCCACTACCCCAATAATACATCTAATGCAAAAAAAGGTTTTAGTAATGCTTAAAATGAGTCTGAATGTGAGTATATTAGTATTAGTGATGTTAATGTAATAGTAGTCATAAAGAGAAATAATACATATATTAGTAAAGTCAATGTTTGAGGGTTTAGTCTAATGAATTAGGAAAATGATACAATTGGGGATTCATTTTGTAATTTAACCATCATAATAGATCTTAGTTTAAAATGGTTTCTCTAAACTTTTATGATGAGATGGGGAAACGGAGAGTCAAAAATTGAAATTGAGAATGAAATTCATAAAGTAAGAAGTAATTATATTGAGAGATATGTGACCTCACCTTTTTGGCTCTGGCCACACGACTACTGCATGGGGTAGGATCCTTTGTGGATCCACAACTATGGCTAGGGCTCAACCTCAGGGTGGCGGTGGATGGGAAGTTGGTGTCTAATTGGCATACATCAACATCTGGTGGATCCTTGTTGTCTCCATACTGGTTGTGCTCTTGGCATTCAATGGCTTCACCAGGCTGGATCGAGAGGATGCTCCTTTTGCTTCCTCTTTTCTTTTACAATTTGTTTTCTATTTTGTTTTGGGATAGCATTGTTTCTAATTTAGTTGTCGTTGATTGGTATTGTTTCCCTTTTTTAAGGTGATATCTCCTCCCTTTTTAGAGGTTGGCATAATCTGGGGTTTACTCAGTTTTTGTGCTAGTGTTGGGGCTTTCCCCGACATGTCATTTTTTATACATATGTGATTTGCATTCTCAATGCTAGGCTGAGAAGAAGTATTTGGTTCGTACTTGGGTGATTGATTTTCCTATTTATATATGGGTGATTAGGTCTAATTTCATTTATACAAGGCACGAGATTGAGGATGGATTCTATCAAAAAGTTTTTATTGTTTGCATGAAAATTAGGAATCTGGGCAGAAGCATTGTATCGATTTCCAATTCTCTTTGATTTTGTGTTATTCTTTTATCCCCGACCTGATGTCAATCCAGTTGGACTTGTATATGTTGTATAGCTTTATATTAACTACTACCATATGTTTACCATATAAAGGATATTGTATCACCTTCAACTCATGATATTATATATATAAAAGTGGAAACAAACTCCAAAATTTGGATTATTCAAAACCCAATTAGCTTGCATATCAACTATTAAGTAAACTAGACATTAACTAATCACATGTTTTGAATAGTAAAGGAAAAAAATAAACATCTAAACTAAATGTATTTAATATTTTGATTTGTACAAAGTTCCTTGAATATATAGTGTCGTGTGGCTTTCATCCTTTTCCATGTGTGTGCCATTTTGATGGATGGCTGGATTTTCTCCCCCGATTAGGTCTATCCAATCACACAACTATAATTTTTTCTTCTACCTTGCCCCATTTTTGTTCCTGATGACACCCAAAAGGGAATCTTCCTCATATTATATTTCTCCCTACACAATCTATTGGTATACTTATTTTGCCAAAGTATTGCAATTCATTTTATAAAACCAATGAGGCATTCTGAGGTAGTTTGGTGGATGTTTGGGGTTTTTCCCAACTCAAATTCAACAACATTGTCGCCATTATTTTGGGAAATTTTCTTATTTCCTTTCACCTAATTCTCAATTATATTTCAATACCCTACCAATAACTTTTGGGACATTTAACATCCTCCCATATCTCCCCTTTTGGGACATTTAACATCCTCCCATGGCTAACCCTTTTAGGACATTTAGCATCCTTGTATGAAGTTTATTGCTCCTGATTGTCCTTACTTCACCGTTCCCATGTAGCTTTGACAATCTCCTTCCATGGTGACCTCTTCTCACTACTATAGACAAATTACACCTGCAATAAGATTTCCCACAAATCCCTCTTTCTGTTTTAAGACTTTTCTTTCCGCGAGTTTCACCATTGTGTTTCCCCTTTTCTTGGCCCTCCTACCTTCTCATAAGAGGAGGTTTTTGTCCTTCCAACCAGCTACTGGCTTCAGGACATAGCTCTCTAGGTCTGCTACATTACACTAATCATTATGGGAGTGAGGATACTTGAATAACGAGTTTTCTCCTTGGGATTGACCTACAGTACAGTTCATGTGATGTCGAAAGGTAGGGGACAATTTTCCTTGTGATTGGCCCACCTTGCCCTCGCAGGCTTGTAGCTATTGTTTGGGTCACAAGGGAAAAGAAGTATCTTCACCATTTTGACTTTGCTTCACTATGAGAACCTAGAAGGGTGTAGATGACAAACAAGCCCCACCATGCTCGTTTAGTCAATATGAGGGGTGGGGCATATTAGTTTTTCTACCATTTTATTCATATTAAAATCAATAATGCTATTGAACTAGGAAATTTGTAATAAAATAATGGTAGGCATACAAATGAAATAAAATATATTTTGTAATCACATAACTACTCTCCATATAACTATATAGGTTTTATAACTTAGTCCCAATATATTAAAGATGTCATTATTAGTTTCTGTTCAGCCATAAATTATAAATTTCATATCTACTTATTTGTAAGTCAGAAATCAAGAAATAAATATGTTATAAAATAGAAAAATCCTATTACACATTTATATGTAAGTTCCATGACCCAATTCAGTAAATATATAAAGGTGGATTTTAATATTTACTTATGTAATGTGAATTTATCCCTAAATCTATATAAATGTCTAATAAGTGAATCTAGTCTTGGTTTTTGAAGTAGGGTTTGATCATGGATGGTCTTAGGATTACAAATTGGGTATGTTTCCTTCTTTGGTTCATAATAAGGAAATTTCATAATTTCTCTCTCTTGAAAAATATAAAGACTTCGTATCCAAATTTCCTTTAATGGGGCATTATATCCTAAACAAATATCTACTTGTATATCTTTTAAAAAATCTTACTGAAAGATTTCTTTTTTATTTATTTCTCTTTAATCAAGCATGAATATTGTTGGATCATTATTTATGGGTTTGTTGACCCCAATTGTTATTTCATAACTTTCTCATCCCTTTATCCCAAAAAAAATATTCTCATACCTTTTGGTACATGAATATCATTCAGCCTGAACTAATTATCTTTCCTAATATATAATGTATGTGTACTTTTTTGACTTGTATATTTAGAAGTAGATACAACGTATTTTTAGGAAATAGATTCTATTCTCCTATCCGACATTAGATTTTATTCCCTGTAGTACATTTGATATGTTTAGGCACCAATGTTTTATTCCTCATGTTAGATAGTGAGGTTTTAGTACTGCTATCATGCACTGAGGTTTTCGTTCCCCTAAAATGCTATATTTATTTGGCACTAAGGTTTGATTCATCATGTCCTAGGCTTAGAAGATAGGGATTCTAGTCTTACTTTTTATATAGTGATAATCTTTCTTATAATCGACATGCAATTGTTTTATATGTTCATGATTGTGCAATTGTTAAAAAGGAAAGAACTACATCCTTATTGATTATATTCTTTAAGTGAATTACCTTTTGGGGTTGCTATTTTTTGACATACATTTGGGTGATATAATATTTCTCTTTGATTTGGATCCTTGATAAATCTAAAATTTTCCTTTACTTATATTGGTCAATTCCCTATTATATGTTCATACTAACTTTCACTAACATTTTCTATTTATGCTTTTGTGGGGTTTTCTTTCAACCCCTTAAGTAAGAAAGACTTTGAAAAGTTGACAAAGTTGACCAGGACATGCACATGTGGGGATGATGTTCCTTGAGATATAGAGTTGAGGTAGTTGGAATACTCTTTGTATCTAGGAATAGTGTTATAGCTTCTACCTAATGTATTCCCCCATGTGAGTGTCAACTTTGTAATATTATAAAATTGTATAGTCAGAGATGTTTTCTTCCACAACTATCTTTTGGAATTTCAAACATAGTTCTTGAAGAGCCTAGATCATATTTCATTTGAACAACTAATATTAGTGTTTGATGTCGGGATTATTCCTATTTTTCAATTGAGTATAGATTGTATCCCCTCTTAATTCTCACACTTCATTGACATCATGTTGCATGCTAGGTATGAAATTCATGCATCATGGTTAAAATCCATATTTCTACTTCATGTCGAGTGATAGATTTTATCAACTTCAAAGCTAAGTTTAAGTTAAGAAAATAAGAAGATTGAAATGAGCATTATAGGCTCGTGATCACTCAACAAAAATGGGCTTCAAATCACAACACAACCTTAAGTGGAAAATCATAAAGAGAGGTCATATGATACAACATTTCATTTCATGAATAATGTATTATAACATGTTCCAGTATTCTCACATCCAACATATGTCAATTCTATTTCAAATCATTTATATATATTTGTGTATACATTAAATTAATGTCATAGTCAAGATATGCCAAGTCAACTTTCAATACATATATAGACACACACACATATACATATGTATGCATATATATGTATATATATCTGTGTGTATAGATTTTGAAGATGTGATAGTTCCCCCCTTCTTGTAGCAACATTGTTACTCCCTTCTCCCTATTGCACCTTTACAAGGGATCAGTCCACCCATTTTCACTTGATTGTGTTGCTATCAGCCATGGCCCCCACTATTTGTTGGATGGTTTTCCACCTTAGAGGCACGTGTGGCCCATTGGGCAGTGAATTTAGAAGCAATCTTCAAGATTATGTTATATGGCCATCATTTGAACATCACCCCCATGTTTCCTACCCCAATTGGGTTGAAGAGAAAGGATTGAAACCTAATGGTTAGATCATTATGGTGGATCCATGTCATTCCTCCCTTTTAGTGCATCTAAAGACCACAATTCAAAGCATTTCTCCTCTTTTCCTAGATCATGAGGTGGTCTTTAATTTATAAAGATTAGATATTATGGTCCTAAATAGCATACCAGATAAGACATGAGAGTCACATATGGGGGATGAGGAGAGGTTTAGACCTATGGTCAATCAATGATGAAGACATCATATGGAGTTTCTACGGTGACCAAAGAAGTGATACTTTTACAAAATCCCTTAAAATGTATGCTTCAAGTATATGAATATGGTCATTTGTAGTTGAGCTACAAACATGAAAAGGTGTGCTATAGATGTCACAAGTTGGGTCACTTAACTGGTGGATGTCCACTAAGACTCCTACCCCAGCCAATAGGCAATAATGGCAGGTATTTGTTCCCTCATCTGAGTGCCCCACATAACATGGGTAATGATCAATTTTCTAGTAACCAAGTGTTGAGGGTGTATAGATGGTCCTCAAGGACGGAAACCCAACTCGAACCAAGGTGGAAGAGATGTTACACTATGCACTCTGATGGAATGGAATAACAACTCAACTTGGTAGGATATGAGATGTATGTTGGCAGGGCATTGGTTCAATGCAACTTTTGTCATGCAAGTGGCTAGGAGAAAGGTCATGATTTTATTTGTGTCACCCCTTTATGCAAACAAGGTTGGTGAATCCACCCTTTGATAAGGTGGGCATCTAGTGAAATTACAACTTTGTATGGATTTTTTAATGAGCAAAGTAAAGGAAAAGGCATGGTTTTGTCTTAAATATGTATCCTTAGCATGACGTGATGACAACTTAGTTGGAGAGATGATCTTAGCTTTTAGTGATCTCATATGGAGTGTCCCATTGTAAAATATCTTTAGATGATGAAGCATGTTCTCATGGAGGAATTTAATGAGGATGTAACACAATACAACTCAGTCACAATATGTACAGGAAGGTTCTATGTGAATCTATCCAATGTGGTACCTTGAAGGGGAAGAAACTGGTCTCAAGAATACTAGGATGGAAACAAGATTATAAATACATGAGGATGCTTTGTCTATTATATTGAGAAGCAATCCACTAAGCCATCATCATATTTTTGAGGTAGGAAGGACTAATAAGATGATGACATCACATGATAAACAACAATTCACATGTGATAGAGATGTCCAAAGAAAGGAGAATATACCAAATTATCAGAGATGACGATGGGTAAGTGATCAATATGGGCAATGAAGAATGTTATCATATAGGAACTTAGGTGATTGTATCAACTTATCATCTCAAATTGGAACTTCATATAATAAGATCCTCTTATTGATGATATGGGGCTCATGATGGGAGGGATCTCTTTATCCAAACGAACGGATGATAATCATCAAGAAAGGGCCCATTCGCTATCTCATGCATCAACGATCGATGAATATATGGGATACCATGGAGAATAATATTATGGATATGGGGAATCCTATTTGGATGGCTCCAACAACCTAGGAAGGAGAGGATCCCTCGTGGTGGTTATGCCTTCTAAGATGCAACCTGAGTTCTATAACAAACAACTTTTTAGATAACAAACATAATATTTTGGAATTTTAGAGGGGGTGCTAATAGGAAGACAATTGGAATGTTTCTCAGATGCCATAAGACATATTTCTTAGCCATTATGGAGCCCATTATTCATTTTGAGAGGGATGATAGAGTCGGTGATATTGTTAGAATTGCGTGGTTTTGTAGCAGTTATGACTAAGATGGGACTATCTAGGTTTATGTGAATGTAAGGATATATCCATCAGTGTTTCAATCTCACCATGAGAGCATCACAATTTGAATGGCATACACATAGGTTTAGGTGATTTTTTTACCACTGTCTATGCTAAATGCCTTATGACATATGGGGGGTATCTATGGGAAGACTTGATGAAACTATCTAGCACAATTGTCAACCACCCATGGATAGTGATGGGTAACTTCACTGTGTCTAGAGGACACCATGAGTAGAGGGAATTCTATATGTAGACCCTCTAGGTATGAAGGAGTTTAACCAGTGGATAAAGGACATGTCTAGTCAGGCGATACCATTTGGGGGAAGTGTTTTCACATAGGTCGACAAGCAATTTATGATACCTATGACGTGGGGAGGTTAGACAAGGGCTTCATAAATCCATACTAGACAACACTTTCTTTGAGTTTAGAGATGAAACACCTCATGAGGAGCATAATTTTAGATCATTGCTTGCTTCTTATTTTAGTACTAAAGGGTGATGCACATGTCTCATCATCACCCCTTTTATTTCTTGGATATGTGGCTCACTCATGAAGACTCTCTAAACACTATTGAATGTGGTTGGAAGATGGACATGGGGTGGATATCCATCATTTAAGTTCTATATTAAAATGCAAATATGATATGTGTTCTCAAGAAGTAGAGCAAGGAGGTGTTCGGGGATATCAATCAAAATAAGAACTATGTGATGGATGTTGTACACAATTTGTTTGTGGAATTTTATGTAGATCCTTCTAATATTAATGATAGATTACTTCTGAATGCAAATTTTTCTATTCCAGGAATAGATGTTGTGGAATTAAAACTCAAATATTTGATCGCTACTGGATGGGTATGGAAACATGAGGTTTTATCATGTTGTGGTGAAGGAAGGATAAAAAGAAAGATGGTAAAGAGTGTTAAACTTGATGATGCTAGAGTGATTCATAATCTAGATGATATCAATAAGGAGGTATCAAATTATTAATAACAATTCTATAGATATGGGGTAGGCAGACATCAGCTACGTGAGTTCATGATTCTTTTCCACATCGTGTATCTTCTTAATACGAATGACGACCATTCTCTCTCCATGCCACTATATGAGGAGGAGATATATAACACTCCATTAGAAATAGAGTTATTCACCATGCCAGGACCTAATGGTTTTACAATGTCCTTTTACATGATGTCATGGTCTTTTATTTAAGATGTGCTATATAACTAGATGAAACTTCTTCTCTCATGGTTTAGGTCATAGAACCTTAAAATGTAGTATGTTGTGACTCATTGCTAACTCATACTTGGCTATCTCCCTCTCTTCTTACTTTGGCTGATTTTTATTGAAAATGTGTGTATTAGAGCGATGACATGTATTGTAATAACCATTTATCTCAATATTTATCATGGCTCATATCTAAGGAGAAATGAGCTTTCATTCATGGGTGTGACTGTAAGGCCCCTGGCCTAGCTTAATGCTAATTGTGCTAACTTTGTATAATTATATGCTTAGAAACTTGCTCTAATCTCTTGATGTGTTACCTTATCATGTGACATGCTCATGTTTTCAATTTAGCCCTGATTGGATATTGTTTGAGCTATGTTTGCCTATTTTGGACTAAAATATAATTTACCCAAGTTAAGTGAAATTTGTCACTTGTTGAGTGTACCCTTATTGATTTGGTATCATAAGAGAGAGAATGTTTCTATGGGGTTCCTTGTGGGACCTTGATTGATGAGGTGGCATCACATGATATGCTAGGGTTTCTAGGGTTTGGATGGTGTCGACCTAGTAGAGTTGCTTGGTTATAGTAACCCTTGTTTCGACCTTATGGTATGTTTTGGGAGTGTTTCGACTGAAACACATTCCCTTGGTGATTTTGTCTTGACCTAGATGGTTTTGTATGTATTTGGGGTCGAGTTTTCTTCTTGTTGTATGTCTCAACCTAGTATGTTGATGACCCTTTTGTCTCGACCAATACATATGTTTTGATGCTCTTTCAACCCCTTGAAGTGTTTCAACCAAAACCAATGGGTTGGGGACCTAAAGAGGTCGATACCCAACATACTTTATATCACCATCTCGTGCATGCACGCATAAAGTGGTCGCATGTTGGTTTCTGTGATGGAGAAGTGTTCTTTTGGTGTTCTAATATGTTGACACCTCACATATACCCTATTTCCCTCCTCCTTTGGGTATATATCCCTTTATCTTCATTAGAAAGCACTCTTTTTTGCCCCTACTCTCTCCCCTCTCCATTGTAACTGACCATGGATCTTTGGGAGCAAAGGAGATTAGATCCTAAAGCTATGGTGTCCGATCAACCTTGCTTGATGAAGGATTTGTGCTAGATCAACTCTTGTAGAGGTGATTTGTGGTGAATCTTCACTTGGTAAGTGGATCTACCTTCTTGATCACGTTTTCCCCCATGAAACCTCCATCATCTTCTTCTTATTCTTCCTCGGTCATGGACTGTAGATCACCCATGGTGGTCGTTTGAGAGGAACTCCTCATCATAAGGGTTCATATACTATGCTTTGACATGGTGAACTTGAGTGAAAGGATGATTCCTTCTCTTTCTCTCTTTTCTTTTGGTTTGTCCAAGGGTTTCTTGCCCTCTTTCTTGAGATACTTATTAATCATGGTGTACCTCTTTTGTGAGGTGGTTTGGCGGCCGAAGTGCTAATCAAAGTCGGGGCTTCTTTTCTTCTTTTGGAGCTTTTGATCATTGGATTTCATATCACCAAAAAAGGTGGGTTATATAACTTTCCCCTCTTCTATTTTGGCACCATATTCATTCTATTTTGTTTCTATTTCTATTTCTATCTCTTAAATATGATCTTAACATGCTAAAAGGTGTTATCCTCAATTAGGGTTTGATCCGTGGTGACAGTCCTATGAAATTTGGTTCTATCTTCCAAACCCTAATTTCTCTTGCAATTGGTTTTAAAATAAATACAAAATGGGTATTTTTATGGCCTTGGTTATTGATTTATATCCTTATGAATGGGGATTCAAGTACCTTAGTGTAATTTTGATTTTGGTGTTGATTTGCACATCTTGAATATGATAATTTATCTTCCTTAATAAAGTCCTTTTATGGAGATTTTATCATATATGTTAAAGGGATTTTGGTGTTCATCTTTGTATGCAGTCATCCTCCTTGGTCTTGATGATCATTCTTGTTGATAACCTACTTATTTGGTTATGGTTCATCCCTTATTTGAGGATGGTATATGTTCTAATGGCCGTTTGACCTTGGTGGTCATTATGCATATATTTTAGTCTTATATGTTTGGCTAGTGGTCGACAACCATGATTTGTTTAGAGAGGATGAAGGTTATGATCCTACAATTATTACAATACTTGGTTTTATTAACATGATGATTAAGATGGTGAATTAGGTTCTTATGATTTTAGGGTAATGACTGTGTAGCATTCTCATGTAGGTTTCACTTTTTCTAAACACTAAATCCATATACTTGATTCCTAAAGTGTTCTTGAGAGGATGATCCTTTATGCATCATAAACTTTGGTTTAATTACCATGTGCTAAGTTTTGATCATCATGTTGTCCATAGAGTTATAGATGATTCAACTTATAATTTGAAGCTCAACTTTCTCTCTCTGAAGTGGTCTTGATTAATGATCATTATGGTGATTTGTTCTAGAGTTTGAATGATCATGATTCCCAAGTTTTGGACATAGTGACTCTTGGTATTATTGTTGATTAGCCTTGAGTTTCGATCGAGACATATGTTACCCTTGGAGTTGAGTTTGAAACACCCATGTATGGATGTGGGTCGTAACACCCATAGTTTGCTTTGATTGAGGTCGAGACATCTTTCTTGAACTTTGGTCGAGACATATATAAAAACCCTTGGTGTTAGAGTCATGATTGTATTTTGATTGAGACTCCCTTGAGTTGGTTTTGTCATGGTCGTGACATATACTTTGTTAATGGTCAAAACCCTAACCATAGTTGGTTGCGACCCATGATGGCTAGTGGTGGTAGCACATGGTGTTATTGATGGTAAATAACCCTATGGATAGTAGGTTGAAACACCCTGTTGATAGTAGGTCAAAACACCTTGTTTATGGTAGGTCGTGACACCATGTTTGGTTTGAGGTCAATACATATGATGATGTTGTGGTCGAAACACCTAGCCATGTTGCAGTCAAGACACCTGACATGAAGGTGGTCGAGACACTTTGCTTGAGGGTGGTTGAGACACTTGTTTTATGAGTGGTCGAGACACCTATGTGATGGATGGTTGAGATACATACATGAACATATATTTAACACATGTGCATGATTAAGCAAGTGATGATCCATGTAGAGTGTTGTGGGAATGATTGTTTGGTTAACCCTAATATGCTCCAAGAAAGTGGGAAGTGACTCAATTAGGGTCACTAATATAATCATGATGTAAACTCTAATTTTCTAAGTGAGTGAACCCTAACCCTAATTCTAGGGTATGTTATACTTATAGGACATGAATGGATGAATAGTATATGATGATACTTACTCTCTCTCTCCTACTTGCATGGTTCTAACTTATAGGGTGATTGAATGTCATAGCTTGTGTATGCTATGAAGATGATAAAATTGATAATAGATGATGGCCATGAGCCTTGATGAGGTGCACTAAATTGTAAATAAGTGAATGTGCACACTTATATATAATCTATAGTGCTTACCTTTAATACACTACAAACTTATGGGAGGTAATGAAACTAGATATTTGTAAATAAATAATGGCATGGAACCCTACGTGGTTAAGCATGAAACCCTAACCCTAAATTGAGGGGACATAGGATGCATTGTTTACATCATGTAAAGTGTTTAATATGATGAGATAACAATGAGTACTCTCTCCCTATTTGTATAATGATTGATTTTTCACATGAGATGATTACCATAGATAATGGCTACTATGATGTATATGTGATGTGATATAGATGATGCTTATATGCCTGATGAGGCATGATGTGATGGTTATCATAGCTAATGATTTCTATAGTACATGTGATGTTTATATGCATGATCGGGAAAAATGAGACAATGGTGAGTTACATGAATAATGTGATTGGCCTTATGATCTAGTGAAGGCTTAATGCCTAGTGTGTGGATATATCCTCCAGTGATGTGACGAGGGATTGTTATCCCTAGTGATGTGTTATTAATGATTTGTTTAATATGGTGGTGTCAATAGATAGTGATGTTGATGGCCTTGTTTAAGGTAGTGAGACAGTGTTTCCCTAAGATGATGTGACAAGTTCACACCTTATACGTTTTGTATCTTCTGAGGTTGTTTCATAGTTATGCTTGCTAGATTGAATTAGGGTTTGTATGTCTACTTGTATGATGGTGCCTTAATTCACCAAATTTGCATAACTAATAAAGTGAAACCTTAATCATGTAGTTGCCTTGTACCATAATCCATCTTCAGCGTCAATATCTTGCTAGATGGTGAAATGAGTAACTCCTACGAGAAACTTAGAGCGCATATTGTATGTACAAGTGAAGATATCTCCTTGTATCCTTAAATTGTTGAAATAGTGATATGTTGTTTTATAATAGAACGACCATGTGTGAGCCTATTCCCTAGCACTATGCCATGTACCAAGGTAGGCTAGTCATTTTATAGGACCATAGCTTTGACTATGAGTTGTTATCTACATGACTATAGCTATGACAATAAGTTGTTGTCTTGCAGTTTCACTATTACATCACTGTGTTGCAGAATCGAGCTGACCAAGTAGTGTTGGTGATGATCATGGAGTCTGAATCTTCCATTGATCTTGTATGGTACTGATTTTGACTTAGCAGTTGTCAATTAGATTTGAGTGGTATGCCTCAAATCCCCAGGGCATAATGATTAAAGATGTAACACAGTGGTGTAGGATGTTTATTTTAGTGAATAACATTGTATGAGCCCCTTGTTGTGTTTCTTATATTGTTTATTTTACAAGAGTTGTACGTGTTCTTCAAATTCTTTCTTAAAGTATAAAATGATTTACTACTCAGTTGTTGATACTTGAACTGCTTAAACAGTGATAGTTGTTTGTCTTATATCATTTAGTTGAATCTACTTATCTATTAATAGTATAAATTGCAATTTAGCTTATTAGTGCTTATAATAGATATTGGCAGAGAGTTATATCTCTCAGTGGGACTTTGGTCTCACCCTGTGGGATCCACTTTTTTTAGGTGGATGGACATACTGAGACAGATATCGTGTGGGTGAAACTAATAATAAGAGGAGTTGTATCTGATGGATCATGGATGTGTAGTTAGTGTCTAGTAATAGTCATATGTATCGTCCCTATACACTCAGGTCCTTGGGAGAGTTTTGTGAATGTTGTACATAGGTTTGAGTTTTTGGCTATAAGACATAGTGGTACTTTCATAGTTTGTATACATGATCAGATGATTACATGTAACAAGTTGTGGCTAAATGACCAGTAAACAATGAATTGCAATAACTTTTAATATGAATGAAATATAGATACAAAATTTTATGGCTCCAATTATGTCTTGTTGAGATTGAGATCCTGGCATGTGGTCAGTTTTAATTTATCCTATTTTGTGGTAATATTGTTATAGTGATAATTCTATGCTTTGTTTTGAGTAATCTTGCTTTGTGTGGAAAAGGGTGTCACATTTGGTGGTATCAAAGCTATAGGTTTGCTGAGTCTACATGGATACTAGGACTACAACTAGGATGATGTCTAATATGAGAACATGATATAAAATATGGTGCATACTACCTAACCTCAGTACGTGATTGCCCTGGCCAGGTATTCAATTATTGAAGAGAAGGTGAGTATGGAACTCTTAGGTTGTTATCACTTTGATTACTCTGATCAAGTAATCATTTGAAACAATCTAAAAAAATAATAGATCAGGAATCATGGTGCTAATACCTCCATCTTATCCTAAAGAATATGAGAACTACATTATAATCTACCTAAACATTGAATATTTGTTTATTAAAAGAGAAACATATGACATCATGAAACCTAAACCTGAGCATAAATAAGCCATCATAGGTTCTTGAAGTTATAATTTCAAGAATTTTATAAAACAAGAGACAAATAATTATGTGCTAATACAGTGACTCAAGGTGTAAAATCCATATATGATGAAGAGAACTTCTGAGATAAGTATGACGTGAGAAGCTAAATAAGCAAAAATGATGAATAAATAAAGTGGAACCTGAGTTAATCTTAGACCAACCAATGTGTATAAGAAAGTGTAAGGTGCAATTATCATAACATGTGAAAGAGAATAAGGGAGATGATCCCTACTTAATAAAAAACATGTGAAAAATAATGATTTGTTTCTTGATGTGAAGTTGTAAAACATGGTAACATATGGAAATATACATGAAAATAATGAACAATCGATAGAGAAAGAGTAATGATATGTGTTCATATCTATAATTTGTATGTTGATGGCAAGGAAAATACGAGGAAACATGTTAAAATGACACATGATAAGTTGTAAGCTTGTGTAGTAACAAAGAGAGTTGGGTAAACTCTTCCCCTTGTTAGCAATCTATGAGCAGTGTTGTGGTATTTAGGGAAGTATGTTCCCTTTGTATTCTTCTTTTCTTGGGATGTGACATACAAGTGAGTCTTATGTCACTTGATGTGCATGGTTTTGATGTGATCTTGAGTCAGATACTTTGAAAAGTATCAGTTGGTTTTGGACTTTAGTTCCAAGATGATGATGTCTATGAATAACAATCTTTCATGGATCTTCTAAGATGTTAGGAAGATTCTTCCAACGTGTTTGGTATTGACACTAATAGATGAGTAGTTGATGGGATAGGGATGTAATGTGTTTTTAGCACATGTGATGGATACCGAGGTGAGAAATCCTAATAACCAAGAGGTGCCAATTTTATGTAAGATTTAGGATATGTTTTCTGATAAGAGATTAAGTGTTATACTTTCTAGATAGATTGATGTTAAGATCAATTTGGTTAAAAGTACCCAACATATAGTACAGACATCATAAGTTAGGGGTTTATGCATCGTATAGAATGGTGTCAGCGAAGAGGAAAGAGTTAAATCAATAGTTGCAAGATCTGCTTGGGAAAAGATTTACATAATATTCTGTGAAATATCAAGGAATGGTTTGGGTTACAGATACCTTGAGTAGAAAATATTTCTTATCACCATTTTATAAGAAAGAATATTTGTATTATTTAACTGTACCTTAAAGATGACATGAACCAATGGTGACTTTAAGCTCAACATCCAAGGATGTTCAATGATGGCAGTATTGGCCCCATCAGTTAATGGTAACATGATATTTCACAATCGATGGTGGTTCAGGTTACCATATGATTGTGTGATTAGGTATCATGAGTTTCTTTAATTAATACCTAAACTGATGTTTCCTTTTATTATATGATCCAAGGGTTAAGCCTACATATCAATCTATAGCTTTGAAATGTTATACATAATCCAATAATTGTGAATGAATGCTACAACATCCAATGGTTTATAATGAAGTCAATAGTATAAATATTTGGTTCTAATAATGAGAGTTTGAGGTTCAATGCCCTTAAACTTGTAGTCTTACCTTTTCCCTCGGATATATATGTTAAACTTCCAGATTTGTGAACCTTATCTTGTAATCTTACAAGTTGTGAAGGTAACTTACAAGGTACGAACAATGTTACTATGTTGAGTATGTGTCCTATGTGACAATTCATGTGATAGTCTTGGATAAAGGACATCATGATGGTTAAAGTTTAATGACATCACTATAACATAGAGGATGTCATGTGTGAGTTTGAGGATGTGATGCATGGGAAGTATCCGTCTCTTTTTGTGTGGGATTTCAGGGACGAAATTCTTCTTTGGGGTTTATGGTTGTAAGGCCCCTAACCTATCTCAATGATAATTGTGCTTACTTTGTATAATGAGATTCTTATAACCTTTATCTATTCTCTTGAGGTGTTTTTTTATCATATGGCATGCTCATGTTTTCAATTTGGCCTTGATTGGATACTGTTTGAGCTATATGTGCTTGTTTTGGACTAAAATGTAATTTACCCAAGTTAAGGGGGTATCTTGCAATTTGTCACATGTTGAGTATACCCTTAGTTCTTTAGTATCATAAGAGAGAGAATGATGTTATGGGGTGCCTTGAGGGACCTTGATTGATGAGGTGGCATCACATTATGTGTTGGGGTTTCTAGGGTTTGGATCATGTCGATCTAGTAGAGTTGCTTGGTTATAGCAACCCTTGTTTCGACCTTATGGTATGTTTTGGGAGTGTTTCGATCAAAACACATTCCTTTGGTCATGTTGTCTCAACTAGATGGTTTTGTATGTGTTTGGGGTTGAGATAAGTTGTCTTCTTGTGGTATGTCTTGACCTAGTATGTTTATGACCCTTTTGTCTCAACCAAGACATTTGTTTTGATGTTGTTTTGACCCCTTAAAGTGTTTCAACCAAAATTAATGGGTCGGGGACCTAAATAGGTCGATGCCCAAAATAGGTTATATCACAATCTCGTGCATGCATGCATAAAGTAGTTGCATGTTGGTTTCTTTGATGGATAAGTGTTCCTTTAGTGTTCTAATATGTTGACACCTCACATATACCCTACTTCCCTCCTCCTTTGGGTATATATCCCTTTCTCTTCATTATCAAGCACTCGTTTTCGGCCCTCTCTATCCCCTATCCATTTTAACTAACCTTGGAGCTTTGGGAGCAAAGGAGATCAAATCCTAAAGCTATGGTGGCTGATCAACCTTGCTTAATAAAGGATTTGTGCTAGATCAATTATTGTGGAGGTGATTTGTGGTGAATCTTCACTTGATAAGTGGTTATACCTTCTTTATCATGTTTTCCCCATGAAATCTTCATCATCTTCTTCTTCCTTGGTCAACCTTTCTTGATGAAGGATTTGTGCTAGATCAACTCTTACGGAGGTGATTTGTGGTGAATCTTCACTTGGTAAGTGGTTATACCTTCTTTGTCATGTTTTCCCCATGAAACTTGTATCATCTTCTTCTTCCTTGGTCATGGAATGTAGATCACCCATGGTGACCGTTTGAGAGGAACTCCTCATCATAAGGGTTCATAGACTACGCTGTGACATGGTGAACCTGAGTGAAAGGATGATTTCTTCTTTTTCTCTCTTTTCTTTTGGTTCCTCCTTGGGTTTCTTGCCCTCTTTATTGAGATACTTCTTAATCATGGTGTTCCTATTTTGTGAGGTGGTTTGGTGGAAGAAGTGCTAATTAAAGTTGGGGCTTCTTTTCTTCTTTTGGATCTCGAATTGCCATAAAAGTTGGGTTATATAACTTTCCCCTCTTCTATTTTGGCACCATAATCATGCTCTTTTGTTGTTGTTTCTATCTCTAAATTATGATCTTAACATGCTAAAAGGTGTTATCATGAATTAGGGTTTTATCTTTGGTGATATTCCTATGAAATTTGGTTCTATCTTTCAGACCCTGATTTCTCTTGCTCCCGATTTTGAAATAAATACGAAATGGATTTTTTCTAACCTTGGTTATCGATTTCCTATCCTTATGAATGGGGATTCGGGTAGGTGTTGGTTTGCACATGTTGAACATGAGAATTTATCTTCCTTAATAAATTCCTTTTATGGGGATTTTATCATGTATGTTAAAGGGATTTTGGTGTTCATATTTGTATAGAGTCCTCGTCCTTGGTCTTGATGAGCATTCCTATGATAACCTACTGATTTGGTTATGGTTCATCCCTGATTTGAGGATGGTTATATATTCTTGTGTCCATTTGACCTTGGTGGTCATTATACATATATTTTAGTCTTATATGTTGCTAGTGGTCGACAACCATGATTTGTTTACATAGGATGAAGGTGATGACCCTACAATTTATTACAATACATGGTTTTATTAACATGATGATTAATATGGTGAATAAGGTTATGATTTTAGGGTTACAACATTGTAGCATTCTCATGTAGGTTGCTCTTTATCTAAACCCTAAATCCATATACTCAATTCCTAAAGTGTTCTTGAGAGGATGATCCTTTATGCATCATCAACTTTGGTTTAATTACCATGTGATAAGTTTTGATTAGCATGTTGTCCATAGAGTTATGGATGATTCCTCATACTATTTGAAGATCAACTTTCTCTCTACTAAGTGGTCTTTATTAATGATCATTATGGTGATTTGATCTATGGTTATAATAATCATGATTCCCAAGTTTTGGACATAGTGACTCTTGGTATTCTTGTTGATTAGCCTTGAGTTTTGGTCGAGGTGTATGTTACCCTTGGAGTTGAGGTCAAAATACCCATGTATGGATGTGGGTCGTAACACCCAAACTTTTCTTTGATTGAGGTTGAGACATTTTTCTTGAATTTTGGTCGAGACATATATATATATATATATATATATATATAGAGAGAGAGAGAGAGAGAGAGACCTTGGTGTTAGAGTCGCGACCCTGAGTTGTATTTTGATTGAGACTCCCTTGATTTGGTTTTGTCATGCTCGTGGCATATACTTTATTAATGGTCAAAACCCTAACTATAGTTGGTTGAGACCCATGATGGCTAGTGGTGGTAACACATTGTGTTATTGATGGTCTAGACACCTTGTTGATAGTAGGTCGAGACACCTTGTTCATAGTAGGTCAAAACACCTTGTTGATAGTAGGTTGAAACACCTTGTTTATGGTAGGTCGTGACACCATGTTTGGTTTGAGGTCGAGACATATTATTATGCTCTGGTCGAAACACCAAACCATGTTGCGATCGAGAAAGATTGCATGAAGGTGGTCAAGACACTTTGCCAGAGGGTGGTTGAACACTTGTTTCATGAGTGGTCAAGATACCTATGTGATGGATGCTTGAGACACATACATGAAGGTACAGTTAACACGTGCATGAGTAAGCAAGTAATGATACATGTATATTGTTGTGGGAGTGATTTTTGGTTAATCCTAATCATGATCACTAACCCTAAGATTCTCCAAGAAAGTGGGAAGTGACTCAATTAGGTTTTAGTGCTATAATCATGATGTAAACTCTAATTGGATATTTGAATGAACCCTAACCCTAATTATAGGGTATGTTATACTTATAAAACGTACATGGATGAATAGTATACGATGATACTTCTCTCTCTTCTACTTGCATGGTCCTAACTTACAGGGTGATTGAATGTCATAGCTTGTGTATGCTATGAAGATGATTAAATGATAATAGATGATGGCCATGAGCCTTGATTTGGTGCACTATAATTGTAAATATGTGAATGTGCACACACACTTAGATACAATCTATAGTTCTTAACTTTAATACACTCCAAACTTATGAGAGGTAATGAAACTAGAGATTTGTAAATAAATAATGCCATGAGACCCTATGTGGTTAAGAATGAAACCCTAACCTAAATTAAGGGGACATAGGATGCATTATTTGCATTATTTAAAGTGTTTAATATGATGAGATAACAATGAGTACTATCTCCCTATTTGTATAACGATTGATTTTGCAGGTGAGATTATTATCTTATCTAATGACTGCTATGTTGTATATGTGATGTGATACAAATGGTGCTTATATGTTTGATGAGGCATGATGTGATGGTTATAATAGCTAAAGATTGCTATAATGCAGGTGATGTTTATATGCCTGATAAGGCAAAATGAGACAATGGTGAGTTACATGAATAATGTGATTGGTCTTGTGACCTAGTAAAGGCTTAATGCCTAGTGTGTGGTTATATCCTCCAGTGACATGATGAGGGATTGTTATTCTCAGCGATGTGTTAATAATGATTTGTCTAATATGGCAGTGTCAACATGTAGTGATGTTTATGGTCTTGTTTAAGGTAGTGAGACAATGTTGGCCTATGATGATATGACAATTTCACACCTTATACATTTATATCTTTTGAGGTTGTTTCATAGTTATGCTTTCTAGATTGAATTAGGGTTTGTATGTCCAGTTGTATGATGGAGCCTTAATTCACCAAATTGGCATGACTAAAAAAGTGAAACCTTAATCATGTAGTTGCCCTATACCATAGATCCATCTTCTGTGTTAGTATCTTGTTGGATGGTGAAACGAGTAACTCCTATGGGAAACTTAGAGTGCATATTGTTGAATATGAGGGGTACAAGTGGAGATATCTCCCTATATCCTTAAATTGTTGAAATAGTGATATGATGTTTTATAATAGCATGGACATGCATGAGCCTATTCTCTAGCATTGTGCCATGTACCAAGGCAGGCTAGTTTTTTTACAGGACCATAACTTTGACTATGAGTTGATGTCTAAAGGACTATAGCTATGACTATAAGTTATTGTGTTTCTTTGACTGTTATGTCACTGCGTTGCAGACTTGAGCTGACCGATAGTGCTTGTGATGATCATGGAGTCTGACTCTTCTATTGATCTTGTATGGTACTGATTTTAACTTAGTAGGGGCCAGTTAGATTTGAGTGGTATGCCTCAAATCCTCAGGGAATAATAATTAAAGATGTAACACAGTCGTGTAGTATTATTTCTTAGGGTCATATACAAATAACATTGGATGAGCCTCTTGTTGTGTTTCTTATATTGTTTATTTTATAACAGTTTTGTGTGTTCTTCATATTCTTTCTTAAAGTATAAAATGATTTGTTGCTCAGTTGTTGATGCTTGAACTTCTTAAACAATGATAATTTTTTGTCTTATATCATTTAGTTGAATCTTCTTATCTGTTAATAGTATAAATTGTGGTTTAGCTTATTAGTGCTTATAATATATGTTAGTAGAGAGTTATGTTTCTCACTGGGACTTTGGTCTTACCCCATGGGATCCAATTTTATTTAGGTAGACGAACAAACTAAGACAAATATTGTGCAGGTGAAATTGATAATAAGAGGATTTGTATTCGGTGGATCATGGATGTGCAGTTAGTGTCTAGTAATAGAGTCTTATGTGTCATCCCTATATACTCAGGTCCTTGGGAGAGTTTTGTGAATGTTGTACATCAGTTTGAGTTTTTAGATGTAAGCCACAATGGTACATACATTTTTTGCATACATGAGTAGATGATTATATGTAATGGGTTGTGGCTAAATGGCCAGTAAACAATGAAGTGTAATACCTTTTGATATGAATGAAATATAGAGACAATAGTTTATGGCTCCAATTGTTCCTTGTTGACTTGACATTATGGAATGTGGTCGGTTTTAATTTACCCTACTTTGTGGTAATATCATTATTAGTGATAATTTTGCACATTGTTTTGAGTAATCTCACTTTGAGTGGCAAAGGGTGTCACAGTGACATTGTGAATCACATCAAACTCACCAAAGAACATGTTCATCATCTCCTGGGTGATGGTGTATGTAAGACCCCTGACCTAGCTTAGTGCTTGACTATGCTTGGTTTGCATAATAAGATGCTTAAACCTTAACCTAATCTCTTGATATGACTTAGTATCAAGTGACATGCTTATGTTTACCGTTTGGTCCAATTTGATTGATGTTTGAGCTAGTTTTGCTATATATGTGCTTGTTTTGGACCTAGTTGCAATTTACCCATGTTGAGGGGTTAACTTGCAATTTATCACATGTAGAGTGTACCTTTGTGTTTTATCACCATGAAGAGAGAGAATGATGGTGGTGGGCTCCTTGTTGAGCCTTAGTTGATGAGAAGGGAAGTGATGACATGTTATCTGTTGCTTCTAGGGTTTGCTTGATGCCCTATGTGGATGCTTGACCCTTGTATTAACCGTTTGATGTTCTTGATTTTTCCTTCGACCATCCTTAGTTTTCCTTCATGATTCTCTATGGTCGAGTATGTTTTTGAGTGTGTGATGGAGTCACTTCGGTCACATGAACTCTCACCCTCTCTTTTGGTCGCTTGACCTGGGGTTTCATGTGGTCGCTTGGTTTTCTATGCGACCATAAACCCTTGTGGTTGCTTGATCCTCTTTGACTGATGATCAATTAGAGCTATATGAGGTCTCTGGTTTGCCTAGTTTTTCACGCCTTATTGCTTGCATGGTTTTAGTGGATGTATGTTGGTTCCTTGGTGGACATGTGAGACTTATGTGCATGACACCTATGCTCTTTGGTCTCTCTCTTGACTTGGGTATATGTACACCTCTTATTTCATGCATATGATCCTTTTACACCCTCTCTATCCTCTTTCTTTCCTTGAGTTCAGCCTTGAATTCTAGTTGAAGGATAAGCTCATCCTTGGTGCTTGGTGGCTGAGATCTCTTGCATGTGGTGATCCAAGCTTGGAGAAGATCTTCCTTGGTGATATTCGGTGGTTATTTGACCCTTGCTAAGTGATCCCACCTCTTGATCTCATTTTCTTTAAAACCATGCCGCTCTTTCTCTTCTCTTGGCTAAACCCATGGTTTTCCATGGTCGTTCTTGTCTTGGGATGGAGGTGCCAAACCATGGTTTTCCATGGTGGTTCTTGTCTTGGGATGGAGGTACTCCTACCTCTTGAGTTGAATCCTTGGTTCTACCAAGGTAATGCTCAATTTGAGTGGAGAACCTCCTCAACCTCTTCCCTCTTTGGTTCTTTAGGAATTGAGGGTCTTGGGTTCTCTTTCTTGCCCTTTAAGCTAGGGTTTCCTCTTCTCTTTTGAGGTGGTTACTAGCTTGATCATGAAGGAGGTCAAAGCTAGGTTTTTCATCTTGTGATTGGAGCTTTTGCTAGGAGGTGGTGCAACCATCATCTAAGGTGGGTTATACAACTTTCTACCTTCTCTATTATAGCACTTGAATCCTACATTCAACTCATTCTAAAATTTAATTCCTTGTTGTTGATAATGTTATCTTGATTAGAGTTAAGTTTCTATATCGATCTTGCATGCACTTGTTTCTTTATCTAAACCCTAATTCATGTTGTCAAACTTTAATGGAAAGTAATGGAGATGGTTTTGCATGCAACTCAACCTTGGTTTTGTTATCTTAGTTCTTAGTTTGAATACCTAGTATTAGGAGGAGTTTTGGGTCTGTTTTCATGTGTAGATTTCTTGGAATTTTTGTTACTAATCATGGTTATGATGTTGATCATGTGGAATGCTCAATTTTAGGGTTTTGAGCATGATCCTTGCCCTAATGAGATCCCTTCAATATAGTTCTATTTTAAAGATATAAATCTTTGTTTTGATGATGTTTTTCTCCCTCTAAAATGTTCTCCATGATGTGTATCATGTTGATAAAGCCTTGGTTTAAGTTTGTTCGAATGAAATGATTCTTATGGACTTGGTTACATAAACCCTGGATTCTATTCGATTGCATAGATTTTGGATATTCTTTGTCCAATTGGATTTGGTGATTCTCCTTCTTTTACGTAGAATGGAAGTTTCCCTTCGACCATTTGATTACATGATTCCCTTTGATAGAATGTATATGTGGTGGTATCTATGGTACCTTGGATTGATGGTTCCATTCAACCTAGGGTTTCTATTTGACCATCATGGAGTTGGTTTCTCTTTGGTCACTTGAATATGTGATTTTATTCGACCACTGATATGATGGGGCTTCGATCTCTTGGATGGACTATGTTCTTCGACCATAGTAATGTTTATTCGACCATGATGAAGTTGTATTAGACCATAACGTATATCTCTCTCACTCTCTTTAATCGCATGGTTGGTGATTTGATGCCTTAGTCAACTGACGAAGGGTTATGACATGTGTTGATGATAATGGTTGACCCACATGTTCCAAGGATGTGGGAAGGTGAGATACCTAGGGTTTGTTGTTAGTGATGATATGTAAAACCCTAATCGTGTATACAAGTGAACCCTAAACCCTAATCCCAGGGTATGCTATACTTGTTGAGTTCATTGTATGAATAGCATGTGTTTACTTTTTCTCTCTCCTACTTGTGTGATTCTAACATTGTAGGTTTAATGAATCTCATAGCTTTTGTATGCTATGGTGGTGATCATATAACATAGGGTGATGGCTATGAGCCTTAATGAAACATGATGAGATCATGTTGATGCAATGGGTCCTATGACCTGGAGAAGGCTTAATGACTATCGTGAGGTGGTTTCCTATAACGGCCCCATTCCCTGGAAACCCCCAATTAAGGAAGGCCAAGAAACTAGAGTCATTATCCCAAAAATGGGATCAAATGGTTTTGCACATAATAAAAAATAATTACTAAATTCTACTAAAATAACTAAACTTGTAAACATTATTTTTCTAAAGTTTACAAAAATATGGGTTCTAGAATTTACCGAGAAAATAAACCATCTATCTATATCCTCTAGGCCTTAATTCATTTGTTTGCTTTCAATGCCTTCTTTCCTTGAATGTCCATTTTCTAGCAAGATTATCCTAATAATGTCGACAATCAAAACACCATTCAGAATGACAAGTCATATTGTATGTGGGGGAAACAAAACTTCACAAGTAATGGTAACAACATAATTAAAAAAATATTGTTTAAAAACAAATTTAACAGTTTCACCATGACTACCCAATCTAGGTTTCTCCATCATCTATCATAGCCCCTTAGGGCCTCATACTGCAGTATTCACTATCTTCTCCTATCCATGTGGATGACTTCACCATGTCTCCCCCTATCCAGGTGGGTGACTTCTTATGTACCCCCTATTCAGGCTGGTACCAAAATATGCCTTCCCCTATCTAGGCGGATGGCCTTTGCATAGATCCATAGGTGGCCTAGATTTGGGCCAGTCATGTTCATATAATGTGATAGTCATAGTCACTTTAAAGTTTGCATAGAATGTAAAGTTCATCCAACAATCATATATTTGTAAACCCTATGGAGAAACCCAAGAAAGCCACGTTAAACTAAATTGATTACTCATAGGCATAACCACATACCTAATTTGGCAGTATCAAATCAAACAAGATAGCTAGTCCAATCAAGAAGTCCAATCAACCAAGCCAAGAAATAAATCAATCAACTTGATCCTGAAAAAGTATTTATAACACCTAATTGTTATAATCACATACAAACATCTTCTATTTACTTGGGATTCCATTCTAGGGTTTCTAAGCCTTATTAGGGTTTCCTTAGGGTTTCTTGGTTTCCAAACTTTTACTTTCTAATTTTACCATTTTTAGGTCAGTATACCTAAAAGCACTTTTATACTCATAAAACCCTAATTACTCAAATTATCCAAATTAAAGCTCTTTATCCATTAATTTGTTCAAGAACATGATTTTCATGCCTTCTTGGTTGATTTCCACATTTAAATCCATTAAATCTCATAATTAGCAAAATTAGGGTTTCTAAGTCCATTAATGCACTTTTATAATCATGGAACCCTAACTAAGAAAATTATGAACAAATATCATCCAGTTAGATCTTATCCATCCTTTTTATGTCAAAAGGCTAAACTTTTCCCATAATAGCCAGGGAACATCATTAGATCCATTAACATTAAAATCTAGGTTTTCATATTAATTAAAACTATTAAAGATAGCATCTTTACACACTTTTTTGAACTACAAGAAGATTTAGGTCTTTATAATATTTGTATTAGATTCCTTGTATCTTTATGAGCAAAAATCATATATTACATGTCTTAATCTGGGTTACTAATCATTTTCTATGATTATTTCAAGTTTTAACAGAAAAAGGACCAATAAAACATTGCCACGTCAAAATTATACTCAATTATTGACTTACCACCAATTAGGATCCGAATTTGGGGAAAAGACTGTGCGGCCCCTGGGTCTTGTGTGTGCGCACAGGGGAAATAGAGTCTTTTGACTCTAACCCACCCTCTTCCTCATGATTTCCCTTCCGCGCGAGCACACTCTCACTGCATTCTAGTCATGGGACTTGGTGAAGTGCCATCGATGGTGACATACACCGCGGTTGCAGTCCCTTCACCACCACATCCTCCTCCCTATCTTCCTTCCTCTCTACCCTTCCATAGACCATTTGGGGCATCTACGTGACTTTCCTCCTTCACGACAGATTTCTACAAAAATTTGCACCTCATCATCACCAGCGGTGCCAGCGCCACCTCCTCATGTTCGTCATGCAATCTGAGCATATCATAGGTTGAGAAGGACTATAGTTGACTCGTAGGAGAGGATGGTAGGTGGACCTAGGGAGGAGAGTCCTCTGTTATTAAAGGAAACCATAAAACTACATGCAACCGTTGTGATCCAAGCTGGTGAACGGATGAAGAAAAAAAAGAGTTTGGATGATTCATCTGTATGCAGTCTTCCCTAGAGGTGAAGGATCTATAGTCCATATATATACCTATCTAGGGGAAAACCCTAGTGACTACTATAAATAAAGAAAGGATGGAAGGGGAATAGAGAGACATGTCGGCAAGCTTGGGGTTTTTTTCCTCTTCTATTGTAGTGCATAGGGAGGGTCTCATTAAAGGGATACTCATATATGATGATCCAACTAGGAAGGTTATTAATCATATTAAGCATCGATACTTTTCACAACCTCTCTTCACGTTCCCATCTTTCCTTAGGAATCAAAAGATGTTCCTTTATCTTAACACCAACTAAGGAAAGAGATATTCCCCTTTTATTCCTTTGTCATAGGCATATGTATCCAAAGCATTACTTGATATATTCAAACAATTCATCACCTTTTACCCTATGGAAACTCATTTATGCCTTTTCCAATAAATAGTTAGGATAAACAAATCTTGCTCTTTTAGCTTTATTTAATATAGTCACCACTATCTCATGAAATATCTTCTTACTCCAAAAACTAGAATTCTCTTACTTTTCTTATTCTTTCATTTCTACTTTCTTCTATTTTGACTATTATTTCTATTAGAAACCATGTGCAACCAAAAACTAATTAATAGTGGCAATCCATGCCATTTTCTAGATAATTCTACATAATTCTCTTAAGCACATGTATTTAATATCTATTTTCTTTTTCCCTTTGATTATTATGGGATTTTCTCTTATCCTTTTTCCCTTTTATCCATAATTAAATTATTAAAATAGTATAAACCACGAAATGATGCATCCAAGGGAAATTTTGCAAAAGAATCCATTGAAAACAAATTATACAATCTTCCATTCAAATCCCTTTGATTTGAAAAATTACATTTCAACCAATACAAGAAAATTTGAGGTTATAACGTATCGACTAGTGATGTGATTAAGGGACTTATCACACATTGATGCAATATTGGTGGTAGCCTTGCATGGTTGTGTGACCTTTGTGATGGCCTTGTGAATGGCAGTTCTACAAGTATCATGTGATGATGTGACAAGTTCACACCTCATGTGTTTTATATATTCTAGAGTTGTATCATTTCCCTTACCTTGTAGAGTTTGTTGTGGGTTTGTACATTGTAACTTGATTGATGTTAAAAGATACCCAATTGGCTTAATTAATCAAGTGAAACCATAACCATGTAGGTGCCCTGTGCCATAGATCCATTCCAGTGTCAGTTTTATTGCTGGATGGTGAAATGAGTCATTCCTACAAAAAACTTGGAGCGCATATTTTTGAATATGTCGGGGTACAAGTCCACTATCTCCTTGTGTCCACTATTACAGGTTATGTGAGACGACCACGTGTGAACTGTCTCCTTGTGATATGTAATAGATGGCAGTTTAACTGCATGTAATGCCTCTTTTTAGAATGGCCATGCATGAGCCTATTCTTCTAGCATCATAAAGTGTACCAAGGTGGGCTAGGTATTTTATATGGATGGCCATGCGTGAGCCAATCCTTCATCTTGAATATATGTCATTATTTGTAGTTGACTAATATCTCTGCAGTGTTTCTCTTGTACTGACCAAGACATGTTGTGAAGGTCCTGGATTCTGGATCTTCCATTGATCTTGTATGACACTGATTTTGACTTGTAGTGGTCGGTTGGGTTTTGGTGGTATGACTCAAATCCTCAAGTAGCTAACCCCAACATAGTTTGAATTGAGGCTTATTTGATTATGATGATGATGATGATGATGATGATGACTCAAATCCTTAGGGAATAATAGAAGATGTAATATAGTCATGTAGTATACTGTGCTTAAGGTCAAATATGATTCACATTGGTTGAACCCTTTGCCTTATCTTTGTACTATTTTCTTGAGTTATAATGCGGTCAGAGAAGCCAATTGTTATACATGTTCTTCATATTCCTTCTTACAGTTTTAATTGTTATACTGCTCAGTGGTAATTGCCCTATTTTGTTTAACCGGTGTTATGTGTTATTATATATCATTGAGATGTATCTATTTAAAATGTTTCACCTACTCTGTATAATCTACTTGTGCATTTAATAGATGTTGGTAGAGAGTTATATATCTTACTGGGACATTTGGTCTCACCCCATGGGTTTCCACATCTTTTAGATGGTCAAGCACAAGGAGGTAGAAATTGTGTTGTTGAGGCTGAGCAGCAAGACGAGCAGTAGTTGAGTAAAGGTTGTATGAGCTCTTGTGTTTTGTAGTAGAGTCTAATGTGTTGTTCCTGTACTCTTAGGTCCTTTGGGGAGTTTTGTAGATGTTGTATATCAAGATGACGTTTTGGTCATAATCCTTTGCTGATTAGATATGCCATGTATGTATATGTGACAGGTTACCATATGCAATAGGATGTGGCTAGAGATCCAGTGAACCATTCAATATAATAATATTTTGGCAGGTTATATAGATATATATAGGTGGCTTTTGTGAACTATGATATGATATGATCCAAATTTTCAGCTTATGTGCAAATTGTTTTAATTTCATGTGTTTTCTGGTAACCTAGTTGATCAGTTGAGGGGTGTTTCCATCTTCTCTAAGATAGATCTGAGATCAGGATATCACCAGTTGCGCATTAAGGCATATGACATACCAAAGTTAGCTTTTAGTACAAGTTATGGTCACTACGAGTTTGTGGTTATGCCGTTGGGCTAACAAATGCACCAACAATGTTCATGGACTTGATGAACATGGTGTTTCAGACATATCTAGACCAGTTTGTGGTGGTGTTTATAAATGATATCTTGATATATTCCAAAGACAGCCAAAAACATGAGCAACATCTTTGTTAGGTGTTGACCTTATTGAGACAACATCAACTATATCCTAAGTTCAACAAGTGTGAATTTTGGATGAAGGATGTGTCCTTCCTAGGACATGTGATATCTGTTGTGGGTGTTCATTTGGACCCCAAGAAGGTTGAATCTCTGATAGAGTGGGAGTAGCCTAAGACACCTACATAAGTTTTTAGTTTTCTAGGTTTGGTAGGATATTATAGGAGGTTCATTTGAACTTCAGCGAAATGGTGTTACCCCTAACAAAGCTGACGAGAAAAGATGCACCTTTTGTTTGGAATGGCAAGTGCCAATATTCCTTCCAGTTGTTAAAGGAAAAGCTGACTAGTGCACCAGTGTTGGTTCTCCCTGAGCAAGGAAAAGCCTATATTGTCTTTTCTTATGCCTCAAGGAATGGTCTAGGATGTTTGATAATGTAGGATAAGAATTTGATCTCTTTTGCATCATGATAGTTGAAGAAGCATGGGGAGAACTATCCCACCCATGATATAGAGCTACCTATAATGGTTCATGCCTTGAAGATCTAGAGGCATTACTTTACGGTGAGAAGTGTTAGATCTTCACAGATCACAAGAATTTGAAGTACATATTTTCACAATAGGAGTTGAACATGTGACAAAGATTTTGGATGGAGTTAATTAATGATTATGATTCCACTATAGATTACCATCTGGGGAAGGAGAATATCATGGAAGATTCCTTGAGTAGGAAGTCTTCATCATCATCATTTACAGATAAGGCTGCAGTTGTGCTCCTTGGTATGCCATAAGAGAGATATGTCGGTCTCCTTCCATCAGATGAATGTGAAATTGGAAGTCTCCCTATTGGCAGGTTTGTTGGCACATTTACAGGTGAAGCCTACATTGAGGTAGAATATTAGAGATGCATAACAGAGTGATACTATGATACAATAGATATGAGTAGAGTTTGGCAGTGAGAAGCGTGTTATCTTCCATGAGTTAGAGGATGGAACAGTGTGTTACCACAATAGAGTGGTAGTTCCTGATGTTGATGATCTGAGGAAGATGGATTTGGAAAATGCTCACTCTTTGATGTATGTTATTCACCCAGGTAGCACCAAGATGTATCATAACCTTAAGGATCTATATCAGTGGTCTAGTTTGAATCCAAATGTAGTTGAGTTCATGGCTAAGTGCACAATGTGTCAACAGGTTAAAGTTGAGCATCAGAAGCCTACAGGGACGTTGCAATCGTTGCCCATACCACAGTGGAAATGGGACCATGACATGATGGACTTTGTGGTTGGTCTGCCTAGGACAACCAAAGGTCATGATTCCATCTGGGTAATCATTGATAGGTTGATAAAGATAGCACACTTTTTGCCAATAAAGATGACATACACAGCAGAGAGCTTGCACATATATATGTTGATGAGATAGTGTGTTTGCATGGTGTCGCAACTACTATCATGTCAGACAGAGGTCCTTAATTTACCAGTCACTTTTGGGAGTACTTGCACATGGCTTTGGGTACGTAGTTAATGATGCAGACCTTGGAGGACTTGTTGAGAGATTGTTTCTTATAGTTTTTGGGCAGTTGAGATGTCCATGTTAGTCTGATAGAGTTTGCCTATAATAATAGTTATCAGAGGAGTATTGATATGGAACCTTATGAGGCATTGTATGGGAGATGTTGTAGGTATTTGTTGTGTTGGTATGAGACTAGAGAATATCAACTTCTTAGTCTTGAGCTTATGTAGCTGACAACATAGAAGATAAAGATGATACATCAGTAGTTGAAAGCAGCCCATGATAGGAAGAAATGTTATGTTGATAACTGACATAGGTTGTTGTATTTCCAAGTGGGGGATAGAGTGTTTCTCAAGATCTCTCCTTGGAAAGGTGTTTTGAGGTTTAGGAAGAAGGGTAAGTTAGCCCCCAGATATATCAGACCTTACCCTATGGTAGCATGCATTGGGAAAGTGGCATATAAGTTGGAATTGCGACCTGAATTGCATAGATCTCATCTGTTGTTTCATGTGTCAATGTTGAGGAAGTGTCACCCCAACACTGAGTTAGTCTTGTAGCTTGTAGAGGTTGAGCTTGATGATGATGTGTCTTATGTGAAGGGACATGTTTTGATCCTGGATAGAAAGATCAATAAGTTGAAGAGGAAGGATATCATTTTGGTTAAGGTTTTGTGGCATCACTATGGCATAGAGGAGGCCACATGGGAGCTTGAGGAAGAGATGCATAGGAAGTACATGTCTCTTTTCACATAGGATTTTGAGGGTGAAATCCTTATTAGGAGGTTATGGTTGTAAGACCCCTGACCTATCTTAGTGCTTGACTATGATTGATTTGCTTAATAAGATGCTTAAACCTTAATATAATCTCTTAATATGCCTTAATATCATGTGACATGCTTATGTTTTCATTTTGGTCCAATTTGATTGATGTTTGAGCTAGTTTTTCTATATATGTGGTTGTTTTGGACCTAGTTGCAATTTATCCATGCTGAGGGATTATCTTCCAATTTGTCACATTTATATTGTGTCCCTGTGTTCTATCACCATAATGAGAGAGAATGATGGTGTGGGCACCTTGTTAAGCTTGGTTCATGAGGAGGGAAGGATGACATGTTGAGTGTTGTTTCTAGGGTTTGCTTGATTCTCAATGTGGATGCTTAACCCTTGTGTTGACCGTTTTATGTTCTTTCTTTTTGTTCGAGCATCCTTACTTTGCCTTGATGATTCTCTATGGTTGAATGAGTTCTTGAGTGTGTAATGGAGTCCCTTCGGTCCCATGAACTCTCACCCTCTCTTTTGGTCGCTTGTCCTAGGGTTTCATGTGGTCACTTGGTTTTCTATGCGACCATCAACCCTTATGGTCACTTGATCCTCTTCAACCGATGGTCCTTTGTGTGCCAGATGAGGTTACTGGTTTGCCTAGTTTTTCATGACCTTTGTGCTTGCATAGTTTTAGTGGATGCATGTTGGTTCATTGGTGGACTTGTGGAACTTATGTGCATGACATCTATCCTCTTTGGTCTCTCTCTTTCCTTGGGTATATGTACCCCTCTACTTTCATGCATATGATCCTTTTGTACCCTCTTTATCCTCTCTCTTTCCTTGAGTTTGACCTTGTGTGCTATTGAAGGAGAAGCTCATCCTTGGTGCTTGGTGGTCAAGATCTCTTACATGTGGTGATCCAAGCTTGGAGAATCTCTTCCTTGGTGATATTTGGTGGTTCTTTGATCCATGGTAAGTGATCCCACCTATTGATCTTGTTTCCTTTGAAACCCTACCTCTCTTTCTCTTCTCTTAGCCGAACCCATGGTTTTCTATGGTGGTGCTTGTCTTGGGATGGAGGTACTTATACCTCTTGAGACGAATCCTTGGTGCTACCAAGGTAGTGTACAAGTTGAGTGGAGAAGCTCCTCTCCCTTTTCCCTCTTTTGTTCTTTTCGGCCTTGAGGGTCTTGGGTTCTCTTTCTTTCCCTTTAACCTAGGGTTTCCTTTTCTCTTTTGAGGTGGTGACTAGCTTGATCATGAATGAGGTCAAATCTAGGGTTTTCATCTTACTTTTGGAGATTTTGCTTGGAGGTGGTGTAACTATCATCTAAAGTGGGTTATATAACTCTCTTCCTTCTCTATTATACCACTTGAATCCTACTGCAACTCATTCTAAAATGTAATTTCTTGCTTTTGATAATGTTATCTTGATTAGGGTTAAGTTTCTACATTTATATTACATGCATGTGTTTCTTTATCTAAACCCTAATTCATGTGGCCGAACTTTAATGTAAGGTGATGGTGATGGTTTTGCATGCAACTCAACCTTGGTTTTGTTATCTTAGTTCTTGGTTCATATACCTAGTATTAGGAGTTTTGGGTCTTTTTTCATGTGTGGATTTCTTGGAATTCTCATTACTAATCATGGTTATGATGTTGATCATGTGGAATGCTCAATTTTAGGGTTTTGAGCATGATACTTGCCCTAATGAGATTTCTTCCATATAGTTCTATTTTCAAGATTTAAATCATTGTTTTGACGATGTTTTTCTCCCTCTAAACATTCTCCATGATGTGTATCATGTTGATGAAGCCTTGGTTTAAGTTTAGTCAAATTAAATGATTCTTATGGACTTGGTCATATAAACCCTGGATTCTATTTGGTTGCATAGAATTTGGATCTTCTTTGACCGATTGGATTTGGTGATTCTCCTTCATTAGCATAGAATGGAAGTTTCCCTTCGACCGTTTGATTACATGATTCCCTTTGATCGAATGTAGATGTGGTGGTCTCTATGGTCACTTGGATTGATGGTTCCATTCGACCTTGGGTTTCTATTCGACCATGATGGAGTTGGTTTCTCTTTGGTTGCTCGAATGTGTGATTTTATTGGACTACTAATATGATGGGGAGTCTTTTTTGATTTCTTGGATGAACTATGGTCAAAGATCATAGTAATGTTTATTCAACCATGATGAAGTTTCATTCGACCATAATGTATACCTATCTCTCTCTTCGATTGCATGGTTGGTGACTTGATGCCTTAATCAAATGATAAAGGGTTATGACATGTGTCGATGATAATGGTTGCCTTGATGATAGTGGTTGAACCACATGTTCCAAGTATGTGGGAAGGTGAGATACCTAGGGTTTGTTGATATTGTTGGAATGTAAAACCCTAATCTTGTATGCAAGTGAACCCTAAAACCTAATCCTAGGGTATGCTTGTAACATATTGAAACTTGGACATATTCTCTTTATGGCCCTTTTCCAAGATTTTCCTTTCCTTCATGTCCTTGATTTTTAATTTGTGAAATTTATAGTGGTTTGGTGAACATTTATTCACTATTTGTACCAATAAAAGAGTTTATGCACATATACCTTAGTGAAAGTCTATTAAGGACCTTATTTAGGTGTTCTAAACCTCAATGTAACTTTTTTATGTCTTTTGAAATCATAAAATGAGCCTAAGTTTCAAATTTGGTTCAATTAGGATGTTGTTTGTGCAAGTTATGCAATTTAGGAACATTCTAGACTTTTATGCAATTTACCCAATTGGTAGGTTTTCTTTGCAAATTATAACATGCATTATACTCCTTAGATATTAACTTACCATTCTCAATATTTTTTACCATGGGTCACCTAGTTGCACCTTGGTTTGAAGGTGTTTCTCTCTAAGGGAATTTTAGGGATTAGTCTCTTTATAAATGAGTTTATCTTTAAAAGCTATCAACCAATGGTGTTATTTCTTTGATTGGAGGATAGTGGGGATGGCCTAGAAGTCTCCATAGGCTTTTAGTATTGACATTTGATATAGAAGAAGTCTCTATGAGCTGTCCTCTTGCATGTCCATGAAGCCCTAGGCTAAGGACACATGGAAAGTCCCATAAACACCTCATGTTTGCCCCCTTCTTTATAAAGCCATATCTACCCCTTCCCACCTCCCAATCCAAGAAGCAATCCTATCCTTCTCTTTCCCCCAGATTATATCATCATTCCTACCATTTTTTCCATGAAGGTTCTATCCCAAGGTAAAAGAGAGTGCTTACCTTGGTGAAGAAGGCTCCTAGGGTTCCAAATTTGCTCTATTTAGGGTTTCTAAAGCTCCTTCTTCATGATTTCGACCAAAACCAGTAAGTTTCCTCCTTTCCTTCCCTATTTTCATGTTGTTCGTCTTCCTCCCACCTTCTTATAGGTTAGAACCATGGCCTTCCATGGTGAAACCCCACCTAGAGCCCTTAAACACCTCATCTCCATGTTCTTTTGCTTGGGTTTTTCACCTCTAAAGTGGAGAAGGTACTTCTTGCTCGAGATAGGAGCTTTGTTGGAGAAACTAGACTCTTTGGCTTGGGAATCTTTCTGGTTAAACCTGTCCACCTTCCTAGAGGTGAGTTTTATGACCCCCTTATCATATATTGCTAACTACATGCTTAAAACTCATGCTTCTATGATTAAAATCGATGATCACCATCTCTATTTACCATGTTCTTCTAGGATTTTGGTTTCTTGCTGTTTTACCTTCTCTAGAATCTCTAGTTTTGTTACCTATGTGTATCAAACCCTAATCTTGGGTCAAATGGTGTTTTCTCCCTCACTCTCACTCTTCCTCTCTCTCAAAGATTTCTGACTTACCATTTCCTAATTGATTCAAATTGAAATTTTCATATCTTTTAATCCGCTTGTCCAAATTTGACAAATAAAAATGTTTTGGATTTGGAAAATTAATATCTATCTAATGAAAATATTTTCAAGGACTTATTCTGAGGTTTTACATAGGGTGATTTTTTGTAGAATGAATTTAATGCTTAAAATCCATACAAATTACATCTTAATCATCATAACTCCAAAGTTAACATAAATATATATTTTCTTGATCAGGAGAACCTAATAAGTTCATTGGAGAGGTTTTTAGAGTCTATATCTGAGTTCTTCTAAAAAGGCCTAAAATTTGGGTTTCTATACATTAATCTTCATTATGTACTCTAATACATGTTAATACATTGAAAATAGACAAAGACGAACTTGGACTCAATTAAAGTGGTGAAAGTTAGTAATTGATATCAGTAAGAGAGGTATGTGCAATCCCTCTTTATGTATGTGCATTCTTACACCCTAAGTTGGGATATTTGCAAACCAAACCATATATTTCCCTAATGAGTCTTTAATGAACCTTATTCCCTCTATTCATGATTCTTTTCTTAATTTGCCACCAAATTGGTAATGATATTCTTTTTCTTGGGTCTTGTACCCAACTTGCATGTCCTAATTGATATGATGCTTTTACTTGCCATGATTTATTTTCTAGCATGTTGATTTTATGGACTATTTAGCTATAGTAGTGGTACTTATGTACAACCACCCATAGATAGGGCATGTATTAATTTTCCCTGGGGAATGTCTTATTCTCCCCCATAAAAATATGTGTAGGTGATTGGGAATGTGTTAATTCTCCCCTCACCTATAGGTTGAGGTCCGGTAGGTGCGTCAACCCTACTTAGTTAATGTAGTCAATATTAATCATACATGCAATTCCTTTACTATTTTAATGTTATGGCAAGCAACTATTTTGATTATGCCTCATAGTCTTGTTCTCTTCATCTTATGATGAAATATCAACCTTTACTTTCATATTATTCCTTATCTTTTTTTCTTGTTCATTATTTGACACATACCTTGTTTTCTTTCCCTCTTGTTGGGTGATTTCCCAACCACCCAGTTTTAGATCGAGGTGTTGAACATGATCAAGGAGAACATAGCTTCCAACATGGACCTTTCTCTTAGAGATGTTGCTTGGAAAAAAATTTGAAGTAGTTTAGACTTCCCTCAACTTAGATCATTATGTTGTATCATACATGTAAACCATATGGGATATTATGATGTGCTTTTGTAATCTTTTGTTAAAATTGAATATAGTCATTTGCTTGATTCTGCTGCTACACTTTGGTTTTTTTGAATACCATTTATTGAAATTTGAAAAAAATTCATCTATTCCAGCATACCTTTGAGTGTGTTTGGAACGGATGTTTTACTCTTCAATTTTTTTAGTAGGGAGTGGATCCCCCTCTCGGGTCCCACTCCTTACAGGTATGCTATACTTGTTGAGTTCTTTGGATGAATGGCATATGATTACTTTTTCTCTCTCCTACTTGTGTGATTCTAACCTTGCATGTTGAATGAATGTCATATCTTGTGTATGATATGGTGGTGATCATATGACACAGGGTGATGTCTATGAGCTGTAAGGAAAACATTATGAGATGATATTGATGTGATGGGTCCTATGACCTGGTGAAGTCTTAATGCCTAGTGTGAGGTGATATCCTCTAGTGATGTGATTATGGGACTGATATCCCACAGTGTTGTGACATTGGTGGTAGCCTTGCATGGATGTGTGACCATGGTGATGGTTGTGTGAATGACAATGCTACAAGTATCATGTGATGATGTGACAAGTTCACACCTCATACGTTTTATGTGAGAACCCATTACACTAAACAAGATTATTTAAAACATAAAGCACAATCAATCACTAATTAATTACATACCCAAAAATATGGATAAATTAAAACCAATTTCAATGTCAGTACCCGCTCAGGAACATTTGCATAAGAACCCAACATCTTTCTTATATCCACACTATGCCAAGAATTTGATACAAATTGTTCTAGTTCCTTATCCACAACATATATACACGGGAGAACAATATTCATATATGCCACACAAACAATCATTAATATGCTAACAAAAGTTTGATTCGTTTGAAACACCATATACAAACTTTTCCTACTCGGACCTGAGAGTACAGGGACAACTCTAGGACACACTAGACATCTAATCAACTTTCTCAAAGATTCATTACTATAGCTCCTCTTTGCTGTCAATGTTTGTTTTTGTTACTTTCGATTACCTAAAAAAATGTGGTGAACCACAAGGGTGAGACCCATGTCCCACTAAGAGATATACCCTACAACAATGCTTATTGATTACAACATTTTAAATAGTAGATAAATAAGCAGTTGGAGTATTTAATAATCAATTGAATAGATTAAACAATTCAAGTATGCTAAACAGATTAATAAAATCATCTTAGCAACAAGTATGATCATCAATGCATATATAGATAACAAATAAATCCATTTCTCTGGATAGATATCTACTCAAATATCATTAAATTGCATCTAATAACAATCATTAGCATTAATCTGACTATCATCATATTCCTTTCTAATAGTACAAGAAATCTAGTAGCATAAGCATCCCTGACATCTGTATATAACTACTCAAATATCATCAAATTGCATCTAATAACAATCATTATCATTAATTTAACTATCATCATATTCTTTTCTAACAGAATAAGAAATCTAGTAGCATAAGCATCCCTGACATCATGAATATGTCTAGTAACATAACATGGCTATCAATATTAGCATCTCAAATAAAGTGAATAGATCTATATCAAATGTAGAACTAACATCATAGCACAATTATCTGCATAGGCGTGATTAGTAGTTTAAGTATTTATAATTACATAGGCATGGATAGCAATATTAAACATAGCTAGCAGCATCATCTTAATCATTAGTGTTAGTATATTTGACAACATTAACATGTTTACAACATGAGCATAACTACAATGTAAGCATATCTATTATCTTTTATTGTACTATACATGATTCAATGAAAAGAAAGCAAACAAGGGTTATCATCCAATATGAAACGTTGTGTATAACCCTAAACAGATATGCTACACGGCTGTCTTACATCTTTTATTATGCCCTGGGGAATTTGAACTATACCATTCAAAGTCCAACCGACCCCTGCGAAGGGCTATTCGGTTCCGTACAAGATCTAAGAATGTTGATATCCTAAGATCTCTTCCTCTCAGTTAGTATGAGTAAAAGGCTGTGGCATATCAGTCAAAGTTGCCACCACAACAACATATAGTCTTGTAAGTAGCCCACCTTGGTATAGGTCATGACACTATTATCTAGGGTATTCAAACCCAATCACTGAGGTACAACTGTAGTTGTCCTCTAATCACATCATGTTATAATCACCAAGACACGACCACAGCTGTTCTCAATCACATCAGATGTATGAGGCATGACCATAGCCAACCTCCACAATTTGCATTGTGGATGACAAGTATATATCCTCAACCTGCCACCCCCACATACTCAATAGTATGTGCTCTGAGTTTCTCTTAGGAATACTCATTTCACCATCCAACAAGTTCTGACACTGAAGATGGTTCTATGGAACAGGGCACTACATGATTAGAGTAGCACTTTATTAGTTATGCCAATTGGGTGAATTAAGGTTGCATCCAACAAGTGGACATACAAACCCTAATTCAATTCTAGCAAGCATATAAATATAACAACTTTTAAAAGATATAAAATGTGTGAAACATAATTTCTCATCTCATCATCACATGGTACTATTCACTTGCCATTCATGAGACCACACTAGTCATCATACTATCACAAGATATAAATCCTTTTCACAATATCATAGGGTATCAACCCTTATCAACATAAGAGGATTACACCTCATTCAGGGCTCAATCATGCCCAAAGGTCATTAAGACCGTCATACTATCACAAGACATAAATCCTTTTCAAAATATCATAGGGTATCAACCCTTATCAACACAAGAGGATTACACCTCATTCAGGGCTCAACCATGTCCAAAGGTCATTAAGACCATCATATTATTCCCTACAAGATCATCATTATCTTTCCATGCCTTATAACAAGGCTCAACAACATCACTTACATATAGTACACCATATCAGCACAATATTGCATTAATGAGCTAGGATATATGCATATACTATCATAGAAGGGTTATATTAACATTAAGAACATTCCTTTATTACATCAACATGCAAGGAATCTAGATATGATTAACACTCATCATATTCATAATGCACATGTTTAGCATAAGAAAGTATCAACCATGTGGCTATGATAACCACCAATTAACATATTAAGGTTATGATCATATTAAAGAGGTTATTCCACCATCATTCCATCATATAAGAATGTTAAACATGAATACTCATCTTTATCTATTTGCATTAGAGTTAGGTTCAACATGATAAATTATATCAATGCTACTAATCAATATTTATACCCAAACCCTAACTCACGGCATCATCATTGGATGATGGATGCATAAGGTGAAGCATCACCATCAAATTCCATACTATTCTCAAGTATGAACCCACACATAAATCAAGGTGTAACCATCGGGTTATATCATACTAGGGTTGCAACAATAGTAACAAAGTACTCCATTATTATATTAGTCATTCACGAACTATTCATACCCAATTACCATCATTTATTTATATTAAAGCTAGGTATAACAAGCTATACCTCATTAGGGTTACATATCAACGCAATATGATTATCATCCCTTCTATTCATATGCGTGAATAGATAAGAGTTCCTTATTAAGGGTAACCCTCCATTTCTTCCATCATCATTCAACCTATATCACCATACCACAATGTCACCCATAACCATTGGATGTTTAAAAGGTAAGACCATTGGTTGTTTACATAAGTAAACACCTTGGATAAACAACATATGAAGTCCTTGATTTGTGCTCTATAAAGAGTCATCATTTCACGCTAGACATCCCTTTATTAACAACACAAACATTTCCATTGAGAGTAGGGTAAACCCACAATCGGTTGTTCATATAAAACAAGCCATCCATTGTCAACAAGTAAGATCCTTAAGTTGATCATATAAAGGAAACCATCTAAATCACATTATTAGGAACAACATATTACATTAGCCACCATTCCACTTTATTGGAGGAATAAACATTAGATCTTGACCATTGGGTCAAATTCATATGTTAAAACCATCAATTACATTATAGGTCTGACCATTGCATCATGTGACCCAAGAAACCATTGGTATAAGGCTTAATTGATGCTACAACTACAATGATTAACTCACCATATGTTGTGGAGACCTGATCCACCATAATTAGTGACCATTAAGTCACCATAGGTTGTTATATCAGCACTATATTCATTAATCAACATCAAATATTAAGCTAATGTCTTTGCTGATGAAGAGAGTTTACTCAAGCAGAAAAGCAGGGTTCAATGGCTTAAATTAGGTGATAGAAACTCCGCTTTCTTTTATGCCTCCTTGAAGTCTAGACGAATTATGAATACTATTTCTGTTTTACATGATGATGGGGGTAATAGCATTTATGACGCTTCCTCCATTAAAGACATGATTAAGAAGTACTATGATGACCTGTTTAATAGCTCTTCTAAAGATATGGTGACTTGGAACGATGAATGGATTCTTCCTAGAATTAATCAGAATCAAGCTAATGATTTAAGGAAGTTGGTCTCAAGAGCTGAAGTAGAGGAAGCCATGATGATGATGAAGGACTCTAAGGCGCCAGGGCATGATGGCTTCAATGCGGTTTTTTTCAAATCTGTTTGGGATGTTATAGGTGATGATGTGGTTAAAGCTGTTCAAGGTTTCTTTAGCTCTGGTAAACTACTCAAGGAGTGTAACTCTTCTCTGATTACTCTCATTCCTAAGAAAGTTGGTGCTACCTCTCCCAAGGACTTTCATCCTATTTCCCTCTGTAATATCATCTTTAAGGTGATAACGAAGATCATGGCTAATAGAGTGAAGTTTATTCTTCCCAAATTGGTGGATGAGAATCAATTTGCTTTTGTCCATGGCAGGAGAATTGGAGATGTGATTTTACTAGCCAACGACATTCTTAGTTCTTTCCATAGTTCTCGCAAGTTAATGTGTGTTAAAGCAGATCTGGCCAAGGCTTATGACACTGTCCGGAGAGACTATATTCTCTTTCTCCTGGCCAAGATGGGATTTCCTTCTTGTTGGATTGAATGGGTCTCAGAATTATTCTCTTCTGCTTCTTTCAGGGTGCTTGTCAATGGTACTCCTTCTGAATACTTCTCTGCCTCTAATGGAGTGAGACAAGGCGATCTGCTGGCCCCATTTCTGTTCACTATTGCTATGCAAGGTCTTTCTAGTATTTTCAATGCAGAGACCACTAAAGGTGGTTTCAAGCCAGTTGGGTGTGGAGGTGGCTATGGGATTTCACACATTGTCTTTGCTGATGACCTGCTTATTTTCTCTAGAGCTCAGGATAAAGATGCTCTGTGTGTGAAGCACATTCTTGATTCTTTTGGGAGGATTTCGGGTTTGCAGCTGAACAATGAGAAGAGTCATATTTTTCTGAGCAAGGGAGCTGAGGATAGTAACATTGGTGATATTCTTAACATTCCTATTTGCTCTTTGCCTGTCAAGTATTTAGGTCTTCCTCTCTTCACAGGGAGGTTGACTAGAGCTTTGTGTAGCCCTATTGTGGACAAGATCAAGAATAGGCTTTTGTCTTGGAAATCTCACTTTCTTTCTCAGGCTGGAAGAATTGAGCTAGTGATTTCTACTATTTCCTCTTATAGCATGTTCTGGACGGCTGCTTTTCCTCTCCCTAAGTCTACTATCTATGAGATTGAGAAACTAATGAGGGATTTTATTTGGAATGACACGAAGGAAAAAAAACATATTCATTATGTCTCATGGAGTTCGATTTGCAGACCTAAAGATGAGGGAGGCCTGGGCATAAGAATGATTGATGATTGGTCTAATGGTGGTATTATTAAAAATCTCTGGAGCATTGCTTCTAAGAAGGATGGTTTGTGGGTCATGTGGGTGCACGAGAAGTATATCAAATATGAGTCCATCTGGACAGCTGAGAGTAAACCTGGAGCTTCTTGGGTCTGGAATAAGATGCTGAAATTCAGACCTATGTTATTAAATCATATTAGTTTGTGCCAGGGTAATGGCAGCACCTTCCTGTTTTGGTTTGACCCTTGGGTCAATGGAGGGGAAAGACTGATCGGTCTTGTGGATGAGCAATTTGTCCTGAGATTGGGTAAAGGGAGGAATTGCAGAGTTTCCTCTTGCTTTATTAATGGTGAGTGGTTTGTGCCTGATTTCAGGGGTGCAGAGATACTGAGGGGAGTTCTTCAAACCCAAAATTTCAATATCGAAGAAGAGGATGAGATTTTGTTCAATGGCAGTAACAAGAATCTTTTGTTAAAGGACGGTTGGGCTATTTCCAGAAATAAGTATCCTAAAGTTCAATGGTCTAAATGGGTTTGGTCTAATTCGTTCCCCAGGAAGTGGTCTATACTTTTATGGAAGCTGTTATTGGGTAAGCTACCCACTTTGGACCATTTGAAGAAATTTGGTTTCCATTTGGCTTCGAGATGTTGTTTGTGTGAATGTTGTGAAGAAGATATTTCACATCTGTTTTTTGAATGCCGATTTGCTAGAGATGTTTGGAAGAAGTTTCATTTAAAGTATAACATTCAGATTAGTTCGTTGATGGATCTGTTGTCTCTGAGGAATGATGAAAAGGTCCAAGATGCTTGTGCTGTCTATATGCTCTGGTTAGAGAGGAACAGAAGAATGTTTAATGGTGTTGGTTTGGATGTGGATAAGTTTTGGCTGGCGTGTGACAAAGATAGGTTTTTGCTTCTGTTTTCAGATAGTAGTTAATCTGTATAGATAGTTCTCTATAGTCTGTACAGTTTGTCTTTTGGTGGTTGTGCCTTGCAACCTCCGTTTTATTTCTTTTGGTAGTTACACCTTGTACCTACACAAACCTTTTTTCTCAGTAAAGAGGCACCCCACGCTTTTAGCACCAAAAAAATATTAAGCTAATGTCATCATTGATTGATAACACCAGTAGGGTACTTAATGGTTGATCATTAAACTTCTAATTGATCCAAAACTTGACCTAAGGGGTGACCATAGGTTGTCACCATCATTAGACACCTTTGATCCCGACCATCAGTTGTCATGAAGACAACACCATAGGGTTGTTGCAATGGTACCATCATCGGGGCATGGGTTTATAGAAGAAATCAGCTTTAAACCCTAAAAATTGACCATTGGTTGATAGGTGCTTAGCACCATAGGTTGTCAAACCAACCTGATCCAAGTCATATTATACCTTAGGAATAATGTACACATGATCACAGGTTCATATAGAACTGAAATTAGAATAGGGAATATTATAAAAATGGAAATCCAAGTCAAGCATAGCTTTTTAGTGCATGGATCATCATTTTCAAGCAAGAACATGAGCTAGCAAGCTTATGGTAAGCCATAAACGCGGATCAAGTTATAAAACTTGCCTATAATTATAATATGAAACCCCAAACCGAAGAAAGCTCAAGCATTTAGGGTAGAAAATCCAAGCATAAGCTATGAACTCGTCCATCTAGCACCTTTCTTCATCAAATGAGCAAACCCTACGCATAAGGAGCAAGAAAGGTAGGATTTTAGAGCTTTAGAGAAATTTCTACCACGGAACAACAAGGTTACGACCTGGATAAAGGTAGGAGGAAGGATAAAAAAGAAATAAATGGAGGAAATAAGGGAATTCTTACTCTTTTAGGTCAAGATCACTAGAAGGAAGCTTTTTAAATCCTAAAAGGAAGTCAATTGCAACCCTAGATTCTTTTTCCAAGAAGATCCCCTCTTTCTTCTTCCTTGGATAGATAATTTGTAGAAACACAGAGGAAGGACGAGGTTTGTAGAAGGAGGGAAGTAGTGGAGAGCAAATGGATCGTTTTGGTGCTTAGGGATAAGTATATGAAACTTTAAGATAAAGAAAAAGAAAAAGTTAAAGGTCTAGTATCTTTCCAAGTGTCCATGGCCTTAAACCATTAAGAATATACAAGAACACACACAAGAAGCTTCCACACCGTCCATAGAGACATGATTATCCCTCATTTCTTGAATTTCCAAGCAAAACAAATAATTCATTAGTTGATAGCTACTAAAGGTAACTCATCCATGAAGGGGTAAACCCTAAAATACCCTTGAGGAAAACACCTTCAAACCAAGGTTTAAATAGGCATCCCATCGATCAAAAAGGTCAAGAATGATGACAGAATATCCAATTGAACATAATGAAAGTGATAAATTGCAAAGAAAACCTCTCAATTAGGTAAATTGCAGAAAAGTCCAAAATGTACATAAAATTGCATAACTTTCTCAGACAGTGTCCAAATTGGACCAAATTTGAAACTTAAGCTTATATTATGATTTCAAAGCATATCACAAGGTTATATTAGGGTTATAAAAATTCAATTATGATAATTAACCTTATTCAACTCATTAAGTAAGTTTAGGGGTCTTACAACTATAAACCCCTAATAGGGATTTCGCCCCTAAAATCCAAGGTAAACAAATATGGGTACCTCCTTTGAACCTCATCCTATTACCTTAACATGGTACTTGCATATCATGGTGATGTCACATCATTCATACATATCTCATCTTGGGTCAGCACAAAACCCCCCACATAAGAAGACATGTGCAAATATGGAACATAAAAACTTGTTGTGCCACTTGTACAAATCTAATAGTAACTTTAAACTTTAAATTCTAGCTATCATCCTAAAATTATATCTATTGTATCAACATATTACTCAAAAGTCATTCTTGCTAGCTTTTTACCAATCATGGCATGTGTCCCATACCATTCCTTGAAGCATAAAAAAGGCGATGTATCCATCTTTTTTTTTCTAGATACACTAACACTGGAACACTTGTCAGTTCTTTTTAAGCATCAAAAGAAATGTTGACGCAGACACATATAATTCCATACAAGGAAACATCATTCCTAGTCATCCTTGTTAGGGGTGAAACAACAACACCATCTTCACCTTATTAAGATTTATACAACCTACTTAGAAGACATATCATGATCCCATCAAGACACTTAATCAACCCCATCTCACTCTTGTTCAACTTGCCTAATAGCTATTGCTACTTTGGCAACCCTAAGGTTTTTGAAGAAATATTGATCATATTTTTAACCATATTTGAAATACTTTGACATGTCATCATTTAAAGCTTGATATAACTTGTATGACATGACTGGAACACTCCATTCCTCCTATTCATAAATTCTATTTGTACATTGATTAGTCTAAAGGACATAACTCTAATCTCACGTGGTCATTTAAATTATGTCATCCAATCTAACTCTTATGCATTGATATTTGATCATAGGTTAATCTTAAAGGAACATGTATCACATATCTATTGACCAACAAACCATCTATCCTTGATAGTGGTCTTTCCCAGCTATCACTGTACCATACACAACATTATAGAATCACTTTTGTTTTTCCTTCCAAACAACATTTAGAGGGTCATCGTCAACTCTCTCTCCCTCTCTTTAAGGGGGAGGAATACTTGATATGTTCATTTAGTAAACATCTCCAACCTTCACATACTTCCCATACTATTGATACATCTTGGATACTAGAATTCATTACCTTGGTATCCACCTCATGTGCTGTAAGGAACTCACATCATTATCTCATCAACTTTTACTAACATAGAAAATATAAAGAAATATAAGAGGAGTCTTCCTAATTATTGGAAGTCTCAAAAGAAAACTCATCACAAACTTTATGATCTTGGAAACATAGTCCAAGCAAACTTATGTTATAATAAGCTATCCAACCTCATGTTTGTAGCGAATCCATACGTACCAAGTGGCAATGATCCACTTGAAAGTTGTGCCCTAGAAAATAAGACACAAAGGGAAACACACTTCCCACATCATAGCAACATTGTTCAAGAGTCACTAGCAAAAAGGTAACCAATTTTATTTTCATTATGCAAGTTACAACTTATTATGTATCATTTTACCTTTTTCATTTCGAGTTCCTTGCCATTAGCATAGGAATCATCATGATTAACATATCTCATTACTCCTTCCTTTATGACTATTTATCACACTTGGGTATGTTCTCTTATTTTATTATGTTTTTCAACTACTTATCAATAGGTAAATCATCATATTCCACATTTTCTTCATTAAACATGGATCATCTGCCTTAATTTCTTTCAAACTCCATGCTTATTTTACATTAACACTTTCTTACACACATAGGTTGGTCTAAGATTAACTTAGGTTCCACCTTATTCCTTTGTCATTGTTCTCATTTATCTTCTCATTTTATACTTATCATTGGAGTTCTCTCCATCTTATGTGGATTTCATACCTTGAATCACTTTATGAGCATAGACTTATCTGTCTTTTACTTTATTATCTTCTTGAATCGCATCTTCAAGAACTCCTCTTTTTCTTATTTGTATTTAGATTTAGATTTCATGGTGTAGTATCTTTCTCTTATAGTTACCAAACATTCAAGTTTTGATAGATTATGATGCAATTCCCATCTCTCTTAAGGTAGGACTGAGATATTCACACCATGATTTCTTATTCATTATGCTCTTTAGATTGTCTCAAACTTGATCAGAGTAATCAAAAAGATAACTATATAAGAGTTCCATACTTACCTTTTCTTCAATAATTGAATACCTGGCCAGGGCACCCAAATACTGAGATTAGGCAGTATGCACCATATTTTCATGTCATATTCCTAATTTTGACATCATCCTAGTCCTATGTCCTAGTCCTTGTAGACTCAGTGAACCTAAAGCTATGATACCAACTTGTGAGGACCCGTTACACTAAATGAGATTATTTAAAACATAAAGCACAATCGATCACTAATTAATCACACACCAAAAAAATGGGTAAATTAAAACTGATTTCAATGTCAGCACCCGCTCAGAAACATTTGCATAAGAGCCCAACATCTTTCTTATATCCATACTATGCCAAGAATTTGATACAAATTGTTATAGTGCCTTAGCCACAACATATATACATAGGAAAACAATATTCATATATGCCACACAAATAAGCATTAATATTCTAACAAAAGTTTGATTCGTTTGAAACACCATATATAAACATTTCCTACCCAGACATGAGGGTACAAGGATGAATCTAGGACACACTAGACATCTAATCAACTTTCTCAAAGATTCATTACTATAGCTCCACTTTGCTGCCACATGTTTGTTTTCGTCACTTCTGATTACCTAAAAAAATGTGGCGAACAACAAGGGTGAGACCCATGTCCCAGCAAGAGAAATAACCTCGAACAATGTTTATTGATTACAACATTTAAATAGTAGATAGCTAAGCAGTTGGAGTATTTAATAATCAATTGAACAAATTGAATAGTTCAAGTATGCTAAATAGATTAAGCAAATCTTCTTAGCAACAAGTATGATCGTCAGTGCATATATAGATAACAAATAAATCCATTTCTCTGGATAGATATCTACTCAAATATCATCAAATTGCATCTAATAACAATCATTATCATTAATCTAACTATCATCATATTCCTTTCTAACAGTTTAAGAAATCTAGTAGCATAAGCATCCCTGACATCATGAATATGTCTAGTAACATAACATGGCTATCAATATTGGCATCTCAAATAAAGTGAACAGATCTATATCATAAATAGAACTAACATCATTGCACAATTAAATGCATAGGCATGATTAGCAGTTTAAGTATTTATAATTACATATGCATGGCTAGCAATATTAAACATAGCTAGTAGTAGCATCTTAACCATCAATGTCATTATATTTGACAGCATAAGCATGTTTACAACATGAGAATAACTACAACATAAGCATATCTATTATCTCTTATTGTACTATACATGATCTCAATGAAAAGAAAGCAAACAAGGGTTATCATCCAATATGAAGCATTGTGTATAACCCTAAACAAATATGCTACACGGCTGTCTTACATCTTTTATTACGCCATGGGTAATTTGAATCGTACCATTCAAAGTCCAACCGACCCCTACAAAGGGCTATTTAGTTCTATACAAGATCTAGGAGTGTCAGTATCCTAAGATCTCTTCCCCTCGGTCAGTACGAGTAAAAGGCAGTGACATATTAGTCAAAGTTGTCACCACGGTGACATATAGTCATGTAACTAGCCCACCTTGGTACAGGTCACGGTGCTAGTATCTAGGGTGTTCAAACCCAATCACTGAGGTACAACTGCAATTGTTTTCTAATCACATCATGTTATAATCACCAAGACACGACCGCAGCCATTCTCAATCACATCAGATGTATGAGGCATGACCATAGCCAACCTCTACAATCTGCATTGTGGATGAAAAGGATATATCCTCAACCTACCACCCCCACATACTCAACAATATGCACTTTGAGTTTCCCTTAGGAATACTTGTTTCACCATCCAACAAGTTTTGACACTGAAGATGGCTCTACGGCACAGGGTACTACATGATTAGAGTTGCACTTGATTAGTTATGCCAATTGGGTGAATCCAGTCCGCATCAAACAAGTGGACATATAAACCCTAATTCACTTCTAGCAAGCATATAAATATCACAACTTATAAAAAATACAAAATGTGTGAAACATAGTTTCTCATCTCATCATCACATGGTACTATTCACTTGCCATTCATGAGACCACACTAGTCATCATACTATCACAAGATATAAATCCTTTTCACAATATCATTGGGTATCAACCCTTATCAATATAAGAGGATTACACCTCATTCAGGGCTCAACCATGCCCAAAGGTCATTAAGACCATCATACTATCACAGGACATAAATCCTTTTCACAATATCACATGGTATCAACCCTTATCAACACAAGAGGATTACACCTCATTCAGGGCTCAACCATGCCCAAAGGTCATTAAGACCATCATGATATTCTCTATAAGATCATCATTATCTTTCCATGCCTTACAACACGGCTCAACAACATCACTTACATATAATACACCATATCATCACAATATTGCATTAATGAGCTAGGAGATATTCATAAACAATCATAGTAGGGTTATATTAACATTAAGAAACATTCCTTTATTACATCAACATGCAAGGAATCTAGATATGATTAACACTCATTATATTCATAATGCACATGTTTAGCATAAGAAAGTATCAAACATGTGACTATGATAACAACCAATTAAGATATTAAGGTTATGATCATATTAAGGAGGTTATTCCACCATCATTCCATCATATAATAATGTTAAACATGAATACTCATCTTTATCTATTTGCATTAGAGTTAGGTTCAACATGATAAATTATATCAATGTTACTAATCAACACTTATACCCAAACCCTAACTCACAACATCCCCATTGGATCATGGATTCATAAGGTGAAGCTTCACCATCACATTCTATACTATTATCAAGTATGAACCCACACATAAATCAAGGTGTAACCATCGGGTTATAGCATACCAGGGTTTCAACAATAGTAACAAATTACCCCATTATTATATTAGTCTTTCAAGGACTATTCATACCCAATTACCATCATTTAGTTATATTAAAGCTAGGTATAACAAGCTATACATCATTAGGGTTACATATCAACACAATATGATTATTGTTGACTCAAGGTCAATTAGGTCAATGTTGACTCACGTCTAAATTGACTAAACCCATGTTTTGATGATGACTAACCATTCCACATATTGGTGTCTAATGTCTCTACTTGAGTGATTTTAGATTAGGTATAGACACACTCCAAATGCCCTAACTTGCGCATCTCAAATTGGAGAAAAGACAAGTCAAAGTCAATACAAGTGCACGTTTTTGTAATATGATGTAAATCCATTAGAATCATGTTGTAAATCACTTGTAATGATTGTATGACTTGTAATTAAGCTTAGAAAAAATCAAGAGCACTTAGATCGAATGTTTAGGCACTCAAAATCCATTTTCCAAAATTCACATCAGGCTGTTCATCGGTCGAGTTCTGTGAGTTGCAAACTCGATCGATCCTGATTGGATCTTGAAAATGACTTTTGATCGGTCGAGTTTACACTACACAGAACTCGACCAATGGAGTAACTGACCAAATCGATTTTCATTGGTCGGTCGAGTTTCCCCAGAACAAACTCGACCGATGGTCTGAATATCGGCTTTGTCTTTTACTCTATCGGTCGAGTTACCCTTATCGAAACTCGACTAATTGCACTGTACGGAAAAGTGTAGAAAAGTGTTTCTAGCCATTGTGGAGTTGCAACAAGTGAAAATATATCTGTTGCAAGCCACAAAATGGCTAGTTTTCATTCTCAAGTATTCCCAAAGGCTAAGAGGCATCCCCATCTATAAATAGGACCCCTTGGGCTTCATTCCAAGGTTGAGCATTCATTGCAAAAGTCTATGTGAGGTTCCTATTCTATAGTTGAGTGCTTCCTACAGCCTCCTCTCTCTCTCTAAGCTTAATCACTTGCTACATCAATTAGAGTGAGTAGGAAATTTGTAAGAGAGCTAGTCCTACATGTATATCTTGTGAGGCTGTCACTTCCACCACCTCCCCATCTCTCATTTCAATCATGAAGATGAAGGTTATCCTTCTTGACTAAGAGAGGTGAAGAAGAACAAGGGAAGGCGTCCCTTGGTGAAGATCAAGGCTGAAGACTTAGAGCAAGAGTGGGTAAGCCCTTGGTGAAGGCAGAAGACTCCTTGCTCAAGTGGGTAAGTCCTTGGTGGAAGATTCTCCGAGTGAAGGTGAAGTCAAAGGTGGAAGATCCAAGAAGAGTGGGTAATCCCTGCAAGGCTGAAGACTTGTGCAAGAGTAGGTAAGTCCTTGGAAGAAGGTGGAAGACTCTTGAAAAGTGGGTAAGTCCTTGGTAAGGTTGAAGATTCTTTGTATTGGATAGGTAAGTCCTTTTGTTGGTCATGTATTGTAAGTCTTGTGAATGAATATAAGAATGCAATGGTTAGGAAATCTTAGAGGCTGGCCTCTCTAGGTAAGTGGATTGACTCACTTCTTAGTTGAAGTGAGGAACCACTCTAAATAGCTTGTCCTCTTATGTTTGTTCAATATCTCTCATCCTTGCTATGCATGTTTTAGTTGCACACAAATTTCCTATTTAGCAACCTTATCTTGTGATATATCTTGAAGGTTTAATGAATTTTGTTTAAGTGCATTCATCTCTATTCACCCCCCCCCCCTCTAGAGCATCTAATCACCCATCTAGGATTCAACAATTGGTATCAGAGTGGGCTTCTCCAAGCATACTTCAACAAGTAGGAGAAGATGGGTGACTACCAAGGAGGGAGATACTTGATCAGCCTACCAATCTTTGATGGGAGCAATTTCCTCTATTGGAGAAGAAGGCTTCAATTCTACATCCAAGGATCAAGTCTTGAGATGTGGCAAATGGTGAACCGTCCATACATGCTACCAAAGACAAAGATTGAAGAATGGGATGAAGCTACCTTGAAGAAAGCAACCTTGAATACTAGAGCCATGCACATCCTCTATGCCTCCATGACCCCCACTGAGTTCAACTAGATTTCTTCATGTGAAACAGCCTATGAGGTATGGAGAAAGCTATGCATCACTTATGAAGGGACAGATCAAGTGAAGGAAAGCAAATTCTACATGCTCAAAGGGCTGCTTGAGAACTTCAAGATGGGAAAGGAGGAGAGGATAGCCAACATATACTCAAGGCTCAACACCATTGTGAATGGTCTTGCGGTAGGTCATCCTATGTCTAGTGGAGAGATCAACTCAAAGATCCTTAGAATTCTTCCCAAGAGGTGGGAATCCAAGGTGACTTCCATTGAAGAAGCAAGGTCTCTTAAGGATATTCCTATTGAAGGGCTCATTGGAAATATACAAGCACATGAAGCAACACTTGATAAGAGGGAGGAAGTAGAAAGACAAGAGAAGAAAGAGCTAAAGAGAATGAAGAAGGCTGAAATGAAGGCTCAAATCGAAGCTATCATGGAACAAGTCTCTCCATCCTCTCAAGTTGAAGAAGATGCCATGTACTCCAAGGGTAGATTCTACAAAGGCAAGTCCTCCTCCATCCGGTGCTTCACATGTGGAAAGAAGGGTCACTACAAGGAAGATTTCCCACAAGGCAAAAAGACCCATATTCACAAGAAGAAGGAGAAATGGCACTCAATCTCAAGTGGCTCCTCCAACTCAAGCTCAAGTGAAGATTCAAGTGAAGGATCAAGCTCAAGCTCTAGTGATGAAGGAGAATGCCATTTTGCTCTTATGGCATCAACAAGTAAGGACTCAAGTGAGGTAAATCTAAACTCTTTAGGTAAAGAATCTTTGATTGCTATTATTCATGACAATTGTGCCTCTCTTAAGTCTTCTAAAAGAAAAAGGAAAAAGCTTGTTAGAATTGTTGATAATTTGCATGTAGAACCGGATGATCTTGAACATGCTAATTCTTACTTGCTTGATGATAAAAATGCTTGTCTTGGTCAAGTAGATTCTCTTAAACTTGAAAATTCTAGCTTGCTTGACAAGATTAGATTTCTAGAAGCTCAACCTCTTATGCCTAGTTCTAATGAAGAGCATACTTTAATTATTGATTCTCTCATGCATGATATTGATGTTCTTAAATCTGAAAACAAGGACAAAGATTTTGTTTTGCAAGAATTAGAAACAGAAAATGCCTCCTTGCTTGCTAAAATCAATGTGCATGAATCTTGTTCTAGTTCTACTAGTAGAGAGAATGATGTTGCTGCTCTTCATATTGATAGAGATTCTTATTTAAGTAAATTTCTTTGCTTAGAAAATGATCTTTTGCATGCTAGAGATAACATCAATCAATTGTCTTCTATTGTTTCCTCTCTTATGCATGATAATGATGGTTTGAGATCTTCTTTGCAAAAAAAAAAATAGTTGGTAAAAAGAATCTTAATGACATCCTACACCATACTACTAAACAAATTGGTCGACATGGTTTAGGGTATGATAGTAGTCAAGGGAACAACAAAGATAAAGGACCTCCAATATTCCATGGAGAATCCTCTAGTTCCAAGACTATGGGCACATGCAACTATTACAATGAAATTGGTCATTATTCTACTTGTTGTCCTTTTAGGAAAGCACCCAAGAGAAATAGGACTTGGGTTGCTAAACTAACCCCTCCGGACCCAAAAACATGATTGGGGACCATTTCATCTTTCTTCTTGTAGGTACTTACAAATGAAATGAATTGAGCTATTGAATTGCAAATTGACTTCTCAATCCACATGAAAGAAGAAAGGTGAGATGTGACAACAAGTGGAAAAAGGAATGGTAAGGACAAAGGTAATGTTTTTCTTGCTTATAACCATTTCTAACTTGTTTTTGTCAAGTTAGTGTGCACTATGCATGTGGTTTTTTAGTCAAAAGTGGTATTTTGTGTTTCACTTCACACTCTTGCTCAAAAACTATTCCTAATGCTTCTATAGTGCATTACTAACTCTCTTAGAGATGTTTGGATATGGTTTGTATTTTTAGCATGCCTCTAAATATGTTTTTATGAAATATATGTGCCTTTTGACAGCTGCTCTGTCGGTCGAGTTTGTCCTGTTTGAAACTCGACCGATAGGCACCAATGGGTGTTGCCAACAGCTTTCATCGGTCGAGTTGTCAATACACAGAACTCGACCGATAACATTGTGCATAGAATATACATTTGGCTTATTGAATGAGAATTTCCCTCTCAACTAGATTTTCTCAACCAATAGCCTTATTCTTTGGCACTCCTTTGGTACCTTTATATATGCATATATCCATGTTCTCAATTGCCTATCTTGCTTACAACTCTATCTCTCTAATTTCTCTAAATTGGTATATCTACATCTTGCAATTACTTTCTTTGAGTCCTTTTGCAAGTTTTGATGATGATCTCTTTGGATCTCTTGGTTGTGTGTAAAAATTGCTTCCGTGGTACTCTAACTTGCTACATCTATATAGGTGTATATCTTGTGTTGATACAACCTTGAGGCTCTTAGTGATAATCATCTTTTGGTAAGGATGCATATTTATATGTGAGTTATATCCTTTCATGCTTCTAAAATTGCATATCTCTTTGTTTGGATATATCTCTACATCTACTCATAGCTTGCTTTATCTTGTGTATCTTTTGGTATCTCTTGCTATGATCTAGATCCTACTAGTAGTCCTAACTTGTGATATCATCTACTAGTAGTTCATATACATGTAGTTCTAACCTTGTTTATAATTGGCAGCTTTGCTCATATATATGCTATGCTTGTATCTTGTCTCATACATGCTCAAGCTTGTTCCTTGAATTGCATATCTACTATCTTGAGTTGCTTGCATAACATTGTGATGAAGGGTACATAGATCTACATTATATGTAGAAATTGGAGTATGTTTGGATTTTATGCAGATTTGCTCTAGTTTCAGTTTTTGCTGCAAGAGTAGTGTTTTTTATGCAGAAACGACCTTCTAAGAAAGACTCATGGCTTTGCCATGAGCCCTGATGCTTTTTGGGCAAATTCTGTCATCTTGAGGGTCAAAACTGTATTTTATTATTTTTCTACAACACTTTATCTTGCATTTTTGGGTTGTTCAAGTATATGCTTTAACTTGCTTTTCTTTCTATGCTTGGACAAGCCCCTGTCTGTGCTCTTCTACTCTCCTTATATATATTTGTGTTATCTCCTTTCTCTTTAACAAGTGATGTTTCTTATTTCTTCATAAACCCACTTTTTGAAATGACAAAGGGGGAGAAAGGTATGTCTTTTTTTAAAAGAGGAAGAAGGCATGTCTTACATGAAGAGGATAAGTATGTCCATGTAAGGGGGAGAAGGTAAAATGGGAGAAGACATATATGTGTAGAACATATATGAGTAGAAGACATAGTATTCTATAAATGTTATGAAAGCTAACCATACAGGAGAAATGGCATCAATCAATTGAGGGGGAGTATGAGAACTCCATGTACATCAATTGATGGGGAGCATATGAGCTCAATCCTATTGAAACCCCTAGGTTTCTCCGAAGGTATGATTTTACTTAAAATCTTTCAATACATTTATGGAATGGTTTGTCATATTCAAAAAGGGGGAGAATATTGACTCAAGGTCAATTAGGTCAATGTTGACTCACGTCTAAATTGACTAAACCCATGTTTTGATGATGACTAACCATTCCACATATTGGTGTCTAATATCTCTACTTGAGTGATTTAAGATTAGGTATAGACACACTCCAAATACACTAACTTGCACATCTCAAGTTGGAGAATACACAAGTCAAAGTCAATACAAGTGCACATCTTTATAATATGATGTAAATCCATTAGAATCATGTTGTAAATCACTTGTAATGATTGTATGACTTGTAATTAAGCTTAGAAAAAATCAGGAGCACTTAGATCGAATGTTTAAGCACTCAAAAGCCATTTTCCAAAATTCACATCAGGTTGTTCATCGGTCGAGTTATGTGAGTTGCAAACTCGACCGATCTTGATTGGATCTTGAAAATGACTTTTGATCAGTCGAGTTTACACTACACAGAACTCGACCGATGGAGTAACTGACCAAATCAATTTTCATTGGTCGGTCGAGTTTCCCCAGGAAAAACTCGATCGATTGTCTGAATATCGGCTTTGTATTTTACTCTATCGGTCGAGCTACCCTTATCAAAACTCGACCGATTGCACTGTACGAAAAAGTGCAGAAAAGTGTTTCTAGCCATTTTGGAGTTGCAACAAGTGAAAATATGTGTTGCAATCCACAAAATGGCTAGTTTTCATTCTCAAGTGTTCCCAAAGGCTAAGAGACATCCCCAGCTATAAATAGGACCCCTTGGGCTTCATTCCAAGGTTGAGAATTCATTGCAAATCTCTATGTGAGGTTCCTATTCTATAGTTGAGTGCTTCCTATAGCCTCCTCTCTCTCTCTAAGCTTAATCACTTGCTACATCTATTAGAGTGAGTAGGAAATTTGTAAGAGAGCTAGTCCTACATGTATATCTTATGAGGCTCTCACTTCCACCCCCTCCCCATCTCTCATTTCAATCATGAAGATGAAGGTTCTCCTTCTTGACTAAGATAGGTGAAGAAGAACAAGGGAAGGCGTCCCTTGGTGAAGATCAAGGCTGAAGACTTGGAGAAAGAGTGGGTAAGCCCTTGGTGAAGGCATAAGACTCCTTTCTCAAGTGGGTAATTCCTTGGTGGAAGCTTCTCTGAGTGAAGGTGAAGTCAAAGGCGGAAGATCCAAGAAGAGTCGGTAATCCCTGAAAGGCTGAAGACTTGTGCAAGAGTAGGTAAGTCCTTGGAAGAAGGCGGAAGACTCTTGCAAAGTGGGTAAGTCCTTAGTAAGGTTGAAGACTCTTTGTATTGGATAGGTAAGTCCTTTGGTTGGTCATGTATTGTAAGTCTTATGAATGAATATAAGAATGTAATGGTTAGGAAATCCTAGAGGTTGACCTCTCTAGGTAAGTGGACTGACTCACTTCTAGTTTGAAGTGAGGAACCACTCTAAATAGCTTGTCCTCTTATGTTTGTTCAATCTCTCTCATCCTTTTTATGCATGTTTTAGTTGCACAAAAATTTTCTATTTATGAACCTTATCTTGTGATATATCTTGAAGGTTTAATGAATTTTGTTTAAGTGCATTCAGCTCTATTGACCCCCCTCTAGAGCATCTAATCACCCATCTAGGATACAAAAATTATCATCCCTTATATTCATATGAGTGAATAGGTTAGACTACCTTATTCAGGGTAACCCTCCATTTGTTCCATCATCATTCAACGCATATCACCATACCACAATGTCACCCATAACCATTGGATGTTTAAAAGGTAATACCATTGGTTGTTTACATAAGTAAACACCTTGGATAAACCACCTATGAAGTCCTTAATTTTTTTCTCTAGAAAGAGTCACCATTTAACCCTAGACATCCCTTGATTAACAACACAAAAAGTTCCATTGAGAGTAGGGTAAAACCAACAATCGACTGCTAATTTAAAACAAGCCATTCATTATCAACAAGTAAAATCCTTAAGTTGATCATATAAAGGAAACCATTTAAATCACAATATTAGGAACAACATATTACATTAACCATCATTCCACTTTATTGGAGGAATAAACATTAGATCTTGACCATTGGGTCAAGTTCATATGTTAAAACTATCAATTACATTATAGGTCCGACCATTGCATCAAGTGACCCAAGAAACCATTTGTCTAAGGCTTAATTGATGCTACAACTACAATGCTTAACTCACCATAGGTTGTGGAGACCTGATCCACCATCATTAGTGACCATCAAGTCACCATAGTTTGTTAGATCAGAACTATATTCATTAATCAACATCAAATATTAAGCTAATGTCATCATTGATTGATAACATCAGTAGGGTACTTAATGGTTGATCATTAAACTTCTAATTGATCCAAAACATGACCTTAGGGGGTGACCATAGGTTGTCACCATCATCTGACACCTTTGATCCCGACCATCAGTTGTCATGAAGACAACACCATAGGGTTGTTTCAATGGTACCATCATCGGGTCATGGGTTTATAGAATAAATCAGTTTTCAACCCTAAAATTGACCATTGGTTGATAGGTGCTTAGAACCATAGGTTGTCAAACTAACCTGATCCAAGTCATATTATACCTTAGGAATAATGTACACATGATCACAGATTCATCTAGAACTGAAATCAGAATAGGGAATATTATAAAAATTGAAATCCAAGTCAAGCATAGTTTTTTAGTGCATGGATCATCATTTTCAAGCAAGAACATGAGCTAGCAAGCTTATGGTAAGCAATAAACGTGGAGAAACTTATAAAACTTGCCTCTAATTAGAAGATGAAACCCCAACCAGATGAAAACTCGAGCATGTAGGGTAGAAAATCCAAGCATAAGCTATGAACTCGTCCATCTAACACCTTTCTTCATCAAATGAGCAAACCCTAATTAAGCATAAGGAGAAAGAAAGGTAGGATTTTAGATATTTAGAGCAATTTCTACCATAGAAAAGAAAGGTTACGACCTGGAGAAAGGTAGGAGGAAGTATAAAAAATAAATAAATGGAGCAAATAAGGGGATTCTTACTCTTTTAGGTTAAGATCACTAGAAGGAAGCTTTTCAAATCCTAAAAGGAAGTCAATTGCAACCCTAGATTCTTTTTCCAAGAAGAATCCCTCTTTCTTCTTCGTTGGACAAGAAATTCACAACAGCACAGAGGGAGGACGAGGTTTGTAGAAGGAAGGAAGTGGTGGAGAGAAAATGGCTCGTTTTTGTGCTTAGGGATAAGTATATGAAACTTTAAGATAAAGAAAAAGAAAAGGTTGAAGTTCTAGTATCTTTCCAAGTGTCCATGGCCTTAAACCATTAAGAATATACAAGCACACACATAAGAAGATCCATCAACATCCATAAAGACATTGTTATACCTAGTTTCTTGAATTTCCAAGGAAAACAAACAGTTCATTAGTTGATATCTACTAAAGGTAGCTCATCCATGAAGGGGTAAACCCTAAAATACCCCTGAATAAAAGACCTTCAAACCAAGGGTTAAATAGGTGCCCCATGGATCAAAAAGCTCAAGAATGATGAAATAATATCCAAGGAACATAATGCAAATGATAAATTCTAAAGAAAACCTCTCAGTTGGGTAAATTATAGAAAAGTCCAAAATGTGCAGAAAATTGCATAACTTGCTCAAACAGTGTCCAAATTGAACCAAATTTGAAACTTAAGCGTGTATTATGATTTCAAAGCATATCACAAGGTTATATTAGGGTTATAAAAATTCAATTATGATAATTAACCTTATTCAACTCATTAAGCAAGTTTAGGGGCTTTACATTTTATATCTTTTAGAGTTGTACCATTTCCCTTATCCTTATAGAGTTTGTTGTGGGTTTATATGTTGTAACTTGATTGATTCTAAAAGATACCCAATTGGCTTAATTAATCAAGTGAAACTCTAATCGTGTAGGTTCTGTGTGCCATAGATCCATACTAGTGTCAGTTTTATTGCTGGATGGTGAAAGGAGTCATTCCTACAGGAAACTCAGAGCACATATTTTTTAATATATAGGGGTACAAGTCCAATATATCCTTGCATCCAAAATTACAGGTTATGTGAGACGACCATGCGTGAGCTGTTCTCCTTGTGATATGTGATAGGAAATAGTTTAACTGCATGTGTTGCCTCTTTTTAGAACGGTCATGCGTGAGCTTATTCTTCTAGTTTCATGACCTGTACCAAGGTAGGCTAGGTGATTTATATGGATGGACATGCGTGAGACAATCCTTCAGCTTGACTGTATGTCAATGTTTGTAGTTGGCTGATATGTCTCTACGATGCTTCTCTTGTACTGACCAAGAGGTGTTGGGGAGGGTTGTGGATTCTGACTCTTCCATTGACCTTGTATGGCATCGATTTTGACTTTGTAGTGGTAAGTTGGATTTGGGTGGTACAAATCAAATCCTCAGGGCATAATAAAAGACGTAATATATTCGTGTAGCATATTGTGCTTAGGGTCAAATACGTTTCACATTGGTTGAACCCTTTACCTTATATTTGTATTGATTTCTTGAATTATATTACAATAAGAGAAGTCAACTGTTATACATGTTCTTCATACTCCTTCTTATAGTTTTAATTATTGTACTACTCAATGGTAATTTCCCTATTCTATTTAATTGGTGTTATCTATTAATACATATCATTGAACTGAATCTGTTTAAAATGTTAAACTGCTCTGTATAATCAACATGTTCTTTTAATAGATGTTGGTGGAGAGTTATATCTCTTGCTAGAATGTTTGGTCTCATCTCTTGGGTTTCCACATCTTTTATTTGGTTGAGCTCGAGGAGGTAGAGATCGTACTATTGAGGCTAAGCAGTAAGAGGAGTAGTAGCTGAGTAAAGGTTGGATGAGCTACTTGTGTCTTGTAGTAGAGTCCTATGTGTCATCCCTATACTCTCATGTCCTTGGGGGGTTTTATAGATGTTGTATATCGAGATGAAGTTTTGGATATATGAATTTGTTGATTAGATATGACATGCATGTATATGTGACAGGATATGTAATAGGATGTGACTAGAGATCCAGCGAACCATGCTATGTAATAATCTTTTGGCTGGTGTTATATATATACAGGTGGCTTTCGTGAACTCCAATATGATATGATCCCATTTTGTGCTTATGTGCGAATGGTTTTAATTTCCCGTGTTTTCTGGTAACCTAGTTGATTAGTGTTGATTCCACATTTTGTTTTGAGTAGTCTGACTTTTGTGTGACAAGTGTGTCACAATGTACATGAAAATGTGGTGATCAATGTGGATATGACCAAGGCATATGACATGGTCATTTGGGAGTTTCTTCAATCTATCCTTAGAAAGTTTAGCATGATGGAGGATGCTTTCTCCATGTGCTTATTGTTCTTTGAGGGATCAAGGATGTCTATTGTAATTAATGGTGAAACTATGGGTATCTTTCCTATGATGAGGGGTGTAACATAGGGGAACTCCATATCTCCTTCTTTGTTAATTTCCTAATGGAATTTGTGTCATTCGTTCAAGGATGCTACACTAGAGGGTATTCTTCCTTTATATCATATGATGTAATATGTGTGGCCCCAATCCTATTAATTGTTAATGATGTTGTCATGTTTACTACAACATCTATGACTTCTCTGGGGTGCATTGTGAGTGATATTAGATCATATGAAGAGGTGTTAGGACATATATGTAATAGATCTAAATCTAGGCTTCTTTTAAATGATACCATGATGACTTCTCAAGGCATAATCCAAAGTATTATTAGTTTTTTGATGATTGAAGAAGAGTTTAAATATTTGGGTGTTTGATAACCAAAGGGGGGTCAAGCCATCTCATTTTAACACTTTAGTGGAGCATGTTCACTAGAAGGTCACATCATGGAAAAGTCAATTACTATCCTTTGTAGAGAATATTACTTTGATCAAACATACATTGACTTCAATTCCTATCTATGGAGGCATTTGGAGTTCCCAAAAAAAACTCTATGCCTCATATAATATCTATTTTCTAGACTCCTTTATAGTTTGTGAGATGGATCTTCATGTAAAGCTTGGTCAGTTTGGGCCAAGGTGGCAAAATTGACCAACAAGATGGTCTGGCTTTGACACTAACACAAATAACATCAAAGGTATTTCTTCTAAAATCTTGCTGGGAAATTCTTATTGGCCTAATAGTTACACATTGTCCATATTTTGATGATCATTTAACCATTCCATTCATGTGTATGTAACATTTGTAATTGACATCAATTTTAGATATATGGGAACACCAAAATAATGAAGTTAATTAGAAAGCCCTAGTTTGTATAAGAATAAGTGTCTTCAATACAAAGTCAACATTTGAAGATTAAATAGATTCTTTATTAGAATTTTATTAAAAATCATTCATAACGAATGCATGACTTGTAGTTAAACTTAATGTATCATTAGAGTCATTTAGAGAGAATTTATATGCACTCTAGAGGCTATTGTCATATCAAAGATAGGAGGCTTTGTAGGCCAAATTTGCATAGGGGGTAACATGATCCACAACCATTTGAAGTGGCTTGATAGAATCCTCTGTCGGTTGAGTTTTCTCTAGGGTAACACGGCTGACAACTTTGTACTGGCTTAATGATGAGCCTTAAATGTGGGTCCAAAAGATGGAGACATGCCTAGATTATCGAACTTTTATAATTTATAGTACTTGAATGTTTAAGACACCTGCAACTAGCACAAGGTCAAAGTAGTTTGGGGTCAAACACAAGGATAGGAAGAATGGCGCTTCAAAACTTGGGTTTCACTTGTTTAAGAACTTCAAAAAAAGGGGTGCAAGGAAAGGTTGTATGTCACATAAAAGAATCAAATAGAAAATCCTATCTCCAAAAGGAGTTACAAGAAAGATTTAAGTTTTGGGTTAAGGGGTTTTTATAAAGGCTTTGTAAAACAGAATCCGGGGAGATAAAACTATCGTTAAGGTAAAGCACAAAGGAAGAAGACTTAGGCATAACAAGTGGTAACGGAAAACTTCTTGTACTCTCTTCTCTCAAAGAGGGTACCTCCAACTACGTGCCAATACCCTCTCTCAAGAGTAATGGACATGAGTTGGAGTGTACGGGGTGGCCTCGATCTTGGGCACTCTCGTACTCCTAGATCGGACTAAACTCTAGAGTTACAACATCCCTCTCTCGAAGGAGTCAAAACGGGAAACATGATTTGATAGCTAGTTAAAACATGATCCAAGCATACAGGCTAGAGTTTAGATGCTATAAAGAAATTATCCAACAAAAAGGAACCATACACAGAACAACAAACATTAAACTCCACTGATTCCATAAGCATAGATATGTAAAGGGTTTAGTTACAATGCATAATAAACGAAAGTAATTTGATGTAAAAAGGGAAGATAGGTATCAGCCCCCTTGATATAGGAGGTCGGTATACAGCAGCAGACCCCTAAGGTATCCCTAACCCGATACCGGGTGGGAGCTATGCCCGATATGCCTGTGTCGGGTGACATGTCGTGAAGGACATGCGTATCGGTCAAGGCACCCTACCCGATACGGTCGTGTCGGGGTACCACCCTCTCGGGCGACACACTGTGATGGGTGGTTCGTATCGGGTTTGGTATTGTGTCAGGTTAGAGATGACTTAGGTTCTCGAGTTCCTTGTATCGGGTGTAGGGGACGAGCCGTCTCGGGCAGCAGCCCATCTAGGAACTCGGCACATCAGGTGGCCTTCTTGGTCATATCGGGCTACTGCAACTACCAGGATGGGTTCGAAGTGAACCACTCCCGCCCCTCTCAGGTTGGGAGTGTGCTCACATAGTATCCCCCATCACGCCTTGGAATTCGACACACTAGCTCCATATGCTTTCCAAAGTTAGCTTTCGCGAGGTTCCGACCGTCCCATCGGAGTCCTGTAGCTGCATTTATAGGTCACGGTTTGGAAGAGGTTGCGGTTTTCATGGAGCCATGTGTCCTCAATCGGCTTTGTTCACATGGCTTCGGGGATGGTCGACACCTGCATATTGCTCGGCATGGCTTGGTTATCGTGTGCTGGGTTGTGAAGGTATCATGCGGCTACTTCCGGTGAGTGGCTTGAAGCGTGTGACATGCCCATATCAAGCTGATTGGTCGTGGCGGGTAGAAGCTCTCTGTCGGTTAGGTAGCGTGCCGCTCGTCAAATGCCTCCTCGCGCGACACGCCCGTGTCGGGTTGCTTCCACATCAGGTAGTGACCGCGACGGGTAAGTGGGCATGTCGTGCGGCCAGTGAAGGGGTTGATTCGTTGTAAGTGGGCCAGGACAGGCCTTTTTGCTGATTTTGAGTGGAAAAGCGAGGGAAACTCTATAAAAGATGGGAAAAGAGTTAGGAGCATACTGTGGTTTATTCTTATGCAATAACATGATAAAATGGAAAGGAAAACAGTATAGAAGGCATGTTTGACAATGGAATATGAGCCATAAATAGCCATAAAATGGGTGTTATCAACTCCCCCAAACTTAGCATTTTGATTGTCCTCAATCAATCCGTACTTATTTTAAAACGTTTTTTTGTGATACTACTTCTTAATTTGTCATAGTTTTCGAACAAGGGTTTTGAGCGAGTATTGAGATATCTTAAGGAGAATTATGTCTGACTAGGAACAACAAACTTTATTTTTCCTGCCTTATTTAAGCAAAAAAATTTCTCTTCAGCTTTGGCGAGACTTTGGTGCATGATTTCGAAGTTAGCTTTCACACCAAACAGCTTTTGGGAGTAGAAAGTTGGGTTTTTGGGTACGCTTAAGGCTTTTGGGGTTTTTCTTGTTTTCCATCGATTCATCCAGGTATAGGTCCATTAACGGGCAAGTGGTCCCTGCAGTCCAAGCCAGTTGGCTTTAGAGCAGTGATTTCACATCCTACGTACCACTACCCCAGATCTACCATGCCTAAAGATGGGTACTTTTGGAAGGACAAGAGTGTTTTTTTTTTCATTTGGCACAACTCTTATGCTTTTATTCACTCTCATAAGGCTTTTCTTTCTTTTTGGGATTTTGTTGGGTAAAGGAATCAAGAGAAAATTCGCTGTTTGGGCAGCTTTTTCCTTCGCATACACATCTCTTAGCTGTTGTGAGATTATTTTTCGAAATTGGCATAGAAAAGTTATAGTCTTTGTCGTTTGAGACTGCATTTTCGGAAAGAACATAACAAAAACTTGCACCACCTTAGACACAGAGAAAACAAGCCGGGAGAAGTTGTATCAGGTTTTTACTATAGAATGTCTTTGTACAATTGTATAGAGGCAAGGAGTTGTATATGCACTATTTTGTATCAGACTTGTACATGTATATGTACACAGGGTATGTTTAAGAGAAAGAAGAAAGACAAAGTGGGAGAAATTTTAGTACCTCCCTCACTGATATATAGTACTCCCCCAAACTTACCCCACACTCTGTCCCAGAGTTGTGAGATAAATAAGGTAGGATAGTGATAAGTCATTGAGGGTTTAACTGGTGAGCGTGCCTCCTTCAGATATAAGCTCCCACACATATTCTCCGTGTTTGTTGTGGTAGTCGATGTGGTGGAGCTTGTCAGGCATTTGTTGTAGCATCACCGAGCTAGAGATCCATTACAGCATGTAGATGTCGTAGTCGTTTGGTTGTGGAGCTTGTTGTGGACTGTTGTGGTAGAATTGAAGCTCCTGCCATTTGTTTGTCATGTTCTCCAGGAACGGCTAGATTAGCGTTGCCACCTTGATGTAGTATTTTCTTGCTAAGCGCTCGAGGGGTGTCAAAGCGGTTGATGTACACTACACTGGATGATCTTTGTTGATGTCCGAGATGTTGTAGAAGATTGGTGCTCGTGGGTGAGTGTACACCGTCAGGAGCGTCCAATGATTGTACTGCAGTATCAGAAAGAAGATGATATGTGACATGATGCTTTGTATCTTTGCCAAAAATGATTGCTTCGCTCCTAACTCGTCAGCTTGGTAGATATCGTTGAACATCATTGGATGGGCGATGTATGCGTGTTCAAACTTTCTCTGTAGTATCTGGATGTTGGCTGCCGCCACCGACATTACCAGACATCCTCCTGCCTTTATCACCTCCCGAAGATCATCAACTGGGACTATGACATCTTTTGTCTCATATATGACGTATGCGGGGGTAGAATCAACCAGCTTTTGTAGAATTTCGTTGACCTGTTCCTGGGTTAGTGAAGAATACACAGAACGGTCGAAGTTGTTGATCTTTTCTTCTGAAGAATCAGGTGAAGCGGGGTCTTCATTTATAAGAATCTCACGTAGAATATCCATCTGTTTTCCTGCCTCATAAATGTCCGTGGCCATCTCAGCTTCTCCTTCTGGAAGGCTGCTGGGTTGGGAGGATTCATCTTCTTGATCGCTGTCCAACAGCTTCTCTGGGATGTCTGCATCTTGAAAATAGCACCCGTCCTTGATCAGCAGCAGTGTATAAGTGCTTCTGAGTTAATAGAAGTTTTGGCCCTTGAGCTGCCTTAAGTATCTGAAGAAGTGTAGCATCTCAATGGTGCGTAGGACTATGAAGGAATTGTTTCCACTTCCCTCTTCTTCTTGAATAGGAAAGTCTCTAAGTGTGAAGAAATTCCAGACACCGTTGTGGCGTTGGATTCTGTACTTGATCATGCAGTGGAGACGCAGCGAAAGAAGCCTCAGATGTCTACCTTCGGGGTGAACAAAGGCATTTCCTGAGCGTGGGACCTCATTGTTGTAGCAGCTAAGGAGTTGGACATCATGATTTTAGAGATCTTCCACACAAAGGAACCAGTTTCTTTGATGCTTGTAGGGGGCCAGCACCAGGTTGGGGTTGTGCTCTTCAATGTATTCCAGCATGTTGGCCACCTGTGTAGAGTTTTACAGCCCCTTCATTAGTCTTCTCGCCAAGGTTGGGGTGGCATTATAAATTAGTTGTCGGCCTATCCTGATGCTCACGTTCTCGATCACGGCACCTTGTAGGACCCTGAAAAGTTTTTTTCCGATGACGGATGATGAGCGGAACATGCTCCTCAGCGCTCCCCGTCAAAGTATGCCATCTCAAAGGAGGGGATTTCTGACGGCACAGAGAATGCATATGTCATCGAACTCCTTCCTCTAGGGGGTGTCTGTCATTAGCAGTGTAGATGTCCCCCCTTCTCCCTCTGATTTTTCAGAACATTCCTCCCCGACGTTGATTGATTCGTCATTGTCCTCAGCTTTGTCTAGGGAGGCTGAGGGAGCAGCTTCTTCGATGCCGTGAAAACTCTCCTATCCTACTGGAGCCTCGTCGGTTGTCTTGTGCGTCATTCCTTCCTCGGGCGTTGTGGAGGGCCCGCTGGAGGAGGAAGGAGATGACGTCCCGGAGGAGGACGCCGATGAGGATGGTTGAGAGCCAGATCCATAAGGTGATGGGGACCTCCTCGGCTGTCTCGAACGGGGGTGGCCATCTCTTCGGTCCAGCCTCTCTTCGATTGCATCGAGGCATTGGAGTGCCAACTGCATCGTTTCGTTAAGTGCCTCTAGTTGGCCAGGAAGGCCAACTAGAGTCAGCAGCTGCCGCTCCTGGTCATTGAGCCTTTCCTGGAAAACATTAAACTTGTGGGTAAGGGAAGCAAAAGTAACAGATTGGTTGCCCGTTACCTCCCGCAAGTGGTCAAACTCTTGACCCACAATCTTCCCTAGCGACGGACGGGTTGCGGCTTATATGCCCCTTGGCCTCCTGACGTCCCTCGCATGAGAGGTTCGACCCAACGAGTGTGCGTCTTCACTCGGGTCCGAGTCCATCTGGATTGTACGCAAGGGCATCACTTCAGGGTGGGGCGTTGGCACCTTCGTGGCGGCCTCTACCTCGCCTGCTTGTAGTGGTGGAGAGGGGTGTGGGGAGGGTGGTTGTTGCTCTACCATTTGGTTGTCGGAGACCTCCTCCACAGCTACTACTGGCAACGTCGGTGGTGACATGGGCTACACAGCTCTCGAGGAGCTCAGCGAACGCACCATTGCTGGCGTCCGGCTGTACCACTTCTTCCGCCATTCAAGGCACAATAGAAGTTTCGGGAGTTGCGGCCATCTCTTCCGCGGCAGCTTCCCCCAGGGATTTTGTCGTTGTTTCAGCCCCAGTTGTTTTGGCGACCTCCACGATCGCCATTACTTCTTCAGCAACCGTGGTGATTGTCTTTTTGGCGGCCGCGACTGGTTCAGGAGTAGCAATGGCAGCTTCAGGAATGGTAGTCGCCTTTTACGTGGGGGCGGTGGACGGCTCGGCAAGAGTTGCTGGAGACTTGTCCCGCCAAGCATCGTGAGGGATTGGCCCTCCTCTTGCGGCCACTCTTTCTTGTATTCTTGTGGTGGCGGAGTAAGCAGATTCAACCTCCGTAGCTTCAATTTCTACTGTGGTGAAGACCAGCTTCTCTGCATCATAGTTGATGCAGAGCGGGAGGGCCAAAAGGGTGGAAGTCCTTGCAAATCTGTAGAAGTAGCGGCAAACCTCCTTCTTGATTATGTTGGCTTGTTGCAAGAACTTCAAATCAATCTTGTCATCTCCCTAAGTCCTCGACAGGCTGTGCGTCTCTTTTAGGTATCCCAACTTTACCGCTATCAGGTTGACGATGCCACCCATGCAGTACTCCTTGGTGGCATCCTTTATTGGGTAGCGCCGGTTCAACAGAAAGCACCCCAAATTGACCACCTTGCCCTCCATCATGTACCACATGAGATGGATTTCTTCGGTGTAGAGGTTGCTTGTTTCATATTTGCTGAACAGGAGGCACGCCACTATTTTGTGGATGACCTCCAGAAGTAGGAATGGATGACCGCCACCTTGCTCCCCGGCTTGAAGGATGATTCGTCGGTCAGTTTCTTCCAAACATTGACCGGCTTGAAGCTATCACCTTCGCCGATCCTGGTGACGCTGTTCAGCATCTCCTTCTCAACTTTTGAGGAGGAGAAGATCTCATTGAGCAGCTTTTCCAAGATGTCGTGCTCAACGTTATATAGCCATCCCTACAGCCGGTCTGCTCTACTGAATCTCTCTACTTCCTCCGTCCTATTCTGCACCCTGCAGAGGGAGGACATGAACTCCTTGGTGAGTTCAGTGCACGATCCAGAGAGGCTGAAGCATATTGTCTTCATCCTGGTAGATCCTAAGATGTTGTCCAGTCTGTTGAAGATGTCGAGTTGGTAGAAGAAAGGCTGGTGGTAGAATCGGGTCAGCCGGTAGATCTTGGCCGCTAGCTCTGTGTAGCATTACTGGTGCTCCACATCTCGGGGCATGAATAGAGTTAGCTAGGGGTTCTGTCATTGATGGGGTTGCCGCTGCTACTCTCTTGGGATGCTTCTTGGCCTCGGATGGCCCCACTATGTCGGGGTTCAAGCGCTTCTGCCCGGCTGTAGTGGCTTCAACTGTGGCCTCGGGGTTGATCCCCCAGCCTTGCTCGTCTACTTGGACGACTGTTTGCTTGGTGCAGGCCATTTCTGTAATTATCAAATAAAAATATAGTAAGTAATAAATTTATTGAATGGGTCACTTTACTCGATATCGGGCGGCAGGGTCGTGTTGTCTGATACAAGGTAGTTGATGCATGAAAAACTGATATTGGTTAAAACTAAACAAATCCTGGCACAAGCAAATCGATATCGGGCAGGGGTAAACGTGTCTTATTGCCTGATAGGATCTGGCCGATATAGTTGGCTGATATCATGTATCGTTAACAAAATGAGACTTGCATGATAGAATTCCCTGATATGGGCACCAGCCAAGGGTGCAGATGATATCGGGTCGGTAAACAGACATGCCCGATACGTGTGCCTGATAGGTGTGCCTGATAAGGCATCACGCGATACTTGTGCCGTCCAGCAAAATTTCAGAGGCCGATATGGTTATAAGATGTCAGAACACAGAGCTCCAGTGCGCGATAAGAAAGTGCTGCCTGATACAAGTGTCGCCCGATACAATGGTGTGTCGGGCGACACGAGTTAAATTTTCCTTGTCAATCAAAACTGGCGATAAGGGCCTTGCCCGACACAACTCGTGCAGTATGTGTCACAATACGTGTATCGCGCGATGCGGTCAGAAGTCCCTGACAGATGAAACCCGGCACAGAGCAAATGGGCGTTGCCCGACACGGATAACATGCAAAGTGTATTGCCCGACACGAGGCTTTGCACGACACTCTTTGGTTGATTCAAAACTAAAGCTTCGTGCCCGATAAAGGAATCGCTAAAACAAAAGTTGCACGATACAATATGGTGTATCGGGTTATACCTGTGTCAAGTGGAAGGTTGTGCGTGACACGAGATCTTGCTGAAGGTTGGCCGGCACGAGAGCTAAAGCGAAGGCTAGATGCACGATATGGGAGTAGGTAAAAAGTAAATGCAAGTGCCTGACACGGTTAACTGAAGTTACTATATATAGCTGATGTGAGCAGGGGTAAATCGGGTAAAAGCAAGGGCATGTGTCGCGTTAGGAGGCAAATTGTTCCTGAGACGTAGTAAAATCAGTCTAATAGGTCACGTCAAGGGTTGATTTGTCTTCCTGAGCACGACTCAATCTGGGTGGTAAGGCACATCGTGTGAGCTTGGTGTATCACGTGACACGGTTCCAATGTTAATGTTCACTGCCCGATATCGATGCCTGATAAGGGTTGGCGTGTGTCGTGCGGCGTGGGGTGTGTTGCCCGATACAAGCCTAGGTGATACGTTGCAACACGTGAAGTCTTGATCGGCACACTTAAAGTGGATGGCCGACACGATAAAAAAGCGGGGTATCGGGCAGCTCAACTATGCATGCCTGATACATAACTAAAAGAGGGAAAACAAAGCAAGGAAAGGATAGAAAAACTAAAGCTAAAGAAAGGAAAAGCATTGATGGGTAAAACATCATTGGCCTAAAGGGAAAACTTCCAGCCTCAGATAGTATTGCTCATCAAGGCTATAAAACTAAGTCGGTGGCCCATAAAATGAGAGAGTCTGGGCACGTGGCGCATGCACTGACGCGTGCCTTATTACAATGATAATGTTCATGATGTTTTTTTTCTTACAGGAAAGGAAATAACGTCCTATACTAGGGAAACTAAAGACCCGGGCTGCCTCCCGAGGAGCAATGTAGTTTGTGTCGTCAGCTCTACAGCTTCAAACTCTGCTACTCTACTTTTTTGGTCATCGTTTCAACATCTTGTAGGTTTATCTCTGTTCTTATCACAAACGTTTCATCTTCATAGAACCTCTTCACTCTATGCTCGTTCACTGGGAAGACTTTTGATGGATCATCTTTATCATATAACTCCATCATCCCAGATGGGTATATCTTTGCCACAATGAAGGGTCCAGACCATCTGCTCTGCAATTTTCCTAGAAAAAGGCGGATAGAGGATTTAAATAATAAAACTTTATCACCTTCACTAATGTCCTTTTTCTTCATATGGGCATCATGCCAGATCTTGGTCCTTTACTTGTAAATCTTGGCATTTTCATAAGCATTAAGTCTCAAATCTTCAAGTTCCTGGAGCTGAAGAAACATTTTCTTTCCGGCCAACGTCTGGTCCATATTGAGGCATTTGATCGCCCAGAATGCCTTATGCTCTAGTTCAAAGGGAAGATGGCAGGCTTTTCCGTAAATCAGGTGGTAAGTTGTGGTACCCAACAACATCTTAAAAGTGGTTCTATACACCCACAATGCTTCATCCAACTTAGCTGACCAGTCCTTGCAGGACTTGCCAACTATCTTTTCTAAAATTTGCTTTATCTATCGATTGGAGACTTCAACCTGTCCTGATGTCTGGGGATGATATGGCGTTGCAACCTTGTGACAGATGCCATACTTGCGTAGCAGTGATTCAAACTATTTTTCTGCAAAGTGAGATCTGCCATCACTAATGACAGTCCTCAGAACTCCAAACCTCATAAATATGATCTTGGTAAAAAGCTTGATTACTTCCTTGGCATCACAAGTCGTGGTAGGGACTACTTCCACCCACTTGGAGACATAGTCAACAACGACAAGAATATATTTGAAGCCAAAAGAGGAGGGAAAAGGGCCCATGTAGTCAATGCCCCACACATCAAAAATCTCAACTTCAATCCAATCAGAGAGTGGCATCTCATTACAGCGGGAGATATTCCCCATTCGCTGGCACTCGTTACAAGATCTTACAAAAGCATGAGCATCTTTAAATAAGGTCAGCCAGTAAAAGCCCGACTAGAGGACCTTAACAGCAGTCCTTTCACCACCCAAGTGTCCTCCATAAGGGGAGGACTGACACTCAAAGAGGATTTTGGGGGCTTCTTCTTCTGGGATACATCTTCTATACAATCCATCAGCGCAACACCTGAACAATAAAGGGTTGTCCCAATAATAGTTCTTCAAATCAGCAAATAATTTCTTATTCTAATTGTAAGTCAAATCTGGGGGAAGCTGCTTGTAGGCTAGATAGTTGCATAAATCTGCATACCATGGCCCCTCAGGGCCGGTTGACCGGGCTATGTAGATGGATTCGTCGGGGTAGTTATCATTGACAAGTAGCGGGTGATCATCTTCCACCCCAATTCTAGAGAGATGGTCAGTGACCACATTCTCTGATCCTTTCTTGTCCTTTATTTCATGGTCAAATTCTTGTAATAACAGCGCCCATCATAACAGCCTGGGCTTTGCATCCTTCTTATGCATCATATATTTTATCAACCCATAGTCAGTGTGGACTATTACCTTGGAACCCACGAGGTAGGATCAGAACTTATCGAAAGTGTATATGATGGCTAGCATCTCCTTTTCAGTCATCGTGTAATTTTTCTATGCCTCATCTAGGGTCTTACTCGCATAGACGATGGCATGATATTTCTTGTCCTTCTTTTGCCCTAAGACTGCCCCGATGGAGAAGTCACTGGCGTCGCACATTAGTTTGAAAGGAAGATTCCAATTAGGGGATTGGAGAATGGGTGCAGATACTAACACATCTTTTAGGGTCGAGAAAGCCTTCATGCACTCATTCGTGAAGTCAAACTTCGCATCTTTCACCAGAAGGTTAGAAAGGGGCTTCACTATCTTAGAGAAGTCCTTTATGAACTGCTGGTAGTAACCGGCATGACCCAGAAAACTTCGTATATCGGTAACTGAAGTTGGCGGAGGGAGCTTAGCAATAGCCTCAATCTTGTAGGGGTTAACCTTGATTCCTTTGTTGGACACCTTGTGCCCCAGAACTATACCTTCTTGAACCATAAAATGACATTTCTCCCAGTTTAGGGTGAGACTCTGCTCCTCACAATGTCTCATCACTAGAGGCAAATTGCTCAGGCAATCATCAAACGAGCTACCGTATACACTGAAGTCATCCATGAAAACTTCCATCTTGTCCTCTAGCAGGTCAGCGAAGATAGCATTCATGCATCTTTGGAAGGTGGAAGGTGTGTTACACAGCCCGAAGGGCATTCTTCTAAAAGCGAAGGTTCCGTAGATACATGTGAAAGTCGTTTTCTCCTGGTCATCAGGGTGGATGGGGATCTGATAGAAACCTGAATACCCATCTAGCCAACAGAAATAAGAATGATGAGCCAGACATTCCAGCATATGATCAATGAATGGGAGAGGGAAATGGTCCTTGCGGGTGGCAGTGTTAAGCTTCCTATAATCTATACACATCTGCCATCCGGTGACCATCTTAGTAGCCACCTCTACTCCATCATCTCCTCTGACTAACGTCATTCCTCTCTTCTTCGGTACAACTTGGATTGGGCTTACCCACCTACTGTCGCTAATAGCATAGATAATTCTGGCATCCCGGAGCTTAACTACTTCCTTTCTCACAACTTCTTGAAGCTTCTCGTTCATATTTCTCTGAGGTTGGGCGTACGACCTTGATTCCTCCTCCAGATAAATTCTGTGCATGCGCACAGAGGGGCTTATCCCCTTCAAATCTCTAATTGAGTAACCTAAGGCTTTCCTCTTCAGCCTTAATTCTTCCAGCAGCTGATCCTTTTGGCAATCAGTTAAACTTGAATTGATAATTACCGGGTACATCCCTTCTTGATCTAGAAAATGGTACTCAAGACCTTTTGGTAAGACCTTCAAATCTGGCAGGACTTCCTTCATTTGTTCTCTAGCTGGGTCTTCTCGGAGAGTAGCATACATGATTGTCTTGATAGGATCCTCATCCTTGGGTGTGTCTTCAACATCTAAACAAGCTAGAAATTCCCTGACCTCAAGATCATCGATCTCTCATGACTCGCTAGTTAAGGTGTGCATGAGCGGGTCCACCATGGCTTTCTCTTCCTGTACCTCATCACACAACTACTGATAGCTCTCGACAAAGTAGGAGGATTCAAATAACGAGGGGGCCTTCATACAGTCACTAATGTTGAAATCGATGTGATCTCTTCCAACACGGATTGTAATCATTCTCGCATCGACATCGATCAGAGCCCAGCCAGTTGCAAGGAAAGGTCGCCTGAAAATGATGGGGCAGATAGGATTTTCAACTGTATCGATCAAGACGATATCACAAGGGATAAAGAATCACCCTACGTGGATGGGTACGTCTTCAACAACCCCATCTGGCCTTGTAAAGGTATGATCCGCCAGTTGTATCCTCATGTTGGTGCTCACCATATCGGTGAGCCCAACTCGTTTGGCTAGGGACAAAGGCATCACACTAATGTTGGCCCCTAGGTCAGCTAGACCTTTTCGGGTGACATTATCCCCAACTTGGAAAGGGATCACAAAGGGCCCTGGGTCCTTCTTCTTTGATGGCGTACCAGCCATAACAAAAGAACTGGACATCTTAGCAAGCTTCACAGTCTCTATATATTCTCCTCTTTTCTTCTTGGTTATCAAATCTTTTAGGAACTTAGCATAGGTGGGCATTTCTTCGATGGCATCCAAGAATGGGACGTCCACATGCAACTTCTTAATCACTGCCATAAACTTTTTATACCTCTTCTTTAGCTGGGCTTTCACCAGATTATGAGGGAAGGGTATGCGGGGTGCATACATATCTGGGCGCTCTTTAGACGAGATGTCTTTAGCTTCCTTCCTTAACTTCTACGGAACTTCTTTCTCAACGACCTCAGTGCCAACTTCCTCGACGGGTGTTGTTACTGATGTTGTTGTCTTCTCAACGACTGGTGGTACAACTATCCCCGACCTCAAAACGGCCATCTTCGCAGTCTCGTGGCCTCGTGGATTGGCTTCGATACTTGATGGAAAACGCCCTACCTGATGGTTGATGGTTTGGGTGAGACTTGCCAGCTGCTGATCAATCTATTTATTGTGTTGCTGGAGCTCCCCTATCTGGGTAGAGAAACCCCCCATCTATTGTTGCATTAACTTCAAAAGAGTGGTGTTGTCCACAGAACTCTTGTGCATTTTCTCATTGAGGTCGTTCTGCTTCTTGGCAAAGGACATAAGCTATGTCATCTTAGACGACCTTTGTTGTTGGTTCTGTTGATAAGTTCTTTGTTGCTGAAACCTCGCCTGCCATTGCTGATTTGATGGTCCTCCCAAAGGATTCCCACCCACAAGCTGGTGAGAGTTTTCTATAGCACTAGTGTTTCCATAAGAAAAACTGGGGTGATCGGGCCTTTGATACTGAACAAAACTCACATTCTCAATATTGTTCTCGTCAACATCCTCTTCGGGTGCACTGTGAGGACAGAAATCTGATGTGTGGTCAGGTTCTCCACAGGTTACACAACTTCTTACGGCATCTTGCCGAACTTTCCCCTTGTAGCCTTGCTCTTTAAGGGTTTGAACATCAGTCACAATCTTGTCAAGCTTCGCCGCTAGAGCTTCCATTGCTTTGGACTCTCCAGGAGTGGTATGGCTCATTGACTCGCGGTCATATTCACCATCTTGTTGGTTTGTGGCCATGTTTTTAATGATCTCTCAGGCCCTCAGGGCACTCATTCCTAGGAAATCGTTACCAGCTGCAGCATTTAAAGACTTCCTTTTAGCATGACACACCCCGTTGTAGAACGTGGTGATTAGCTTTGGTTTAGAGAAACCATGGTGCAGGCACTCACGCTGATAACTCAGAAATCTCTCCCAAGTCTCATGAAGATTTTCTGAAGGATTATGAGAGTACCCCATGATCTTGTTTTGGCATTTGATAGTTCTCTCGATGGGGAAGAACTTAGAGATAAAAGCATCAGCAAGATGGTCCTAGTCAGGAATTCTCCCGTCCTATAGGATGGTGTACCATTCTAGTGCCTTATCCCTCAAAGAGAACGGGAAGCACTGGATGTAGATGTGCGTCAACGGGACTCTATTGATCTTAAAGGTGTTGCGTGTCCGCTTGAACATCGTTAGATGGTTGTACGGGTTCTCCTCAGAGGAGTTCCTGCCAAACCTATTATGTTATAGGAGCTGGAAAAAAGAAGGCTTCAGCTCAAAGTTCGCGACGTTCAGAGGCTGTGTCACAACTGGGTTTCTCTCTTCATTCGCCCGAACTTGGTGGAATGATCAGAGAGAGGGAGCCGCAGGAGGTTGATTGGCCATGTCTTGCTAAGGAAAGAGTGGCCTAGAAGAGAGGGGAAAGCACCTGAAAAGAAAGAAGGATGAAAGAAGTATCAGCAAGTTGTGTAAGGTAAGTGCAGTGTATGCTATGTATAGTAAATTGTTGTAGTGTTATATACAAATGTACAAGTCCTTGGAAAAGTGCAAACAAAACTCAAGTTCGTAGAATGGTTTTCATTGCTTATCCTCGACAATGGTGCCAAAAAGTTGACGAGCCTTAAATGTGGGTCCAAAAGATGGAGACATGCCTAGGTTATCGGACTTTTATAATTTATAGTACCTGAATGTTTAAGACACCTGCAACTAGCACAAGGTCGAAGTAGTTTGGGGTCGAACACAGGGATAGGAAGAATGGCGCTTCATAACTTGGGTTTCACTTGTCTAAGCACTTCAAAAAAAAGGTGCAAGGAAAGGTTGTATGTCACATAAAAGAATCACAAAGAATCAAACAGAAAATCCTATCTCCAAAAGGAGTTACAAGAAAGATTTAAGTTTTAGGTTAAGGGGTTTTTATAAAGGTTTTGTAAAATAGAATCTGGGGAGATAAAACTATCGTTAAGTTAAAGCACGAAGGAAGAAGACTTAGGCCAAGCAAGCGGTAGCGGAAAATTTCCTATACTCTCTTCTCTCAAAGAGGGTACCTCCAACTACGTGCCAATACCCTCTCTCAAGAGTAATGGACATGAGTTGGAGTGGAAAGAAAACTGGGGCGGCCCCGATCCTGGGCACTCTCGTACTCCTAGATCGGACTGAACTCTAGAGTTACAACATCCCTCTCTAGAAGGAGTCGAAACGAGAAACACGATTCGATAGCTAGTCAAAACATGATCCAAGCATACATGCTAGAGTTTAGATGCTATAAAGAAATCATCCAACAAAAAGGAACCATACACATAACAAAAGATATTAAACTCCACTGATTTCATAAGCATAGATATGTAAAGGGTTTAGTTACAATGCGTAATAAATGAAAGTAAATTGATGTAAAAAGGGAAGATAGGTATCGGACCCCTTGATATAGGAGGTTGATATACAGTAGCAGACCCCTAAGGTATCACTAACCCGATACCAGGCGGGAGCTCTGCCCGATATGCCTATGTCGGGTGACTAGCCCTATCGGGCGACATGCCGTGACAGGCAGGTGTATCGATCAAGGCTCCCTACCCGATATGGTCGTGTCGGGGTATCACCCTCTCGGGAGACACACTGTGACGGGTGGTCTGTATCGGGTTCGATATCGTGTCAGGTTAGAGATGACTTAGGTTCTCGGGTTCCTTGTATCGGGTGTAGGGGGCGAGCCGTCTCGGGAAGGATCCCATCTAGGAACCTGGCACATCGGGTGGCCTTCTTGGTCATATCGGGTTGCTACAGCTACCAGGACAAGTTCTAAGTGAATCACTCCCGCCCCTCTCGAGTTGGGAGTGTGCTCACCTAGTATTGCCCGACACACCTTGGAATTCGACACACTAGCTCCAGATGCTTTCCAAAGTTAGCTTTCGTGAGGTTCCGACCATCCCATCAGAGTCTTGTAGCTGCTATTTATAGGTCACGGTTTGGAAAAGGTTGTGGTTCTCGTGGAGCCACGTGTCCTCAATCGGCTTTGTTCACATGGCTTTGGGGATGGTCGACACCTGCGTATCGCTCGGCATGGCTTGGCTATCGCGTGTCGGGTTGCGACGGTATCAGGTGGCTGTTGCGGGCGGCTGCTTCCGGTGAGTGACTTGAAGCGCACGACATGCCCATATCGGGTTGATTGGTCGTGGCGGGTAGAAGCTCTCTATCAGGTAGGTAGCGTGTCGCACATCAGATGCCTCCTCACGTGACACGCCCGTGTCGGGTTGCTGCCACATCGGGTAGTGACCGCGAAGGGTAAGTGGGCGTGTCGTGCGGCCAGTGAAGGGGTCGATTCGTTGTAAGTGGGCCGGGACGGGCCTTTTTGCTGATTTTGAGTGGAAAAGCGAGGGAAACTCTGTAAAAGATGGGAAAAGAGTTAGGAGCATAGTGTGGTTTATTCTTATGCAATAACATGATAAAACGGAAATGAAAACAGTTTAGAAGGCAGGTTTGACAACGGAATATGAGCCATAAATAGCCATAAAATGGGTGTTATCACTTAACAAAAACCTCTTTCATTTGATTTTCTTATCAGTAAGCAACTCGACCAATAAGTGTATTTGTCCTGACAATTAGCACTTTCGATTGAGTTTCTCAAAAGGTATCTTGAAAGGAAACACTGTATAGAAAAGTGTTGAAAAGTTCTGTTAGGGTGAAAACTTCAGAAATGTATCTGTTAGAAGCTCATAAAATGGCTGGAATTCAATCTAAGTGTATCTACTTGCTAGTGGGCAACCTCAACTATAAATAGGGACCCTTAGACTTCATTTCAAGTTTGCCTTCTATGTTTCCATGCTATGGTTGAGTGGTTTTGCATACAAAAGCTCCTAATCTCCCTCAAGCTTTATTACTTCTCTACTTTCATTTGAGTGAGCTATTTTTTTAAGTGATCTAGCATCATTGTGTTGTTTGTAAAACTCTCAAATATCTCTTTTCCATTCTCCCTTCACAAATCTTGATTGAAAAATGTCTCCCTGGCAGAAGAGGTGAATATCGAGTTGGAAAATCCAAGTTAAGGGTGGGTATGTCCTTGATAAAGGCTGAAGACCCTTTTCTAATGGATATCTAACCCCTTAGTAAGGTTATTGGATCCTACAGACTCAAAGGGAAACCTCTAGGTAGTGGAATACATCTCTAGATTTAGAGGTTGGAACCACTATAATTCAATGTGCTCTATGGTGCTTGCTAATATGCTTTTTTAGTTGCGTAAAAGTTTTAGTATAGCTTCCTTACTGGAAAGTCATGATGCACATCCTTTTGTAGAGATAAGTATGGGAAATCCTGGGGCTAACCCCCATTCCTGCAGTTGTGGGCTCACTCTTCACCTTCTTGGAGGAATATATGGAGGTTTTTTATCATCCTCCTTCCACATATCAGGCGGTGCCTGGTGACAAGGAACGTATCATTCTAGTGGGAATACTCATATAAGAGGGAGTTATGGCCCTTTGCAAGAAGACCATGGAATATAAATGCATAGTTGATGTTCTTTGAGGTGTGGGTGGATGGAGAAGGATGTAATTGGGAATCACAGAGCCAATTCATTTCCAAGGAATGTATCATATTGGTGGCTAGGTTTCTTCAATTCATCAGTAATGAGGATGATGTTCCTATTTGGACTCCTTCTCATGCTAGAACTTCTCCCTTAGATTAACCAAGAAACTTTTCCTCCCCTATCCACTAGAATGCCTCATCATTTGGTGCATTTATGGAATGGTTCTAGCCTCCCAAGAGCCTCCTCACTGACTTGGCATTCCTTACACAGTGCAATACCCACACATGACAACATAGCCTGATGTATGGCCCCTCCAGCATACAAAAGCTTTTGCTATAGTTCACAAAACAAGCAAAACATTCTACATTTGTTCCTATTCAATGAGATTTCTAGGAATATGTGGGATTGGGTCGATATGCTCATGTGATAATGGTTGAATAGGAGTGGACACTTAGTACATCCTGGCTTTCCCTCCTTTAGGGAAAAGCACGTCAAGGTTCTTTTGATGTCAGTAGTTTAGTATAAATCTTAGTCTCATCTTTTGATATGTGTGGCAACACCATGCACTACGAGGATAAATCATTCAATTCAAATAGGCAATGACGAGAGATTACCAACTTGGTCTATAATCATATAAAGAAAAAAAACCTTCTCATCAGTTGGGGGAGAGTGGTTTCATTCAACACACTAGAAATATGGAATTGGGTGAGCCACATCTTATGTTGCACCAACTAGAGATTATGAAATGGCACCCACTAGATTTCAAGAGTTTGAATATGATCATTGCTATGAGGATATAGAAAGGGGCAGATAGTAATGGATGATGGTGTTGTGTTGGACTGGTGCTAAGGAGTGACAAAAATATGGATTTCACTTTTAGATGATGGAATAGTGTTGTGAGTATAATGAAATGTGAACCCAAAGCTTGATGGTGGCTTTGAAAGTGTGTGACGATGATAACCTAGAGGTTACAATCACTGAGACTGAGATTGACATGTTGGGTGAGATAGTGTGGCATAATGCCAAACATCACCAAAGTATTATACCACACATGTGTGAGATTCAAATGGTAGTGGAGGACACTACCACGACTAGTTAGGCAATTTTTTGTAAAGAAAACATCACAATAAAGTCTTTTGCAGTAGGTGGGAATCATCTTCTCATGAGGTGATGATCATTACAAGTTTAACAATGTTTCCTAGATACATACATGTTCTTATTTTCCTGGGCACCTATACTTTCCATACATTATAAAGGTATGAGAGGATACAACCTAGTTTTCATTTGTATTTTACTTGGTTGAAATGCAATTATTTGAATAAAAGGGACCTATTGGAAATATAGTGTGCTTTGTTTTAAAATTATGGTTTCTCTGCAAATTTCCCTTTACTATGGATTCATGATTTCTATTGATTTTGTTAGTTCAATAATGCATATATGGGAAAAGGAAGAGAAGAAAATCCAATAATAAGGAAGAGGCAAAAGATAATAGATAATAAATGATATACTTGTGAGAAACATGTGGAATTCTCTAGAAAATGGTTTGGATGACCAATAAAGGTTTGTTTTTAGTTTCCCATGGTTCCTAATAAGAAAACTCTTCAAATAAAGAATATAGAAAAGATAGAAAGATAAAAGTGTTGTTTTAATGCTTAAAATGTGCATTATAAGGTGTAGACTTGGATATTAAGAAATTATCTTTTCCTTTCGAGTTTTTGACTTAAACCTTGCCCACGGTTAGATAAAGTCATTATAGACTTTACTTTAAATTTTGGCATTGAAAGGATTAATATAATAAGAGTTATGAATTATATAGAATTCCTAAAGTGAGTGGTTTTCAAAGGGATTGTATTAAATGTCACAAAATACAATTCAATATATATATATATATGGATAATTGGATTATCACATGCCATGCCAGTCATTGATCAAGGATCTAATGATCAAGAGATTATCTCCTAGCTCACGCAGAATCAGGAAAGGAGGGGCAGGTGAGTAGGACTTTCCAAGTCAATTTCCTTGAAAATTAATGAACGAGCAAACTAGGAAACAAATCCTTTGTATTCATGAGCCTAAGACAAATACACCTACCCTAGGTTTTACCTAGTGTGGAGGGCTCTATAGGATTCACCCACTTCACAGAGTTGGCTATACCCAACCCAGGGCTATAAAAGGGGGCATGATCCCTCTGCATCCCATCTAAGCATTCACAGAGATCACACTCAACTTCCCAAGCAAACCTCTGTGCTCAATTACTCAGTTAACCATTTACTTCACCTCCACCCCTTCCTCCCTCCTCACTGGAGTTTCTTCCTTGTCATCTCGAAAACTCAGACCATCACCAAGGGAATTGGGAAATGACCAACATATTCGTCGTGGAACGCCAAAGGTGATTGCACCTTCATCCAATGCTCAGAGGATCAGAACTGCAGAGTCAATATGCTAGTTGACTGACTGCTCATGCGAGATGATCAACCTGAGGTTAAACAAGACTGGTGGTGGAAAGACCGAAATACCCCCATCTATCTTCAGTACAAGTAAGGCTATACGGCCTTTTCCCCCTTATTTCTATTCGACTGACATAAATCCACGTAGGCTCACTCAGCCTAGGTGGCGCAAGCCCAGTGGTCGGTCCAGCCTAGTTGGCAAGGTGAGGACTGGGGCACGTTTCCTAAATGGCGACCTATGATTGGTTGAAGCTAATTAAATTTGCAAAAAATGTAGTAGACAACATATAATATATGAATCTTTCTTTGAAAAATACGAGGAATATAAAAAATATATAATTGAGACCTAATTTTATCTCTAGTTCAAAAAAGTATCCAAAGTTGCTTGTTTAATGTGGTTAATTCATAAGAATCATAATTTCTAGGTTTTGATGATCTTAATATGTTCAATTGATCTTAATAATAAAAGATTGATCTTTTGGATAAAAAGGAAAACTTGGATCTAATTTGAGATTATTGATCCATAAATTGATGAATTATGGTTTTCTTGAGTTAAAAATGCATTTATTGATAAAATTAAGGTTTGTTACCCAAAAAGGGTATGGAAAGTGATAATTAGGGTTTGGGAAGCCAAAACCTTAATGAAACCCTAAGTTAACCCCAAAACCCTAACTTGGAACCCAAGTCAGTCGTAATAGTAGATTTTGGATAAAATAATAATACATGGGTATTATACTTCAATTTCAGGGTAGTTTCTTGATTGGTTGCTCTTGTTACCTTTTTATATGGACATCAAGTACTCCTAATAAAGGTATGTGGTTACACCTATGACTACATGCATTAGTTTGTTGATGTTTCCCGAGGTTTGTTGGATTGATTGCAAATTAGATAGTTGGATGTTTATTTGTTTCTTGTAATCTATAAAATCACTATGGATATCACATTATAATGCATATAACTTGCTCGAACCCCTCATACCAACTCTGAAAGTTAGAGAATAGAAAGAAGTAGATAGTCATAAAGATGACTTGGACCAATCCCCAGACTGGGAAGGTCATACGAGGTCAGGCCCCAGATTGGGAAGACCAACATGGCACCTAGCTCCAGATTGAGAAGGTGGCCTAACATCCACTCCAGGGACAAGACCCTAATGAAGGGTATCCCACAGGTTGAGTAAAATGGGTTGAGAAGTTATGATAAAAATATTAATTTTAATTATGTAACAATAATTATTGTGAATATGGTGTTACCCTTAAATGCGAATATTTTATTTCCCCCACATACCAATATAGCTTGTTATATCGAATGTGTTTTTGTTTCACAGTGTTTCGGGATATTCTTCTATTATTCAGCAAATATGATGAGAAATGAACATCTAGAAAAGAAGACACCAAAAGAAAAAGATTTAATGTAATCCTGGAGGATATAGATAGTTAGATAGAATTTATTTTTGTTGTAATGATTAGATTTACATCCCATGTAAACTCCATTGAGGAAAGAGTATATTGTTATAAATCATTTTTCAATTTAGTGAAAATTTATTAATTATTTCTAGTTATTTGCTAAACCTTGATCCTGTAAATATGGTAATGGTCCTTGCCCTCTCGGTCTGCCAGAATAGGGGATAATAGGGGGAGGGGGTCGTTACATCAGGCCTATTTATAGCTATTTTCTTCGGTGACTTTACTTGTACATGTTGTACATGGGTGTATACATCAGTGTTAGATCACTCTTTGATGGTATGTGATATGGGTTCAACGGTGTTCATATGTAACCCCTTCTTTTTTGGTGGGAGGTTTTTTCTGTCCCCCTTCTCTTATGGTTGATTACTTTTTTTCCGGTGAAGGACCAAATGAGTATATTCCCTTCAGTTTACTAAAAATTATATAATATATATATATATATGTGTGTGTGTGTGTATGTGTATAAATGTGTGTATATATGTATACACATAATATATTTATCACCGTTTGCATTGATGTATGATTCACACGATCGTGAGTCGACACATCCCTAGATCAAGGGCTAATGAGGACTTGAAATGAGATCATCAAGAGTATCTAAGACTTTTAAAACTTATTCTGGTGCGGGTGCCATCTACACTTCGAAACCAACTTCATTTATAGTAGTTATACATTTGTTGTATAAACTATATAAAACTTTGCATTAGGGTTAAATTTATACTTTGAGAATTATGATGTATTAGGTTGTTTTTAAGAAGAAAAAAAGCATATATATGAAGTTTATTTCATTTTTGAGTGACATGCTTTATCTACTTTGTTTGTTTGATTATAATATTATGTGACACCTACCAATATGAGGGACTCATGTTAACTACACGTGATTATGCTTATGGGTTGTGCTTAAGACTGGGAGGGGTGATACACGGAGAAAGTGGGAAATGCATGCAGAGGAAGGTGGGGGTAGGAAGATAGACAAGGAATATGGATTGTTTGATGAAAGTGTATCAGAGGTAGTGAGAATATATGTAATGTAGAGAAGAGACTATTAAGGCAAAAACTACAAAAAAGTCAGTGATAAATATGGGATGAGAAATAATTAGGAAAATACAAAGATTTATAGCTCTTATACTCTTTTCAACCAGTATTTCAATATAAAAACGGACTGTTGTGGTTATAATAATAATTTTACAAATCCATTGTTCTTTTTTGGTCACCAATTTTACTAACCCACCTTTTTATAGTATATATAATAAATGGTGAGACTTAAAATTCTTACATTTGATTGTGAAACAATATTTTTTCAAACTCATTCCATTTTTGTTGATAATATGTTCCTTGTATTGATAGAAGACTTATGCATGACCACAATAAGTATATGGGAATAAAACATAGTGTTAGTAGTAGTGAGTAGAAGGAGTTACATATCGCCCAAAATACCCAAAATTGGGATTAATCACCAGTGATGTATCCCTCAGAGTGTGAGAAAAGGAGTTTAATTACATATAATTTGTCTTAAAAAGATCATCCATCAAAAGTAAAAATGGCACCCTTCATGAGAGGGTTGCGCCCAATAGAGACAACCTCTAGGTTCCTTCATGCAGTTTGGCACTTCAATTTTTTTCCCAACGTCATGTTCCTTGGGATGTTGTTTTCATGCATCTGGTTGTATTAGTCCTTGTGAATTCTACTTCCGCTGCCATTGTTGTGACCTAGTAAACAAAAAATCATGGTATGTTGAGTCCACCTATTGAAGGGTGTGTTGTATAGATAGGGTGAGGTTGTTGAATATTATTTAGTTTCTGGTTGCCCATATGACCCATATGATGGCCATCATCAATATGTCGTGATGTGGGTATCAATCTGTTCGACTTCTAGTGTGTTGCATTATGTACATTGTGTTGAGGTAGGTGTATGCTAGAATGGTGGTGGATGTGCTGTAGTGGCTCCATATTCTTCTAGACATGTGTCATCCATATATCAGATGCTAGGTTGTTTATTCATCATTTTTGCAAAGGTGGCATCTTGAAGTCCCCTTGTAACCTTCATGCCTCATTGCCACGTCTGTGGGTAGTTTATCATGGCAGATGAGCTAGGTTAGTATGTGTAATTTGGGAGGGAATTTTATTTACCAGATCTTGTTGTATGGCCTAGTCAATCCTCTGAAAGTAAAGTGTTGGTATGCTAATTTGGCCATGTATTTAGGTACCCAAACACATGCAATGTGTTTGCTGGTGTTATATTTTAATTGCTTGAGGATGTTTGTATATGTATCTGGGTTTGTCCATTCTCTAAGGCATCGTTTGAAACTATTGTCTCTATTGGATCCTAGTTTGGTTAATGCTGAGTAGTTGTTGAGTTTGATGAGAGTGTTGGGGATTTTCCTGGTAGGCAGTTGTAAGTTGATAAGATTTTTTCCATGCCACCATGGATCATTCCAGAATTTGGTGTTTTTCCATAGGTGGGGTGGTATATGGATGGTGTTAGATATGATGTGAATCGTGTTGGCCAAGTGTTTCCACATGGGTGATGTTGCCCTACTGATATTGATAGACCATGGTGCTTGGTGCCGGAGATATTTGTCATTAAAGAGGTTGGTCCATATTTTATGCTCTTTCTTACTGATTGCTGCTGTAATCTTGTGGATGAGAGTTAGACTATGGATGTTGATGTTGAGGATGCCCCATTATCCCTCCTTCTTAGGGCTACATATTGTTTCCCATTTGTCTAGATGTACTTTCTTACCTTTGTGTTCCCATAGGAACTTCCTACGGATTCTATCAATGTTTTTTGTGAACCATAGTAGGGAGTGGTATGCAAGATAGGTAGTAAGTGATGATGAGTGTGAGATATGTGTTGATGAGGAAGATGAGTCATGCTATAGATAGATAGTTGTTTTCCCATGCGTTAACCCGATTGTTGATGATCGAGTTCCATGTCGTGACATGCAGTCAAGCTGGGGTGAGTGAGAGTCCAAGATATGTCAATGGAAATGTTTCATGTTGACATCCCAAAATGCTCGTGTATCTATCCCTCTCTATTGAGTCCACATGGCCACATATGATGGTGGATTTGTTGTAGTTGATTTTGAGTCCAGATAATTGGTGAAAATGGCTAAATTCCTAGTCAGATTAATGACATTGATGTCGTTAGGTTTTATGATAATTATGGTATCATCCACGTATATAATCACATTGTGTGAGAAACGCATGGGCTTGTTAATGTATCCAACCTTTGCGGCATTCCGTATGAGAGAATTTAGAACGTCTGTGATAATGATGAATAGGTAGGGGATAGTGGGTCTCCTTGTTGTAACCCATTTGTGTTTATGAAGAACCTATGCAGTGACCCGTTGATGAGAGTCGTAAAAGTGTTGCCATATATGCAAGATTGTTTCCATGCACACCATTGGGCTAGGAAATTGAATCCATGCATACATTTGATGAGAAATTCCCAATTAACATTGTCAAAGGCCTTCTCAAAATCCAGTTTGAAAATAAGAGTAAGCTTGTGAATATTGTGAAAAGTATGCATAGTCTCTTATACCATGATGAAAGCATCCTAGATGTTCCTTTGTGGTAGGAATGCACATTGTTGGATGTCAATTATGTTGTTGAGGAGAGGTTTCATATGACTGCTAAGGATCTTAGCTATGATTTTGAATGTGGAGTTGATGAGACTGATGGGTCTGTAATCCCAGATGGAGATGGGATGATATGTTTTTGGGATCAGGGCTATGTGGGTGTGGTTGATGGGTTTGACAAGATGCTTGATGTTATGTAGTTGATGGATCTCTACCATAAGCTTGATGAATTCCTCTTTGATGATGGGCCATGTAGCTCTAAAGAAAGATATGTCATATCCATCCAGCCCTGGTGATTTGTCCAGACCTAATTATTGTATGGCTATGTGAATTTTCGTATCATGGAAAGGATCTAAGAGGTGATTTGAAGTTGGGATCTTATGTGTGAAGATGTAGTTCTAGTCAATGATAATTCGTCAGTGTAGTGAGTGTTTTTTGTTGTATAAGCTTTTGAAGAATTGGGTAATGTGATTAATGAGGGTATGTATGGGTTGAATCATTGAGTCAATACCATCAATATTGGTGATCAACTTGGGTTCAGATGGCCAAATAGAGTTCATATGGCCTCCCGAGCTCCCAACGTCGTGGGCAAAAAGGCGACTAGGAAGGTGACGGATCTTCGTTGGCCGTCTCCCTGGGGTGTATTAAGGCAGAATGACACTCCAAATGATGTTAACCTGGGTCAAAGCAGCGCATCAAACATACATCCAGTGAAGATTCCGCTCAAATGGGAGAGTCTCAAGCTGAGTACTGTAGGATGTGGTACAGATATGAAGAAAATTGACATCACTCTATCGGATGGGAAACTATTGTATCCAAGTACGGAAGTGGAGGAGAATGCAGACAAATGGAACATATGTTTGTTAGGATACATCATCGACTTCTGTCCACACATACCTACACTCGTGAACTACTTCTGTAATGACCCTGACCTGGGTTATAAGGTAAAACTACTTGTTTTGGCTAAGTAAGTTTCTTAGAACTTTAATATAATCCTCTAAGGAGTTTTTTTATCATGTGACACACTTATGTTCCAATTTTGGTCCAAATTGAATGTTGTTTGAGCAATGTTCCTTTATTTTGGACCAAAGTGCAATTTACCCAAGTTGAGGGGTTATATTGCAATACGTCATATGTTGAACGTGCCCTATATGTTTTAGCATAATAAGATAGAGAATTATGCTAATTCGTGTCTTGTGGAAAGCCTAAATTCCAAGTTTGAACATGTTTGAATAATGTTAGTACCTTGTGCACCAATTTTGGTACAAATTGTGATTTACCCAAAACATAGGGTTGATATGCAAATTAACACCTATAGAGTGTCCCTACTCCCTCCTAGTATCATTTAGAGGATTGAGAAAGAAGGATACACCATGTTTGAATCTATTGTGAGTGATGGTGATCTTAGTGGTGAAATGACCAAGAAAAAGGGTTGAATATGAAACCCTAACTTGGGTTGTATCAAGTTGAAAAGCTTATATATGAGTGCCTATCGGCCAAAGAGCCAAAGGAGAAGTCTCATATCATTTTGGGGACTCTTGGAAAATCCCATGACGTGCAAAGCACCTCAATGAGGTGAAGTGTATCGGTATACAACTTCCTTAGAAAAGTTGTATCATGTTGTGAATAAAGTGGTGATTTAATTGATATATCTTATTCAAAGGGGTAAGTAATGGACGAAATTTCATCCTTAGATTATCCTCGTGTGTTTTTCATGTCAATATAAATGTTAATGCATGCATGTACATGTGTACCCATGCATGGACACGTGGCATCTAGTAGCTCAAATTGATGACACCTTATTTTCACACTTCTTCATGAACAATAAGTATATATACCCCTTCTTTCACCCCTTAGTGAACTTTTTCAAATCCTACCACCTCCTTGCTCTTAGATATCATGCATAGGGTCTTTTATCGTGCAGGAGTGATGTGGTATCATGCATAGGCCTTGGGTATCGTCCATAGCAAGTTCATATCGACCAAGTAGGGTGATATTGGCCTAGTGAGGTGATATCGGCCATAATGGAGTGTTTTGACCACAGGTGAGGGAAATATCGGCCACAAGTGATGGAATATCGTGCATGAGTAGTGTGGTATCGTGGAAGGTGCTAAGGAGCAAGAAGGATCTCAATACTTAACCCTAAGGTGAGGTCATGATCATCTTCAACCTTGGATTAAAGCATGATTTTAGGGTTATGATCTTCCTTTCTTTTCTTATTTACCAATTGCTTATCCTTGGTGATTCCTTGTATATGAAGGAGTTTTGAACGAGCCTTGGACTTTTGATAAGTAATTTTCAACCTTAGGAACGTGTATCTTTGGAGCTTGGAGCTTTGAATTTGTTCTTGAGGTGGGTTATATAACTTGAACTCTATCATTTTATTATTCATCACCTAAATTGCTATACTTAATGATCTACTTTTAATTCCAAAATTTTCAGAAATAGTTGATGACATTATGAGTTATAATAGTTTCTTAGACCTGTTTCCATGAACTATAACAGTTAGAACAAAGGTCTAGAGCTTGAAGATGATGGTATCATCTTATAAAGTAATATCTGGTTCAAGCACACAAGCAAGCACCTCTAACCCGATATGGTGATGCACCTACTTCACTAAAATGATATGGATATGATTTAATACTTTCTTGCACGATATGGTGGTGTAGTATACACCTATTTCACGATATGAGGTCAATCAAACACCTCAAAAATGATATTGGGCAAGCACACACCTCTTTGCCCGATATGGTGCGAAACACACACACACCTCTTTTCCCGATATGGTGTGAAGCACACACACACCTCTTTGCCCAATATGGTGTGAAGCACACATACACCTCTAAAGTGATATGGTGAGCAAGCACAAACCTCTTTGCCCGATATGGTTTGAAGCACACACACACACCTCAAAGTGATATGAAAGCACACATACACCTCAAACCCAATATGGAAGCATACATACACCTCAAGGTCGATATGGTAAGTACACATACACCTTTAGGTGATATGGGTAGTAAGTATACACCTTTAAATGGATATTGGGTTAAGCATACACCTTTTGGATGATATGGCGTTGAGCACCTATCTCTAAAATGAGATGGAGGGTAACCCAATACACTAGATGACAAGAGTGGCAAGGTGGTTAGTACCCTAGTACATGTGATGGCAAATACACTAAAGTAGGGTGTGGCCAATATCTTCAAGTGAGGTGAGGATGTTACACCCATGAAGGGTGAAGTTGATACACCATATGAATGGTAAGTTTGATACCTTAATGGGTAAGGGTATGAGGGATATGATGATGCCTAGATCAATATACACCTAACCCAATACATGTGTTCAACTTGACATACATGATTCAATCTGATGCACCTTGTAAAGGTGAGGGTAAAACACTCTTAGGAGTGATGAGTATAACACCAAGTAATGGTGTGGTTAATACCTTGATAGGTGAAACACCTAAAGTGGATGATAATGGTATATCAACAATGCCTTAACTCGAGATGAGACCATATATATCACTTTATAATAGTTGGGTAATTCAAGTGTTTGATTTATGGCCAATGAACTACAACATAAATGTGATGAGTTAGTGCATAAAGTATTAGGATGGGAAATACCCTAATACAAGATAAGTTGATGAACTTAAGAAAGTTAAAAGTGATGAGGGAAGTGATACATCAAGACATGATAAATATCATATCCAACATCTTAAGGTTGATACACCTTGATGCACCTCAAATCCAATATACTTGGATGAGTAACACATGAAGTGTGTCATGTTAATTGTTACATTGAGAGGTAATGAGTTGAATGCACTTTGATAAGTATAGGCTAACATGCCTTGAGAAGGGTTAAGCCAAGTTAATAAAGTATGATGTAATCAATATCCTAGTCAGGATGAGAGAGAAACTCATACTTTGTGTTGATAATCATTTAATGATAAATGATGAGAATAAATGAGTATGATTGAATACTTATGATATCAATGTATGCTCCTAGATGTGTGGAGCAATGAATTAGGGTTTGGATTAATAATATGAACATGAAACCCTATTCAACTATAAAGGGAAACCCTAACCCTAATGATGGGAAGGTTGCATTTCTCTTATTACATAAGGCTTGTGAGGCATGTTAAGTACTTGTATAACAAGTGTAATGATTAATGGCATTGTGAGCCATATGAATAAGTTGTTGCCTAGTGAGAGGTGAAAAGATGTGTAATGGCCTTGTGAGCCATATGAATAAGTTGTTGCCTAGTGAGAGGTGACAAGATGTGTAATGGCCTTGTGAGCCATATGGAATACTTGTACAAAAAGTAAAATGAATACCTGGGTCTGAGGACCTATAGGTAATGTTTATCTATTATAGAGATAACAATGTTGTGTGACGATCCAAGGGTTTGAATACCCAAAACTAGTAATCATGATAATGATGTGAAGGGATGATAATTCCCAATAATGTGATGAGGGACTGAGATCCCAAGTATCATGTGTTTTAAAGATCTGAAAAGTACGTGATAGATGTATTACACTTTTCTTTGTAGGATTTGTTGTGATTAATAATGATAACTTGTTTGATGCTAAAATAATGATGTAATACATGTAATACATCATTAGGAACTATAAAACATTGCCTTGACCATAGATCCATCAGCGTCAGGATTTGTTGAATGGTGAAATGGGTTCCCGGCGGCATAACCCGGAGTGCATATTTTTGAGTATATGGGGGCGTAAGTACGGACGACCATGTGTGATCCGATAGCCCGAAGTGAATGGGGATTTGGCTATATGTCATATCCTGGCTCGAGTGCGACTTCAGTCGTACACTCTATGTTGGGCACGGTGAACTGGCCTGTGGCTCAGAGTATGGTGCTTGTGTCGCCATGACTCAGTAATTTCATAAGTGGGGATAGTTGTTAGTATATGTTTCCCCTAAGAGAGTGCAGTTGACGTTGTAGCTCTAAGCGAGGATGCCTACGTACCTTAGCATAGCTATTTGCAGCCGACACAAGATGTCCTTCTTAGCTTAAGTGGTCTCATACTGACCGAGACAAGTGAGGTCATGGCAACCAGCTCTCCCATTGACCTTGTATGGTACCGACTTGTGAGAAGTTTGTGGTCGATTGGAGATGAACGGGGTATGCTTCATCTCCTCAGGGCATAAGCTTGATTGTTAAAATATGTTCAGTCATGTAGCATGTCTGCTTAAGGATCGAATACGAGAAATATTGTTTGATGCGAAATTTAGTTATACATCTTAGTTGATAGATGATATTTATGTTTCTTTACATTCTTTGCAAAGCAGATAGATGAATTATGACTCTACCATGGGTAGATACAATGTTCTCCTTGAGAAAGGAGATTATCTTATTTTGTTCATACAATGATTAATCCTGCTTGTTAACATAAAAGAACCCCTATTTAGTTTTTATAATGTTTATCATCAATAATAATATGGTTGGCAGAGAGTTATATCTCTTGCTGGGGCAATTGTCTCACCCCGTGGGATCCACAATTTTTTTTAGGTGGACAAGCACGAAGTGGTGAGATCTTTTTATAGAGGAGGAACAACAACTGAGGCAACAGTGACAACATAGGTTGAGTATATTGTTTGTCGTGTCTTGTAAATAGAAGTCATGTGTCGTCTCTGTACTCTCAGGTCCTTGGAGTTTGTTCGTAATGGTTACATGAACAATCTAAGATTTTGGCTTGTATGCCTCAAGGTTTTATGTTGCTCCAATATGTATTTTTGATAGAGCAATTGTTATATGTTGTCCTTGAGATGAGATGAAACAATGTTGTACAATGTAATCATGATATGTATGAGTTTTGGATCTTTCAATAAGAGTTTTCTGGAAAAGGATCTCCTTGCAAAATGGTTTTAAATTTTAGTGATTTTTGTTAATCCGTTGATTATGTTTATTTCGCTTAATTAGTAATGATTTGTTTGTCAGTTTGATGACGGTCGTTTCAAGTTTTGGTATCAGAGCTTAAGGTTTGCTGAGTCTACAGAGAAATAGGACTAAGGTGTTGAGTCTATTCTAGTGTCCTCCAGTATACTCTATAGTGACTTCTTCTTATGCAGAAGAAAGGGTGAAGTTTAAAAAATGACTAGAGAACACGAGGAACACGTTTCTAAGAGCAATGTTGTTGCACCAAGAGAGGGTGTAAGGGATCAGGTAAGAGAAGAATGAGTGCCTGAGAATTCCCATCTTGACCCAATTAGGATAGAGAATCCTATTTTAATGCTCTTATTGGACTGGTTAGGACAACAGTGATGCATATAGTAGACGGGATACTAGCATTACAACCTAGGTTACCAGTTCTTAATGCAGAAATGTTGGCTCTATAAGGGGTCTTGAATGACATAGTCATTTTTTTAGAACACCCTGGGGAAAATCTTATTCATCCTGTTCCCACAGACCAGGTCCTCGCAAGTCCATACACGACCTGTGGCTCAATGAAGCTTCCTCTCTAACCATGTCAGTGAGGAAACTAGGGCATCGACTCCACCTACTACTAACGCCCTTCTATTTCAGACACCACTTGGCTGCGGAATCCGCCACCTTATTACAGACTCTGTTGCTATGTTTAAAAGTAACAACATCGAACTCCCTACGTAAACTACTAATACGATAGCACCTCGCTTTGTACTTAGCTGGGATGGTGATCTTTTTATTCAGCATCTTCACAGCGACTGCACTATCTGATTCCATCTGTACCCTACTGAACTTCATTCGACATTCCTGTAAACCCGAGTCAATGGCTTTCAGCTCTGCAGCCAAAATGTCCAACGTTGCCCCCTTATCGCATCCACCCCTTAGCCATCTTCCATCTTGATCTCTGATGACGAACCCGGTATCCATCTCCTTCCTTTTCCTCTTCGCAGCGGCGTCTACATTGACCTTCACCTGATTACTTGTCAGGGCGGTCCATACAAGAGCTGCCTTGTTCTGGTCTTCCTCCTTTTCTGTCTCTCCAGCGAAGGCCATCTTACACAGAATGACCTCTTGTTGTATACTGTTGAACATGCTGACAACATTTACACATAGCTCCTGGAAAGCTAACCTACATCTAAAACCCCATAGCTTCCAAACGGCAATGGCGATCCAAATGTTCCAGTCAGGTCGTTCCTTCCTCTTCTGCAGATTTTCCCTGATCCAGTTCTCCAACGTACGTTCTTGACTCAGGGATATCCCTGTGATATGCTGGATATGCCTCCATACTTCCTGGACATCGGCGCACTCGATGAGTGCATGCACTGCTGATTCGGTAACCATGTGACATCGTGGGCACTTCGGATCTTCTGTGAACCCATGCATAGACCGTGTTTCGTTTGTCATGAGACTACCATGTAGCATGAGCCACAGTGTCATTTTGACCCTTTGGGGAACTCAAAGTTTTCATAGCTTCACCCACCTACCAGGTGAGATTCTGGTATGCTCCATCTGCAGGTGACTGTAGGCTCGTTTGACATAGAAGTGTCTGCCTTTGTCCTTCAAGTAAATTATTTCGTCCTCTCCTGCTGTCGGGTCCAGCGGCAGCAATTCCAAGATCAGAAGTATGGATTCCTTGTCAAACCATTGATTTATGAACTCGACATCCCAGCCGCCGTTAATGTTAACCATGGAATTAACTGTAAAGCCTAACAAATCTTCTAGTATTTGAACATGATCCCTGAGCTTTGGTTGTGTACCTCCCACCCATTTTTCAAACCAAACTGACGTGAGTTCTCCGGACAACACCGCCTTGCAGATGACAGGTGCTAGCTTTGTTTTTAGCTTGCTAAGCGTCCTCCATAGCTTTGATGCTCCCGCTACACCTTGGTTTACCCTATGATGGTACTTCTCCTTCATTACTGTCTTCCATAGAGTCTGTCGCTGCGACATGTAGTCCCAGCACATTTTTTGCAGCGACACTTCGTTCTGTAGCTTTGCCGACTTGATATCAAGCCCACCGACTTTCCTACTGGCACAAACTTTGTCCCACACCACGGAATGGGTGCCCTTTTTCCCCGTTGCTCCCTTCCAGATGAAGGTCCTGATCACCTGATCTATATTGTCGTAGACCGCAATAGGAAGGGAAGTGGATTGCATAGTGTAGATGGGGATGGTATTCAGAACAGTTTTAGCCAAAGTTATTCTGCCAGCGAACGACAGAGAGTTATTGACCCACGATGATATCCTGGCTTCAATCTTGTTGATGAGGTCTAGGTACATGGCTTTTGAAGTTCGTTCATGTATTATTGGCACTCCCAAATGCTTCCCTAGCTTCGTAGTCTGCCTTATTCATGTAATCCTAGTGATCACCCTTCTGACTTGAGGGGTTGTGTTTTTGGAGTAGAAGATTGCTGACTTCTCTTTCGCCAAGATTTGTCCTGAAGCTCGCCCGAATCTTCGCATAACTTTCATCATAATCTTCGCCTGCTTTGTAGATGCCTCGCCAAATAGTATTAAGTCATCGACGAAGCATACATGCAAGATACCAATCCCGTTTCTTGTAGCATGTAACAGGACCCAATTTCCACTTAGCTCCTCCAACGCAATGTCTTGACTTAGCCTATCGAGACAAAGCACAAAGATGTAAGGGGACAGGGGATCCCCTTGTCTCACCCCTCTAGTGGCTTTAAACGGTGCTAAGCTTGATACATTCCAGACTATGGATATATTCCCAGTCGTGATGATGTTCATGATCACCTCCGTTAGATGTTGTGGTATGGTTGTCCTCTTCAGCATGTCATAGATGAAACCCCAGTCCATTCTATCGTATGCCTTCGAAAGATCTACCTTCATAGCCATAGTCAAACACTTGTCCAATCTAACCTTCATAGAATGCACTAGCTCTTGTACTAGGATGATATTGTCGGTAATGCGTCTTCTCGGCACGAAACTGCTTTGCGTTGGCGCGATCCAGCCCAGAAGGAACGACTTAATTCTCTCCACAATAATCTTTGATAGAAGCTTCAACCCGACATTGTTAAGAGCAATGGGTCGTAGGTTATTGCAGCTCTCTGGCGTCTTCGTTTTGGGGATCAAAATAAGAGTTGAATTCACCATTGCGTCATTTATCGGATCACCTGCAAAACACTTAGATATCATTAGGGAAACTGATTCACCCAAACGATCCTAGTTTCTTTGTAAAAAAACCCGCATCCACTCCGTCCGGCCCCGGCGCCTTGATGGGATTCATCTTCATTAACACCTCCCTCGTTTCCTCCTTACTAGGTACCTGCCCCATATGTAACCGATCCGTCTCCACCAACGTTGGAAAGCTTCCCACATACTCCACCGCAACATTATTATCCCTTCTTCATTTACTCCCCGTGAAAAGATCAGAGAAATACCCCCATACAACTTCCTTCAACTCCTCCTCCTCCACCCATGCTCCTTGGCTATTCCTAAGCTTGGTAATCAGGTTCCTTTGTCATTTATCTTTAACCAGAGCCTGAAAGTATTTGGTATTAGTGTCCCCTTTTGTCATCCAGTCACATCTCGCCCTTTGTCTCCACTCCTCCGCTTCTGCGTTAATCATCTCGTTATATTCTAGTTGCAACTCGCCCAAAGTGTTGTCATTTACCTCCCTCAGAGAATGGTTATCAGCATCCTGCAATCTCCCAATCTCAGACAAAAGTCTATGCTTCCTAGTCGTGGCCTTCCTCCTTTCCTCTGTATCCCATCGCACCGATTTTTCCATAAGAATGTTGATCGCTTCGTGAAAGGGTAGTGAGTTGTTCCAATTCTTTTGTAGGAACTCTGGGAAAGATGCTCTAGTGTTCCACCTGATACTCGTCATCGGTCTGCGACATACTTTCTGTGTTCTTGGCCGTGTAGTGACTAACACCGGCGCATGATCAGAGTTTGTGCGAGGCAGGTTGGTAACAACAGTTGCTGGAAAAGCATCTAGCCAAGCTTGATTAGCAACCGCTCTATCCAATCTTTTCGTGAGCCATCCTCTTCTGAAAGTCATCCTGGGACCAGACGCACCCAAGTCTTCGAGTTCTGCATTCCGGAGGCCCTCCGCGAATTCTCTGCAACTGCTGAGAACAATAGGTTCTCCACCTACCTTCTCATCTGCGCTTAATACTGCGTTAAAGTCGCCCAGTACCAACCATGGTGAATTTGACGCAGTGGCCATGGTATGGAGATGACTCCAGAGCAGTCTACTCCCCGCTTGCTTTGTGCTTGCGTAGACAAAGGTCACCCTGAGCTCCTTATTCACACGGCAATGTACAAACTGTTTGTGGCTCTCTATGATTTCTACACCCCCCGGTCTTCTTCTCCAAAGCACCCAAATTCCTCCAGAAAACCCCGTAGCTTCAACCCGGTAAGACTGATCAAACCCCAAGGATCTGACAATCTTGTCTACTTTGTTGCCACTGGTCCTCGTCTCTAGAACGGCGAGAATATCTATTCTATGCAGCTGAGATAAATCTCTAATTGTGTTTTGGGTATCTCTTCCTCATATACCCTGAACATTCCATGCGGCTATTATCATTAGGTGAACATGTCAGAGAAGCTCGGGACTTCACTTCCCGGTGTATTAACCTCTTCAGGACCGCTGCGTCGAGTTTTCTTCCTTGGGCCATTTTTTGTTAAGTCTTTCGAGTTCAGTATCTTCTGATTCCGGAGATGTACTCCTATTGACGCACCAAAACGTATTGATTTGGTTGGACTACCAGTCAGTTCCGTAGTCTTCCGGTTCGAAATTCCTCCCATTTTTAAGCTCAGGCCTTTGTGGCCTCCCTCTGCGTCAACTGGAATGACCACTGTGTCTTCTCCTTTGATTGTTACTACTTGGTGGTTCTGTATTTTCTCAGCTAATTTCATCGCGTTCTCTTTGGGCCGCCACGTTGTTGTCTGTGTGGGTCGCTGTTCCTCCACTGACCTTTTCTTCTTATTTGCTACCTTCCACTGACGCCATTCATAGCCTGGCTTTGGACCTACTGACTCTGTCGGGACTGCACCCGCATTGCTATCCTCCGGGACATCAAGGTTGTCGAACTTGTTGTGTGTTGGTATGTCGCCCTTCTTGATTTGTTGGTCGTCCTTCCTCGGTCTCCTAACGAACGCCTTCGCATGTAGGTTCTTCGTGAATTTCCCCATGGGATTCAGCCTGATCTCCTCGCCTTCCTTCTGTTTGCCTGCCTTCACCTGGGCTTCGATGGCCTTCTTCCTTTCCATGCAGGTGTCATCACCGTGACCAATCTTACCGCATAGCATGCATATGCTCATCAAATTCTCGTACTCCACTCTGTACGTCTCCCCTTGGATGATGATCTTCGGTACCAACGGCTTGTTTGTATCTAGTTTCACAGCTATACGAGTGAATTTTCCGCACCTCTTCTGGTTGGTGTTGGCGTCGACTTTGATCGTAGTTCCAATCGCATCCCCTACTTCCTCCAGAAAACGAGAGTGGTACAGGAAGATTGGTAGTCGCGGTATGCGTAACCAGACTACCATATATTTGGGGTTCGCCTCGGACGGGGAGAAAGATCTGTCCCATGGCTGGACACTGAGGTACGATCCCATAACCGGACACAGACCTCCTATTAGCGTCGTTACCCTGGTAAGATGCACAATGAAGCAATTATCCTCCAAATCGATGAGACAGAAAGCTCCGGCAGTCCTCCACATCGCTCGGATTCTATCTTGTAGGGTTAAGAAACCTATGTTCCGCGTGATCACCTTCACGATCACCGCGAACATCCATGGTTTAGCCAACTCCTCAAATCTGTCTTTGACGATATCAAACTTTAGTGTCCCGTCCACCGTTCTCATAATGATGTCTTTCTTATCCAGTCTAACATTTGGATCATCAAATCCCAAGAACGGAAGCCTGCGGACCTCGTCTTCGTCCCCCACGACATATTTGTAAGACACTAATTTCCGTGTTTCCGGCCCCGGCAAGGGTTGTCCAGTGGCCTTTTCGGATTGCAATTCAGGGAATTCCACCTGTCTTGTCGGCAGGAGGGGGCCCTCCTTCCTTCCCGAAGATAGGTTATCTCCTCCTCTCATCACGGTGCCTTTGCTGTTAAAGTTCAGCGTTATGTTGAGCTTCTTCAGGATCTCCTGTTGTGCCTGCCTTTTATTAGCCTTCTCTGCCGTGAACAGCGGGTTGTCGGATAGTACCCCCGTGTCCGGTGCCCCTTCCTCTTCGGTCGATACTACCTTTTTTGAACCTCCTTGTTCCACCGATACTGCCTACGCCGGACCTCCTTTCTCCACAGAGATCGTGTTGGTGTCCCCGGTCTCCATGGACGTGGCGCTTGCTGGCGGCGTATCTCCGTCACCCCCATCCAGACCTTCCATGTCCATGTATACCAACCCTTCGGCTCCATCTATTGATTCCGGCAGTCTTGAACCACCGTAACATCCTCTTCCTCCCCGGCCTCCTCGGCCTCCATGCGCGCCCCCTCTCATAAACCTAGCAGAACTCCTCGCAAACCCTGACATTGTCATTTTAGAATAGTGGAAAATGTGGGAAAGATTAACATATGGCAAGAAAATAGACTATGCCATAAGTATAGACATATAGTACATATGTGATGGTAATGCCTAAGAAGGGGCAATAAGCTGAGAATTAAGGTAAGGTCTCTATAATTTTAGAGACATTTGCCTAGTTGTTCTAAAAAGCCAAAGTTTTTGGTGCCACCAGTGCAATAAACGCCTAGTGCACCAGGGTAGTAATCCCTATGTAAAGGCAAAGGTCCTAACTTTCCACGTGTAAGAACCCATGGCTTAGTTTCTACATCGGTAATAAGACTGATAAGACCATGGTACAAGGACAAGACATATTATAGATATGGACATGTTGAGCATACTAAACTCTTTTCTTTGAAAAGAAGGGAGGAAATGACTCAACAACTGAGGTAGACTCGAAAGGGATTACAAAAGGTATAGCCCAATAGTGTAAAAAGGCAAGAGCAACAACATGAAACAGCTAGATTCTATGTGTTGAGTCAACCTAAAGCGGTGGATGACTGCGAGGGGTAACAGTTAGATTGAGCTTTTTCATTTTTATATGCCTTATCCTGATGTTATCTGATAATCATATAAAGGATTGTTGTTATGGACCTCCCTATTGATTGCCCTATGGGAACATAGGGAAGAAATGATGAGAACTAGAATTTATATTATGTTCAATATTCTTTTAAATGTTCTATAATTGCTCTTATCTGTATGAAAAAGGATGAGATATAAAAGTGATGCCTGGAGAAAATCCAAGAATGCTAAGTCCTAAGTTTTTGATGATACGAAAAGTAAGGAATATGATAGTAAACAAAGTGCATACTACCTAATCTTAGTACTTGTATACCCTGGCCAGGTATTCAACTATTGAAGATAAGGTGAGTATGGAACTCTTAGATTGTTATCTTTCTGATTACCCTGATCAAGTAATCGTTTTGAGACAATCTAGTGAGTATAATAAAACTAGAAATATGGCATGGATATTTTTATCACATCCTAAGTGCAATAAAATGGAATCTGAGATGATCTCAGATCAATCAATGTGTATGAGGAAGTAAAAAGTATAATCCTCATGATAAAAGAATGAGATCAAGGGAGATGATCCATGTCTGATAAAGCCTGTGTGAATAGTAAAGATCTTTTCCCATGATGTGGAAATGGGAAATGTGATAAAATCACAAAATGTTCATGAACATGTTAGACAATAAAAAAGAAAGGAGTGATGACATATAATCAACCTTATAATTCCTATGTTGATGGCAAGGAAACTAGGATGAAATAAGAGTAAATGACTCATGAACAATTGAAAGTTCATGCAATAATCAGAGGAGATGATAATATCTTCTCTTTGATAAACTCCTGGGTAATGATGGGGTGATAAGAGGAATATGTTTCTTTGTGTTCTTTCCTTTTAGGGACATGACAATCAAGTGAGTCTTATGACACTTGATGTGCATGAGTTAAAAGTGTTCAATTGATGGATACTTAGAAAAGTATCAGTTCATCTTGGACTTTGGTTCCAAGATAAAGATATGTGTAACAAGTAATGTCCCAAGATGAAAGAAAGATACTTTTATATGTGTGGCTTTAGTAATAACAACAGAGAGATGGAAATGATGAGGATGTGATGTGTTTTTGACACATTTGACGGATACCAAGGTAGGTAATTTTGGTATCTAAAAAGTATCGGGTGGTATGGGAAAGTAAAAACATAACTCCTAATCAGTTGATTTATGTTGGTTACCTGGAATGGCCAACTGTGAAATCAGTCTAGTTACATACTATAGTATGGACATCATATGTTAGGGGTTTATGCTCTGCATAAACATAACATCTATAAGAATGTACTAATTGAAGGAACAATTGTAAAATCATTGTGGGAAAAGCTTATCAAGCTAAAAATAATTCCTTAGAATACCCCTATCTAGATCTGTTAAGGCAACTTATACATAACATCTAGATATACCTCTAAGATAAGTTCTTAATTGATAAGTAACCTCCTCTTATGACAAGAGAATGTACAACTAATGAGATAGTTGGTACAAGTAGTAAGAAAGTTTAGTGTTGTATCAACAGGTTAGATGGCACAGTAGATGTATGATAAGACTTGTAGTCCCAAGTGGGTGACAGAACGTAACTCTGGTCTTTCCTTGAACGTGAAAATGCTAAACTGAATGAGGAGCATGGAAGACTCCCCAGAATCAAGAATCTTGTCACATAAAGTTGTAAGTTTAGAAAAGTGACAAATCAGTGAGGTTTGACACCTGAGTTAAATAGGGTATGTATAATGTTCTCTGACTAATAAAAGTGTTACCTGACACAGAGTTGACTCTACAGTCAATAATGAAAAAGATAGTGGAGTATGTGTCATGTGTGACAGATTCTATTATAACCCTATGTGGAAGAACTTTGTGTTGATCAAAGTTCTATGGTATCTCCATAACATCAAGATGTTATGTGGAGACTTGATGATATAATGAATGAATAATATTTGTCTCCCTTTAACTGGGATTTCGGGGACGAAATCCTTGTTAGGGGTTTATAACTTGTAATGACGCTGACCTGGGTTATAAGGTAACCCTTTTTTTTGCTAAGTAAGTTGCTTATAACTTTAATATAATACTCTAAGTTGTTTTGTTATCATGTGACACACTTATGTTCCAAGTTTGGTCCTAATTGAATGTTGTTTGAGCAATGTTCCTTTATTTTGGACCAAAGTGCAATTTACCCAAGTTGAGGGGTTATATTGCAATATGTCACATGTTGAACGTTCCCTATATGTTTTAGCATCATAAAAGAGATAATGATGCTAAGTGGTGGCTTGTGGAAAACTTGATTCCAAGTTTGAACATGTTTGAATAATGTTAGTACCTTGTGCACCAACTTTGGTACAAATTGTAATTTACCCAAAATATAGGGTTGATATGCAAATTACCACCTATAGAGTGTCCATACTCCCTCCTAGTATCATGTAGAGGAGATAGAAATAAGGATACGCCATGTTTGAATCTATTGTGAGTGATGGTGATCTTGGTGGTGAAATGACCAAGAAAAAAGGTTGAATATGAAACCCTAACTTGGGTTGTATCAAGTTGAAAAGCTTATATATGAGTGCCTATCGGCCAAGGAGACAAAGGAGGAGTCTCATATAATTTTTTGGACTCTTGTAAAAGCCCATGACGTGCAAAGAACCTCAAGGAGGTGAAGTGTATCGGTTTACAACTTCCTTGGAAAAGTTGTATCAGGTTGTGAAAAAAGTGCTGATTTAATTGATATATCTTATTCAAAGGGATAAGTAATGGATGAAATTTCATCCCTAAATTATCCTCAAGTGTTTTTCATGTCAATATAAATGTTAATTCATGCATGTACATGTGTCACCCATGCACGTACACGTGGCACCTAGTAGCTCAAATTGATGACACCTCATTTTCACACTTCTTCATGAACAACAAGTATATATACCCCTTCTTTCACCCCATAGTGAACTTTTTCGAATCCCACCACATCCTTTATCTTATATATCGTGCATAGGGTCCTTGTATCGTTCAGGAGTGATGTGGTATCATGCATAGGCCTTGGGCATCGTCCATAGCAAGTTCATATCAGCCAAGTAGGGTGATATCGGCCTAGTGAGGTGATATCGGCCATAGTGGAGTGTTTTGACCACAGGTGAGGGAGATATCGGCCACAAGTGATGGCATATCGTGCATGAGTAGTGTGGTATCGTGAAAGGTGCTAAGGATCAAGAAGGAGCTCAATACTTAACCCTAAGGTGAGGCCATGATCATCTTCAACCTTGGATTGAAGCTTGATTTTAGGGTTATGATCTTCCTTTCTTTTCTTCTTCACCAATTGCTTATCCTTGGTGATTCCTTGTATATGAAGGAGTTTTGAATGAGCCTTGAACTTTTGATAAGTCATCTTCAACCTTAGGAACGTGGATCTTTGGAGCTTGGAGCTTTGAAGTTGTTCTTGAGGCGGGTTATATAACTTGAACTCTATCGTGTTATTATTCATCACCTAAATTGCTATACTTAATGATCTACTTTTAATTCCGAAATTTTATGAAATATTTGATGACATTATGAGTTCTAATAGTTTCGTAGACCTATTTCCATGAACTACAACAGTTATAACGAAGGTCTAGAGCTTCTAGAAGATGGTATCACCTTATAAAGTGATATCAGGTTCAATCACACAAGCAAGCACCTCTAACCCGATATGGTGATGCACCTACTTCACTAAAACGATATGGATATGATTTAATACTTTCTTGCACGATATGGTGGTGTAGTATACACCTCTTTCATGATATGAGGTCAAGAAAACACCTCAAAAATGATATTGGGCAAGCACACACCTCTTTGCCCAATATGGTGTGAAGCGCACACACCTCTTTGCCCGATATGGTGTGAAGCACACACACACACCTCTTTGCCCGATATGGTGTGAAGCACACATAAACCTCTAAAGTGATATGGTGGCCAAGCACACACCTCTTTGCCCGATATGGTGTGAATCATACACACACCTCAAAGTTATATGAAAGTACACATACACCTCAAACCCGATATGGAAGCATACATACACCTCAAGGTCGATATGGTAAGCACACATACACCTCTAGGTGATATGGGTAGTAAGTATACACCTTTAAATGGATATTGGGTTAATCATACACCTTTTGGACGATATGGTGTTGAGCACCTATCTCTAAAATGATATGGAGGGTAACCCAATACACTAGATGACAAGAGTGGCAAGGTGGTTAGTACCCTAGTACATGTGATGGCCAATACACTAAAGTAGGGTGTGGCCAATATCTTCAAGTGAGGTGAGGATGTTACACCCATGAAGGGTGAAGTTGATATACCATATGAATGGTAAGGTTGATACCTTAATGGGTAAGGGTATGAGGGATATGATGATGCCTAGATCGATATACACCTAACCCAATACATGTGTTCAACTTGACATACATGATTCAATCCGATGCACATTGTAAAGGTGAGGGTAAAACACTCTTAGGAGTGATGAGTCTAACACCAAGTAATGGTGTGGTTAATACCTTGTTAGGTGAAACACCTAAAGTGGTTGATAATTCTATATCAACAATGCCTTAACTCGAGATGAGACCATATCACTTTATGATTGGTGGGTAATTCAAGTGTTTGACTTATGGCCAATGAACTACAACATAAATGTGATGAGTTAGTGAATAAAGTATTAGGATGGGAAATACCCTAATACAAGATAAGTTGATGAACTTAAGAAAGTTAAAAGTGATGAGGGAAGTGATACATCAAGACATGATAAATATCATATCCAATATCTCAAGGTTGATACACCTTGATGCACCTCAAATCCAATATACTTGGATGAGTAATACATGAAGTGTGTCATGTTAATTGTTACATTGAGAGGTAATGAGTTTAATGCACTTTGATAAGTGTAGGCTAACATGCCTTGAGAAGGGTTAAGCCAAGTTAATAAAGTATGATGTAATCAATATCCTAGTCAGGATGAGAGAGAAACTCATACTTTATGTTGATAATCATTTAATGATAAATGATGAGAATAAATAAGTATGATTGAATACTTATGATATCAATGTATGCTCCTAGATGTGTGGAGCAATGAATTAGGGTTTGGATTAATAATATGAACATGAAACCCTATTCGACTATAAAGGGAAACCCTAACCCTAATGATGGGAAGGTTGCATTTCTCTTATTACATAAGGCTTGTGAGGCATGTTAAGTACTTGTATAACAAGTGTAATGATTAATGGTCTTGTGAGCCATATGAATAAGTTGTTGCCTAGTGAGAGGTGACAAGATGTGTAATGGCCTTGTGAGCCATATGAATAAGTTGTTGCCTAGTGAGAGGTGACAAGATGTGTAATGGCCTTGTGAGCCATATGGAATACTTATACAAAAAGTAAAATGAATACCTGGGTCTGAGGACCTAGAGGTAATGTTTATCTGTTATAGATATAACAATGTTGTGTGATGATCTAAGGGTTTGAATACCCAGAACTAGTAATCATGATAACGATGTGAAGGGATGAGAATTCCCAGTAATGTGATGAGGGACTGAGATCCCAAGTATCAGGTGTTTTAAAGATCTGAAAAGTACGTGATATATGTATTACACTTTTCTTTATAGCATTTGTTGTGATTAGTAATGATAACTTGTTTGATGCTAAAAGAATGATGTAATACATGTAATACATCATTAGGAACTATAAAACATTGCCCTGACCATAGATCCATCAGCATCAGGATTTGTTGAATGGTGAAATGGGTTCCCCGCGGCATAACCCGGAGTGCATACTTTTGAGTATGTGGGGGCGTAAATACGGACGGCCATGTGTGAGCCGATCCCCTTGCGAGCCCAAAATGAATGGGGATTTGGCTATATGTCATATCCTAGCTCGAGTGCGACTTCAATCGTAGACTCTAAGTTTAGCACAGTGAACTAGCCCGTGGCTCAAAGTATGGTGCTTGTGTCGCCATGACTCAGTAATTTCATAACTGGGGATGGTTTTTAGTAGATGTTTCCCCTAAGAGAGTGCATTTGACGTTGTATCTCTAAGTGAGGATGCCTACATACCCTGACACAGCTATTTGTAGCTGACACAAAATGTCCTGCTAAGCTTAAGTGGTCTCGTACTGACCGAGACAAGTGAGGTCATGGCAACTGACTCTCCCATTGACCTTGTATGGTACCAACTTGTGAGAAGTTTGTGGTCGGTTGGAGATGAACGGGGTATGCTTCATCTCCTCAGGGAATAAGCGTGATTGTTAAAATATGCTCAGTTGTGTAGCATATCTGCTTAAGGATCGAATACAAGAAATATTGTTTGATGCACAATTTAGTTATACATCTTAGTTGATATATGATATTTATGTTTCTTTACATTCCTTGCACAACAGATTGATGAATTATGACTCTACCATTGGTAGATACAATGTTATCCTTGAGAAAAGAGATTATCTTATTCTATTCATACAATGATTAATCATGTTTGTTAACATAAAAGAACCCCTGCTCAATTCTTATAATGTTTATCATCAATAATAATATGGTCGGCGGAGAGTTATATCTCTCGTTGGGACAATTGTCTCACCCTGTGGGATCCACAATTTTTTTTTGTTGGACAAGCACAAAGTGGTGAGATCTTTCTGTAGAGGAGGAACAACAGCTGAGGCAGCAGTGACAGCACAGGTTGAGTGTAATGTTTTTCGTGTCTTGTAAATAGAAGTCATATGTGTCGTATCTGTAATCTCAGGTCCTTGGAGTTGGTTCGTAATGGTTACATGAACAATCTGAGATTTTGGCGTGTATGCCTCGAGGTTTTATGTTGCTCCAGTATGTATTTTGATAGAGCAATTGTTATATGTTGTCTCGAGATGAGATGAAACAATGTTGTACAATGTAAATATGATATGTATGGGTTTTGGATCTTTTAGTAAGAGTTTTCTGAAAAAGGATCTCCTTGCAAAATGGTTTTAAATTTTAGTGATTTTTGTTAATCTGCTTATTATGTTTATTCTGCTTAATTAGTAACGATTTATTTGTCGGTTTGATGACGATCGTTTCAACTTCAACAACATCTAGAATGTCAAAGGTTTCTTTGAAGTGTTTGATAGAGGAGAAGGGTTCTTTCTGGTCAGGTTCGAAGACTTAGAAGATTTGAAGGTTGTCTTTGAAGGGGACTGGTATGTGAGGGATAGACCAGTCATATTTAAGAAATGGAAGTTCGGGGAGAAGCAAACCAAAGTCATTCTACCTGATGTCCCTATCTGGGTTAACATACGGAGGATGTCGATGGAGTTGTGGGACCAGAGGATGTTCAATAGAATCGGTTCATACATTGGCAATCTGGTGAAGATGGATGAGGCGATGAAGAACCTGCGAAGATTATATGTGGCTCGAATCCAAGTTCTGATGAATAAGGACACTGAGTATCCGAGAAGTATCACAATGAGGAGCGATGATGGAATCGAACATGTTATTGAACTTGAATATGAATGGATTCCTAATGTATGTAATCAATGCAGGTTCATGGGACATGATGAATGCATGCCTATAGATGAGGTTATTGTATAGAAAACCAAACCTACAAAGCCTGTTCAAGTTTGGGAACCGAAGAAGAGGAATGCAGGTAGTGTGTTTTAAAGAATTCCAATGGGGAATCTAAAGAATACTACTGAGTTCGTTATTGAGGAAGTAGAAGATGAAGTAGAAATTATGGAAGGTCTAGCTATTCAAATGCCTGAAGAATTGATTACTGAAGATGAGAATCTGTCCAAAAAAGTGAATGAAGGTATCGAATATAATCAGAAGCCTAGATGTAATCCCGATGATGAACATATCGGGTTTATCACTGATAAATGTGAAGTTATAAAAGAAGGGTCAAAACAATTGGTTTCCAAGGTTGGACCTGCAATGCCTATCCCTACTATCCTTGTTCCAAACGATTCTCCTGTCAGCGATGGAAGTTCGCAGGTGTGGCATCCAACTCTTAAAAATAGGATTAACTTAAGCGGAAGCGATCATTAACAACGGAATTACTGAAAATCACTAAAAATTAAAACTTTTACAAAGAGATTCATAAGTTGATAAATTCTTTCATAAAGAAACCAAAGTATTTCAAATACATGCTGGTTTACTAGTACATCTCTTATACCATCTCTTCTCAAGAGTTACAAACATCACCTGCCCTGTTGGGCTATACAAACGCAGTATAAAAATCTTGAGGCATCAAGCCAAAATCTCATATCAACATTAAACTAACTACTGACTCCTAGGACCTGAGAGTACAGAGACGACACATAGGACTCTCTATACACATGACATGACAACCGGTGTCTCCACCTGAGAATTCACTGTTGTCCTTGGTTCTGCTGTTGCTACTGTTCTTCCCTTACTGAAGGGTTTCTGCCTCTTCTGTGTCTACCTAAAAAGTTGAATCCCACGGGGGTGAGACAATTGAAAACTATCCCAGTGAGAGATATAACTCTCCGCCAAAAACAATATTATTGTAGCTAATGGAATTTAAATGAGCAGAGTTCATAAGTATTTAGCAGTAGTTAAATCAATGTATAAATAGATTTGAGCGGTAATCTCTATTCAAGTCCTTTCAGTTATATCTTGATAAATCAACATGTTACTTATCCAATGAGAAATGGAAGAGCATGAATAACATATGTCTGTTTAGAATCATACTATGCAAAGTAACATCAACCAATGATTCTCATATTTCAACTTTAAGCAAATATGCTACACGGCTGATTACATTTTACAAGCATACTTAATGCCCCGAGGAGATGAGGTATACCACTCATACTCCAACTGACCATTGCGAAATCGAAATTGGTACTATACATAGATCAATAGAAGAGCCAGATTTCCATGACCTCATCTTCCTCAGTCAGTGTGAGGATCAACTGTAGGATGTCTTATGTCTCTGCCAAATAGCTTTCTAGGTATACTGGCAACTTCACTATCAGAGTTATAGTGGCATGTTGTACTCTCTTCACAGTCGAGAGATGTCATATTTATCTCACATTGATTCAGCATTAAAATCATCGGGAGATTAATGGTACATCCATCCTGGCATGCTGGAGATTAGTGATACATCCATCCCGTCACATATAATGAAGGATTGAGGGATTTAATGTTTATCTCACATCAATTCCTCCATTAGGGCGTAAGGATATTCACACCCATAACCCCCACATACTCAAAAGTATGCCCTCTAGGAGTTCCCTTAGGAAAACCTGTTTCACCATCACCAAACTACTGCCGATGATGGATCTATGGTCAGGGCTCTCCATGATACTGTTTCACTTGGTTAATTAAGTACATTACAGTATTCTTTTAGCATCAAACATGTTTTCAGACATAAACCATTTTAACATTTGCTACAAAGAATGAATATTGTTTCTATCAAGTTCTTTTCAAAGCTTTGTTACATATTGGGATCTCAATCCCTTATCACATCAGGGTATTCTCATTCCTTATCATCTCATCATCATGATTATGAAACATGGGTATTCAAAACCCTCAAGTCATCATACACTTGTTACCAATTTATCAGGTAACTTCATGCCTTCAGGTTAACTGATCATTATAAACATGATAATTGCAGTGCAGGTATTTCACATGGCTCTTAAAGCCCAGAATTAAAACATGTTATGGCTCACAAGGCCCATAAGGAAAATTCAATATTAAAGCATTATAGCTCATACCTGGCTATATTCAAGATCTCATGAAACCTGCATAGTTAGTGCACATGATAGCAATTATATCAATTACCAATCAGTATTATGTATTGTAAGAGCATCCTCACTATTTCCTTATTAGAGCCAAGATTTCCCAATTTATATCAAATAGGAATACTTAATCTCATTACCAAGATTTGGGTTATGATTATCATCATATTACCCAAAGTTAGGGTTTCATACAAAATAACCCAAGACTACGGTTCCATACATCTTTATCCTATATCAGTATAGGTTTTTACATCAAAGAGTTACATACCAGTACATGGTATTACCTTGAATTAAAAGTTATATCACATTATTATGATTCCATTTTGACATCACCCTTATCTTGACATCACCCTCACTTAGGGTTTCATATGGATTTACCATTGATTAGGGTTCCACATGACATCATCCTCAATTAGGGTTTACTATTCACATTCAATCAGGATTTATTATTGAAGTACCCTGAATTAGGGTTTCTCATATCATTTCCCAAAATTAGGGTTTACTATTGCCATAGATTAGGATTTCACCTATCATTGCCCTCAACTAGGGTTACTTATCACCATGGATTAGGGTTTCACTATTCATTGCCCTCAACTAGGGTTACTCATGGATTAGGGTTTCACTATTCATTGCCCTCAACTAGGCTTAGGGCTCATTAAACTTATTAATTAGAGTTCATGATCTCTTAATCAAGGATCATACCCTAATTACACATTCATATATGTTGAGAGTGTTAAGACTTAACCATTACATGATAATTATTCATGTAAGAAGTTCTCTTTCTCTCTCATCCTTTTAGGATGATATCTACACCAGACTTGATTGTATTAGGTCAACTCAACTTGATTGAAAGACTGACACCATGTAGTATGTCATTGTTTCCTTGATCATAAAGATTAATCATTCATAAGGTATTAATCACCCTATCTTACTAAGGGTATAATTACCATAATCACCCTCGAATGGCATCATAAAATAATCAATTAAACAATTGACCTTTAAGCACTTTAATTGGTCATGCAGTATTAGGGTTAATTACTTCCAAACGGTCTTGGTCACTTAGACCCCAAATGGTCTTGACCAATCAAACCTCAAACGGTCTTGCATGGATAACCTTCAAACGGTCTAAGTCTAACAAATGAAACTATTTAGCAAAGTAGTTACTTGAAACTGTTTGCTAAAGTGAACCTTTGAAACCGTTTGCTAAAGTGAACCTTTGAAAACGTTTGGGCCTCAACCGGTTTGGGATCATTTGGTCCCAAACGGTCTTGAGACCGTTTGGTCCAAACCTCTTCAAAACCGAATGGACCAAAAAGGGTCTCAACCTCTCTAATCGATTTAGGGTTTCCAAGGTTAACTCCTTCATTAATTGAATCCATGTAATTATTCATCAATTGAACCTAGGCACCATGCTTAAAGTGAGATTAATGAATCATCCTTTGATTGATTAAATCTTCAATTGATCACCAATTAGGGTTTAGACCCAATTGAATTAGGTTTGAAATCGATGAACCTTCAATATTAGTCATTGTAAAACTATTTACTTTGAAATCATTGAACCACCATCCAAATTGGGTATGACTTGACCTCAAACGGTCTTGAGGTCATTAGGATGACTTCCAAACAGTCTTGAGACCGTTTTCTCCAATTATCATCAAAATTGGTGAAGTCTAATTAGGGTTTAGGTCATTGGATTGATAATCAAATCAGCAATTGATTGCATTACAATTTGGTATCTCTGGATCTTCAAATACCCAACCATACTCAACCATAGACCTCTAAACGGTCTTGGTTGACCTCCAAACAGTCTTGAGACCGTTTGGGTGATTCCCAAACGGTTTTGAAACCGTTTGGGTCAATCAACTCAAAGTTCTAAATCAAATAATTATAAATCAGCACTTAACCCGATTAGGGTTTGCTACTCGATGGACCTTCAACTAATGAACCCTTTGGAGTTAATCAACTAAACTTAATAGGTCATTGAACATCATCATTAGCATCAAATCTCCAAATGGTCAACCATGGTCAACTCTTCCAAACGGTTTGAAACCGTTTACTCCCAAACGGTTTGATGAAACCGTTTAAGTTCAAACGGTCTTGAGGAAACTGATTGAACACATTTGTTGAAACCGTTTGAAGTAGGATTTTCTTGGGAAAAGTGTCCAAGATGATGTCATCATCATCTTCCTTCGTTCATCCCAGAACTACAACCGTTTTCATGGAAATTACAACAATAAATCAAAGGAAGTTCAAAATAGAATAAGATGAATAACAAATCATGGAGAATTGAATGCAATATCAATGTTTAAGGGTTTAAGTTATATAACCCACCTTATAATATGATTACAAGCTCCAATATCCATGAATCCAATGGTAGATGAAGCTTTAACAAATGCCCAAGGTCCGTTCTCAAGCTTTTTAGATTAAAGGATTGGCTAGAATTGAAGAGGGGGTGAAATAGAGAAGAATTATGCATTGTTTTGTGATTTTCACCATGAAATCGAGGTGAAAGAAGATCAAGGACTTACCAACATGTTGGGGGTCGTCCTCCAGATGCTCCTATCTCCTTTGGTCGGTTTTCAAGCAAGAAGAGAAAAGGAATTCCCAAAAAGATCCTTAAGTGGGTAGGAAATAAGATATGTATAAGGGAATTCCAAGGAAAGAGAAAATGGAATTAATTCCTTTAATTCCCAAAATTAGTGCCGCATCTTCCCCTCCATTCCTTGGCCACGAAGCCACCTTCATTCACTTGCAAAACTTCTTCATTATCCAATGATTAAAAGAAAAGGAATTAAGCACCTTAAACATATTATACTAATATCCCCTTTTTAGTGGATATTACTTTTTCCTTTAATAATGGGAGTGAGTTATCCATTCCCTTTGATACTTTCGTTGCCTTTACACGGCACAAAGAAATTCCAACCTTTGCAAACTCATCCCTCAACTTTTGGTTGAAGGAATCTTCAATTAATATAATTCTTTTTGCATTAATTTAAAGTAAAGTTCCTTTTATTCTTAAATCTTGATTATTTTAATGCTAAGATTCTCTCTCCTCCAATACAACTCAAATGAGGCGCCCCTCCCATTTTATTTTCTCTACTTGATGCCAAGAAACATGGGGGACCCTCTAGAAGTGGTATTTTTCATGTTGAACCCTAGGTTTTGGGTAAATTGCGCATTACACCAAAACTAGGTTTTAATGCACAAGGATTGTTCCGCAAGCTCTATCTTTGTGCTCAAGCTTGTGGAAACCATACCACCGCATCATTCTCACTCTTATGATGCTTCAACATCTGAGGAAAATTTTATCATGTACAATTTGCAAGTTAACCCCTCAACTTGGGTAATTTGCACTTTAGTCCAAAACAAACAAAAAATTGATTTCAACAATATTCAAAAAGGACTAAAACTGAAATATAAGTTCCTCTTGTGCCTTAATTACTTTTCAGGAATTAAGAGCAAGCATATAATCAACTTTATTTAAACAAAACATCTAGGGTTAGAGTATAACCCAGGTCAGGGATGTTACAAATTATCCACCCCTTACAAGGATTTCGTCCCCGAAATCATAAACAAAACATTTTAAGAGAAAAGAGTAGGGTATTTCCTCCTCATCTCTTCCTCTAGTTCCCATGTAGCTTCTTCAATGCCATGGTGATTCCAGAGGACTTTTATAAGACAGATGTCTTTCTTTTTCAGCTTTTTAATTCTTTTATCAAGGATCGTTACAGGTCCTTCAACATATGATATGTCATCATTTAATTCTACCTCCATAGGTTGTAGAACTAATTTAGTGTCAGGATGACACTTCCTCAACATGGAGATGTGGAATACTGGGTGCAACTTATGCAACTTAGGTGGTAACTCCAGCTTATATGCTACCTTTCCAATCCGTTCAATGATTGGATAAGGCCCCATAAATCTAGAAGCTAACTTTCCTTTCCTTCCAAATCTAAGAACTCCTTTCCAAGGTGAGACCTTGAGATATACTCTGTTTCCAACTTGGAATTCTAAAGGTCTTCACCGTTTGTCGGTGTATGATTTCTATCTATCCTGTGCAGTCTTTAACAGTTGTTGTATTACTTTAATCTTTTCCATTGTCTGGTGCACTAGCTCAGGACCCAAAAGTTGATTTTCTCCAGTTTCGTACCAACATAAAGGAGATCTACATCGTCTACCATATAATGCTTCATATGGTGCCATGTCAATATTGTGCTGATAACTATTATTATAAGCAAATTCTATCAAGCTCAAGTGTAGATCCCAACTTCCTACAAACTGTAGGACACATGCTCTAAGCAAGTCCTCTAAAGTTTGTATGGTCCTTTTAGATTGTCCATCTGTCTGAGGGTGAAAGGTTTTACTAAACCTTAATTGCGTACCCAAAGCTTTATGAAGTCATTCCCAAAAATGACTCGTGAACTGGGGACCTCTATCAGAAATGATAATGGCTGGAACCCCGTGCAACCACACTATCTCATCTACATATGACTGTGCCAGCTTCTCAGCAGTGTAGGTTGTTTTGATAGGTAAGAAATGTGTTGTCTTTGTCAACCTATCAACTATCACCCATATGGAATCATGACCTTTGGTTGTTCTAGGCAGACCAACCACAAAGTCCATGGTTACATGATCCCACTTCCACTATGGTATAGGCAAAGGTTGCATTGTTCTTGCAGGCTTCTGATGTTCAGTTTTAACTTGTTGACACACTGGACATCACATAACAAACTCAGCTACACCTTTCTTCAGTCCAGGCCACCAATATATGTATTTTAAGTTATGATACATCTTGGTTCTCCCTGGATGCATAGCATACATCAAAGAATGAGCTTCTTCCATAACTAACTTTCTCAAGTCATTGGCATCAGGTACTACCATCCTACCATGGTAACAAACTACCTAATCATCTGAATCATGGAAACTATCTTGCTTCTCACTACCATACTCTGACGTAATCTGTTGAACTACAGCATCAGCTTGTTGTGCTTCTTTAATCTACTGTCTCAGAGTTGGTTTTATGTGCATCTCAGCTAACAACCCAGCTAGCAATGATACTTTAAACTGTACATTGTTTTGCCTCAAGGATATAAACATATCCCTCTTAGAACACACTAAGGAATTCAGCTGTGTTTTATCTAAGGCTGGTGTTTCTGATTTTCTACTTAGTGCATCAACAACCACATTGGCTTTCCCTAGATGATAATCAATTGTACAATCACAATCATAGTCCTTGATTAACTCCATCTAGCAGTGTTGCCTCATGTTTAGCTCATGCTGAGAAAAGATGTATTTTAAATTCTTATGGTCAGTAAAAATCTGGAATGTCTCTCCGTAGAGATAATTTCTCCAGATCTTCAAAGCATGGACCACATCAGCTAGCTCTAGATCATGTGTTGGATAATTCTCCTCGTGTTTCTTAAGCTATCGAGAAGCGAAGGAAATCACTTGCTTATCCTGCATCAACACACATCCTAAGACATTCTTAGATGCATCACAGAAAACTATGTACCCCTTTCCCTACTCATGTAGCACCAACACAGGTGCACTTGTCAGCCTTTCTTTCAACAACTGAAAAGATTGTTGACATTTGTCATTCCAGACAAACGGAACTTCCTTCCTTGTCAACTTGGTTAGGGGTAAAGCTATAGAACTGAAGTTCTTAATGAACCTCCTATAATATCCTGCCAACCCTAAGAAACTACGTATCTCTATTGGTGTTTTTGGCTATTCCCGTTGTAGGACAAATTCTACCTTCTTAGGATCAACACGTATACCTGAGGCAGATATTACGTGTCCAAGAAAAGAAACTTCCGGTAACCAGAACTCACATTTGCTAAACTTAGCATACAGTTTATGCTCTCTTAGCAAAGTTAGAGCCTGACGGAGATGCTGCTCATGATGTTGAGCATCTCTATTGTATATCAAGATGTCATCTATGAAGACTACTACACACAAATCGAGAAAAGGTCAAAAGATTCTATTCATAAGTTCTATAAATGCAGGTGGTGCATTAGTTAGTCCAAATGACATAACTATGAACTCATAGTGACCATACCTGGTCCTAAAGGCAGATTTAGGTATGTCACTCTCCTTGATACGCAACTGATGATATCCCGATCTTAAGTATATTTTAGAGAATATAGTTGCACCACACAACTGATCAAATAAGTCATCAATCCTTGGCAGAGGATACTTGTTCTTTATAGTTACTTTATTCAGTTGTCTGTAATCAATGCACAACCGCATCGATCCGTCTTTCTTCTTAACAAAGAGGACCAAAGCACCCCATGGTGAAGTACTCGGTCGGATAAAACCCTTCTCAAGCAACTCCTACAGTTGCTTCTTAAGATCTACCATCTCAGCAGGCGCCATCCTATACGGTGTTTGTGCTATAGGTTGCGTGCCCGGAACTAGATTAATTTCAAAATCAATCTCTCGGGGTGGAGGTACACCTAGAAGTTCTTCAGGAAACACATCTTCAAATTCCCTGACTATAGGAACTTCAGAAGGATTAAAACTCTCCATGGTGGTATCTACCACATGTGCTAAGAAAGAAAAACATCCTTGCCTCATCAACTTCTCAGCTACCATAGCTGAGACAAGACAGGTTGGAAGAATCTTTCTGTCTCCTTGAAAGATCCATGTGTCACTATCATATGTGAACACAGCTTGCTTGGACTCACAATCCAAGACAACCTTGTACTTTTCTAGGGTGTCCATTCTGAGAATTATATCAAACCCATGCATCTCAAGTGGTATAAGATCCACTTGAATGCGATGTTAAGAAAAGAAAAGAGTGCAGGAAGAACACACCTCCCGCAACACTGCAGATCCCATCAAAGGAGTTTCTAACCTCAAACTCTCTACCCTATGACCAACTATCATATTGCAGCCAAGAATCACTCTTTTAGTGATGAAAGAATGTGTAGCACCATGATCAATTAAAACAGATACAACGCAGGATATAGACATATCAGAGTAAAATAGTTCCATCAAACCTGCTACAACCCTAGGGTTGATGACTGCATCAGGCTGATTCATCGCATAGAATCTCGATGTCACCTCTGGTTGACTCGGTGCTTGATTGCTGGGTGTTGATGATCCAGCTTGGGACACTTGTCCACGTCCTCTAGCTCCACTTGGAAACTGTCACCTCTGAGAGCCTTGCTGACTCTGCCTTTGAGGTTGAGTCACACTTGCCTCTTTGGCTCGACAATCCTTCATCAGATGCCCCATCTTTATGCATATAAAGCATCCTCTGTTCCCTGGCTGAGGTCTGGATGGTCCTATTACCGATACTGATGCTAATCTATGGGCTCTTTCTGGAGGTAAACTATGGCCTCTACCCCTATTAGACGTCCATTGTGTCTGGGTATTGAACCTTGGTGGTGTTATTGGTGCAGAAAACCTCGTTTTCTTAAAGCTTTTGGATCCTTGTCCATGAAACTAAGGATACACTTTCTTACTCATATTCTATCTCTTCTCTGTCACAGACCTCTCTATTCATTTGACAGACTCTACAAAGATAGCAAACCTCTCCATGTTCTCTAATGCAGACACATGAGTGGTCAAATCGGCGTTCAACCCTTTCTCAAAACACCGGATCCTCTCTTCATATGTAGCTGCCATATGCGGACAGAACCGCAAAAGCTCCATGAACTTATCCTCATACTCACTAATGTTCATTGGTCCTTGTCTTAATCTCTCAAACTAAGAGATCTTCTCATCTAAAAATGTCTTAGTAAATTATCTATTGACAAATTCTCATTAGAATACTTCCCATTCGATATGCACACCTGGCCTTTTTCCATCCTCTATGGTCCACCAGTGACTAGCACTCCCCTTAAGAAGGTATACAACATGTCTAACCTTCTCAGCTTCTGGGATGTTAAGGATTCTAAAAGCCTTCTCCAGCTCAGTTAGCCACATGTCAGCATCTGCTGGGTCAGCAGTACCAGCATATTATGTGGCTCCAACCCGATGGAGTCTCTCAAACATCTTGTCGGCTCCATGTCCTTCAGGATGGGTAGGTGCCCTATGTGCAGGTAATGGCATCCTATCCGTCATATGAGTCATAGCTGCTATAAACTGTCCAAACATAGCTTGGAAGGTTGGGTTCCCCATATCTGCTTGATTGAACTGGGGTTGTTCAGGTACGGGCTCCTCCCTATCATGGTCTCTTGCACCTCCTCCTGGTGCAGCAATGCTGCTCTCAACAACATGTTCATCGTGTGATCCAGACATCTTTAGTCTTTCTTCTCCTCCTATATGAGCAGAAGACACTATCAGATAATTTGGAAGACACTAGAACAAACTCAACAACCTTAATCCTATGTCTCCGTAGACTCAATGAACCTAGAGCTCTGATACCACTAAATTGTGGCATCCAACTCTTAAAAACAGTATTAACTTAAGCGGAAGCAATCATTAACAGTGGAATTACTGAAAATCACTAAAAATTAAAACTTTTATAAAGAGATTCATAAGTTGATAAATTCTTTCATAAAGAAACCAAAGTATTTCAAATACATGCTGGTTTACTAGTACATCTCTTGTACCATCTCTTCTCGAGAGTTACAAACATCAGCTGCCCTGTTGGGCTATACAAAGGCAGTATAAAAATCTTGAGGCATCAAGCTAAAATATCAGATCAACATTAAACTAACTATTGACTCCTAGGACCTGAGAGTACAGAGACGACACATAGGACTCTCTATACACATGACATGACAACCGATGTCTCCACCTGAGAATTCACTGTTGTCCTTGGTTCTGCTGATGCTGCTGCTCTTCCCTTACTGAAGGGTTTCTGCCTCTTCTGCGTCTACCTAAAAAGTTGAATCCCACGGGGGTGATACAATTGAAAATTGTCCCAGCGAGAGATATAACTCTCCGCCGGAAACATTATTATTGTAGCTAATGGAATTTAAATGAGCAGAAGATTCATAAGTATTTAACAGTAGTTAAATCAATGTATAAACAGATTTGAGCGGTAATCTCTATTCAAGTCCTTTCAGTTATATCTTGATAAATCAGCAGGTTACTTATCCAATCAGAAATGGAATAGCATGAATAACATATGTCTGTTTAGAATCATACTATGCAAAGTAACATCAACCAATGATTCTCATATTTCAACCTTAAGCAAATATGCTACACGACTGATTACATTTTACAAGCATACTTAATGCCCTGAGGAGATGAGGTATACCGCTCATACTCCAACCGACCATTGCAAAATCAAAATCGATACCATACATAGGTCAATAGAAGAGTCGGATTTCCATGACCTCATCTTCCTCAGTCAGTGTGAGGATCAACTGTAGGACATCTTGTGTCTCTGCCAAATAGCTTTCCAGGTATACTAGCAACTTCGCTATCAGAGTTACAGTGGCATGTTGTACTCTCTTCTCAATCGAGAGATATCATATTTATCTCACATCGATTCGACATTAAAATCATTAGGAGATTAATGGTACATCCATCCCGGCATTCGAGAGATTAGTGATACATCCATACCGTCACATATAATGAAGGATTGATGGATTTAATGTTTATCTCACATCAATTCCTCCATTAGGGCATAAGGATATTCATGCCCATAACCCCCACATACTCAAAAGTATGCCCTCCAGGAGTTCCCTTAGGAAAACTTGTTTCGCCATCACCAAACTACTGACGATGATGGATCTATGGTCAGGGCTCTACATGATACTGTTTCACTTGGTTAATTAAGTACATTATAGTATTCTTTTAGCATCAAACATGTTTTTAGATATAAAACATTATAACATTTGCTACAAAGAATGAATATTGTTTCTATCAAGCTCTTTCAAAGCTTTGTTACATATTGGGATCTCAATCCCTTATCACATTAGGGTATTCTCATTCCTTATCATCTCATCATCATGATTATGAAACATGGGTATTCAAAACCCTCAGGTCATCAAATGCTTGTTACCAATTTATTAGGTAACTTCATGCCTTCAGGTTAACTGATCATTATAAACATGATAATTGCAGTGCAGGTATTTCACATGGCTCTTAAAGCCCAGAATTACAGCATGTTATGGCTCACAAGGCCCATAAGGCAAATTCAATATTAAAGCATTATAGCTCATACTTGGCTATATTCACCATCTCATGAAACCTGCATAGTTAGTGCACATGATAACAATTATATCAATTACCAATCAATACTATGTATTGTAAGAGCATCATCACTATTTCCTTATTAGAGCTAAGATTTCCCAATTTATATCAAATAGGAATACTTAATATCATTACCCAGAATTGGGTTATAATTATCATCATATTACCCAAAGTTAGGGTTTCATACAAAATAACCCAAGATTTGGGTTCCATACATCTTTATCCTATATCAGTATAGGGTTTCACATCAAAGAGTTACATACCAGTACATGGTATTACCTTGAATTAAAAGTTATATCACATTATTATGATTCCATTTTGACATAACCCTTGTCTTGACATCACCCTCACTTAGGGTTTCATATGGCTTTACCCTTGATTAGGGTTCCACATGACATCATCCTCAATTAGGGTTTACTATTCGCATTCAATCATGATTTATTATTGAAGTATCCTGAATTAGGGTTTCTCATATCATTTCCCTAAATTAGGGTTTACTATTACCATAGATTAGGATTTCACCTATCATTGCCCTCAACTAGGGTTACTTATCACCATGTATTAGGGTTTCACTATTCATTGCCCTCAACTAGGGTTACTCATGGATTAGGGTTTCACTATTCATTGCCCTCAACTAGGCTTAAGGCTCATTAACCTTATTAATTAGGGTTCATGATCTCTTAATCAAGGATCATACCCTAATTACACATTCATATATGTTGAGAGTGTTAAGACTTAACCATTACATGATAATTATTCATGTAAGAAGTTCTCTTTCTCTCTCATCCTTTTAGGACGATATCTACACCAGACTTGATTGTATTAGGTCAACTCAACTTGATTGAAAGATTGACACCATGTAGTATGGCATTGCTTCCTTGATCATAAAGATTAATCATTCATAAGGCATTAATCACCCTATCTTACTAAGGGTATAATTACCATAATCACCCTCGGATGGCATCATAAAATAATCAATTAAACAATTGACCTTTAAGCACTTTAATTGTTCATGCGGTTTTAGGGTTAATTACTTCCAAACGGTCTTGGTCACTTAGACCCCAAACGGTCTTGACCAATCAGACCTCAAACGGTCTTGCATGGATAACCTTCAAACGGTCTAAGTCTAACAAATGAAACCGTTTAGCAAAGTAGTTACTTGAAACTGCTTGCTAAAGTGAACCTTTGAAACTGTTTGCTAAAGTGAACCTTTGAAATAGTTTTCTAAAGTGAACCTTTAAAAATGTTTGGGCCTCAACCGGTTTGAGACCGTTTGGTCCAAACCTCCTCAAAACCGAATGGACCAAAAAGGGTCTCAATCTCTCTAATCGGTTTAGGGTTTCCAAGGTTAACTCCTTCATTAATTGAATCCATGTAATTATTCATCAATTGAACCTAGGCACCATGCTTCAAGTGAGATTAATGAATCATCCTTTGATTGATTAAATCTTCAAGTGATCACCAATTAGGGTTTAGACCCAATTGAATTAGGGTTGAAATCGATGAACCTTCAATATTAGTCATTGTAAAACTATTTACTTTGAAATCATTGAACCACCATACAAATTGGGTATGAATTGATCTCAAACGGTATTGAGGTCATTTGGATGACCTCCAAACGGTCTTGAGACCGTTTGCTTCAATTATCATCAAAATTGGTGAAGTCTAATTAGGGTTTAGGTCATTGGATTGATTATCAAATCAGCAATTGATTGCATTACAATTTGGTATCTCTGGATCTTCAAATACCCAACCATACTCAACCCTAGACCTCCAAACGTTCACGATTGACCTCCAAATGGTCTTGAGACCATTTGGGTGATTCACGAACGATTTTGAAACTGTTTGGGTCTATCAACCCAAAGTTCTAAATCAAATAATTATAAAATCAGCACTTAACCCGATTAGGGTTTGCTACTTGATGGACCTTCAACTAATGAACCCTTTGGAGTTAATCAACTAAACTTAATAGGTCATTGACCATCATCATTAGCATCAAATATCCAAATGGTCAACCATGGTCAACTCTTCCAAACGGTTTGATGAAACCGTTTAAGTTCAAACGGTCTTGAGGAAATCGATTGAACACATTTGTTGAAACCATTTGAAGTAGGATTTTCTTGGGAAAAGTGTCCAAGATGATGTCATCATCATCTTCCTTCGTTCATCCAAGAACTACATCCATTTTCATGGAAATTACAACAATAAATCAAAGGAAGTTCAAAATAGAATAAGATGAATAACAAATCATGGAGAATTGAATGCAATATCAATGTTTAAGGGTTTAAGTTATATAACCCGCCTTCTAATCTGATTCTAAGCTCCAAGATCCATGACTCCAATGGTATATGAAGCTTTAACAACTTCCCAAGGTCCATTCTCAAGCTTTTTAGATGAAAGGATTGGCTAGGATTGAAGAGGGAGTGAAATAGAGAAGAATTATGCATTATTTTATGATTTTCACCATGAAATCGAGGTGAAAGAAGATCAAGGACTTACCAACAGGTTGGGGGTAGTACTCCAGCTGCTCCTAGCTCCTTTGGTCGGTTTGCAATCAAGAAGAGAAAAGGAATTCCGAAAAAGATCCTTAAGTGGGTAGGAAATAAGATATGTATAAGGGAATTCCAAGGAAAGAGAAAATGGAATTAATTCCTTTAATTTCCAAAATTAGTGCCGCCTCTTCCCCTCCATTCCTTGGCCACGAAGCCACCTTCATTCACTTGCAAAACTTATTCATTATCCAAGGATTAAAAGAAAAGGAATTAAGCACCTTAAACATATTATACTAATATCCCCTTTTTAGTGGATATCACTTTTATAATGGGAGTGAGTTATCCATTCCCTTTGATATTTTCGTTGCCTTTACAAGGCACAAAGAACGTCCAACCCTTTGAAAACTCATCCCTCAACTTTTGGTTGAAGGGCTCTTCAATTAATATAATTCTTTTTGCATTAAATTAAAGTAAAGTTCCTTTTATTCTTAACTCTTGATTATTTTAATACCAAGATTCTCTCTCCTCCAATACAACTCAAATGAGGCGCCCCTCCCATTTTATTTTCTCTAATTGATGCCCAGAAACATGGGGGACCCTCTAGAAGTGGTATTTTGCATGTTGAACCCTAGGTTTTGGGTAAATTGCGCATTACACTAAAACTAGGTTTTAATGTACAAGGATTGTTCAGCAAGCTCTATCTTGGTGCTCAAGCTTGTAGAAACCATACCACTGCATCATACTCACTCTTATGATGATTCAACATCTGAGGAACATTTTATCATGTACAATTTGCAAGTTAACCCCTCAACTTGGGTAATTTGCACTTTAGTCCAAAACAAACAAAACATTGATTTCAACAATATTCAAGAAGGACTAAAACTGAAATATAAGTTCCTCTTGGGCCTTAATTACTTTTCAGGAATTAAGAGCAAGCATCTAATCAACTTTATTTAAACAAAACATCCAGGGTTAGAGTATAACCCAGGTCAGGGATGTTACAACAGGCATCGTCTAGTTCAGTGAAGTTAAAAGCAAGAAGCATCAGTCAAAATGAACCACCTAGGTGTCAAGCCAAGTTGAATATAGGTATTAGAATTGAAAATATGAAAACTGCCCCCACTTCAAGGGAATTGGATTTAATCTTTGAATGTACTAAGGCTTCCAGTTCAACAGCCGAGGTTATTAAATGAGTGTATCATGTGCCATATCCTCTTGGAATGTTAGGGGTATTAGTAATAAACTCCTAAGTATTCAAGAGGATGTGAGAAGGTCAAACTTTGATGTGTTTGTCCTTGTGGAGACGAAGCTTAGAAGTAAGAAGATTGAGAAGGTTATTAGGAAGTACTTTGGTGATTACAATTGGATTTCTAATAGTAACTCTCATGTGTTGAGTCGTATTGTTGTTCTTTGGAAGGAGGAAAACTATAAAATCATCAAGATGGTCAAATCTGATCAGACCGTTCATTTCTATTTGGAGAAGGATGATATTACTCTCAATGTTACTGCTATTTATGGGCATAACGATGATTATGATAGAGAAAGCCTTTGGAGCAACTTGGAGCATAGTAACTTGATGAAATTAGGACCGTGGGTTATTCTTGGGGACTTTAATGTTGTTAGGAAAAATGATGAAAAGATTGGTTTACAACCACCCTCCACAAAAAATATGGAGGATTTTAATGATTTCATGTTGGACACTGGTATGTTGGAGATGGACCTCCTTGGACCCCGTTTTACTTGGAATAATCATCAAGATGGTGATGAATTTATTGCTACCAAGATTGACAAAATCTTATATAACATGGAGTTTCAATCTAAGCATGATGAGTTTCATGGGGAAGTTATTACCAATACTATTAGTGATCACAATAGGATCATGCTTGTTATTGGGAAGCCTCGAAAATATAATACTCCTTTTCAGTTTATTAACAGTTGGGCTGATCATGGTGATTTTTAGAGAATTTTAGTTGAAAGTTGGAAGATGGAGGTGGATGGTCATGCCATGTACATGTTATACAGGAAGCTAGAAAACATAAAAAAGAATTTAATGGATTGGAACAAGAAGGCATTTGGAAATATAATGGATAAGGCTGCTATGGCAAAGTTTAATGCTCTTGAAGCCTAGAAGGATGCAGACATGAATCCTAATGATGATACTTTAAGATCTAATGCCAACATTTTGAGAAAAGAAGCTAGAGAGGCTTCGATCAGAGAGGAAGCCTTGTATAGACAAAAATCTAGAACCTTTTGGTTAAAGGAAGGTAACATGAATACGAAGTTCTTTTATTCTTCTTTGAAGACTAGAAGGCTCAAGAATTATATTAACTACCTTAATATTAATGGGGAGGTTTTGAGAGATCATAATGTGATTAAGGAAGCCATTGCCAATTTTTATGAAGACATCTTTTACAAGGATAATTTTGGTGAGGCTTGGTAGGGAGCTTGGAATGGACCTAAGATTAATCAAAAGCAAAATGAGATGTTAACTAGGCCTATTACAAGAAAGGAACTTGAGGTTGTTATAGATGAGTTAAATGTGAAAAAAAGTCCAGGGCCTGACGGATTTAATGGCTATTTCTATAAGGTTGCTTGGAGGATTATTGGGGATGACATTTATAATGTTGTCAAGGAGTTTTTTATCAATAGAAATTTACTGAAGGAGGCAAATAAGACTTATCTCACCTTGCTTCCAAAGGGTTCTGATAATTCATTGATATCAAACTGGAGGCCCATTTCTCTTTCCAACATCATCTATAAGTTTATTTTGAATCCTCTCCAAAAGGCTATAGATTTGTCTACCTTTCATTATAGATAATAACTAGTGTGCTTTTGTCAAAGGTAGATGCATAAAAGATGCTACTCTTCTGACGAATGAGATTATTAGTGATATTATGAAGAAAAATGGGAGGAATATGTGTATTCAGGCTAATATATCTAAGGCCTACGACTCTGTCGGTTAAAGATACATGTTTTCTATTATGTGCAAAATGGGATTTGCTTACAAATGGATTCGTTGGATTGAAGTGATTCTCAAAACAACCTCTTATCAGGTTCTGGTTAATGGTGAAAAAACTAAGACCATCTTTCCTTCAAAAGGGGTCAGGCAAGGTGACCCCATTGCTCCTTATCTATTCACTATTGCTATGTAGGGTTTATCTGAATTGATCAAGAATGATATTAGTTATAGTCATATTAAAGCGTCTAGCAATGTGAGTTGCTCCCATTTGATTTTTGCAGATGATTTGATGTTGTTCTCTAAAGCTGACAGGGACAAGGCTGTGGGCATCAAGTGCTTATTGGATCAATTTGGATCTATGTCAGGTTTATGTGTGAATAAAAACAAAAGTATGATTCTTATGAACATGAACAAGGAGGCTGATAATATTTCTAAAGTCTTGGGTATAAAGATTGGTAATTTGGATCACACTAAATATCTTGGGATGCCTTTATTTTCTGGAAAGCTGAACAAAAAGCATTGTGAAAGGCTTGTGGATAAAATTAAGAGGAGGATGGAAGGATGGAAAGAAAAAATGTTGTCATTTGCAGGAAGAGATGAGCTAGTAAAGTTGACTCTCTCTACCATGCACCTCTATTGGGCTATGTCCTTTCCTATCCCTATATCTACTCTTGATGAGATAGATAGGATTTGCAGGTGTTTTATTTGGGGCAGATCTGATAAGAAGGAAAATATACATATGTTGAAATGGGACGTTATCACATTACCTAAGATTGAAGGGGGTCTTGGCATAAGAAAAAGTAAAGAAGTGGTTGATGCTTGTCTTGTTATTAATGCTTGGGACATTGTTAGAAAAAAAGATTCATTGTGGGTCAAGTGGATTAATGAGAAATACCTAAGAAAGGACACTTATTGGAGCATAGACAGTTCAGCAAACTTTTCATGGATGTTTAATTGTGTCATTCGTAAAAAAGATATCCTCCTCAAGTTTTTTGAGACTAGAATTGGAAATGGAAAGCTTGTTGACATCTGGGGTGACCCGTGGCTTAATGTTAAATTCTTCCATGAGATTTTTTGAAGAACATTTCTATAAGAGTTGGGATTCCAAAGGGTGTTAAAGTGAACTCTATTATTAAAGATGGTAAGTGGAGTATCAAAGAGTCTAGATGCTCTCATATGATTAGCTAAATGAAGTTCATATTAATAGTGATAAGGAGGATAGGTTCCTCATGAAGGGTCTATGTGAGGTTAAGTTTAAGGACGTTTGGAACCTGATTAGAACTAAAGAGGATGAGAATATGATTTTTGATTGGCTTTGGAAGACAAAGAGTAGTATGAATGCTAAAATTCACATATGGAAGGCCATTCATAATAAACTCCCTACCACTGACTATTCGAGAAGAAGAGGGATTCCTATCACGTCTATTTGCTTCTTATGTATGAATGATTATGAGGACACTTTTCATATTTATTTCAAGTGCAAGGTTGTGAATGACTTATGGAAATGTGCTTTGAACAACAATATGATTGATAGTATTCCGGACAGTTGGGATAGTGTTGGTAAGATGAAAGGTTTGAAGGCAGGTGTTACCATTCCTACTATGCTTTACCATACATGGCTTTAAAGGAATAGGACAGTTCATGATAATACCTATAAGAATATGATTACCCTCTAGAAGATCATTGAGTATGATATCAAGATTCTTATTGAATGATTTCTTATTGTTCCTTCTGTGTTTGGTTTCTTAGGTATCTTCCCTGGTTATCTTATGTTTTGTCTGGTGAAGATCGAGTTGTTTGCTCCCCTCTCCCAGGGTTTGTTTTTGGTTTGATATATGCCCTCTGGGTGGTTGCTTTGGAGCCTTGTTTCATGTGGATCTAGTGATGGTCGAGGTATTTTGCTCCCCTCTCCCAGTTTTCTTGATGATGCTCCTGTGGTGTGGTTCTCTGTCTCTTGTTCTTGGTTTTGGATGCTATCTGTTGACTCCTGTCTGGTCTGCTAGAAGTTGCTGGTTGGTGAGATGTGTGTTGATATGGGTCCTGGTGATGGTTGAGTCCCCTATTTTAGGGTGTTGTCGCTCCCCTCTCACCATTTTGGTCTGCCATAATCTTTTGGTGGGTTTGTTGGCATCTCTCAGGTATGCTTTGATGTTTTAGTAATGGTTGAGTCCCCATCTTTGGGTGATGATGCTCCCCTCTCACTGGGTTTTGAGTTGGATGGATATTTTTTGAAGGGTGTTGATGGTATGGAATATGTTGAGTGCTGAGGCATGTAGTGTTAGGTGGATGGTAGCCTACCTGCTTGTTGATGCTAAGTATGTTCGATTTGGTGAAGCATTTTTTGGTTGTTGATGATATGGTTTCCCTTGGGCTTCCCTGGTGTTTCTATTTTTTTTGAAGAAGGTTTGTTAAACCTGCCAAAGCTGTTCAATATCTCCTTCAGATGGTTTATGGTTCTTGATCGAGAACCTGTTGATAGTCTGTTTGATGGGTTGGATTGATGGATTATTGAAGCTTCCTTGTTCTTTCATTATGGTATCTAGTGGTTTGGCTGAGTTTGGTTGGTTTTGATGATATGAATATATGTATGGGCTTCTATGGTGTTTCCTGAGTTTTGAAGGTGGTCTTATCTTTCTAGCAAGGTTGCTTGAGTTTTTTTTCATCTGGTGGTTTTTTTGGCATCATTCTGGTATGCTTTGATGTTTTGGTGATGGTTGAGTCCCCATCCGGTTGGGTGATGATGCTCCCCTCTCACCGGGTTTCAAGTTAGATGGATATCTTTGAAGGTGTTGAAGGTCTGGATTATGTTGAGTGATGTTGTATGCGGGGTTGGTAGCCTGCTAGTTGATGCTAGCTTTCTGGTTTGCTCTGGAGTTCTGGTGATGGTTGAGTCCCCTTATGGGTGTTGATGCTCCCCTCTCACCGGTGATGGATGAAGGTTTTTGCTGGAAGATGGTGTTTAGAGCTTGGGAGAGTTTGTCAGGTTTTGTTCTTCTGAGACATCTTGGTTGGGTGTTTTTTCTGGCTATGTTTTTGGGCCGGTTCAAATATGTTTGTATGGTTTAAATCTTTTGGGCTTTAGTTCTTGAGGTGCTTTGAGGGGATGGGGTGTACCCATGAACAGTTTGGGAAGGGTGTGCTCTCTTTTACCTTGATCCTGAAGTGATTTATTCTTTACCCTAGTTTTAGTTCCCTGAAGTTTTTGGTTGATATCCTTTTGGGTCCCGCTTGGTGTTCTTCTGTTGATTCTTTGGCAGTAGGCTAGGTTCCTCTGCTCTTTCAACATTCTTTTGTATTTAGCCTCTTTACAGGTTTTGGTTAGCTATCCTCAGTTTTTTAGGGTAGCAAGCATTATACAGACACTAAAGAGAAAATACAAAAAAAGCAACACAAGTTTTTACCAACCAAAATTTTTTTGGTGATCAACCGTTGATTTCTCTTGGTGTTGCAGGTAGAGTGGAAGAATTTTGTGTTCCTATCTCCCTCCTTCAACCATTTGATTTTGCTTTTTTGTTTCCATATGATTTCTTCATGTGCCTTGAGGTCGTTTATCTCTTGGGAAAGAGCTATATGAGTGTTAGTGGGTTGTTGTATAGCGGTGATAAGTTGTTCTTCTTTCCTCTTAATGCTCATGGGAATGGATCCAAATTGTGTACGGTTCCATCCCTTGAGGATAGGTCAAATAATCTTGAGTTTTCAATGTATGTCAAGGCCAGGGTTGTCAGAGGTTGGCTGTGAGAGCCAATTAGTGCTGACCATGGAAGTGAATTCGTGGTGTTGGGTCCAAAATTGCTCAAAGCATAAGGGTTTTGGTCCCCATGGGGAGTGATATATATAGAAAAGAATCAGGAGATGATCAGATAGACTTGATGCAATGAAAGTGGTGTGGGTCTCCGGGTGATGTTGTGACCAAAGATTATTACATAAAAAGCAGTCTAGTATGGATCTGGACATACCTTTGTGCCATGTCCAACAACCATTACTAGGGTGAAGATCAGGAAGGTTATGGGAGATGATGAAGGACTTGAAAATGTTTGCATGACATGGAATCACTATACTTGGTATAGTAGGATTGTGGGATCGTTCCTCCGAGCATAAGACCATGTTGAAGTCCCCCCAATAATCCATGGGATGTCCCTGTGTTGAGCTACCAAAGTTTGTAGTTCCTCTATGACATGTGCTTTGTTTGGTCCGGGGGGGCATAACATCTAGTGAAGCCCCATGCCTGGTTATTGTCCGGTTGGTAAAATAGAATCGTAATACAATGATTCTATATGGTGGTTTGAGAGGCTTGGTATGTGTTGTTGTTCCATCCTATAGGAATACCTTTGCTGAAACCAGTGGGTGGATGTTGAACCCATTTGTTAATATGACGTCCCCCCCATCTGTTTGAGTTGGAAGTCGTTGAGGGTGGTTTTGGCTTCTTGTATGGTGATGATGTCAGTGTGGTGTTGATAAATCATGCTCCTAATGGTTCTACGTCTGCTTGGAGCAGCTGATCAACAAATGTTCCAAGTTAAAATATTCATGGCGTAGAATTTGAACCATGTAGAAAAAACTATATCGGTGTGCAAGAGAAGTGTATGTGTTCAAGATCTGGTGTCCTTCCAACCGTTCTGTGTGATCAAGTCAGAAAGAAATGTCTCCCCATCTGATGGAAGGGGGAAGCTGATGCCGATGTTGTGACAGAAAGTGATAAAGGCTTCATTGTGGTCCCTAAGCGCGCAAAGTGCTATTTTTACTCAAGGCTTCGCTACTTTTAGTCTTTCAACTAGAATACATCAATCAGAGTTTGATGTCAACAAATGTCGTGTTTGCATGTGAATGTGATGTAGAACTAGTAGTAATAGAAAGATCTTGTTCAATAGAGTGTGATAAATGTCGAGGAGATGCCAAAACAGATGGTGTGGGTTGTTGATATTTCATACCTGGGTTATCTATGACGAAGAAGTTCTTCCTCTTCTGAGTCTCGAGTGTGCATAGAAGAGCAACGTAGGAGAGGACCGCTTCATGATCCTTGTTCACAGGGATGGATTGGTTGATAGATGGGCTTGGTGTGGCACGGAGGTCGTCAATGATTGTAGTTTTCAGTTTCTAGAAGGTCTCCCGATCCATCTCATTGTGTGGATTTTGTGTCTAGATCAGATGAATGGAAGGGGGACAAGGGTCCAGAGAGTTTGGTGGCAGTATCTGGGGTGAGCTGTGGTGTGTACGGGCTCTCTTGAAATGTGGTATGGGTCAAAGAGGTTCATTGTTATGGGTTAGATTCTGATGGTTGTGAGAAAGGGATGTATGGGCTGGCGCAAGGTGTTTGTGTGAGAAAGTATGTTGGTAACCATGTGACAGGATGTTGTTTAAGGTCTTTGAAGGAGCAAATGTAGGTGGAAGGGTGTTCCATGCGAACTTGATGTCGTAAATCATGTTCCCGCATCTGATGTTGATGTCACTAGGGATCGTGGTGTATTTCATTACAGAGAACACACAAAAAGCTTTGGTATAACCAAAAGTAAATAGAGTATCAAGGCTGATGAACTATAGTTTAGCCCCTACCAAGTGAGCAATCTCTCAGAAAACCTCCTCATTCCATAGGTGTGGTGGGAGATCAGAAATAGAGATCCAACCATATGCATTGATGGATGTTGGTATTGCACCGTGTTCGATTGTTCATCTAGAGATTTTAGCTTGGACAAAACAATTGCCGCAGGAGAACGTGGACATCTATCCCAGGGCATGCTCGAAGGTAGAGTTTTCTAGTAGAGTATAGATGAGTCTGGTGGGGTTGAGGATCTTGGGTTTCATAATCGTGCAAGGTGGTATGAGAAGCACGATGGCTTTAGTGATCTTGATGGTTTCAATGTTATCTGGGGATGAACATTGAATGATATCCACCTGAATGGTGTAAGCTGAGAGGGCCTAGAGAAGACACATGCTTTGGGCAGGTAGGTCGATGGAAAATTCTAGGGTTTGGGTGTGCATCGCCATATTGCAGTCATGGTTTGGTGCTGAATGCCGGTGGTTGGATAATGGTGATGAGAGATGTGAAGAGTTCATCTTGTTAAGGGGTTGAGGATGAGAAGGGGAAAGAAGTGACATAGAGACCGGTGTGGTAGGGTTAGTAGAGGAGATATCGTCAGATGGCATATGATCTTCAAGAAGGAGGCAAAAAGAATTTTTACAAAAGATACAGTTGTCAGCTTTGAGGGTCTACAAGTGAGATGATACAGATGTAAAGGCGGTTGGCACGTTTGGCACACTCACAAGTGGGTTGTGTATGTGAGGAGGGAGAGTGGCAGATATGTTGGAAAGGGGTGAGAATGCCATCCCCGGTACGATGAGGGTAGAGTCTGGCGATGTGGCCGTCTTGGGAGCAGGTGAAGCAGTGTATGCTATTATGACATTACCAACGAGGGTGGTCGGTCTGTAGGCATTTTCCACATCTGAGACGATGGCACTGGTAGGTTTTTTTCCTTGTGATAAGGGTCCATTGGTGGTCATGATCAAGATTAGGTTCACTAGGGTGATCAAGTGGTGGATTTGCTTGAGATGATGATATCTTCTCGCTAGATGTGATATGGATATATCTACTGTTAGGATTTTGAACATACTTGAAACGTGGAGGTAGGGGATCTTCGAACCCCAGGGGTGATCATCTAGCAAAGATCGGGGAAGTGGTTGTGTCTACGAGTTCTTCTTCCTGGGTATCATGTGCATGTTGCAGTTCTAGATGTCCATTCATGCCCTACATCATATTGTCTCCAATGTTGGTGTCGTCGGTGACTTCTTTGGAGGATAATTGGTGATATCATTCGATACAGTGTATGCGGAAAATATTTCTAGGGATGGAATTGTTGATGTCCGTCAGCCATAAGTTGATGCTCATGTCTCCCCGTGGGCGGAGAATGAGGTGCCATCCCATACATAAGTTGAGGATGGTGAGCATATCTCGCCATACTCTAGTGGATTGTAGAATGCCTCTGCAGGTGAGGTAGAAGTTGACAGGGAAGGCTGTAGATCCTACATAGAAGTGGATGATTCCACCATCCATTTCTACATTGAGGTATCTCTAAGATCTGGGGATGAAAATACACCTAATCACTCTATTGTCGAGGAAGACATCAAGATAGACCATCTTTGGAGAAGGATATGGTGGGCAGAGAGGAAGGGTCTCTGTTCACTGGTGTTGCTAGTTCTTAGAGTGTTTTTTGAAACTATTGGTGTTGCGAGAGGTTATATATCTGAATGGTTTGGTGGGTAGTTGGGGAGTAATAGAACTGCAGTAGAGTGTTCATATTGAATGTGAATGTTGTTCCTGCCTTAATTGATATATCGTCTGACTTTATACCTCATATTTGCTGTTGTTCTATAGTCACCTTATAGGATTTTATTTAAGTACAAAGTTCATAGTGTTGTGTAGAGCATGTTTGCTTCAAGATTGTTCTGTGCATGTGTTATGCCAAAAAATGTTGTGTTGTTGGTGTCATACCTGTCCTTCTCCATAGGGGAAAAGGTAATGGACACCGAGTGGGTGAGTGGTGTTGCTACTTCTAATCCTTGGCGAGGATGGTAGTGTCGCTGATAGTCTTAGTATGTGCTTCTTGTTGGGTTTTAGGGGAGACAGAGAAGGCAGCGGAAACAAAATTTTCTCCCCAACCCATACCGAGGAAACGCGTCAACGTCTATATAATAGGAAAGGATGGTTTGCGGAATCATACCTTGTCCCGAGGCTTGCTCGGCGAAAATACCTCGCGCAATGAGCGGTCTTCAACTCCGGACTTCGACGGTGTCTGTGCAGCTCCTGGTCGCACCGGGACTGACAACTCCTACTCGAACCGGACTGTCGGATGACAGTTGTCCTCCCAAGCGGCAGTGTCCTCCCGCCTCTGTAGTAGTCCACACGGACCACCTGAAACTCCACACTCCTTGTCCCACAAGGAAGTGGAAGGAGTCGCACCCTCCTGTTGACGTACTAGTCACCAACACACTCTCCTGCCTCCTGTTGCAACTGCAGTTGTCCTTCCCTTGCTGCACCTCCCTTTTGCGGGAAGCACTTTCTCGGGCTCTCTCACGGTTACCAAAACCAGAGAGAACGACAACTTGCAGAGCAACTTGTTGCACTGAGCTGTACTTTGAGAAGCCCCCAATACCCCTATATATATTGGAGAGTCATGGGACAGGGTTCTCCATCCCGGGCAATGCGAGACTAAAGCAGGAGTAGAAGGGTTCGAGAATTTTCCACAAAAAGCAACCGGTTCGCAACTTGAAATGATCGGTTAACAACTGAACCGATCGGTTCGGCCATTGAGCCGATCGGTTGGACCTGAGCCGATCGTTTGGGGCACTCCAACCGATCGGTTGGTGCCCTGAACCGATCGGTTCATGGTCCTAATCCGGCTCAAAAAGATTTTCCTTGTTTCTTTCCCAATTGATATCGAATACCAATATTATTCCCAATCGAATTGGGCAATTTGAAACCAAAGGAAAATTCTTGCCGACATGACTTTTCCCAACTGGTCGGTTGCACCAGTTGAGCCGATCGGTTCAACCCTTGAACCGGTCGTTTCAACCTGGGCATGAGCTGATCGGCCTGGACACTCCAGCCGACCGGTTCAGCAACCTCAGCCGACCGGTTCATCACATGAGCCGATCGGTTGGGAGCACAGGTTGGGCAAAATCAGTCAATTGCGATTTCAATCAATCCGATACTCCAATCAATGCGTCCAACACCTTGAACCATACGATATTGAGCTATCGACTGATTGAGTGTTTAATTGAACTACTAAACTCCTTTAGTAATCAATCTAAACATTGCTTTGTGGACAAAACTCCTCTTCTAGGTTAAATCCTATGTGTGTGACCCTGTAGGTCCATTTCACGTTGGCAGTGAAAGTCCATAACACTTATGACTTCACAAGAAAAGAGCGGTGTCTAGTCACACATCAGTGCTACCCAAGTGAAAGTAGAAAGTTGGAGAACAACTTTCATCCTACAATCCGTGAATGGTGTTACAGCGAATGTATAATTCCTTTGTCACTGATATCCCGAATGAACTCGAGGCATGGAACAATCATCCTGTCAACGTTCATTCACTTGCTTGATCTCAGAGTAGACTGGAAGAGATATGTATGACATCAATATCATATACTGATTCACACATGCGTGCACGCCTTTCTCAATCCTACTCATCAAGTGGCCATGGATATCAAACTCCCTCAGGAGGGACAAATCCCATATCTATCACTCACCCCTCAAAAGCCCCATGTGTCAAAGCCACCCAATCATCACCTTTATAACAACCCATGTTTCAGGACTGCGGTTGATGATGTCAAAGTGTGCCCAACGACATGTGTTGAGTGCAGTGATTTCAGGTCTAAGAATCACACTCACCACCATCACTGTGAGTACTGACTGTGACTACCATCTCATGGTTCCATGTGTCAAACTTACGGTGGGTCTGTCCGGTACACTTGTTCTCTAACAAGTACCTATGTGTTTGGTTTGATATCTCTATATCATGACTAATGAGATTCTGTCATCAACCAACACCACAATCTAGTCTTGTGTGTCATTGTTGTCTATCTACCTTCCACAATGACATCCGACTAGGGACATAACAAGAATGTACAAACTCTTAGCATCTGTATGATCTCATCGTTCAGGTCCTCAACCTGAAAGCATATGTCATTGAGTTCTGTCATTCTTTAGACATTCAATCTGTTCTATCACTATCTCATATGACTGAACCAGAAAGAATTGGAAGCTTGCCTTTGATGTTTATCAAATCAATCTTAATGTATCCCACCAATCATCCCATGATTGGCTCTCAGGGCATACATACCAACAGACTCCCACTTGCACTGCGAGCCAATCACCCATGAATCATATTCATAGTGATCTTCAGACATGTCCCACATGTTACTGTGCTCTAGTGCCAACATAGTGAGTAATGACAACACCTTGCCAAAGTCTGTACAAATTGCATGTCTCGCATCTCTTCACTGTACGTCACACGTATGAGATGGAGTTGCCGTAATATGCGATCTAGCATTCCATTTGCTAACCTTTAGCCACATTGCATGATCAAGGATTCCAGACTTGTCATCAATGAGTGGAATATAAGTTCATCTAATGAACTTTCATATCCATATAGTATCCACTGCTGTTTACTAACACATAGATACTCGACATTTCCCTTTTAAATGGCTTTATTGGAACATTTCCAATTATCAACAAACTTTCACTTTTATACATCTTATGTATATATTTTGCGATTAATTTTCTGTCCTTTCAGAAGTTCGCATCAATGTAACTCTTTACATCGAACTCTTCTCCATAGAACTAGTGCTTCACAAGCACTTATCAAGTTCTCATGGTATTCCAGTAACACTTACTGGAAGCAGACAGACATCCACTCGTCATGTCCCACATACGAGTTATCAGGATGAGCACATCATATTGTTATGTCCTACATACAAGATGATGAATGCATTTTATTCTTGCCATGTCATACATGCAAGACAATGGGGTGATTACATACATGATAGATCCATATCTATTCTTAGTGTTCCCATTCTTCATAAGAATTGGACACTTGGCCTTGGGATACTAATATCCATGTAACATGGACAAGTTTTCTCCCACTGAATCTGTGCATACTGAACACTTCAGTACAGATTGCCAATGTATGCTTTCTCTTTCCAGGTCAAGAGATTTTCGAGAACTATCTCTATAGATCTCTATTCCTATCACATAGGAAACATCTCTATCTTCCTTAAAGATAATTTCCACATTAGGATTTCCAATCTAGAACATTTCCATTTCACATCAATATGTGAAATGTGAACACGCTCCCACTAAATCACAAATCACTTCTTTATCTTTGACATATCAGTTAAACCCTTTGACTATATCATCAAAGTAAAGATCCAATTTTGAGTTGCTTATACTCAATCAATCACATTGATTAGTCCATTGTAACTTATAGACTTCATTTGCATTAGTGGATTCATAAACCTTATAGGTTGTGTCACATACACATCCTTGTTTTATTCCTCATAGGAATGCGGTTTTAGTATCCATATGCCAAATGTCTTAGTCATTAAGTTGCAACAAGCATCATCCTTCTCAAAATGTTATCCATGTGTCTTAACACATAAGACTCATCTGCACTTATGGATATGATCCAATGAGTGCTACCATCAAGGTCACACCTTATGGTTCACATGGAAGTCATTTAGGATGTAATGTTTTTAAACCATAACTCAAGATTCAGTTCCTCATATTCATCTTGATAGTTGACTCATCACATGAACAACTTATCACATAGATAATTGAGGTGTATCTGTTAAAGATATAAGAACTCACAACCCTTGTGATTCTTAATTTCTTTTATTAGTGTGGGGTATTCATTTATTAAGAAGAATTTAGTTATTTGATAATCATTCTCTAACTCTTTAGAGTATGATTCCTTCTTGATTTAGACATCACCATGCCTTAATCATGAGTTCACTATGATACACTATCATAATCACTCATAAGGATCTCAAACATTTGGTCCAAGTATTTCATTCATTGATCTCATCAAGAATTAATGCTTTACCAAATTTGTACTTCATTTATGATAATCTTGAACACTTCAAGATATTCATATTGGTATTTCTCTAAACACCATTTGAAGTATTATCATTTATTCCAATAGGTATGTAAATACATCACATGTATTATACCTAATAGGATAATCATTCTCCCACTACATTAGTGAAGATTGATTAATCATGTCCAAGATATTCATGTCTCTTACTGGTTCTATAACCAAAAGAGTCTAGATTTATCCATCACATGGAAACTAGAAATGAGTTTCTCATGATTAATGCTAATTAAATTGTTTGAGTTATCTATAACTTTTAGGTATCGTCTTATCTTATGCATATCAAATATCATAAGATAAATAAGGCATTGCCACAAAGATCACATCTTTATAAATTGAAACATCTCTTTATTAATTGCCATCATTGTCACACAATATGCAAAAATAAAGTGTTTCTATCTATTGGAAAGTATGAAATAGCAGTTCATAACTGTATTACATGCCTTATTGGCTGAAAATAAACTAAAGTATTCCTATCTATAAAGGCAACACTTGCCCCAAGTAAGAATGCTTTACACTTTACATCTTGATATCATATATCTCAAAAAGTGTTACAAGTTTATTTACATGACACCTTCAAGTAGAGGCTTTAGTCGCCTCCTTCTTCTTTTGTTCTTCCAGGTAGAGAGGACAATTCCTTTTCCAATGTCCTGGCTTTTGACAATGGTGGCAATTTCCTTTCTTGGTCACGCCTCCCTTGGCCTTGAGAGCTGAAGATGGCTTGGACTCCTGGCTAGCTTCAGAACCTTTCTTAGCTTTGCCCTTGCCCTTGCGCTTGGACTTGCCTTTCTTGCTCGTGATCACCATCACGGACTTAGGCTTGTCCTTCTTCATCTGTAACTCGGCTGTCCTCAACATGCCCAACAACTCTGACAGTGGCCTATCAAAGTTGTTCATGTTGTAGTTCATCACAAACTGACTGTAAGATTCTGGCAACGATTGCAGTATCACGTCAGTAGCCAACTCTTGGCTCAGTGGAAATCCCAGTCTCTGCAGGTTCTCCACATACCCAATCATCTTGAGTGTGTGAGGACCAACTGGATCTCCTTCTGTCATGACGCACTTGAACAACGCCCTAGAAACATTGTACCTCTCTTGCCGTGCCTGATCTTCATACATGTTCCTGAGATGCAGAATCATCTCTATGACACCCATGTTCTCATGTTGCCTCTGCAACTCATGGTTCATTGAACATAGCATCAAGCACTTTGCATCAATGGCATCATCAGAATGCTTCTTGTAAGCATCCCTTTCTGTCCTTGGTGCATTAGGAGCGGGTTCCTCTGGAATTGGAGTATCCAGGACATAGATCTTACGCTCTTGAGTGAGAACAATTCTCAATGTCTGATACCAGTCGTGGAAGTTTGTCCCATTTAGCTTGTCCTTGTCAAGGACCGATCGTAAAGAAAAGTTGTTGTTGTTTGTTGCCATTTGAACTACAAAAGGAAAATATGCAATTTTAGTCCAAAACTCATTTTTGACTTATTTGATTGATTTGAAAATTTGACGATATAATTAGGCCTTTAATTAATTATCGCTCCCACTATTTTACTTCAAATTGATAGCCCTCACCATCAATTCGGAAGATTGCAGCGTACAACCTTCTAGTGGGCAAGATCCTGAAATCCTCTAAGTCATGAGTCAGCTTTGGCTGATCGCCCACAACTTAGATCTCTCAGGTAGGCAACTCTTACCAATTGCATCATATGCAACTCTTGTTGAATAAACATGCACAACACCTTGCCATGAATATTCCTTGCCTCTGGGCTTAGACGCTCTAAGAATCACCAGTTAAGTCTAACCCAAAAGCCGACACGGTAAACATGCACCCTGCTTTGGCAGAACCTACATGTCTACCCTTCACACTTCCACAAGATAGACGGCGCACCACACTTTGGCGTAACCTACGCTTGGTCGATCGAGTTTTTCATGTGTGCCGCTAATGGAAGGCATATAAAACTTAATATTTTAATGAGGGATTTGGTTTTATATACATATACATATCCAATCACCACAATACATAGTACGTATCATTACATACTATATCCCACAGAAAACATGCACAAAACGATAAAAAGCGATGATTATGGCCATCCTAATGTGATTCCTCGAGCCAAGAGGAATCACGGTCATCTAGGTCAACATCATATGCAACCTGTACAAGATGAACTCTGTGCCTTGCCATCCGAGTTGATCAACTCATCACATGAATGATCTGTACTCTCCAGCCGGTCGTCTGGGTGCCACCAGCCGATTGGTTGGCTCCTCCAACCGATCGGTTCGCCTGGTCGTCGTGCATCTCGTCATGTCCGCCACCCGCTCGTCTCGCTCCTCGAACCGGTCATCAATCGATCGATTCACTCCTTGAACCGACCGTCTGGAAGGTCAACCGATCGGTTCACTCCTTGAACCGACCGTCTGAACAGTCGTCTTGATGTCCGCCGGCCTTTGACATAACAGGAAATAAAATCCTGTTCTATTTATTACATTGCTTTAAAAGGAAAACCCCGAGTTACATTCGGGGGGAGCAAAGGTAGGAAAGAATCTCGAATTATTTCGAGTTACATCAGGAATAAGAGAGGGAAGATCGGTGCGCAGACCGAGATGCAAGCAACCACACACAACCAAGCACAGATAGGGGTTTATAGGCCATAATCACGCTACACACATCCACCACAAAACTCGTTTAAGGGCGACGCGTATCGAGTGCATTAATAATACATATCATATATGTAATTAGGGATTTGTGGATTTAGGATTGGACATGCATAAAGCCGATATTATTCGCATCGTATGTAATAAATAAAGGCGACAAACCAAAATCGATCATATCGATATTCCTAAAATATAGAACAGCTGACGTGGCTCTGATACCACTGTTGGGTTTTAGGGGAGACAGAGAAGGCAGCGGAAACAAAATTTTCTCCCCAACCCATACCGAGGAAACACGTCAACGTCTATATAATAGGAAAGGATGGTTTGCGGAATCATACCTTGTCCCGAGGCTTGCTCGGCGACAATACCTCGCGCAATGCGCGGTCTTCAACTCTGGACTTCGACGGTGTCTGTGCAGCTCCTGGTCGCACCGGGACTGACAACTCCTACTCGAACCGGACTGTCGGATGACAGTTGTCCTCCTAAGCGGTAGTGTCCTCCCGCCTCTGTAGTAGTCCACACGGACCACCTGGAACTCCACACTCCTTGTCCCACAAGGAAGTGGAAGGAGTCGCACCCTCCTGTTGACGTACTAGTCGCCAACACACTCTCCTACCTCCTGTTGCAACTGCAGTTGTCCCTCCCTTGCTACACCTCCCTTTTGCGGGAAGCACTAGCTCAGGCTCTCTCATGGTTACCAAAACCAGAGAGAACGACAACTTGCAGAGCAACTGGTTGCACTGAGCTGTACTTTGAGAAGCCCCCAATACCCCTATATATATTGGAGAGTCATGAGACAGGGTTCTCCATCCCGGGCAATGCGGGACTAAAGAAGGAGTAGAAGGGTTCGAGAATTTTCCACAAAAAGCAACCGGTTCACAACTTGAAATGATTGGTTAACAACTGAACCGATCGGTTTGGCCATTGAGCCGATCGGTTGGACCTGAGCCGATCGTTTGGGGCACTCCAACCGATCGGTTGGTGCCCTGAACCGATCGGTTCATGGTCCTAATCCGGCTCAAAAAGACTTTCCTTGTTTCTTTCCCAATTGATATCAAATACCAATATTATTCCCAATCGAATTGGGCAATTTGAAACCAAAGGAAAATTCTTGCCGACATGACTTTTCCCAACTGGTCGGTTGCACCAGTTGAGCCGATCGGTTCAACCCTTGAACCGGTCGTTTCAACCTGGGCATGAGCCGATCGGCCTGGACACTCCAGCCGACCGGTTCAGCAACCTCAGTCGACCGGTTCATCACATGAGCCGATCGGTTGGGAGCACAGGTTGGGCAAAATTAGTCAATTGCGATTTCAATCAATCCGATACTCCAATCAATGCGTCCAACACCTTGAACCATACGATATTGAGCTATCGACTGATTGAGTGTTTAATTGAACTACTAAACTCCTTTAGTAATCAATCTAAACATTGCTTTGTGGACAAAACTCCTCTTCCAGGTTAAATCCTATGTGTGTGACCCTGCAGGTCCATTTCACGTTGGCAGTGAAAGTCCATAACACTTATGACTTCACAAGCAAAGAGCGGTGTCTAGTCACACATCAGTGCTACCCAAGTGAAAGTAGAAAGTTGGAGAACAACTTTCATCCTACAATCCGTGAATGGTGTTACAGCGAATGTATAATTCCTTTGTCACTGATATCCCGAATGAACTCGAGGCATGGAACAGTCATCCTGTCAACGTTCATTCACTTCCTTGATCTCAGAGTAGACTGGAAGAGATATGTATGACATCAGTATCATATACTGATTCACACATGCGTGCACGCCTTTCTCAATCCTACTCATCAAGTGGCCATGGATATCAAACTCCCTCAGGAGGGACAAATCCCATATCTATCACTCACCCCTCAAAAGCCCCATGTGTCAAAGCCACCCAATCATCACCTTTATAACAACCCATGTTTCAGGACTGCGGTTGATGATGTCAAAGTGTGCCCAACGACATGTGTTGAGTGCAGTGATTTCAGGTCTAAGAATCACACTCACCACCATCACTGTGAGTACTGACTGTGACTACCATCTCATGGTTCCATGTGTCAAACTTACGGTGGGTCTGTCCGGTACACTTGTTCTCTAACAAGTACCTATGTGTTTGGTTTGATATCTCTATATCATGACTAATGAGATTCTGTCATCAACCAACACCACAATCTAGTCTTGTGTGTCATTGTTGTCTATCTACCTTCCACAATGACATCCGACTAGGGACATAACAAGAATGTACAAACTCTTAGCATCCGTATGATCTCATCGTTCAGGTCCTCAACCTGAAAGCATACGTCATTGAGTTCTGTCATTCTTTAGACATTCAATCTGTTCTATCACTATCTCATATGACTGAACCAGAAAGAATTGGAAGCTTGCCTTTGATGTTTATCAAATCAATCTTAATGTATCCCACCAATAATCCCATGATTGGCTCTCAGAGCATACATACCAACACTGCTCTCACCACCGGAGAACTATTGTAGAGGGAAATGTTGTTTTTCCCAGAGAGAAGTTGAAGCTCTCATTTCTAGAGAGAAGTTGGAGCAACTCCGTTATTAACCATTCCTTGTATGTAACTTCATTTTTAAATGCATCATCCAAACACACACATGTTAAAGCTTGATAAAAGGACAACCTACTCCCAAAGTAACTTATCAAATCAAGGTTGAGACTCGTCGTCTGCTTCAATTTAATGTTCTAGTTGATGCCTCTTAAATCCTATCCAGATATCCCCCATGAGCATTGATAGGCTCCAAGCTTATTAAGTTTTCAAGGGAATCCATTGAGACTTGTCCAAAAGCGACTCACGAGGGGTGTAGGTTTGTCATACGGACTCACCAACTTGCCACCGGCTCCAGAACAAAAAGGTGAACAGGCAAGCACGATCCCGAAGAAAGCGTTAGTCTACTTGCTTCTACTAACAAAACAGCACAGAAGGCAATGCGTTGTCTTTTTCTTCCCACCTTTTGTTTCAATATGCTTTCCGTCCGTCCAGCGAGAAAGAGGGTGACCACTATCCCACCCTTCTCCTCCAGGGTCTTCCTTGTCATCACCGGCCACTTCTCCTTCAGACATTCGTTTTTTTTTTTTTGCCAATCACGCCTACCTCTCTGAACGACAACCTCTCCTGTGGGCTACTATTTGCCATAATCAATCTCCAGTTTCTCACCTTACCCCTCCGCACCTCCGCTATTCGTTGCTTCTCCCAGAATTGTCTTCCCTTGATGCGTGGCCTAGCCTGACCGATCTCCGGCTGCTTGAGCTCTGTAGCTGTTACGGAGCTGGTTGGTTGATGCGGTCACTGGCCCGATGACGATGGCTGCTGATGCTATAGAAGCTTTCCGTGGCGCAGGGACGAGCCTGTAATTCTCTTGAACTCGTAGCTCATGTGCCATTCTCTGGCCTCCTCCCCTACTCCCAATGCCCTGCTCCTTTCGTCATGACCTGGGTTTTCCTGAGACAAACTAGGAGCCTGTCCCCTGTAACCGTTACCGCCACTACCGTTGCTGCTGCTCCTTTCACCCCAATGCCACCGGAACCCACATGCCTCTTTGCTTTGCCCGCGATCCATAAATTCGTTCCTCATATTCCCAAATGGAAAATCTATACCCTCTATCTCTTCAAGTCGTCACCCATCACAAGCCATTACTTCATGATGCGGCTTCTCTATCTCGGACTAAAATCACGTTGACTTTCTTCTACTTTTGTTTGTAGTGGCTTGCAGATATGGTGTACGGACAATTCTCGGCTGGTTCCCGTTCCCAAAGCTGGCCATGGCAAATTCTATTCCGGAAGCTGCTACATTTTGCTCAGTGTGAGTCTAACTCGTTGCCTGATTCTCGCCAAAAAATTTAGAGCGGGTGCACATTGGCATTTAATGAACTTAGCTTAAAAAAAATCCGCCCCTCCTTTTTTTGCTTACCATTTTGGTTCGCGATTCAACTGTTTCATTTATTAGTTTCACTTAAACAGAACGTATTCTTCTTTATCCTTACGAGCTACATTCTAGCTCATGTCGATGTAGCTGCAGCTAGCTGGGCGTCTTTCTGTACATTGCATGTCTGCTTCTCATAATCCGTTCGCTCCCCATCATTCAGATTGTTCCTGTTACATAACTTCTTCCATTTCACGTACCCGCTCATGATTGCCTAAACCGGCGCGCTGCTTGTCTTTCCAAGCTTCTTCAACTAAGCATGTGTGCCTTTCTGTGAAGCAGACGGTTCGACTTAAGAGCGGTGCCTCTGCCCATGACGTTCATTACTGGGTGGGAAAGGATGCAAACGAGGTTTGGGATCTAATTCTCACAGTTTTTGGCCATTTCAATCCAAATTTCCAAATGTGAGACCAAAACTTTCGTAATCTGCTTGACAGGCAGACGCAGTTTTCGCATCCGAAAAGGCAATCGATCTTGATGCGGCCTTGGGCTCATGCTCTGTGCAATACCAAGAGGCTGAAGGCTGTGAGACGGAGAAGTTCTTATCCTATTTCAAACCGTGTGTCATACCCCTCAAAGGAGCGCAGTCCCCTGCATCAGATAGCAACCGATCATATAAAGTATGCTTGCTAAGATGCAAGGGCGAGCATGCTGTCCATGTTACAGAAGTAAGCATCTTGATGTCTACGCAACACAAGTGTGAATGCTGAATAGTTTTCAAATATTTCTTTTGATTTCATACACATTGAATCACAATATCCAAGAGAGTCTGTGTGCTGGTCATGTGTTTAGTTCCACATTGGAGAGTATAGGAGTACTACTCTGTCTATATTCATATTTATGTACGCCTTGTAATCACTTGAGAGTCATCTCAACATAATCATATTTACCATTCTTATAATGAAAAAAAAATTGAATCCAAAATGAACAAAGAAAGAAGAAGTGATTGACGCTGTTATTGAAGAATAAAGAGGGGTAGAGGAAAGTTGTTGCTAGAAAGGGAGAAATATAAAGGCAGAAGGACATGTATTAACAAAAAAGGCCTGCGGGCGGCATACAAAAAAGAAGGGGTCGCCGCCCGCCGGCTAGGATTGTCTTTTCTTTTCTCTCTCTCTTATAGGATCTTGGCTCTGATACCATATAAGAATAGTAATATGATTATCTTGAGATGACTCACAAGTGATTACATGGCATACATAAATATTAGTCTCGACAGAGAAGTACTCCTAATACTCTCCAATGTGGGACAAAACACATGACCAGTGCACAGATTCTGACCTAAGTAACTGGAACACCCTGTCTAGTAGTTAAACATGAATTAGATTGTCCCTAGCAGTTTTTAGTATGATGTTCATATTTACCAGGTCCCCTTTTCTCGTTCCTCTTTGAATCATGATGCTGTGTTTATCCTTGACACCGAGAGAAAAATATTTCTCTTTTGTGGATCCAACACCACCATTCAAGAAAGAACTAAAGCATTGGAAGTGGTGAAGTATGTGATAGATCACATGCATGATGGTAGATGTGAAATTGCTGATATAGGTATGATCACTTTATTAATTCTACTGTCACTTTGGGAGGCACATATTTGACTAGATCTACATGCAGAGGATGGTAAATTTGTTAATGATCTAAATTCTGGTGAATTCTGGCGGTTGTTTGGTGGCTATGCTCCCCTACCAAGGGATGCTCCTCGAACCAACCAAATAAAACAAAATTTTCCTCCAAAGGAGTTATACTGGTAAGCTGTATGCCATTTCTGCTTTGAAACAAGTTATTTTCTTCTTGTATGCAACAAGGTCATTGTTGGTTTATAGCTTGAGAATATATATATATATATATATATATATATATATATATATATATATATATATATATATATATATATAGAGTCAGGCTAGAATACACTTGAGTGTACAGATTACGTCGTACACCTCAATGGTGTTTGCCTATCTAGACTTTGTCTTTCTAAAATCCAATCCATTGATCTTCATGGTTACAATAATAATAGGCCACATGCAAAATTTGAGCTCATTTGGATGAGTGTAAGTCACTCATCCAAGGACAACAAAATCGACGCACAAAATTAATTTGAAATGCACGATTCTTGCCTCCTTTAGATGCACGACCTATAAGTATCCAAATGAGCTAAAATTTATTATATAGTATGTTTTTAAGATATTTAAGAAGATCAACGGTTTAGAATTTTCAAAAAATTACTGCATCTTTAAAAATGACTGAGGTGTACGGTGCCTCCGGTACACTCGAATGTACACTAGCCTGACTCTCTCTCTCTATATATCTCTCTCTCTCTCTCTCTCTCTATATATATATATATATATATATATATATATATATATATATATATGATTTTTTTCTTCATTTTTATTAATGATTGAAACTGATGTGTCTCTTTCAGGATTAATAAAAACAAGCTAGTTCCAATTGAAGGGGCAACCCGTCTTGAGAAAGAGATACTGAATTCCTACAAGTGCTTTATGTTGTACATCGGCAGTGATATCTTTGTTTGGATGGGAAGGAATACCTTGGTAACTGAGCGCAAGATTTGCATATCTGCAGCAGAAGTAAGTTGAAATCTATCAGGTTATTTGCTATTACTCTTGGCATGTAAAATTATAGCAACTAACGTCTTGACTTTTCCAGGACTTCATTCATTCTCAAGACTGGCCCAAAGACACTCGCATAACTTTTATGACAGAAGGATCAGAGACTGCACAGTTTAAGTCTTGTTTTGACAGTTGGCCACAGACCATGACGCCGAGCTTGTATAATGAAGGCCGTGAAAAAGTTGCAGGTATATTGCCATAATGGCCCATTATCTGTCCTCCTTAACCGTCAAGTTACTAATGTTTAACATTATGTTACTTTTCTTGGTCCTAGCAATATTTAAGTACCAGGGATATGATGTGAAGGAACTTCCTGATGACAGTTACCACGAGCCTTCTATAAACTGCGATGGGACACTTAAAGTAAAATGTTCCCTTAACTGACACTACAGCGTTCTTAATGAGCCTTTTCATGAAAGATAACACTGGATTGTGCCTTATCTCACGTTTAGTTGATTTCACTTCCTTGATATGTAGGTGTGGTTGGTAGATAATGATGCTGTTTCTCTTTGCCCTGATTCTGCCCTTTGTAAACTTTATAGCGGAAACTGCTATATTTTGCAGTATATATACTCTTTCAATGGAAAAAACGATCATTTATTCTATGCCTGGATAGGTCGTCATAGTACAAAGGTTAGTGTTTGCTACTTTACCAATCTAGTCTAGGTTATAAAGATGGCTTACAATAATATACCATTGTCAAATTGTCAGACTATGCTTTATCATTCTTCATGGTCATACTTCTCATGGAAACTTAAAAATAGGGATAATTTTTTTGTCATATTGCATGCTTAACCTTGAAATATTACAAGCTTTCTATCTACATCGCATCTCCTTGTCATGTAAAGATGAAGGCCCTATTAGAAGTTTATAAGTAAAGAAAGGAATAAGAAAATCAATCAAAGAAAAGAGTGTGATCCATGGTTCAATGTCTAAACATGAGACCCTATTCATTGGAAGGAACCCTAACAATAAATTACTACTCTGGAATTTATTTAGGAAACATGACAATTAGTTAAAGCAATAGAGAAAAAGCAACATATTATTGTACCAACATGCCCCTCAAGACGGTAGATATGAAACCTTATGTATAGTCTCCCCTAGGATCCAAATATATGCATAGCCATAATCACGCTCATGCTGAGCATAGATGTCAAGCATGATAGGTTTAGATGCCAGAGAACATGAGTTTTTGAATGCATTCAAAACTTGATTGCTAAATGTAGCATACAGCGTGTAATTTTTTTCAATATCCTTTGTCGGGCCCACTCCCATTAATTAGTACCAAACCATAAGCATTCTAATCCCATACTTTAAGCATACACTCATCTTAGCTAAAAGTGCAAAAACAGTTACGCACATATTTGATATTCAATTTAAACAAAATTCTGAAATAAAAACATAAGTGATTATCACTTACCAGCACATACCATTTCCATTAATAACTTAAACAAGTATTTCCAGAAATAGTTACAGCCATCCTTCACTAGTTCTTTACAGACCATTCATCAACTTTTTTACCCTACAAGAGCCAAAATCCCCGGTACAAGACTCTAACTCACTCACACAATAGGACACTGACTTCACCTCAACTGCCGAAGTCACTTTGGTTGCTTGCCAGTATGGTGCAAGGATGATTAGGCTACATGACCTAGAAATGTTGTCAATGAATTCATTAGCTATTGGTTTAATTGGGCAGATACAAAATGTAAGAAAATTCAACTTTTTTTGATTATTTTATTGTAAATTAATTATAATGATTGCTTTTCATGTGACATCAATATATACATCAAATATTGACTTTCATTTAGCAAGAAGCCTTAAACATTTCTAACTCAGTAGTTTTCAAGTTCAACTATAAGTAGATTAGTATACATATGAACAACAATAAACAAATAAGTCTTAATATCGGCTTTTCCAATTTTATGTATGCCTTGAAACTACTTGGCTTGTACCTAGCCAAGTAGAAGTTGCCATGGTATGAGCACATGAACAACTCATTGTCCATATCTTAGGGTTTAGCCTGCCACCCTAACACAGTAATTAAGCTCAAGTCCGCCACAAGGTTAGGTGGGTGCCTATAACAACCTTACCTCTCTATCTCACTCCTTGGCATGGTAAACAAAAGCCCGCCTTGAGACTCTCGAGGCTTACACCTCTTGGTGAGGCTATCCCAAATGCCCCTCAAGGCTTACGCCTCGTTGTCCTAAACTAAGGCTTACGCCTCACAATGTCTGAGGCCCGCCTTAAAGCATTGAGGCTCTGAGGCTTAGCTGAGGCACACGCCTCTATTTTGGATGATAACGTCTTATGTCAACCACCAATTTGTCTACTTTTAAGATTATTACAAACACTTTCTTTAAAAGAAATTAGAGTTCTTGTAGTTAATTATTGTTTTTATTAATGAACATTTAATCATCATTCTCCAAGTAACATCCTTCAATCTTCATTATTGAATTTATCTTTGTTGCTACCTTCTTATTCACTATGTCGGTGAATCTGATATCATTGTTAACTAATTTTGACCTTGTTCTTACTAATTAAAATTCTATCTCCTTTAGTTTTTTTTGTCGATGACATCTATTATTCTAATAGTATAAAGAATTTATATCTTGTTATTTCTCTACATATTTATTTTACTATTGTGGTGGGTCTTTAGTATCTGTTAAACAACCTGCATCCCCGTCGATACTATCGACAGGAGGTCGATGGTATTGAGATTATCACAGCAACAGAAGAACATTCTGTCGATACCATCGACAGTATCGAGAGTAGAACAACGGCGGAAATCGACGACCCGTCAACTGGTTCTATCTTTATTATATTATTTGTTTTATTGTTTCTCTCTTATTTTCTTCTTTGTACCACAATGTATTTTACCCTAATATATAAAAAGAAGAGAGACGACTATTGCCCTCTCAAGGAAGCTGCTCCTTGCAGCCGACAAATCTCTCGGTGTTCGTCTCCTCTCCTCCTCATCTCTTTTCACATGGTATCAGAGAGTCTTTGATCCGCCGCCTCGCTTCCTCAACAAGCCGCCGCCACAGCCTCCCCACCTCCTTTCTCCTTCTCTAGGCGCCGCGGCCACCTCGGCCGTCGGGCCGGCAGGAACAGCAGCCCGCCGCCGGCGCGGGTGCTGCTGGGCTAGCAACCACTAGCCGTCTTCATCACTGGATCGATAGCAACTTTTCCCTCGCTGTTGTAGATCTAGCCACCAAGGACCGGAGCCGCTAGCAAGCTTCCGGTTGATTTACAACAGTTTTCGGCCAGTTCTCAGGAGCCAAAACTACTATTTGGGAGTCTCCGGTTGATCCAACGGCTATCTAAAGCCCAATCCGAGGGACTCGTCTCTTCCAGAGTGCTCTCCTAATCATATATCCTCCATGTGTGGTTAGGAAAATCGATTGGAGGCTGTGAATGCGTCAGTAACGCATTTATCCGTGTTTTTTTGTGTTGTGACGTGTATCTCTCCGTCACCTCATCTATCTCCGTGACGTGTATCTCTCCATCACCTCAGCTTTCTCTATGACGTGTATCTACTATGGATGAACGCTGTTCACACTGTCTTGGAATCTCACGACAAGGCAAGACATGTTGACTCGGGTCCCCTGGACTCTACTGATAAAGGATACGCTGAATGTAAGCGTCATGACAGTCTTGTAAAGACTTGGTTATGGAATAGTATGGAACCTACAATTGTGGCTAGGTTTATGTTCTATACTACAACTAAAGAGATATGGGACGCAGTGAAGCAACACTATTCTTAGGAGAAGAATGCTCTTCGGCAATTCATGATATATGATCGTCTGTTTGTTGAGAGGCAGGGTGATAGATCTCTTGAGGAATACTTTGGAGCTATTCAGGCACTTGCTCAAGAGCTGAGCTACTATCATCCTGTGACAGTTGCTGCACAAATCAAAGACAGAGACGACCTGGTTACTGCTAAATTTCTATCCGGGCTTAATCCCAATTGCGGTTCTGCCAGGAGTGTCATTCTGGCTTCTGATAAATTGCCAAGTCTTGTGGAAGCCTATTCGAGAATTCAACAATCTATTTTTGAGTCTGTTAATCCTGTCTCTACTATATCTTCTGGGGAGTCTCATTCATCCGTAACTGCTGCGGTGAGAGGAGGACGACCTAGTATGGGCAGAGGACGTGGGACACGTCCTAAGTGTACTTTCTGTGACAAACCGAGACATACAGTGGAGAAGTGTTGGAAGAAACATGGGAGACCTGCTGCACCTCTTGTGGGGGTAGCACATTGTGCCACCTCTACAGATTCCTCTCCGTCTTCAGCTGTGGGCACCAATTCTGGGACCGGCATCACTCTTACTCAGGAGGAGTATGATCGGTTCATTCAGGCTACACAACACATGAGTGTGGGATCTTCATCTTCGTCATCAGCAAACCTGGCATCTACTGCGGGTAATCAGGCTACATCTCTCATAACTTCTAGCTCTACTTCATCTTAGGTGGTTGACTCTGGCGCGTCACATCACATGACTGGTATGAAGAGATTGCTCCAATCTATTGACTCATATATCCCTCACCAATCTGTCACACTGGCAGATGGTTCAGTGATGAGAGTGTTAGCTAGTGGATCTGTCCCTCTAACACCCAAGAATGATCTTAAATCTATACACTTTGTGCCTGAGTTTCCTTTTAATCTTCTTTCTGTTGCAAAATCGATTGACACTGTAAAATGTACGGTAACATTTGGGCCTTCTTATTTTGTTTTACAGGATCTCAAGAGTATGAGGACGATTGGTGGGGGGCCTAGGAAAGGTGATCTCTACCTTTTCCACAATGATAGTCTGCCTCGCCCAGTATCTGCTCCAGCTCCATCCATTCTGTTGAGTGGTTCCCCCTTACTATGGCATTGCAGATATGGACATCCGTCGTTAGAGAGCCTGCGGAAGTTGGAACCTGAGTTGTCCCAAGTTTCATCTTTAGAGTGTCAGTCATGTCAGTTGGGAAAACATTATAGGTTGTCTTATCCCAGTCGTGTCAATAAGCGGGCATCTTGTCCTTTTGAGTTAGTCTACAGTGATGTATGGGGTCCTGTTAAAGACCAGAGTTATAATGGTTTTCGTTATTTTATTTCCTTTGTGGATGATTTTTCCCGCATGACATGGATCTACCTTCTCAAAAGTCGAGAGTCTGTGCTATCTATTGTGAAACATTTTCATAAAGAAATAAAGGTTCAGTTTGACTGCAATATAAAAACTCTCCAATATGATAATGCTTTAGAGTATGTTCAAAAGGCTATGTCTGATTTTTACAGTTCTGTGGGCATGATCCATCGCACGTCTTGTCCTCACATCCCTCAGCAAAATGGGGTGGCTGAGAGGAAAAATCACCATCTTATTGATATTGCTCGTTCGATCATGTTTCAATCCAATGTGCCTAAAATTTTTTGGTCTGAAGCTCTTTTAACTGCTTGCTTCTTAATTAATAGACAACCATCCTCTGTTCTTAAAGGACAAACTCCTTTCTCTGTGTTACGACCCACGGATCAGCCCTTCTCTGTTCCCCTTAGAGTGTTTGGTTGCACTTCTTTTGTCCATAATTTTGACCCTAAGGTTGACAAACTTTCTCCTAGGTCTATGAAAACCTTGTTCCTTGGTTATTCTATTACTAGCAAAGGATACAAGTGTTACTGTCCTAGTCTTCGTCGCATGTTTGTGTCTAGGGATGTTACCTTCCATGAGACCACTCCATATTTCTCCGATGCTATGAGTAAGGGGGAGCAGTTGAGAGAGGGAGTGCCACCAGATTTTCAGAGTGAGAGAGTGGCACCATCTGTGCAGAGTGAGGGAGCGCCACCCATCATTCCTGATTATACTTTTACTCAGGACGAGCAGGTAGCTGACATGCCTGTTATTCAACAATACCCATATGTTTATAGTAGGCGAGGCAGACAAGATCCAGAAGAGGTAGCGACACCAGTCCCTGAGCCTTCCTCATCGTCTTCTTTCTACTCATGAGATTTCTGCAGAAGCATCCGATCTTGATCTTCCTATTGCTGTTCGGAAAGGTACTCGTTCTTGTACTATTAGACATCCTATTACAAATGTGTGTTGTCTGTCCCACTTATCTAAGCAGGCCTGCGCATTTGCTATTGGGATTGATTCTATTGATATACCAAGGAATCACTATGATGCTCTGAAGGACAGTGGCTGGAAACAGGCAATGCAGCTTGAGATGTCAGCTCTTTTGCATAATGGCACATGGGATCTTGTTGACTTACCTATAGGGAAGAAAGCAGTGGGTTGCAGATGGGTTTTCACCATCAAACATAATCCAGATGGATCAGTTGAGAGGTTGAAGGCCAGATTGGTAGCAAAAGGCTACACACAGACCTATGGAGTTGATTTCTTTGAGACCTTTTCTCCAGTAGCTCGTCTAAATTATGTGCGGATTATTATTTCTCTGACTACTACCTTTGATTGGCCCCTATTTCAGCTTGATGTTTAGAATGCCTTTCTACATGGTGACCTACAGGAAGAGGTATATATGGAGCAACCTCCTGGGTTTGTTGCTCAGGGGGAGTGTCAGAAGGTGTGTAAATTGAAGAAAGCCATATATGGGCTGAAACAGTCTCCTCGAGCTTGGTTTGACAAGTTCAGTGAGGTTGGACTCCAGATGGGTTTTTCTCGCTCCATGATTGATCACTCTTTATTCTACTCTAGCTCTTCTTATGGCTCTATCATCATTGCTGTATATGTTGATGACATAGTGATTACTGGTAGTGATTCTACATGCATATCTCGTATGAAGGAAGGGTTGCAGAGACACTTCCAAACGAAGGGTCTGGGTAAACTGAGATATTTTCTGGGCATTGAGGCGCTTAGATCTCATGCAGGTGTCAACCTATCTCAGAGGAAATATGTGCTTGACTTACTACAGGAGACGGGCATGACTGAATCTAAATCGGTATCTACTCCTATGGATTATCACATCAAGGAGACGGTTGATGATGTTGAATACTCAGATCCAGGATATTACAGGAGAATAGTTGGCAAGCTAATATATCTGACTGTTACACGACCTGACATTTCTTTTGCTGTAGGCGTCGTGAGTCAGCATATGCACTCACCACGACAGTCACACTGGACAACAGTTTGCCGGATTCTGAGATATCTGAAGAGTGCTCCTAGTAAGGGGATCACATATTCTAAACCCAAGGTGCCTCCATCTACTTTGACTCTCACAGGGTATTCAGATCCAAATTGGGCTGGTGATCATACTGATAGAAGGTCTACATCAGGCTATTGTACTTTCCTAGGTGATCATTTGATTACTTGGAAAAGCAAAAAGCAGCATGTGGTAGCTAGATCCAACACTGAGGCTGAATACCGTGCTATGGCCCATGCATGTTGTGAACTACAATGGGTCAAATCTGTTCTTTCTGAGTTAAAAATCACTATTATGTCTTCTATGGAGCTCAAGTGTGACAACCAGTCTGCTATACACATTGCCAGGAATCCTATCTTTCATGAGCGTACAAAGCATATAGAAGTTGATTGCCATTTTAAGCCTTTGGGTCCAGCAGCTTTTCAGAGATTATGTGGCAAGCTGGGCATACACGTTGTGTACTCTCCAGCTTGAGGGGGAGTGTGAAACAACCTGCATCCCCGTCGATACTATCGACAGGAGGTCGATGGTATCAAGATTATCACAGCAACAGAAGAGCATTCTGTCGATACCATCGACAGTCCCGTCGATGGTATCGAGAGTAGAACAGCGGCGGAAATCGACGACCCGTCAACTGGTTCTATCTTTATTATATTATTTGTTTTATTGTTTCTCTTTTATTTTCTTCTTTGTGCCACAATGTATTTTACCCTAATATATAAAAAGAAGAGAGACGGCTATTGCCCTCTCAAGGAAGCTTCTCCTTGCAATCGACAAATCTCTCGGTGTTCGTCTCCTCTCCTCATCTCTTTTCACAGTATCTATTGTCATTATTAAGTTTCACAATTAATTATCATTTCATTTGGTTGTGCTTATATATACTATACCTATTTTTGTTATACACACATGCATATACATAACATATATATATGTGTGTGTGTGTGTGTGTGTAAGAACATATATAAATTTATTTTTTATGACTGCCTCATACATATTTTGAGGCGTACGCCTCAAACGCTTTGAGGCTTATGCCTCGCCTCACTGAGACAAAAATGCCTCGTTGCGCCTCACGCACTTTACAACCTTGCTCCTTGGTACGAGGGTGGGTCGTTCCACATCTCTGTACACGTCCCATTGTGCTCATCACAGGGATTTGGGTCTCATCTCCCTATCCAGGGATGGGTTGTTCCACATCTCTTTCATATTTTCCTCAATGATTCTTGAGAAAGGAAAAATGAGAAACCGTAGGGTTACACAATGTGTGTACCCTATATATATAAGTGGAACAATTACAAGTAGGTCCATATAGAAAAGTAAATTAGCAAACAGAATAAATAAAGACATTATTTAACACACCCCCTCAAGTTGGAGCATAGATATCAATCATGCCAACTTGTCCACAAGAGAGCTAAAATGCTTCTTTGCCAGCATCTTTGTAAAAATATCAGCAACTTGATTTTCTGAGCGGGTAAATGGAGTGCAGATCCGACCAGACAAGATAGTTTCTCTGATAAAATGATAGTCAACTTCAATGTGCTTTGTGCGCTCATGATACACAAGATTATTAGCAATGAAGATGGCAACTTTATTGTCACAATGCATAGGAATAGCAGTAGAAGACTCCACACCAAAGTCTTTCAAGAGAGATTGTACCCATAGCAGTTCACAGGCAGTGTGGGCCATAGCCATGTATTCAGCCTCAATACTGGATCTAGCAACAACATTTTGTTTCTTGCTCCTCCAAGTAACAAGATTGCCTCCAACATATGTACAATAGCTTGAAGTAGATTTCCTGTCAACCTTACTTCCAGCATAATAATAGCCTTCAAGAGAACAATGTCCATGCTTTCTATAACAAAGGCCTTAGCTAGAAGATTTCTTAAGATATCTCAGAATATTACAAAGAGCACCCCAGTGACCATGGAACAAGACTTCGACTTCGAGCTGACTTCGACAAGTGTGGACATGGAAGTTTGTGGAAATGTCGAGGATTTTTACAACCAAACTTCGATGCAACTTTGACAAAAATTAAGCTAAAAATAGCCATTTTGTGATGAAAATCGACAGATTTCATCAAATCTAGCTAAAAAACACAATATATGTTTACATATAGCCATCCATACAGGTTTACATATGTAGATAAATGCATGCTTACATACAGTCATCTCCGAACTACAGAGTTCTTCCATATATAAAGTTTGTGACAATAAACAAACTACATAAAAATAGTGTAAATCTATGGTAGATTTAGCAGAGAGAGGGTCGGTCTATTACTATTAGCTTAGAATAGTAAAAGATAACATCAAAATCATCTTACCTCAAGCTCCAACACTTTTTCCACCTCACACAACAAACTCCACAAAATACCAGAAGAATGTCGCCAACTTCGACAACTTTGATAAATGTCGAGGACATTGTGGAATTTTTGTATGGACTTGGGTCAACTTCGCCGACATATGGGGAAATGTCGATAACTTCGACGAAATGTCGAGGATATTGTGGAATAAGGATGTTTACATGGATTCGACGTCGCCGACCGTCGACATCGACATTATCGGCGAAATTTTGCCCCATGTCGACGACATTTAGTTCCATGCCAGTGACACTATCTTGGCTTATCCAGATACCTCCTAAGGAGACCAACAACAGTAGAGATATCATCTCTAGTAACAGTCAGATAAATCATCTTACCAACCAGTCTCCTATATTTTTTATTGTCTGGAAAAATAGGAGAAGCTTCATCATCCCAATTAACATTGGAATCTAGAGGAGTATCAGCAGATGCGCTCCAAGCATCCTAGTCTCCTGTAACAGGTCAAGAACATACTTCCTCTGAGATAAGACAAGAGCACTAGCAGTTCTGGATACCTCAATGCCCAGAAAATATCGCAGCTTCCCCAAATCTTTAGTAGCAAAATGCTTGCACAAGTGTGTTTTAGTAGCCTGAATTTCAGTAGTATCACTGCCAGACAGAATGATATTATCAACATAAACAATCAGAATAACAATACCAGAAGATATCTATTTAGTAAAGACAGAGTGATCAACATGTGATCTCAAAAGCCCAAAGGTAGTCAGTATCTTGCTCAATTTGTCAAATCATGCCCTAGGACTCTGCTTGAGTCCATAAATAGATTTTTTTTAAACGATAAACCTTGTGTGACTCCCCCTGAGCAATAAACCCCGGTGGTTGCTCCATGTAGACCACTTCTTGAAGATCACCATACAGAAAAGCATTTTTAACATCCAGTTGAATAAGAGGCCAGTCTAAATTGATAGCAATAGAAAGGAGAATTCAGACAGAATTAAGTCTTGCAACAGGAGAGAACGTCTCAAAATAGTCAATACCATAGGTTTGAGTGTACCCTTTGGCCACCAGGCGTGCCTTCAGACGTTCTACCGTGCCATCAGGTTGATACTTCACAACATATACCCATCTGCAGCCAACAGGCTTGTACTCAGGAGATGGATCCACCAACTCCCAAGTTCCTCTATCAGTAAGGGCAGCCATCTCCTCTGTCGTGGCAATTGTCCAGGCAGAACTTTGTAAAGCATCATGGACATTCTTAAGAATAGCAATAGCAGATAGAGCAGCAACAAAATTACTGACAAGAATGCTCAGGTGTGCAGTAGAAACATGATTAGCAATATTATGAGAGGTACAAGAACGAGTGCCTTTTTTGAGGGCAATAGGCAAATCTAAGTCAGAAGTTACCTCAACAAGTGTAGGACCTTCTAGAGGAGAATATTGGTGCTGCGTATGGGGTCTTGAGCAGTCTGTGACCTGTTCCTGCGTTGATACACAATAAGCGGAGGAGAGGCAGTTTTAGCAGGTGAAGTATCACATATGCAATCACTGACACTGGTAATGGTGCTGTTATTATATCTGAACTTAGGGTATTTCCTTTAGCAGAATAAAAAGGTGTATCCTCAAAGAAGACCACATCACTACTCGTGAACCATTTTCTAGTAGTAGGACTATAACACCTATACCCTTTTTGAGTACGTGAATGACCCAAGAATATGCATTTTTCTGCTCTAGGAGATAATTTATCATAATTCGGTCCAAGTAAGCGCACAAAGCAGGTAGAGCCAAATATCCGTGGAGGTACAGAAAAAAGAGGCACAGTATGTTGAAGAACCTGTACATGAATCTTGTTCCCAATCACAGAAGAAGGCATTCTATTAATTAGACAGTCAGGATGGCTTCTGGCAAAAAATGTCTAGGCACATAAGAATGTAGCATGATGGTTCTAGCAACCTCAAGTAAATGTCTATTTTTCCTCTCTGCAACTCTATTTTGTTGAGGTGTATAGGCACACAATGTTTGATGAATAGTACCAACAGAACGAAAATACACCTCAACATCTTTCTGAATAAATTCTAAAGCATTATCTATTCTCAGAATTTTAATAGGCATAGAATACTGGGTTTTAATTTCAGCAAAGAAGAATTTTATTGTAGATAATACTTGAGACCGATTTTTCAAAAGAAACAACCATTTGGCACTAGAAAAATCATCAACAAATAGAATAAAGTATTTATTTCCAGATAAACCTGGAACATGACAAGGACCCCATACATCCGCATGAACAAGATCAAAAATATTTTTCCTACTAATTTGAAACCGTTTAGGATAGACAGTTCTAGACTGTTTTCCTAACTGACACGACTCGCACTGAAAGCTGTGCGTTCCTACACCAGAATTGACATGTTTTATTTTCTCAGATGATGGATCTCCAAGTTTGTAATGCCACTGCAACGCTGAAACTGACAATGATAGTGCTGAAGCTAGAGCCAGGGTACCGGTCTTTTTTAAATCATCCAGATAATAGAGGTCATCAGGTCCTTCATGCCCCCCACCAATCTTCATCCTCGTGCGAAGGTCCTGAAAAGTACAAGTACCAGGAATAAAGGTGAGATTGCAGTTCAGGCTACACACAATTTTGCTAACAAATAGCAAATTGAGTGGAAAATGAGGCACATATAGAGCATATTTCAATAGAAATTGAGAAACAATGTCTCCAATCCCAAACACAGCAGATTTTGAGCCATCAACAAGCATTACAGACGATTTAGAAACCGATTTTAGATAAATTTAAGAAAAGGGACCGATTTCCAGAAATGTGCGAAGAAGCACCCGAATCAATCTCCCATTTTGTATTACCAGTACTAGACGAGGGTGCACTTAGAAAGGCAGAATCACAACCAGAGTAGGTTGCGGCATGAGCTCTAGTAGTAGAAGTAGATGATGATCCAGCACCCTCGAGTAGTAGGCGTTCCACCTCGGAACGAATGAAGTCAGCAGTAGTAGAGCTGGATGCCCATTTTGTATTACCAGTACTAGACGAGGGTGCACTTGGAAAGGCAGAATCACAATCAGAGTAGGTTGCGGCATGAGCTCTAGTAGTAGCAGTAGAGGATGACCCAACACCCTCGAGTAGTAGGCGTTCCACCTCGGAACGGTTGAAGTCAGCAGTAGTAGAGCTGGACGCGTCAGTAGCTTGGGGATGGGTAGCTATCTCAGAGGTAGAATTGGCATCAGTAGCAGCATTGGCCCAGGCAGGTTTGCCATACTTCTCCCAACACTTTTCTTCAACGTGGTTTGACTGACCACAGAAATTACAGAAGCGCTGACCAGACTGAGGGTGAGAAGCATTGGGAGGGCCAGAGGACACACCACGTACAAACGAACCACACCCCCTTCCAGCTCCAAGAGGAGGGCGGTTCTCCTGAAAACGACCACGACCGCGGCCTCGACCACGGCCCGACATAGCAGCTAGGGCAGTAGTATCTCCAGTCTCAGTAGGTAACTCAGAAAAAGCAGGCAGACGTTGAAGGCGCTGAAATGCACTCTGCAACGTAGGCAGTGGATCACTGGTAAGGATCTGATCCACAACTCCAGCATAAGATTCAGGCAGGCCACACAAGAACTGGACGACCTGCAACTCCTGTCGTTGACGTTGCATGGTAGCCAAGTTAGTGGATAGAGGGTGGTTGGTCTCCAATTCACCCCAGAGTCCTTTGAAGGCAGAGAAGTAATCAACAATGTCAGGTCTCGAGAATTGTAGACGAGTCAGCTGCTTATTTATATCAAACACCTTCTTGGGATTTTTGCTGTGAGAGTAAGTGCTAGCCAGCTGATCCCACATCTCCTTCGCGGTAGGTAGACGTAGTAAGGTAACACTGATTTTGGTCTCGCTGCTGTTGAGAATCCATATCATCACAGTGGAGTCGTCTTTGACCCAATCATCATAGGCCTTAATATCCTTGGAGTCGGCATTAGGAGCAGGCGCATGAGGTGGATCGCGCGTCAGATGAGAATGTTTCCCCTTGGATTTAGCATAAATCTCCATGGAACAGACCCAATGCTGGTAGTTGCGCCCATCCAGCTTGACAGTAGTAACCTGACGGCGATGATCGTCATGTGAGGATGCCATGACACACAGGGCAAAGCACTAACACCCAAGGTGAGCAGTAGAAGGCAGGTACAGGCAATAGATGATCGCCTAGATTCTCAGCTAGGCAGCAGCAGGCATGGTAGGCAGAACTAGATGGACCAGTTACATACGGGCTACGCCTAGGCGCATCAAAAGACCCGGCGGCTCAAAGGCCTACACAGGCAGGTAGTAGACGGAGCCAAAAAATTCACACCACTGCCTGGAATTTGCGGGCGGCTCGGAGGAGACCGCTGCTAGAAGGAAGCGGTGGGGCGGATGGACGACAACGACAGGATAAAGCTAGCCGTGCGGCGGCCGGCGCCAGGGGGGGGAGAAAGGCAGAGGCGGCGCCCGGATCTCAGATCTGCTCTGGTACCATGAGAAAGGCAAAGTGAGAAACCGTAGGGTTACACAATGTGTGTACCCAATATATATCTATATATTCCACTTATATATATATGTATATATATTCCACTTATATATATATATATTATATATACATTATATATATATATATATATATATAAGTGGAACAATTACAAGTAGGTCCATATAGAAAAGTAAATTAGCAAACAGAATAAATAAAGACATTATTTAACAATTCTGTTTACATGTCTTGATATGCTCATCACAAGGATTAGGGTCTCACCTCCCTTAACCCTTCATTTCTCATCTCTGGGAGATTGGGGCCTCTATCCCATCATTGTGCCCCCCTAACTCCCTTTACAATTTGATCCTCTAGATGCAAGTCACTCATATTTGCCTCTCCTTAGAGAAAGTACATTGATTTTACAACTCTTATCTAGACGATTTAGGACGTTCTCTTTATTAATTAGATGTCTAGTCATTTAAAGGCATTGTATTTGAGAACCATTAATGTTTATTTTTGCAAGGTAGTAGTTATCCGCATAAAACCCTAAAAAAGTTCATGTGCATGACTAGTAAGAAACACAAGGTCAAGATATCATTATCAAACATTAATTTCCTTCTCATGAAGATACTAATATAATAGTAACAATTTCATATGATTTCTTAGCAATAACACAACATCCTTGTCCTTTCTAAGTTTTCCTCTTCCTTTGTCAATACCATAATTTAAGGAAAAAAAGTAAATTGTAGAATTTAGTAACTAAGTTCGTGGGAAAACAATACTCATCACGATAGGTGTGTATGCTACAACATTTTCAGTAAAGAAAGAAAGTCAATCGAGTTGCCTATATATATTAATAACTTCTCCAACAACAAGAGGATTTGCTTGTTTTAAGAGATCCAATTTGCATTAGGGACGACTCTACTTAGTTCTTCTTGAATGAAGTTGCATATTCTCACCTTTTTTCTGTAGCAAACACTAAATTTTTTGCTTTCTTAGAACTTTATTAGCAAGTGCACAATTCTCTGCTCCCTTCCGGAATTCCAACTCAAGCCTTAGGAAGAAGAAAAAATGGGAAGAAGAGGGTAATCTTATAAGGTTTTGGCCTCACAGCAAGGGGTGGTGACCTAGAGGTAGAAGAGGGTAAATAAAAAGTAGAAAATAATGAGAGATCTAGTACTTGTTTCCCTTGTTCCCCTTCAGCTCTAGCACGACCCTTGAGATGAAGTATTTGATATCTTGAGCAAATCTCATCCAAATATATTTTATGGGGACAAGTTCTTAATGAGGAAGTGGGTGATTGTGGACGAAGGTCTAAGGGTCATTATGGAGTGAAAAGGATCAATATTAACTCATATATATTCCCTAAACAAATGATTTTATTGATGAAAACACCCACAACACTGCTAGAGCCAAAGGTCTTATAACCTTCTATCAGGTTGATTTGACTTTTGGGTCACGAGCTTGGTCGGGTTGAATGGATGCTAATCCTTGGGGGTCGCTAGTCCGCCCCCCCCCCACACACACACAAAAAAAAAAGAAGAAGAAAGAAATCTCAACAGACTTTAGTACAAATCGATCCAGCTTTTGTCCCTTTGGCGCCTCTCTAGTGATTTCTTAATAGAGATTCTTAGAAAGTAAAAGAGGGCTATGCGTTGTATTAGATTGGAGAAACCCTGCTCCTATAAATAGGAGAACAGGGAAGCGTACATGACATAACACAACCCTACTGGGCCAGGACACTTAGGCCCATATAACAAAGAAATTGATAACAATAATAAACAGACTCTCTAACACTCCCCTTCAAGCTGAAGTTGGGAGAATCCCAAATCAGCTTGCAAACAGAGAGTCAGACTAAAAAACAAAGAGAAAGAAATAAAAGGATAAACCAAGCCCATACAAGAAATTTCTCCCCCTCAATATTACATTAAAGCACTCAAACACTCAAACACTCCCCCTCAAGTAGATACTCAAAGCAAGCAGGTAAGTTGCAGAAGCTTCTCGATCATCTGGAGCAGAAATAAGCAGCATCACAATCATTTGGAGCAAAGGATAGAATAGTTGATAGGCACCAAGGTCTTCATCAAAGTCGTCGTCGTAGTAGCCAGAGAGTGCTGGGTAACAATGGCAGAGTAGCAGAGCCCAGAGAGTGCTGGATCACAGTAGCAGTAGTAGTCAACGTACAAATAAAGTACGGACGGGTCAACATGCGAAACAGAGCATGGACAAGCCAGAAAGTGCTGGCACACAGAAGCAGTAAGTCGACGACGTAGGCAGATAGAAGACCACTGTACAAAGTAGCAAGCAACTAAATAACTCCAGTATGCAATGTAGACGAAGCTCCATGTAGTGTCACAACAAAAGTCTTCATCATCTTCCCTCTTCATAAAATATTCATCACAGTAGTGGGCGTCAAAGTCCAGAGAGTGTTGGTTCACAGATTCCAGAGAGTGCTGGTCCACAGTAGAAAGTCAACGTGCAAAATAGAGCACGGAAAACAGATAGTGAAAAAGCACAAAGCAACAGGTAAAATGTGCTAATCATAGCACAAGTAGTATCAATGACGTCCAAATATGTAACCTCATAGCAGCGTTCGAGGTAGATGATGAATAATCAATAATAGCAGTAGAAAATTTCATATAACAACACAATCATGAACAAGCCACATAACAATAGACGGATCCACATAGAAGCAAAATGAACACCATATAGTAACAAAAGGATCCATATATCAGTAGTATAAGTGGCATTAAGATCTCTAGAAGTTGGCAACGAGATTGCTTATTATTGGATGATCTAAAAAGAATACAATGGTCTCTCTTTTATAAGACAAGAGAGTGTACAATATTTAGAGATGAGCAATATGGGATAAAGAGAAGAAGAGAATAAAGAGAAATAAACAAATATACTAAGTAAAGAAAAGCAGTAAAGTGTATATACTAATACTCCCCCTCAAGGTAGAGTGTAGATGCCAATCATGCCCAACTTGGATGTCATTGCAGTGAATCTCATCTTCGGAAGAATCTTGGTGAAGATGTCATCCACCTGATCATAAGTATGTATGTAGGGAGTAGATATCTGGCCAGATAAGACAGCTTCGCGAACAAAATGACAGTCAACCTCAACATGTTTTGTTCGCTCATGAAAAGTAGGATTACTGGCAATAAAAGTGGCAGTTTTGTTGTCACAATACATCGGAATAGGAGAAGAGTCAGAAATGCCAAAAATCCTTCAGTAGGCTCCGAATCCAGAACAACTCACAAGTAGTATGCGCCATGTCGCGATATTCTGCTTCAGCACTTGAGCGAGCAACCACAGTCTGTTTCTTGCTTCGTCAAGTAACAAGATTTCCTCCTACAAAGGTACAGTAGCCAGAGGTGGAGCGTCGGTCGATTTTACTCCCGACATAGTCAGAGTCAGAATATCCAACAAGCTTACAATGACCATGTTTTTTATATAGCAAACCTTTCCCAGGAGCACTCTTCAAATATTTGAGAATGTGGCAAACGACATCCCAGTGACATTGACGGGGTTTATCCAGATATCTACTAACAAGCCCAACAACAGAAGTAATATCAGCACGAGTAACAATAAGATAAATGAGCTTGCCAACCATGCGGCGATACTGATGATGATCAGGATAGGCATGAGAGTTCTCATCGTCCCAGTTAGTATTTGGATCCAGAGGAGTACTAGCAGGTTTAGCACCAAGAAGTCCTGTGTCAGAAAGAAGATCCAGAACATATTTACGTTGAGACAAGCATAAACCAGAAGTAGATCTAGAGACTTCAATCCCAAGAAAGTAACGCAAAGTCCCAAGGTCTTTGGTGAAAAAGTGTTTCTCCAGATAACACTTAGTAGCCTGAATACCGTCAAGATCACTCCCTGAGAGGATAATGTCATCAACATATACAATCAGAATAACAAGGCTAGCAGTAGTGTTTTTAATGAAGACAGAATGATCAGACTGGGAGCGTCGAAAAAGAAACTTCTGAAGAATGGTACTTAGTTTATCAAACCAAGCACGAGGACTCTGTTTTAAACCATAGATAGCTTTCCGCAACCTGCAGACTTTGGAGGACTCCCCCTGAAGCACAAATCCTGGAGGTTGTTGCATATAGACCTCCTCATGTAAATCCCCATACAGAAACACATTTTTCACATCCAGCTGGTACAAGGGCCAATCAGAATTAATAGCAACAGAAATAAGAATGCGTACGGAATTCAACCGAGCCACCGGTGAAAAAGTCTCAAAGTAGTCGACCCCATAAGTCTGCGTGTAGCCCTTGGCAACAAGTCTAGCCTTGAGGCGCTCAACCGTGCCATCCGGTTGATATTTAACAGTAAACACCCAACGACAGCCAACTGGAGAACAATCAGTAGGAGGATCGACTAACTGCCAAGTATTGCGATCAGTAAGAGATTGCATTTCCGCTTCCATGGCCTGACGCCAAGCTGGATGTTTAAGAGCCTGAGAAGCATTTTTAGGAACAGAGACAGCAGAAAGAGCAGCAGTAAAATTTGCAAAATTAGTTCCCAAATGATCAGAAGTACAGAAATTGCCAATAGGATGTTTAGTACAAGCTCTAGTTCCTTTCCTCAAACTGATAGGAACATCTAAGTCAGAGTATACCTGTGGTGGTGTTTGATCTGGCACGGAGGACAAGGACTCTGGAGGGGCCATAGAGGGAGTTGCTGTCTTCTGTCTCTGTTGATAAACTTTCAGAGGACTTTCAGCAGGAGGAGCAGTATCATCAATCATAGGTAGAGGTGTCTCCATTAATAAATCCGATGTAAGGGCAGACTCGACAGAGGAGTAGAAAGGCATGTGCTCAAAGAAAACAACATCAGCAGATACAAACCATTTCTTTGACACGGGATCATAACAACGATACCCTTTCTGAGTGCGAGAGTACCCTAAAAAGACACACTTTATTGCTCTAGGATCAAGTTTGGTGAGACCAGGACGAAGATTTTTGACAAAACAGGTGCTCCCAAAGATACGAGGAGGAACAGAAAAGAGGGGCGCATCCGGGTACATGATTTGATAAGGGACTTGATTCCCAAGCACAGAGGACGACATGCTGTTAATAAGGTAACATGCAGTAGAAACAACTTCAAGCCAAAAACATTGGGGGACATGGTAATGAAACAGTAAAGTGCGAGCAACTTCAAGGAGGTGTTGATTTTTGCGTTCGGCGACTCCATTTTGCTGTGGAGTGTAGGCACAAGAAGTTTGGTGTATGGTACCCTGTTTGCGACAAAAGTTGCTGATCGAGGCTTGCACGAATTCAAGGGCATTATCAGTGCGAAAGTTTTTGATAGGTTTGGCAAACTAGGTACGGATCTCAGAAAAATAAGCTGTAATGGTATCAAGTATAGTAGATCTATCCTTGAGCAAGACAATCCATGTAGTTCTAGAAAAATCATCAATAAAACTCAAAAAGTAGCGAAATCCAAAAATACTGGACACAGAACAAGGACCCCAAACATCAACATGAATAATATCAAATGGCTGCTTTGAACTAATACATGATTTCTTAGAAAAAGATGCTCGCGTCTGTTTGCCCAATTGGCAAGTCTCACAATGATTAACATAATCTAAAACATAAGGAAGTAAATGTTTCAATTTCACTGCAGAAGGATGTCCCAGACGGTAGTGCCACTGGATGCCTGTCACAGAGGATGTCAGATATGCTGCGGTCTTTGGAACGTCCAAGTAATATAGCCCATCTGGTCCCTCATGGCCCCAACCAATCGTCGTCCTCGTGCGTAGATCCGGAAACACAACACCATCCAGGTCAAAGGTAATAGAGCAACGAAGACTTTTTACAGTTCTATTGACAGATAACAGATTTATAGGAAATTTCGGAACATAAAGAGTAGACCGCAGAGGCAGGCAACTAGGAGTGCAGATATCACCAATGCCAGTAATAGGTGTCTTAGACCCATCAACCAATGTAACAGGAGGTATAACAGAAGTATTATGTAAGTTAGCAAATAACGCAGGATTTCCAGAGATATGGGATGTCGCACCCGAATCAATCACCCATGAATTTTTACCAGACTGGGTCAGAAGTGTAGCGCTCCCGTAAGTGTAGAAGCTTCAGCAGAAGAAGCAAGACGAGCCTGAAAAGTTTCTCGAACTCTGACCGGATCCAATCAGCAGAAGGAGCAACAGAGGTAGTGGTAGTCTCAGGTTGATCTGTAGTGACTTGGTTTGCCCAGGCTGGCTTGCCATGCTTGTTCCAACAACGATCTTCATTGTGATTCGTGCGCTTGCAGAAAGTACAGAAGCGTGGTTCAGTAGTCTCAGTACCAGAGCCACGTCCAGGTGCATAGGAGCGCCCGCGACCACGACCCCTCCTCGACCGTGGCCACGAGAGGAGTCACCTGTGCGAACAGCAAGGGCCGCTCCATCAGAAGTGTCAGGCAAAGACTGAGATACAGAAGGTAGACGTTGAACACGTTTCAGAACATCTCGCAGTGTAGGCAGTGGATCACTCGAGAGAATCTGATCAATAACTCAAGCGAAGGAGGAGGGTAGACCAGTGAGGAGCTGGACAAGCTGAAGTTCGTTCCGTTGACGCTAGATTTGAGTGATGTCGGCAGAAAGCGGATGGTACACCTGAAATTCATCCCAGAGAGCACATCAGTTGTTGTAGTAGTCCTCGATAGAATCAATAGTAGAAAATTCTTGCTTGGCCAGTTGCTTGAAGATCTCAAACACCTTCTTTGGATTTTGCTGGTGAGAGTATACGTGGGAGAGCTGGTCCCACATATCCTTTGCAGTCTTCAGACGAAGGAGAGATTGGCTGATCTTTTATTCGGCATTGTTGACCATCCGGGTCATAACACCATAGTCCTCCTTGGACCAGAGATCATAGGCCTGCTTGGTCTTGTCATCAGCATCAACAGTGGGAGCGTCCGGTCCCTTGGTCGATAGATGAGAATAACGCCCTTGTGCTTTAACATAGAGTTCAAAGGAAGCTGCCCAGAGGTGATAGTTGGAGCCATCCAACTTCACAGTAGTAACACACAGAGTACGCGGAAGATTTAGAATCGCCATCGGAAGGTGCAGTCAGGGGCAGAAGCACAGGCGCAGAGAGCAGTAGTAGTCAGCAGTCAGAGGCAGAAGTCCAACACATGGACAAGTAGTAGAAGGTAGAAGATCCACACATGGATCTTAGAAAAACCCACGTAGGGGCAACAGAGGAAAAGAAAAACCTACGCCAACATGGAGGATCAGTCACTCCACCATGAGGCACAGGCAAACAGAGAGGATGAAGCCCGTTACTCCGTCAACGTGCCAGAACTGGAAAGTTCCCGAGGCTGTTCGGAGATTTCGAAAAAAGAAACGGAGCTAGACGGAGGGGCCTGTGGTGGATTAGGCCACAAGGATGGGAGAAGGGAAGAAGGAGGTTGGTGGAGAGATTGGATGGGAGGGCAGCGGTACTGTAGCAGTACTGTAGCGGCGGAAAAAAAAGAGAGGTAGGGGTGGCGGCAGCTAGGGTTGGTGGAGAAGATGGCGGCTAGGGTTGGGGTGAGAGAGGGATTAGGTTTAAGGTGGATCGGCCCGCTCTGATACCATCTAGAAGTTGGCAACGAGATTGCTTATTATTGGATGATCTAAAAAGAATACAATGGTCTCTCTTTTATAAGACAAGAGAGTGTACAATATTTAGAGATGAGCAATATGGGATAAAGAGAAGAAGAGAATAAAGAGAAATAAGCAAATACACTAAGTAAAGAAAAGCAGTAAAGCATATATACTAATAAGATCCATGTAGCAACATAACTGAATTCTTCTTCTTCTTTCTTCATCTCTCCTCCGTTTCTCCCCCTCACACCAACCACGGAGAAGATCAACGGTTGGGGTGGACAAACACAAGTTCCACTGGATTTAAGAAATCAAACAAAAGAGTTGCAAGTGGTGTAAAACCTCACATAATCAAAATGTAGACCATGGTGTGCGGATTATCCGAGGCAGCCATCTTAGCAGCAATAGCATTCGAGTAGTAGCAACGACAAATAAATGGTATTTGTAGCAGCAGCAAGAAAGAAAAACACAGCAACACAATTGCAGCAGCAGTAGAGGGCTTAAAGGCCAAACTATTCCAAACCAATAGCAGAAAAGAAGAGCACCTCAACAAGGAAAACGTCAAAACTTCAAAAAATGTGCAACAGTACATGCTGCTACAGTACCAACGGCAGCATAGAGGTTAGAAGATCAAACTCCAGCTCATTCCATAGAGATTTGATGGTTTGGCGGCTAAGGTAGGAGATGCTCAAGACATAGATGACCTAAATGGAGCAGGTCCTAAGGAGAGGCAACACCTTGGTAGGCCGTAATCGAGCCGGAGATGAAGAGCAGGGACAAACCTGTACAGATGGCCAAAAAAAGATGCAATAACTTCTTCTCCAAGGCATGTAGAAGACTTCTCCCTATCCTAGAAGCCGCTAAGGCGTTGAGGAAGAGAAGGGGGGCACTGGAGGCTGGCAGAAACCATGAAGGAGAGGACTGGAAGCTCCCAAAATCCCACCCTGCTACAGTAATGCACTGTAGCAGTACGCCAGATCTGAAGGAAAGGGCGCCCGGAGCAGCAGAAAATGAAAGAAATGATATAGAGAAGCATGGGGCAACAATCTCCAGTCAAGTAGAAACAATAGGAGGAGCGTCAACGGCAGAAAAAGGAGAGGAAGGAGCAGCAGATGCCATAGATTGATGAGTGGACAAGGCCTGCGGGCGGCCAAGAATGAAGAAGGGGCCGCCCGCCGGCTACTGCTCTCTCTTTGTTTCTTTTTACTTAACGGCTAGGGTTTCGGATTTCTGCTCTGATACTGTCTTAGAAAGTAAAAGAGGGCTATGCGTAGTATTAGATAGGAGAAACCCTGCTCCTATAAATAGGAGAACAGGGAAGCGTACAGGACATAAGACAACCCTAATGGGCCAGGACACTTAGGCCCACATAACAAAGAAACTGATAACAATAATAAACAGACTCTCTAACAGAGACCAGTCAAACTTCAATAGAAACCATGGGTTGCTATAGGCCTTAAGAACTCGTACAACTTGTTAAGAGGTCCTCAACAAGTCGTATAACTTGTTAAGAGGTCATCTGACGGATTGGCCCGACTTGAGTCAAGTGACCAATTCTCGTTGTAGTTTGCCTCTAAAGGTCAGCCGACTTATTTGCCAACCTTTTGTAAATTGTCAAGGCAAAAACCTAAAGTTAGATTAAAGGGATCTAAACTTACCATGTGTATCTTTTATGTATATCTCTTTACTTATAATTTAATTTGAGATTATTATTAGTTTATTACATTTGGATTCTCTTTAATTCCTCTTTTCTTATTTAGTGTTAGCCGTGTGCACAAGTCCTAAATTTATAACTTGAGCACTACCCCGCAAGTATGCGGGTGTTTGTAGTATATTTGCGATTGTCCAAGGAGCAAGGTATTGTTAAACGCACAAGCAAGGAACTTCAACAATCTAGATTTTTTGGCAACAAAGGTTTTGTTATATTCACTAAAAGAAACTTAGTAGAAAACAAACTAAGACATAAATCACTTATATTACAGATCAAATTGGATTGATTTTCGAGGATAAGTTTTCACTATCATATCATGCCATGAAATAACAACAAATTCACAACCAGTAAAATTAGAAAAGGAGGTTCAAATGCTACACCCTTCCGGTAGTCTAGAACAGTTCTACCCTTATATAGTACTGTCGTGCATGTACTCGGAATCAAGCTACAAGAACCTTGAAATCCCCTTCACTTCTAAGCCACTCTCGTGGTTCAGAAAACAAAGCTACGAAATCTCCTAACTTAAATGTACACCTTTCCAGTATGTACAAGAAGCATAAGACATACATACAAGATGGCCAATCAAGCATATATGTAAAATAAACACTAATGTGTCCATAGAGCAGTGATTAAACCATGGAACGCAACATCGGCGATGTTGGGCGAAACTTCGCCGAAACATCGAGCTTCGAGCCCAGGCGAAGTCGATGCTGGAATACTTCGGGTCCGTCTCAACATCGAGCCGAATTTTGACCAACTTCGCCGATGTTGACATTTTGCTGTACAAAGTGGTCCCAAAATCGCCGATGTTGGCGAAGCTTCGCCGATGTGGCCGATGTTGGGCCGACTTTTGGACGGTCCAGCCCATTAAGTGTAAAAGGCTGCTGGAGATATTTTTAAGTTAGTGGCTGACTGAGGGAGCCTCACACACTCACGTATTCTCTCCTTGGCATGCGCAGCTGCTGCTGGAGAACCTGGAGCTAAGTGCTTTTGGTGCTGTTTGAGAAGGTAAATCCTAAATTCCTTCATTTTTCTTTGTTTTTTCATTTCCAAATATATAAAACTACTACTAATGCTTAAATACTCTATCTTCTATACTACTTTTCCATATAAATATACATAGTAAATAGATCTAATGATCTAAAATTACTGTTTTTACATATAAAAATTGATTATTAGTAAGATTGAGGTAGATATAGCCTAGATCTACTAAGATCTAGCCTAAATCTACCTACATCTACTTAGATCTAGCATAAATCTAGCTTAGATCTACTTAGATCTAGCCTAGATCTACTTAGCTCTAGCATAGATCTAGCATAAGTATACTTAGATTATGTATTATTACAGCATAATATTAGAAAACAAACATTTAAAATGTTGTTTTTATAAATTTCGTTTTACTTAATATTTTATACTTCTAATTTGTATTAATTATATTTAGATTTAGAAAATTCGTAATATTGTATTGTAGTTAGTTATTGAGTAATTTGTTAGCTTATACTACAATATTTATAACATATTTAATAATTTCAGTAATTATTTATTAATTTTCAGTTCTAAAAAATTACGATTTTCAAATTTCAACCTAGATTATTCACTACTTCAGTACTTAGTTAGTTAACTTAGTTAGTTAGCTACTTAGTTAGTTAGTCCCACTTATTAACTCGTCAATGTCGTCGTCATACTACAAATTTTCAATATACTTAACAATTTCATTTTTCAATAATTAATATTAAATAATTATTACTTAGTCTCTTAAGTCTTAACTCTTAAGTTAACTCTTAATTATTAATTTTCAGTTCTAAAATGTATGATTTTCTACCTAGTTTGTTAACTTAGTCTTTCTTTTTTTCCTAATATTTGTCCCACTATTTGTCTAATTCGAATATTTGTTTCTTTTAATCTTTTGTGTGCAGGTTCTTTGTGATTGAAGATATGGGTATTTTGTGGGTGCTACTTGTTTTAATGGTTGGTTCAGGTCGCGATGGTGCTGGAGGTGAGGGTGAAGGTGGTGAGTCAGGTGGTGGGAAAGTTGACCCGGCATGGATGTATTGTGAAATGGTTGATGGAAGTAGGCAAAAAACTAAGTGCAATTTCTGCAAGAAAACTCTAATGAGTGGTGGGATTTCTAGGTTCAAAAAGCACTTGGTGGGAGGGGATAAAAATGTTGCTAAGTGTAGAGATTGCCCAGATCAGATAAGAAAAATTGTTTCCAAGCAACTAAATCAAGCAGGCAAAAAACACAACGAAGAGAAGATTAGAGATGCAAGGTTCAAAGAGCTGATGTTCGGTGCATCGATGCCACGAAATCTAGTTGATTTAGAAGATGATGATGATGATGATGCAATGAGACATGCACTGAAAAGATCGAGAATGGAGGAGGCAATGAGACAAGAAGAAGAAAGGCAATTTAATGAAACCCGACGTGGTTTTGGCCCATCTGATTTCAATGTTGGTGGTGGCAGTGGAAGCCGTCCAGCAAATTTTGTCAATTTAGAAAGCCAATAATTGCAAGGTTTGAGGACCAATAGCATGAGGTACACTTCTTCTGAACCAGGGTTTCATAAACAAAGTCATAAGCAAAAAACTTTGTCAGGTATGTGGAAGAATGCAAAAGATGTTGTCGGACAGGCAATAGGAAAATTTATATTTGCTAGTGGTATTGCTCCCAATGTGGCACAGGGCCCTTACATGCAACATATGATAGATGTTGTCGCTGAACATGGACGAGGAGTCAAATCACCAACTCCACACGACTTGATGAACAAATATCTTCCACAGGAGAAACTACTGCTAGAGCAGTGGATTGAGGAGATGAAACAAAAAAAGTGGTCAATTTTTGGGTTGACACTCATGTGTGATGGTTGGACAAGTGGTACCAAGACACAGATTATCAACTTCATGGCTTATTGTGACGGTGATACATTTTTCATAAAATCAGTTGATGCATCTCGCCACATCAAAAACCACAGCTACCTTGCAAAAATGATTAAGAGTGCGATAAAATATGTTGGAAAAGAGAATGTTCTTCAAATTTGCACTGACAATGGGCCAAATTTCAAAAAAGATGGAAAATCAGTTGAAGAGTCTTCAAAATACAGCTTATTTTGGACGCCATGTGCCGCACACTGCATTGATCTAATATTGAAGGATTTTGGAAAATTAGATCTATTTACATATGTAATGCCTAGGGCCACAAGAATTACAAAATTTATATATAATCGCTCTTACCTACTTGCAATGATGCGAAGCCAAGAGTTTTGTGGAGGAGACATAGTAAGACCAGGCATTACAAGATTTGCAAGCAACTATATCGCTTTGCAAAGCTTAAAGCAAAGGCGACAAGGGTTAAAGAGAATTTTTGTTTCTGAAGAGTGGGCCAAACACCCTGATAGTAAAACTGACAGATCCAAAGAAGTGGTGAAAATTTTGAATGATGACTACTTCTGGACTAGAGTGACCAAGGCTGTAAAAATAATGGATCCTGTGGTTCATGTCTTGCGCATGGTGGATGGTGATAAGAATGCCACCATGCCCTATATCTATGAGGCAATGCGCCTCATGAGAGATAAAGTTGAAGAAGCTGCAACTAATGCCAAGGCACAATTCCTAAAAGTTGTAGATGAACGATGGGATGGAATGCTTCTACACCCATTACATAAAGCAGGTAAAGATGTGACATTTGCATTTAGTTTTAGCCATTTAGGTCTTAGTGTTTATTAGTCATCTAATATTTTCTAATTTTTGTGTCCTTATATGTGCAGCTTATTTTTTAAACCCAAGATTACAATACAAGAATGGCATTGGGAGAAGTGGAGACTTGGTAATGGGTCTCCTAGAAGTGATTGATAAGCTCTTTGTTAACAAAGATGACGCAATTCGAGCTGTTGCACAAGTATGGGTTGGATAGTATATAATAATTCTTTATTACACATTATAATAAAATATAAAATGTTAATCTAATTCTCTCACTTTACCAATCACTAGATAAAACCATTCAGAGAAGCATCTGGTCTGTTTGGGCTACCGGCGGCTATCTATTCAAGGGAAAAACTTTCTCCTGGTAAAGAATTACATGATTGGTTATGTTTGATATCATAGTAATGAATGGTTCACTTGTCCACTTATTGATCATTGAACATTCTTTATTTTTTACAGCTGATTGGTGGATGAATTATGGTTGTGAATGTGAAGAATTGAGATCGGTAGCAGTTAAAGTTTTGTCCCAAACAGCAGCAGCAGGTGGCTGCGAAAGAAATTGGTCAACCTTCAACTTGATTCACACAAAAAGAAGAAATAGGTTGTCTGCCTCACGCCTTCATGACTTGGTGTTTGTACACTATAATATGAAGTTAAAGCAAAGACACACACAAGAATCATTGAGGAACCCAACAAGCAATGTCGACATTGATCCTCTTGATTGGGCGTATGTCTACGCTGACAGGGGTGACGATGAAGACCCATTACAAGCATGGTTGAACAATACAAATGAACCGTTACTTGATGAAGGGCGTCCAGGTGGGGGGCCTAATGCCACAATTGCAGGGGCAATGGGGGTTGATGTAGATGAATATCAACAAAGTGAGGGAGCACAAGCAGATCACACCACTCTTGGAGTGGAAGAAGACATCACACATATTGATAAAGATGATTTTTGGCAGGGTCTACCAGAGGATGAACCAGATGCCTCATCAGGTTCCACCACTCCAGAGCCCTCAGGTGGTGATGATGGGGGCAACACTCCTGATAGCTATATAAGAGGAGATACGCCGCCACATAGAACATCATCTCCTCGCCCTCAACCTCAACAACAACGTCAACAACAATATGAGAGTGGTAGTGGTACTCAAAGACCGACAGATCGAACCTACCAAAGAAAGGGAAAGGGTAAAGCTCCACAACAACAACTAGATTCATTGCCAACATGCTACGAGAATTGGTATCCACAGGGTCAAGGACATGTGCCTCAACCTGTTTATCATGCACCTTACAACACTGACAATATCACAGAATCAATTGGAAGTCTCTCATTGGGAGGTCAATCGGGAGCAACAGGAAGCACCTTTGTGGATGATTTATTGGGTTTTACTGGGCCTACTTCTAGAGGATTTTATCAACAAGAACCCGTTCCTGGATATTATGGTGGTGATTCAGAAGGAACTTATGGAAGTCGGGTTTCTCATAGAACTGATAATGAATCATATAGTTACTTAGGCCCTGGATATGCCCCTGATCCTTTTGCAGCTACAACTGACACTACATCAGGTGTTCAGAGTCACTACTATCCACCAATGGCACAACCCGAGCCCCCACCACAACCTAACATATATGTACCCCCTTCTGATTCTGATGCAGAACGGCCGCCTCGTATACCAGAATTTCACAACTTCACACCAGGATCTCTTGCCTCCAGATATCCAACACAGCTTGCATTGTATACAAGATTTGGATATTTGTCAGAAATATCCCATGAAGATTTTGCTGCATATGTGCATGATTATGAGCTCAACCACTCTCAGCACACAACTTGGATGCAATATGCGATGAGAATTGATAACCAAATGTCACTACTGAGACAGACCCAAGAAGCTCAACATTCAGGCTATGATTTTGGAAGGCATTCAGCTTTTTACTGAAGACATTTATCGGGTATGCACTTCATTTTAATGAATTGTAATCTATATTTCATATGTAATATACGGAAGTATGAAGGATATTTGCTTGGAAAATGTATGCTGAAGTAGAGAATTGTATAAGAATTTGTATTTTTCATTTGCAAATGTAAAACATGACTATTGAGACTTGAGAACATTAGCAAGTGTGCACTGCATCATTTACTACTTTGTATTATTATCAACCTACCTAGCACTAGAGAGTCATGAATTGTGTTTTTTATGTCAAATTAATACATATGAATTAGAGTTAGAGCATAATTTGTAAGTTTCCAACCGAAGTTATGCATCATTTTGCTAAAAAAACACCATCGAAGTTTGTCGAAGTTTGCGTCTAAACTTCCTCGAAACTTCCTCGAAGTTTCCACAAACTTCCACTTCCACACCTGGCGAAGTCGAAACGAAGTCGAAGTCCTGCACCATGGATTAAACTAATAATAAGTAAGAAAATTTGCTGTTCTATAAAGTATGGCATGGTAGTTACTCCATTCCCAAGAAAAAGAGATCTACTCGTCCATGACTGTAGAAAGTAGATACAAGTAGTAGAGAATAGAGCTAGACATCATAAAAAAAGAAATAAACTTAGATGTCCATGGAAGTAGGATAGAGTTGGAGCTCCGGTTAACAAGTCACAACTCTGTCCTCCTAAAGACTCCAAAAAGCTTCAATTCGGAGTAGAGAGAAGAGAACGACGAAGATCCCTTCTGCAAAAGTCGAAGAAGGAAGAAGAAGTTTCTCTCCTGAGAAACCACCTTTTCTCCCCTTAGACGCCTCCAACTGCTCATGGCTCCTCTTTATTTGAGTCCCACTCCAAAATGTTTGTAATAGTCCGTGGTAACTGTCTCAAAATGGCTTGGGTCCTGTGTGTAAGCGTGGGACACTTATATTCACGTTTAAGTGAAATCTAAAGGTGACAGGGGCGGTTGGTTGAGCTACACGGCATGTACTTGCAAATCCTTCAATTGTAACTGATCTTCTGGAGAAACACGATGTGTCGATACTCAACACGGCGTGCTGCTGAAAGTCAGTAATTTCTAACAAATTCTGGACCCATATTTTACACTGCAACACGCCATGTTGAAATCTGAACACGACATGTTGCTGATATCGACACGTTGTGTCAAAATTCAACACGACATGTTGTGGATCTGCTGCTCCAAATTTTGTACTGCAACACGAGGTGTCCATATCTCAACACGGCGTGTTGCTGATTGCTGCTCCATATTCTGCCTACAACACGATAGTAGTATGTACAAGAAGCATACAACATACAAGATGGCCAATCAAGCATGTATGTAAAATAAATAGTGATGTGCCCACAAAGCAGTGATTAGACTAACATTAAACAAGAGAATTCGTTGTTATACAAAGCATGACAAAGAAGTTACTCTCCCATGTCCAAGAAAAAGAGATCTACTCCTCTATGGCTGTTGAAAGTAGATACAAGTAGTAGAGAACAGAGCGAGACATAAAAAAAGGAAATAAACTTTGATGTCTGTGGAAGAAGTAGAATAGAGTTGGAACTCCGGTCAAGGAGTCATAACTCCATCCGTGCTGCTGAAAGCTCTCCAAAAAGCTTCACTCTGGAGTAGAGAGAAGAGAATGGCAGAGATCCATGCTATAAATGTAGGAGAAGAAGAAGTTTCTCTCCCAAAAAATCACCTTTTCTCCCCTTAGATGCCTCTAATGGTTCGTGGATCTTCCTTGCTCGAGTCCCACTCCAAAATGTCTGTAATAGTCCATGGTAACTGTACCAAGACGATTTAGGGGCTGTTTGGTTCGGGATCCAATCCGGACTGGGTGCTGTCTTTTTGTGCCACGTAGATGCTAATCCTGACTAACCCAGTCGGGATCCAGTCTTGTTTTGTTTGGCAAAAACTGGACTGACGGGGTCCGTTTTGGATTCCGTAATCCTCTAATCCATACCAAGTCAGTGCTGCTATCAGTAGGATTTAGGGATCCCAGTCTGGATTTAGCTCTGTCTTTTGTGTTATTTTATTTTATATGCCAGACTGAAAAAACACAAGTTACGAAGCCAGTCCAACTTAATGAGTGCTTGCAATAGGATTGGGTTGCCAAAACAAAAAAGGATTGAATCCAGATATACTAATCTGGATCTATCGGCTAACCCAATCCGGATTTCATAATCTCAATCTTGAACCAAACATGGGCTTAGGGTCATACATGTAAGCACGGGGCAATTACATCTGCGTTAAAGTGAAATCTGCAAGTGACATTGCGTGTAGGTTGCGCTACACAACATGTCATTTGCGAATCCTTCAATCATAATTGATATGTTGAGAGAATCACGGAGTGTCGATATCTCAATACAACGTGTTGCTGAAAGCTAGTAACTTTTGACAAATTTTGGACCCACATCTATCATCATCATCATCATCATCATCATCATCATCATCATCATCATCATCATAATCATCATCATCATCGTCATCATCACCATCATTGTCATCGACATCGTCATTGTTGCCACCATCATCATCATTGCCATCGTCGTCACCACTACAACCACTACTACTTCCACCACCAACAAGACTAGAACCCCCACTCCCACCATCAACATCATCATCATCATTTTCGTCATGTCGTTGGACGCCACCACCACCACCATCTCCACCACCATTGTCAATTGCCATAATCAACAATCATTGTCACCATTCTCATCATCGTCATCACCACCACCACCACCACCACCACCACCAACAACAACAGCAACAAAAACAACACCAAAGGCACCACCATGAGTCCATGATCATCATCACCATCGTCATTATTGTTGCTGCTGCCACCACCATCACCACCACTACCATCATTATGCCTCATTCCCAGCCATGTTGGATGGATCATTCTTTTCTATTCAGCTCTGTTGCAGGCTGTCTTCTTTTAAAATGAGATTGTCATGATATGATCATTACATTATATTTGTCTATTAGTATAGAGCTGCATGGTTTATAGTATTTTGTACACATCATAGTATTCAAAAGCGGTATGCGTTATGCGTGCCGAGAGATCACCTTATAGAGTATATGTGGTATGCGAGAGTATATGCGTTTTTGGATATTTTTAACTAAATTAATTATATTTAGCATAAATATATATATTAAACACAAAAATTATATATTTCATTTGTGCAACAGAAAATTATATATATTTACAAGTGTCCATGCAAATATAGATGTATAATATATCTAAATATTCATATATGTGTACACATAAATAGCATATGCGAAATATGTATGTGTATTATATGTAGATATATACATATTGATATGTAAATGCATATATAATATATGCATATATGTGAAAAAATGTGTATGTAGATGTCAATATATATCATATATGCATGTGTATATATATCAAAATGCATATACATAAAATAGAATACTACAACTTTGACATGTTTGTGTACTATATGTAAGGATGCCATTATTGTATTACTAAAATATATATAGATATAGATAGATATTGAAAGGTATTAATACATATACATATATATACATATGTACATGTAGGTGTTTGGGTAAATAAGTAGTTTAAATTAAATCAAAACAAATTAAATAAAAGAAATATGTAAAACTTCTAATTAAAAAAGGCCACATATACCCCACTCATGCCCCACACAGGACCGCATATGCGGCCATGACCGCATATTGGGCCGCTTATGCATATGTGGTCTGGCAAGTGGGCCACACCGAATATGCGGCCGCATATGCCCCACATAAAAGCGCTTTTTGAAACATTGGTACACATCCATCCCAAAATCTCATATCATCTTTTTCATCACCACTGCCACCACCATCAACACCACCACCACCACCAACAACACCACCACAATCACTACCACCACCAGCAACAACACCATAATCACTACCACTACCACCAACATCACCATCACAATAACCGTGGTCTCTGCCGCCGCCACCGCAATCACCACCACCACCACCACCACCACCATCATAATCTATGACTCATTCCTGACCATCTTGCGTTGTCTACATGGATCATTCTTTTCCATTCATCTCTATAATGGACCGTGTTCATTAAAATAGGATTATTTATGATATACATATATATATATTATTGTTTTATCACTATAGAGCTGCATGGTATGTAGTACTTTGTATACACCCATCCCAAAATATTATGTGATTATACATCAACACAAATAGTCATAAAGTTGCATGGGCATAGAACAAGATTCAACCTCTAAACTTGATGTCGCACAAACGGATTATGTATTACTTCTTTATAGTTTACCAAATTTGCACCTAGAAAAAATGGAGTAACCAATAAAGTGTCATTTCATCTATTTGTCCTGCATAGTCAACAAAATTAGGACCTGAGAAACTACATTTTCTCATGTAACGACCCTTTACATTGGGATCCTTCAATCTACGTGAACCTTATCCATGTTGTTCATGTAGATAGTATTGGTTCTCTGCATGGATTGGCTCACAATGCTTACTGCATGTGAGACGTGATTGGTTTGAGAGATATATGAGCTTCCATCAAATATCGAGTACCATTCTCTTATTAATCTAGGAAAAAGACTCCAACTATCTTATTTAAGATACACTTTGGATTTAGAGAAGCTTTATATGTATAAATATTTATGTATCTATGTCTCTGGCCCTCAATTCACAAAAAATATATTAGGGAACATAACTCATCAATCTAGTATATCGGACATCGCCAAAAAAATCTAAAGCATCAATTTTATGTATAGGATATAGAAGAGTATAGTACATTGAAAAATTATTCTAAGTGGCAATAAGATCAGCCATGTCAATAATAATAATTAAGATCGCTTGACCATACAATTTGACTGCCAAAGCGTGATGAATTATCATTTCTAGTATGATCTTGAACCTTCTCTATTCTGATCCTATGAAGCCATAGTCTAGCTCATTGTTTAAGCCTGCATGGCCTTGTTAGGTTGCAAAATTTCCTTTAAAGGCAAAGCGATGAAACATTTCTATGTAAGGTACTTTCTTGAGATCTCTGTCTAGAAGGACAATTTTGACATATATCATACAAATATTTTGCATATATGAATAGCAACAAGGCAGATTTCAACTTGCGATTGATAGAAAAGTATATTTCAATTAACCCCATATGTTTGAATGCTCAACAACTAGGCCTGAGATCTTCCAACTATATACTTTTAGATAAACCAACTTGAATCCATAAGCTTCTCTCTAAGTATTAGAACAAATCCTCAATTTTCAATTTTTGGAAGTTTTTTCATTACTTGTTCACAACCTTCATCTTGTTGAATTCTTCCTAGATGCAATGGATTGTGGGTATTTACGACCCTTAAACGTGGGTAAAAAATGTAAATACAGCTGTCTGGTTGAAATGCCCGACTTCAAGAGACGTCTGCAACTCAATACGGAGTCAGTTGTAGTAATACAGGATCGAACATAGGGATAAGGGAAGGAAAATACGTAAGAAACTAAAAGCCTTAGCTTAGCTCAGTTGAACATAAGTTTAAATTTGGTGTTCCAGTTAAAAAACAAATTGATCTACTCAAAAGCAAGAAACCAAATCTATAAAAATCAAACAAGATAAGGGTAATAATGATTATGATAAAGGGAATTTCGATTGGTTTTACCAATCAAGCCAGCCTCAACCATGCAAAACCTTCTTTTCTATTTTATATATTCTCTATGCATTTTGCAAGTAGCCAGAAAAGACATCAACACCTTCCTTCTCTGGAGATCCAGGTAGATTTCTATCTAAAGTCACATCTCTCTCGAGATGGTAGGAATACATATATGACTTTTTCTATAGCGATTCCCCACTCTTACGGCTCATCACTAATCCAAACTCTAGATCTTTTTGAACTCGGTCTTTCGAAATTGTTCAGCTCAAACATTGCTAGAATGTATCTAATCAAACAAGTGATGCATTTAAACATGAGTATGGAAACAAAACTATGAGAATATATGTAATAAACATAAGAAGGAAAGATTGCATGGTTGGGAGAGCCTGATGGCTACTCTCAACCAAGTTTATGGATCTAGCCACTCATAGTGCAAGATAGAATCAAATTACAAATTGAACAAGTCATTGCTTTTGAAAGAAAACAAAAAACAACAAGAGAAAGGAAAGAGGTCAATTAATGGTTGATCGAGCTCGGAGGTTGATCTACCCGCCTTCCGGTTGATTTTGACTTAAGAGGTCGACTGGCTTAAGAGATCAATCGAGGTGATCGATTGGTCTTGAGGTCGATCAAGTTGTCCGATTGACCTTGGCGGTCAATTGTATTTACTTCTATTACTGGTTGAACTTGCAACTCCTTGGAAGTTGATTGACCTAGCGAGTGAAAATGGCTAGTGGAAAAGTCAAAGAGGTCGTTCACTCTCGAGATCGTTTGCTTTGACTCCGGTCTACAAAATCTGTAGTAGAATTTTGGCCTTTTCGCATAAGACAAGATGTCTTGGAAGTGATGCCATGGGGTCTGATTTATAGGGTATGACCAGCCTCAAGTCGACCTTTGATTGGTCCATGACATCGACCTCAAGGCTCCAGGTGATTGAGCTAGGGAGCTCGATTGGTCTTCTTCTCGATAGCATTTGCATTCTTGGTTCTTAGTAGATGATCAACCTTTTGGTCCATTGATGGTCTTTGTAAGAGAGGTCGAGCATTAGAGTTGACTGAGCTTCAAAGGTACCACTTTAAACTCGATTGGCTTCCTTTGGGATCGATCGGCCTGAATGCAATGGCTCGATATGCCATGCTCGACCATCTATAATTATCGAGCTTTAGAGCTCGATTGCTTTTCTTTACTTGGTTAAGTTTTAAAATTGCTCGAGCTTCTACATTCATCGAGCTTCAAGCTCAATTAATCTTTGTGTAGTATTTTCTTGAGCTCTTGTCTGATCATGGGAGCTTGATCGATCTACTTTTATTGACGTTTGATCTCTTTGATAGAACAGGCTTCCTTGCTGCTCAAGCTTGGTGTTGATTTAATTGAGCCTTATGCTCCCTATCGAGATTGATGTTCTTGGTATGGTAGCTCGACAAGTTACATACCGAGCTTTGTTCTTGAACTCCCTTGATCAAGCTTAGAGCTCGATTGAATTCGATCTAATTATCTACTATCTTGCTTGATATTCCTTGTATGCATAGAGTGTTGACCTCGAGGTCGATTGTCTATTAATCGAGCTTTATGATTTGCATTTACAATTTTTGCATTTTTCAAAGGTAGTTTAATCAGAAAAGAAATTTGGTAAATATGTGCAAAATAAAAGGATTTATGAGCATTATGTGCATATGACAAAAGAAGCATGAAATATTCATGAAACTTGATGTTATCATGTATTCATTCTTGTAAATGTGTTAAGCCATCTACAATTTATATATTCAAGTTAATCATCCATATTTACATACACTTTATGGTTATAATGGGTAATTTTGGTTCCTATAATGTGCTACAGGGAATTTTTGCCACATTATATTTGGTTACCATTCAAAAACGTGTAAAGTTTGACATTGTTCCTAATATAGATATAGAATTCAAGGAAAACACTAACTTGAAAGTGAACATGAAGGGCATAATTTCCCAATTGAAGGAGTACTACACACCTAACAATGGAAACAAACTTTAATACAAATAATGGGACCTTACACATAATATAAATACTCACAAATAAACCTAGACCTCGCAAAAAGGACCAAAAACTGTAAGTAGAGGTGTAGTCTAAGGTCACACCTTATGGTTCCTTGTCTCTGAGGCATATGAGTTGACGTGCGGTAAGATAGCATGCACATAATATTACGAGGGAAGAAATTTTAGAATAGTCTTCGAAGTAGGGAAATCTGTGTTGAATAAAAACAAGAACCATTTACGATAGCGATAGGAAAATCAAGGCCACTACAAATAGGGTAAATGCTTGAAGGAGGAAAACCATGTTCATACTCAATATGATGTAAATTCTCATTTACATCTTATTGAATGTGCTACACTCGACTTCTCTCCCTTTTGTATATATTATTTTAATCCGTTGATCTCTTATGATGTTTTCTTTGTCTAATCTTCCTTTATTTGCTTCTTTAAGTAGTACTCTTTACCCTTACGACACCCTGAACAACCCATGGAAATGTTCTCTTGTGTTCTTCGCAATCTCATACAACAGGGTTGTTCCAAGATATATAAGATTGTCTCAATTATTAGAAACGTTTCATGAAATAATTTTTCCCTTACACAAGTCAATGCTTAATTACCTCTTTGGCTTAGGATTATACCCTAGAAAGATGCATGGAACGACATTAGGCTCCTTTACAATCCTAACTTCTAAGGGCATGTACAAAATGATTAGATAAATCACATCAGGGTATACAGGAGAATTGGCCTAAAAGGATATACCCTATAAAGCACATACATGGATACAAGACACTGTTTTTTGAAAATTTAGGATACAAGTACGACAAGGAATACGTCAACAAAATATTTTGAAATTTGATATATACCTATTTTACATTCAAAAATGCAAATTAAGGCTATCTAATTTCATATTGTGAAGCAACCTGCATCCCGGTCGATACTATCGACACTCTGTCGATAGTATCGAGATCAGTTCAGGTTCAAGTTGAAGCCACCTGCATCTCGGTCGATACTATCGACACATGTCGAAGGTATCGAGATTGGTTCAGGCGCAAGACATTGTTCTGTCGATACCATCGACATGTATGTCGATGGTATTAACACCGGCACAACGGCGGAACGACAATCCAGCGGCATCTCTATTTTGCTTATGAAATTTATTTTTTATTCTTTTTCTCTCTTTGTACCTCATGTACTTACCCTAATATATATATACAAGTGTGTAGGCTCAAGCCCTACTCACGTTTGCTGCATCTTGCAGCCGACATGTGATCGGTGTTCCTGTCTTCTTCCTTTCTTCATTTCTTCTTACATGGTATCAGAGCGGAGATCGATCTAGGGTTTCTCCTTTCTCTCTCCGGCGGATCTCTCCAGGTCTCTCTCTCCTTGACGGCCGGCTGCTTCCCACCCGTCAACTTGGCGTAATCCACCAGCTGCGTAGAACCATCGTTCGCTGCTCTGGGTCTGCGGTAGATATCTAACTCTACCGTAGCCACTATCACAAAGCGGTTGAGGATCTCCAGGTGATCCAACGATCATCTAAAAACACTACCGGAGGACTAGTTTCGTCTCAACCATCATCCTAGTCACCCCTCCTCTATGTGTGATTAGGAAGATCATTTGGAGGCTGTGAATGCGTCAGTAACGCATTTCTCCTTGTTTTTCTTCTGTGTGTGACATGTATCTCTCCGTCACCACACTCTTTTTGACGTGTATCAATCCGTCATATAATCTGTTCTACAATGGAGGATATCAAGACACCTACGATCTACAACGAGGTGTCACCTATCGCCTCCATTAAACTCAACGGGAAAAATTATCTTCTATGGATGAACGCCATCCACACCGTCTTGGAGGCTTGTGACAGAGCAAGGCATGTTGACTCGGGTCCCAAGGCATCTACTGACGAAGGGTATGCTGAATGGAAGCGACATGACAGTCTTGTGAAGACTTGGCTGTGAAATAGTATGGAACCTGCAATCGCCGCAAGATTCATGTTCTACTCTACGACCAAGGAAATATGGGACGCAGTGAAGCAACATTATTCTCAAGAGAAGAATGCTCTCCGTCAGTTTATGATCTATGATCGTCTGTTTGCTGAAAAACAGGGTGACCGATCTCTTGAGTATTTTGGGGCGATTCAGGCTCTTGCTCAAGAGCTAAGTTATTATCATCCTGTGATTGTTGCTGAACATATAAAGGATAGAGATGATCTGGTTACAGCCAAATTCTTATCTGGGCTTAACTCGGCTTGTAGCTCCGCTTGGAGCGTTATTCTGGCTACTGATAAACTACCCAGTCTTGTGGAGGCTTATTCAAGGATCCAACAATCTCTGTTTGAATCTGCTTCCTTTGTTTCTGATATACCTTCTGGAGAATCTCATGCGTCTGTTGCTGCTGCGGTACGAGGAGGACGACCCGGTATGGGTAGAGGGCGTGGGACACGTCCGAAATGTACCTTTTGTGACAAACCGGGACATACAATGGAGAAGTGTTGGAAGAAACATGGAAGACCTGCTGCACCACCTGTGGGGGCAGCACATTGTGCTACCACCACAGGATCCTCATCCTCTACAACTGTAGGTACTACCTCTGGCACCGGCATTACCCTTACCCAAGAAGAATATGATCGGTTCATTCAGGCGACACAGGACATGAGTATGGGGTCATCATCATCTTCTTCATTGGCAAATCTGGCATCTACAGCTGGTAATCAAGCTACATCTCTCATAGCATCTGGCTCATCCTCATCTTGGGTGGTTGACTCTGGCGCCTCAAAGCATATGACTGGTATGAGGAGATTGCTCCACACTATTGACTCATCTATTCCTCACCAATCTGTTACACTGGCAGAATCTGTCTCCCTAACACCCAAGATTGATCTTAAATCAGTTCACTTTGTGCCTGAATTCCCTTTTAATCTTCTTTCTGTTGCAAAACTGATTGACACTCTAAAATGTTGGGTAATATTTGGACCTTCTTGTTTTATATTACAGGATCTCAAGAGTATGAAGACGATTGGTGGGGGGCCTAGGAAGGGTGATCTCTACCTTTTCAACGGTGACAGTCTACCTCGCCAAATGCCTGCTCCTGCTCCATCTATCCTGTTGAGTGGTTCCCCCTTACTATGGCATTGCAGATATGGACATCCTTCTTTGGAGAACCTGCGGAAGTTGAAACCAGAGTTGTCCCAATTATCTTCCTTAGAGTGTCAGTCATGTCAACTGGGAAAGCACCATAGGTTATCCTATCCCCGTCGAGTCAATAAGCAGGCTTCTTGTCCTTTTGAGTTAGTGCATAGTGATGTGTGGGGTCCTGTAAAAGACCAGAGTTATAATGGTTTTCGTTATTTTATCTCCTTTGTCGATGATTTCTCACGCATGACATGGATCTACCTTCTTAAAAGTAGAGAGTCTGTGTTGTCTATTGTGAAACATTTTCATACTGAAATTAAAGTCCAGTTTGATTGCAATATAAAAATTCTTCAGTCTGATAATGCCTTGGAGTATGTTCAAAAGGCTATGTCTGATTTTTGTAGCTCGGTTGGTATGATTCACCGCACATCTTGTCCTCACACCCCTCAACAAAATGGGGTGGCAGAGAGGAAGAATCGCCATCTTCTTGATATTGCTCGATCTATTATGTTTCAATCTAATGTGCCCAAGAAGTTTTGGTCTGAAGCTCTTTTAACTGCTTGTTTCTTGATTAATAGGCAACCTTCTTCTGTTCTTCAAGGACAGACCCCTTTTTCTGTATTGCGTCCCATAGACTCTCCCGATCCTATTCCTCTTAGAGTGTTTGGTTGCACTTCCTTTGTCCATAACTTTGACCCTAAGGCCGACAAGCTGTCTCCTAGGTCCATTAAAACACTGTTCCTGGGTTACTCTAATACGAGCAAAGGATACAAGTGTTACTGTCCTAGTCTTCGCCGCATGTTTGTGTCTAGGGACGTCACTTTCCATGAGACCACTCCATATTTCTCCAATGCTATGAGCAAGGGGGAGCAGTTGAGAGAGGGAGAGCCACCAAAAATACAAAATGAGAGACTGGCACCATCGGTGCAGAGTGAGGGAGTGCCACCTATCATTCCGGATTTTACTTCTATCCCAGATGAACAAGCAGGAGATAGACCTACCATTGAGCATTACACACATGTATACCATAGGCGAGGCAGGCAGGATCCAGAAGAAGTAGAGGCACCAGTCCCTGAGCCCTCATCATCACCTTCTCCTCAAGAGAATCCTACAGAGACATCAGATCTCGACCTTCCTATTGCTGTTCGGAAAGGTACTAGATCCTGTACTATTAAACACCCTATTACAAATGTATGTTGCCTGTCTCATCTGTCTAAGCAGGCCCGTGCATTCGCTATTGGGATTGATTCTGTGTCGATACCAAGAAACCATTATGATGCTATGAAGAACAGTGGCTGGACACATGCTATGCAACTTGAGATGTCAGCTCTCTTTAATAATGGTACTTGGGATCTGGTTGATCTTCCTGCAGGAAAGAAAGTAGTGGGCTGTAGATGGGTTTTCACTATTAAACACAATCCGGATGGATCAGTTGGACGGTTGAAAGCCCGATTGGTTGCAAAGGGCTACACCCAAACCTATGGTGTTGACTTCTTTGAAACCTTTTCTCCTGTTGCTCGCCTGAATTCTGTGCGGATCATTATTTCTCTTGCTACTACCTTTGATTGGCCACTATTTCAGCTGGATGTAAAAAATTCTTTTCTCCATGGTGATCTACAGGAAGAGGTATATATGGAGCAACCTCCTGGGTTTGTTGCTCAGGGGGTGTCAGAAAGTATGCAAATTAAAAAAAGCTATATATGGGCTAAAACAGTCACCTAGAGCTTGGTTTGACAAGTTCAGTGAAGTTATTCTTCAGATGGGTTTTTCTCGCTCCATGACTGATCATTCCTTATTTTACTCCAGCTCTTCTCATGGATCCATTATTCTTATTGTATATGTTGATGACATAATAATTACTGGCAGTGACACCATGGGAATATCTCGTGTCAAAGAGGGTTTGCAAAAACACTTCCATACAAAGGATCTGGACAAACTAAGATACTTTCTAGGCCTTGAAGTGCTTAGATCTCATGCAGGTGTCAATTTATCTCAGAGGAAATATGTGCTTAATTTGTTACAGGAGACAGGCACGGCTGAATCTAAACCGGTATCTACACCAATGGATTATCACATCAAAGAGGTGGTTGATGATGCTGAGTATCAAGATCCAACATATTACAGGAGAATTGTGGGTAAGTTAATATATCTAACAGTCACCCGACCTGATATTTCATTTGCTGTCGGCGTGGTCAACCAATATATGCATTCTCCGCGACAGTCACACTGGACAGCAGTTTGCAGAATTCTGAGGTATCTGAAAAGTGCTCCCGGTAAGGGTATCACATATTCTAGACCAAAGGCACCTCCATCTACTCTGTCTCTCACAGGATATTCAGATGCTGACTGGGCTGGTGATCATACTGATAGGAGATCTACATCAGGCTATTGTACCTTTCTAGGTGATCATCTTATCACATGGAAAAGTAAGAAGCAACATGTGGTTGCTAGATCTAGCACTGAGGCTGAATACCGTGCTATGGCCCATGCATGCTGTGAACTAAAATGGGTCAAATCTGTTTTATCTGAATTACAAATTTCTCTTCTACCTTCTATGGAGCTCAAATGTGACAATCAATCTGCTATGCACATTGCCAGGAATCCTATCTTTCATGAGCGTACAAAACACATAGAGGTTGATTGCCATTTTATTCGTGATCAAATAAAAGACGACACTATTGTGACTCCATATGTCAGATCTGAGGATCAACTAGCAGATATCCTGACAAAGCCTTTGGGTTCAGCAATCTTTCAGAGACTCTGTGGCAAGCTGGGCATACACAATGTGTACTCTCCAGCTTGAGGGGGAGTGTGAAGCAACCTGCATCCCGGTCGATACTATCGACACTCTGTCGATAGTATCGAGATCAGTTCAGGTTCAAGTTGAAGCCACCTGCATCTCGGTCGATACTATCGACACACATGTCGATGGTATCGAGATTGGTTCAGGCGCAAGACATTGTTCTGTCGATACCATCGACATGTATGTCGATGGTATCGACACCGGCACAACGGCGGAACGACAATCCAGCGGCAGCTCTATTTTGCTTATGAAATTTATTTTTTATTCTTTTTCTCTCTTTGTACCTCATGTACTTATCCTAATATATATATACAAGTGTGTAGGATCAAGCCCTACTCACGTTTGCTGCATCTTGCAGCCGACATGTGATCGGTGTTCCTGTCTTCTTCCTTTCTTCATTTCTTCTTACACATATTAAGATAACTGAAACTATCATGTTACTATTTTAATTACAACTAAGCTTATAAAATAGTGCATTCATAGATTTAGTATTGATACTCAACCTAACTTCATTGTAGTTTGAACTTTGAATTTTAATTTGAGTAAAAGAGTTGTCCAAAATTTTCAAACTAACATTGTTACCAGAATAGTCTCAAGGTATTGAACAGGTCACTGACAAAAGTAACGACAAGTTACTAACAATAGGTCACTGACAAAAGTAACAATAAGTTACTTTCAGTAACAAACTAACACTAGTTCTATTAGCATGTCATCTTGGTTTGTGGAACAATGTTGTCTTGATCCATAGTTACCCTACACGCTGATTTTCATGGTAGTCACATAACTCTATGTTTTTTTAGAGAGTCAATAAAGAAAAAGTATAATATATGTAGAACTAACAGTAAAAATAAGCCCATAATAACAAATTAAATCAGATTTATGTATGCATCCCTATATAAATGGCTGGAATATATCTAAGATGTATCCAAGAAGTATTAAAATGTGATTTTTTTTTGAATGCGTCTGGGGAAGTATTCATTACGTATCTAAAAGTACTGGTATCCAATATGTATGTGGTACGGGTATGGCACCTATTTTGGAGTATTCATGCTTCCTAGGATACACCATTAAGAATGGGATATCATTGTTGAGGAGATGGTGATGACAATTAGTGTATAAAGATACAACAAAGTTACTAATGTTTCTACGGGATTTACATGTATAAAGGATATAACTATCTCTAGAAAATGCCAATGCTTCATTGTGGATACCTCATTTTGTTTAATCTATAAATACAAGAAGACTTTGAAATACATTTTCAGTAGAAAAACTAACTTAACGTCTTAGACATATGTTCTACTATTATCTACCTGAGACGCTTAGTATTGCTCCTAAATCTGAATTTGAATCATTCGTAAGAGACTGGAACAGCCCTAGGCAACTCATCTCTAACCTTCAATCGAACCCTAAAATAGTTTGAGCACTCCTAATAAATGTGGCTACGTATATACACCCTCAAAGAATTGAAGATGAGAAAAACAACATAACAAATGAGATGGTATAAAGCAACACATGTACTTCTAGAATACATACTATGTGCAAGTTTCCTTTACCAAAATAGAGACGCAGTACACATGCTACCATTAGATGTCGTAATTGAAAAACAAGCTACCATTAGATGCCGTAATTGAAAAACAAGAATTTTCTTTTGTGTAAAGCATGAAAATGTGAAAGGCCTTATTCTTCGTGGATTGTTTTCACCTATCTCATTCATACTACTTTGAAGAGCATATCTAGTATTCTAATCAACTTCCGTACTTTGCCACTTTGAACTATGTGCATTGTCCTTGACATGGTTGTCAAGGTGTTTAGGGTTTGAGTTAATTTGAGGGATGAAGTCGCTTGACCGATAGGGAGAGGGACAGTCCGGCTCCACCAAAATGTCGAAATCTAGAAGCTTAGGTACCCACCCAATAATTTGGATATAAATGTACAAAAAATCATTTTTTTAATATATTTAAGGTTTATTTATGTTTGAAAATTGCTTTCAATATTTAAGGCATTATTTTATTTTAATTAGAAAATGTACTAGTTTTCCATGTTGCCTACTTTTTCCAACAATTTTCGTCTCTTTTTCTTGTCAAACGCTTGCATGCCCTACATATTTAAATGACCCTGTATTCTCTTAATATGTGCAAGAAATGGAAAACACTCTACATGTACCATAAGTCGGTCCTTAGAGATTTTCTACATCACCCATTGTCATCCTCACCTTTCTTCTCTTCTCTGTTTATATTGCCCCTACACTTTATGCAGTGCAGCTGCTTGCTGGCCCCTGCCATTATCATTCCACCACCAATTGTCTGTTGAGATTTTACTACTTGTGGTTCACTTTACACTGTCGCGAATGACAGAGTAGGGTCATGATGACCATTCTTCTGCCTCATGTTGTTAATGCTTATTATGTTGTAGGCACTCGTTGGTTGATGCTCTTTCATTGTTAGAGTATGTCAATTTCACTGTCCACTATTAGTGGATGTTCTCCATATTCTATTGTTGCGACCATCCAATGCTCTCTATCTTATCTTCTCTATTATTGCACAACATTTCAAGAATTCCCTTAGGTTTTAGTCCTACTTGCTAGTGGGGCTCTTCTTGATGTGAGAAATTCATGATTTTGCATACGCGTCAGTTTGTATGTACTATCCTTTTGATTTTCATTCAGATGGTGTTTGAGCATATCTTCAATCATCTTCAAGTTTCCTCTATAAGTTTTGACAAAAACAATTATATTTCCAATCTGATGTCCTTGATACCAATCTAAATATTAGAGCTTGTATCATCATCTCTCAGATGTTGCCTCCTAAAAAGGTATGGAATGAATATACAAGGGCGAAGAAAGAATACAAAGTCTAATTGCAATGTTATTCATATACTATGTCTTCAATACTTCAAAGAATCAAAGCAAAGGGCTATAAATGCCTCATCCTCATACAACGACCACATAGGACTAATTGTCCCATGTCTACTACAACAAGGTAGCCTGGACAAAGTTGTTGAGATTTACAGAATTTGCAAGTGCTGGGACTTAATGCTATTATTGATATGAAAGACTACGCTTCGGAAGCACGAATACGGATACATTTCCGATACGCGTACGGGTACGGGGATACGACAATTTTTGAAAATATAGGATACGGGTACGTCATGGATACGGTAAATTTTAATATTTATTTTAATATTTTTAAAAATAACCAATATATTTATTTTAAAAATAGATGAAGATAATCAAATTTCATTCAAAAATCACAATATTTCTAAAGAAAATGGAAACCAATACCATAATATCAAACAATGATTCAAAATGGGGTCTTTCATTCATATTAATGTGAGACAGAAGTTACGAAAAGACATGATAATATCATATTCTAAACCTTTCACATTTCATGTATCATGTAATGTTGTGTTGTAAAGAGAGTTGTGTCATTTGTAATACCAAACTATCTTCTGTCATGTATGGCTAGCTACTATGAAGCACATATATAGATACATAAATGGATACAGGTACGGGTACGGTACGGGGATACGACAATCTTCGAAAATATAAGATACAGGTACAACATGGATAAACCAGTTTTTCTAATGTTTATTTTAAAATTTTAACAAAAAATACCAGTTTCATTCTCAAATCACAATACAATAGGGGGAGTCTAGAGTTGGAAGTCACATGGCTTTGGGATTTTGAGGGATCACACGAGTGGGGTGCTCTCTTGGCTGCTAAATGGGTTGGTTGTATCCTGGCTGCATTGAGGTCATATCCTGCTAATAAAAAAAGGAATACATCTTAAAAGTATTTGGTATGTATTAGAGAGTATCTAGGGAGTATTAGTATCAGATATGCATTCAGTACTGGTAGGACACCTATTTTGGAGTATCAGTGCTTGGAAGTTCTATAAAAAGTAAAATCCCAAAAAACAGAGGAGGTACAAATAATAAAGAGAAGAACGAAGATGGCATTTAGCAAGAGGAATGGTGACTAACCTTGAACTACTTCAAGGAAGCACTGTGACAGCCTTGCTGCAAGCTACTACTTAGGAGAGAGGGTTGAGACATGAGCTGGTGTCAAATGCTAATCAAACAATGTCATGCACATATTTTTTTTCTAATTTTTACCGACGGGATACATATACGGCATGGATACGGATTAGGAGTATCCGATACGTATCTAGGAGTATCCACGGACTATTGGTATCCAATACGTATCAGATACGAGTATGGCATCTGTTTTGGAGTATCCGTGCTTCATAGGACTACACTCTTTTTGTGAGTCTTTAGAATGACTAGATGTTTAACATCCATTGTTCAAATACTTGGCTACTTCTTGAAAGCAACTTATATTAATTTGATATAGTTATATTCCTTGTTTTAGTCTAGTGTGCAAGCACTTAGTAATATGGCGGCTCTCATGTAGATAGTTGATGTTATAGTGTTCCCTTTACGATAACATGAGACTTCAATTTCTTACATGGTAGAAAGGGCTTCACTTATTGTTAGAACTTCGTGATTATTCTTGTCGTATATGCTGTGATCATTAGGGATGATGAGCACAATTGCTTATTCCTAGGCCTTGACTGACCTCAACAACCACACTCTTTCCCAACATGGTTCTAATAAGACAAAATGATGCAGTAGCGGGCATTGCTTTTATGGTGATTGTGAGAGGTTTGGAGCACAAGAATCAAAATCTTGGTTTGGCCTGCATGGGGTTTTGGGGTTTGCACATGTGTTTGTGGGTCAATTAGGGCAACTTGTTTTCACATCCCAGAGGTTTTGACTGATTATGTTAAACCCCTGGCGAGTATGCTTGCCTCTCATACAAGTGGTGTTGCTATGTGCATTTAACCCTACTCTAAAGCTGAAATTACTTTTTGTTAAAACATTCATATTATTAGATTTGTAAAGAAGTTGATACCAGTGGTAGAATAGAACTATTTTGTTTGCATGTCTAATTGTGAAAATCAGAAATTTTTTCCCGAGATGTAGCTCCATTTTATCTCCTTGTTTGCTTTTTGGCAGTATTTTCACTAAGAATACACTCATTATAGCCGCACTATATTAACAACATTTGATCTAGTATTCAGTACCTTTTCCTATATTCCAGCTGTAGTCAATAATATTTTATTTCTCTAATATGATACAGGAAGACAAAAACCTTGCTCTTTCTAAGATGGCTGCCATGACTGAGTCAACCAAAGGTCACTCTGTGATGGTTTGTAATTCTATTTATTATACCAAGTATCATTTTCTCTTTACCCAAGGTTGTCCTTCCTGTCCCTATTAATGTATGATGATAGTGATACTACTGTTTTTTTCTCCTTTATCTCTAGGCTCAAGTACTAGAAGGTAGGGAGCCTGCTCAATTTCTCTACATCTGTCGTGCGGTGCTTGTACTCAAGGTTTGCAAGATTATGGAATAAATTTATGTTTAAACATTTTACACTGGAATGAAGTAGATTTCCTTCTTGTGTAGGGTGGGACTAGCTCTGGTTATAAGAGATCCTTGTTAAAAGACGATGGCTCTGATGACATTAACGACAAAAATGAGACATCTCTTTTCCGTCTTCAAGGGTTTGGTCCTGCTAATATGCAGGCTATTCAAGTTGATCCGGTAAGTCATAACAGAAAAGAAACGATAATAGGTCAAACTAAACCAATTGCTCTCTTATTGCTCTAGTCATTGTATTGTTCAACTTCAAATACCATCTATTTCTGTGAATTGTCTTATAGAATATGTATGTTTTTTTGCTCAAATGAAACAAGCAATACAACGAAGACGTTTCTGGCTGTCCCTGTTACTATTTTGTCTCTTTGCATGCTGATATGCAGAAAGTGCCATTGTAGGGTAGCAGAAGAATCCCCCTTTTAGTTTGAGTTTGGATGAATGCTACAACGTACCCCTCAAATTCTAGGCCTGCCTACAATGCTTGAGTTAACAAGTAGCAGCTTGTTCTAGCGAACTGAAATACGAACTACATTGGAAACATTTCTGGTTTTAAGTGTTGGCAGCATAAATTTTAGGGTTCAGTTCTTGCTTCTTTTATTTGCAGATGTTTCCTACACAATTTAGTTGTCATTCTAGTATATGCCATGTATTAAATCAATAACATATATATTCAATACTATATGTGTGTTTGTGTGTGATACCTATATTTTTTTTATTATTAGTGACCAGGAATCCACCACATGCAGGCCCTTGGGACCCACCCCAGCATGGTAAAATGGAGGGAACTCATAGCTTGCAAACATGAGTTACCCAATAAATCATGTAGATGTTGGCTCAGTGGCGGATGAAACATTTCCAAGGAGTCTATAGTTACTCAGGGATTGAACTTGAGTCACTCCACTGGAAGTACTAAGCTTCCATCCACTAGGCCACTCCTTGCCATCTTATATTTCATAGTTAATTATCACATCCATTATGCTGAGAGGATTATCCATTTACTAAAGAATAATTCTTGTTTATTCACATAGGTTACAGTAAACAGGAAGATGCATGAAACATGATGTGGGACTAAGCAAAAAAGAAAGAACCGCATAAGAGGAAATAAGAAAAACATATAGAATACACATACATACATATATAAATACATATGTGTGTGTATGTAGACTTGTACTCAAGTTGGAACACATATATCAATCTTCCCCAACTTGCCATGCAACTTCAATACGTGCTTCCTAGTGAGTGTCTTGGTGAAGAATATCAACTATTTGGTCTTGCATCTTTTAGAGAGTAGTTATCTTCTTGCTTAAGGCAAGATCCTGAACAATATCACAATCTACTTTGGTGTATTTATTTTGTTAACAGAATATTGAGTTCCTTGCAATACAGGTAGCTTCCCATTTGTCACAAATGGGGATGTACATGATAGCGCTAAAAGGAGTTTGACCATAGAAGTTTACACCACAAATGGGGATGTACATGATACCGCTAAAAGGAGTTTGACCATAGAATTTTACACTTGGTATGAGCCATAGCTCTATACTCAAGCTTTTGCATTATATCTAGCAAATGCATTTCATTTCTTATTGTGCCAAGTCGCTAGATTTTTTCCTACATAGGAACCATAACCAGATGTAGATCTACAATAACCAGTTGTGGATCTCCTGTCCAAACAACTTCCATCACAGTCAGCATTAAAAAACCTTCACCATCATTGAATGACCATTCTTCCTATGGATTCGAGAGATTCTTTATGTGAAAGGATTTGGGTCAAAGCGATACCCCGGTTAGGGTGTGCTCTCCTTTATTATATAGACAAAGACTATTTACATAGTAGACCCAACAGTAAAAGGAAATAATAAAGAGATACATAAATAAAAAACTATTTTCTAACACTCCCCCTCAAGCTGGAGCATATACATCATGCATGCCCATCTTGGAAGTCATATGCTTGAAAGCTGAAGATGGAAGTGGCTTGGTGAAGATATCTGCCACTTGCTGACCGGTCCGAACATGAGAAGTCTGAATCTTCTTGGAGAGCACTAAATCACGAACAAAGTGGTAGTCCACTTCTATGTACTTGGTCCTCTCATGAAACACCGGATTGCTAGCAATATGAATGGCTGCCTGGCTATCACACATGAGAGAAATAGAGGTCTCAATAGACACTTCCATTTCTGACAGAATAGACACAACCCATGTTACAATATATGTTTTCTATATTCTGTTATTTATTTTGTTATTTGTTTATTCTGTATGGACCTCTCTGTAATTGTCACAGTGTTATATATATGAGGGTGCACACTTTGTGCAACCCTATGCTCTCTGAAACCCTGATTATCTACATGGTACCAGAGCAGGTCCAGACCTAGGGCCTCTCTCTCTCCCTCCCTCCCTCTCCGGCGCCGCCCCCCCCCCCCCCCCCCCCCCCCCCCCCGCGCCCACAGCCGCCGCCGCCGGCCCGGGCGACAGCAGCAGCCGCCGGCCCAGGCAGCCGCAGGAGCCGCCGCCGCCGGGGGCAGCAGCAGCCGGCGCCGCCGCCGCCGGGGGCAGCAGCAGCAGCAGCCGGCGCCGCCGCCGCCGCCGCGGCAGGTACAGCCCGCCGGCCGGCCGCCTCCCTGGCCTAGTCTACCGTCTCCCGCCGGCTCCCGGTCCGTCTACTCTCCTGGCTTGGTGCTCCGCTAGTGCTTGAGCAACCGTTGGTGTTGTTCGCACAGCAGGTGCGCTGCCGGGTTGATAGATCTGGCCTAGTTTAGTCTTCCGGGGGCGATCGGTACGTTGTTCGGCTAGGGCCTTCGTCGGTTCGTGTTGTTTGTACCTGCCTGCCCGTGTAGGCTTCGGCCTCCGGGTCTTCTACTACACCTTGGTGTAGTCTGTATGTGAGAGGTCCCGTGTGATCGTCTACCTGCCTGTCTTGCCTGCCTGCTGTGCTTGCCTTTCTGATGGCGTCCTCGACTGATGATCTGCGTCGTCAAGTTACTACGGTCAAACTTGACGGACGCAACTACCAGCTGTGGGTCTGTTCCTTTGTGATATATGCTAAATCACAAGGGAAATATTCCCATCTCATTCGTGCCGGTCCACCACAGCCTGCTGAAGATGCTGATTTGAAGGACGTCAAAGCCTATGATGATTGGGTCCGTGATGACTCAACTGTGATGACCTGGATTCTCAACAGCTCGGTTGAGAAAATTAGTGTGACTCTTCTCCGCTTACCTACGGCAAAGCAGATGTGGGATGAACTTGCTGGCACCTTCTCCCACAGCCAGAATCCGAAGAAAGTGTTTGATATCAACAAACAGCTTAGTCGTCTCACCTTCACTGGTACTGATATCGCCGATTACTTCTCTACGTTCACCGGGTTGTGGGGTGAACTGGAGACGTATCATCCCTTGTCCACGGATCTGGCGACTATGCGCAAACAGCGCGATGAGCTACAGCTGATTCAGTTTTTGAGTGGCTTGCCTGACTCCTATGCTGGAGTTGTGGATCAGATTCTGGCTGGTGATCCACTGCCTTCCCTTCGGAGTGCCTACCAGCGACTTCTGCGTCTTTCCTCCCCGACACCAGATGTTGGGGACTCTACTGCCTTAGCTGCCTGGGGTGGTCGTGGCCGTGGTCGCGGTCGTGGTCGTGGCCGCTCTTCTGATGGACGTCCTCCCCTTGGTGCGGGGCGTGGTCGTTCTCCTACTGCTGGGCGTGGGGCCCCTCCTGCTACTACTACTACTGCGCGCCCTTCGCCTGGATCCCGTTTGTGTTCTTACTGTGGTCGGACGAACCACATTGAAGAAAAATGTTGGGAGAAGTATGGAAAATCTGAATGGGCAAACACTGTTGCTGATTCTTCCACTGCTGCTTCTGAGGGTGCTGCACATCCTTCTCCACCAGACACTGCAGACACTACTACTGCTGACTACATCCGGGCTGAAGTCGAACGCCTTTTTTTGGAGCGTGGTGGTTCCTCTTCTGACGCATCCACGAGTGGAGCTCATGCTGCCCTTACTGGTTATGATACTGCTTTTTTGAGTTCACATTTGCCTCCTCCATCTGGTAATAATAAATGGGTGATTGACTCTGGTGCATCCTCCCATATTTCTGGAAATCGGGCTTTGTTTAAGTTTATCTCTAAACCTGCTCATAAATCTACAGTTATGGTTGCTGATGGATCTAGATCTTCTGTTTCTGGCATTGGGGACATTATGTCTCAGTCTTTTATCAAATCTGCCTTATATGTGCCTAACTTTCCTATGAATTTATTATCTGTGAGCAAACTTGTAAGGAATTTGAACTGTAGCCTGACATTCCGTCCTGGCTCTTGCATTTTTCAGGACCTTCTCACGAGGATGAAGATTGGTGGGGGGTATGAAGGTGCTGATGGTCTCTACTACTTGGACGAGATGCCAAAGTCTACTGAAGTTTCAGCTCTATCTGCATCAGTCTCTACTTTACAGTGGCATTACCGGCTGGGACATCCTTCTTCTGACAAACTGCGCCATTTATTTCCTGATATGAGTAGCTGTAGTCTCCAGTGTGAGTCTTGCCAATTGGGTAAACAGACTAGATCGGTATATCCGCGGCGCAGTTCTATGAGCAGCAGGCATATTTTTGATATAGTACATTCTGATGTGTGGGGACCATGTAATATACCAAGTGTGTCTGGTTATAGATACTTTATTTTGTTCATTGATGATTTTTCGCGGACTACTTGGCTATTTCTGTTGAAAAGTAGATCCGAAGTGCTATCTACAATAAAGTTCTTTTTTGCTGAAATTAAAACTCAGTTTGGTGTGCCTATTAAAATTTTTAGAACTGATAATGCTTTGGAGTTTGTTCAAAAAGATGTGGAATGTTTTTGTAAAACTGTTGGAACTTTACATCAGACCTCTTGTGCCTATACACCACAACAGAATGGTGTTGCAGAAAGGAAGAATCGTCATTTATTAGAAGTGGCCCGCACTATCATGTTACATTCACATGTTCCTCGTTCTTATTGGCCAGAAGCGGTTATGACTGCTTGTTTTCTTATTAATCGTATGCCCTCATCGGTTATTGGTAACAAAATCCCGTTTCAAGTTTTACATCCGGAGGCACCCTTGTTTTCTGTTCCTCCACGGATTTTTGGTTGCACGTGTTTTGTCCGTCTTCTTGGCCCGTCTTCTGATAAACTCTCGCCTCGTGCAACTAAATGTATTTTCTTGGGATATTCGAGGACTCAAAAAGGCTATCGCTGTTATAATCCTGCTACGAGAAAGTGGTTGACTAGTAGTGATGTGGTATTTTTTGAGGACACTCCTTTTTATTCATCTGGGGGAGACAAATTGCAACCAGATCTCATTGCACCACCCTTGCCGATTCTGTCTGATTGTGTACCTGAGACAGTTGATACTGAGATGCCAGTTCGTCCTCAGCTTCGTGTTTATCAGCGCAGGAACAAAGCACCTTCTTCTCATGTACCCCCCCCAGCCGACCAATCTTCACCTCCAGAAGGTTCTGCTTCTCCTGAGGTACAATCTGATTTACATATTCCTATTGCTCTTCGCAAAGGAACTCGTTCCTGCACGTCTCATAGTATTGCTCATTTTGTATCTACTGATCATCTCACTGCTCAGGCGCGTGATTTTGTACATGCCTTATCTGCTGTTACTGTTCCTAAGTCTATTCAGGATGCTCTGCGGAGTACAGCATGGACTTCTGCTATGCAGGATGAGATGACAGCTTTGACTGATAGAGACACTTGGGAGCTGGTGGATCCTCCTCCTCAGTGCAAGCCTGTTGGTTGTCGCTGGGTTTACACTGTCAAATATCAACCGGACGGTACAGTTGAACGGTTGAAAGCTCGACTGGTTGCCAAAGGATATACTCAGACCTACGGCATTGACTATTTTGAGACTTTTTCCCCTGTTGCTCGCTTGAATTCTGTTAGAATATTGTTATCTGTAGCTGTGAATTCTGACTGGCCCCTTCTACAGCTTGACGTGAAGAATGCTTTCTTATATGGTGATCTGCAGGAAGAGGTTTACATGGAGCAACCTCCTGGGTTTGTTGCTCAGGGGGAGTCTCGTAAAGTTTGTCGGCTTAAAAAATCTATTTATGGGCTTAAGCAAAGTCCACGTGCCTGGTTTGATAAATTAAGCAGTATTCTTTCTGATTTTGGCTTTCTACGGTCTCAAGTGGATCATTCTGTCTTCACGAAGAAAACGTCTGCAGGGATTATTATTCTGATTGTCTATGTAGATGATATCATTATTTCAGGCAGTGATTCTGCAGGTATTCAGGCCACAAAAACTCATTTGGGTAAGCATTTTGCTACCAAAGACTTGGGCAGATTACGATACTTTCTGGGTATAGAGGTTTCCAGGAACCCTAGTGCTCTTGTATTGTCCCAAAGGAAATATGTACTTGATATCTTGCAGGAAACTGGTATGATGGGAGCAAGACCTTCAGATACTCCTATGGATCCCAATGTTGATTGGGACGATGATACCTCACCTATGTTTTCTGAGCCAAAGAAATACAGGAGACTTATTGGGAAATTGATTTATCTGACTGTTACTCGTCCTGATATTACTACTGCTGTTGGTCTTCTGAGCAGGTACTTGGACAAGCCTAGACAGTGTCATTGGGATGCTGTATGTCACATTCTGAGATACTTAAAACGGGCACCTGGCAAAGGTTTGCATTACAAGAAATCTGGACACTGTAAGCTTGAAGGCTATTCTGATTCAGATTATGCGGGCAGCAGGATTGACAGGAAATCCACCTCTGGCTACTGTACCTATGTAGGGGGTAACTTGGTGACTTGGAGGAGCAAGAAACAAAATGTTGTAGCTCGCTCCAGTGCTGAAGCTGAATACAGGGCTATGGCCCATACTGCTTGTGAACTTCTCTGGGTGCGCTCTCTTTTGCATGAACTTGGGATTGAATCTTCTTATGCGATTCCTATGCACTGTGACAATCGAGCTGCTATTTTCATTGCCAATAATCCTGTTTATCATGAGCGCACCAAGCATATTGAGGTGGATTGCCATTTTATTCGAGAGTCTGTTCTGGCTGGTAAAATTTGCACTCCTTTCACGAGATCTGAAGATCAAGTTGCTGATGTCTTCACGAAACTTCTGGCTAAGAAGCATTTCTGCACACTGGTGGACAAGTTGGGCATGATTGATATCTATGCTCCAACTTGAGGGGGAGTGTTACAATATATGTTTTCTATATTCTGTTATTTATTTTGTTATTTGTTTATTCTGTATGGACCTCTCTGTAATTGTCACAGTGTTATATATATGAGGGTGCACACTTTGTGCAACCCTATGCTCTCTGAAACCCTGATTATCTACAACCCACTATAGCTCACAACAAGCATGTGCCATGGCTCGATTTCGACTTCTGTGCTAGATCGTGTTACCACATTCTGTTTCTTGCTCCTCCAAGTCACCAAATGTGACCCAAGAAACACACAATATCAAAATGTAGAACGTCTATCTCCAACATCACCTGCCCAATCAACATCGGTGAGCCCAGTGAGTTTTAAGGATGTACGTGTGAGGTTCTGCCCCATAAAGTAAATAAGGCCCTTCCCTAGAGATCTTTTGATATACCAAAGAATCTGGGTGACTGCCATCTAATGTGACATTTTAGGCACACTCATGAACTGACTAACAACTCCAACAATATAAGAAATATCAGGTCGAGTAATTATCAAGTAGATCAGTTTCCCTACAATCGTTCTATACTTTGCTGGATCAAAATACTCACTGTCATCAGAATTAGAAGTCTAAGTATGATAATCCATAGGCGTGGAGATAGGTTTACACTGTGCCATGCCTGTCTCTGCAAGTAAATCAAGGACATACTTCCGCTGAGAGAGGCTTGTACCTCTCTTGGAGCGTAGGACTTCTATGCCAAGGAAATAGCGAAGATTACCCAGATCTTTTGTCTGAGATTGTGTTTGCAGCCATGTCTTGAGTTGTAGAATGTTAGTAGAGTAATCACCGGTGATGAAAATATCATCTATATAAATAGCTAGAACTATGGTGCCACTTGAAGACTTATGCACAAAGAGTGAGTGATCAGTACAAGACCGGGTGAACCTAAACTGTATAAGTGCAGCACTGAATTTAATAAACCATGCCCGAGGTGACTGCTTTAGACCATACAAGGATTTCTGTAGCTTGCACACCTTCTGACACTCCCCTTGAGCAACATACCCAGGAGGTTTCTCCATGTACACCTCCTCAAGTAGATTACCATGAAGAAAATAAATCTTGACATCCAGCTGAAGAAGAGGCCAGTGACAATGAGTAGCAACAGAAATAAGGATCCATACAAAATTGAGCCGAGCCACTGGAGAAAAGGTCTCAAAGAAGTCGACACCATGTGTCTGACTATACCCCTTTGCCACCAAACACGCCTCAGGTTTCTGTTTCACAATATAAACCCATCGACAGCCGACAACAGACTTTCCAGGAGGAAGATCCACCAAGTCTCAGGTAGAGTTCTCATGAAGTGCAATCATCTCACTATCCATAGCTTGGACCCAACCATCATGTGGGGCTGCTTCCTTATAAGAACGAGGAATCGCTGTAGAGTCCAATTGAAGAGCAAACGTGTGGGCTGCGGTTGACAAATGAGACAAGCAACACACATTCGCCAAAGGATGACAAATAGTGCAGGATCAGACACCTTTTTGAGCTGCAACTGAAAGGTGTAAATCTGAAACCGAAGCATCAAGAGAACTCTCAGTAGAAACATGTACCTCAGGAGTGGCAGACGATGTGGAGGCATGCTGCTGGACTGGTTGGCGACGCCCTGCTCGCCTGATGTAAACTAGAGGAAAGGATGGGGGTGGTGGTGGAGGTGACGGTGGAGGTGGTGATGGTGATGGTGAGGTGATATCAAGAACACTCTCATCATACGGAACATGAAGTGGTGGCTCTCTCTCACGCTCAAAGATGTATTCATACTCAGGATTGTGCTCCCCCTCACTCTGAACAGAGTCACTAAAGAACGGGGTAGACTCATGAAATGTAACGTCAGCCGACACAAAAAGACGACGAAGACGAGGACAATAACACCTGTATCCCTTATGTGTGGGAGAATATCCCAGAAAGATGGTGTGAACTGCGCGAGGAGACAACTTGTCAGCGCGTGGATCAAACACGTGAACGAATGCAATGCATCCAAACACACAAAGAGGAACATGAAAAGGTTGCTCGTCAAGTCATAAAATAGAGAAGGGCGTAGCCCCTTGTAAGACGGAAGATGGATGACGGTTAATCAAAAAACGGGCAGTGATAAGAGCATTAGACCAATATTTCTTGGGCACAGACATTTGAAACAACAGAGTACGAGCTACATCAAGTGACGGTTTTTGCGTTCAATAACCCCATTTTGTTGGGGTGTGAGGACAAGTCGTCTGGTGAACCATGCCAACGAAATTACAGAACGTAGAAACAACCTTTTGAACATATTCAAGAGCATTATCAGTACGAAGAATGAGCATTAAACTGGATTTTTATTAACTGATGAAAAGTTTGAATAACAGACAAGACTTCATCGCGAAACTTAAGTAAATAAACCTAAAGTCATGCGGGAGAAATTATCAATGAAAGACATGAAATATCGGAAGCCATTATAACTTGGTTCTTTAACAGGACCCCAGACATCACTATGAATAAGAGCAGAAGGATGCCTAGAGCGTTTCACAATGCGACTCAGAAAAGAAATGTGATGTTTGCCTAACTGGCATGACTGACACTCTAACGACTTAAGTGAGGCTAAGCCTGGGACAAGCTTCTGAAGACTCTGTAGGGATGGATGTCCATAGCGACAATGCCATTGCAAGGGAGAGCAACTGAAAACGGTGGATGAGGTGGATGGAATCTGGCGAGCTAGGCGACCACTGTCAAAGAAGTAGAGATCACCTTTCCTAGATCCCCCACCAATCATCTTCCAGCCCTTGGGATCCTGTAACACAAAGAAAGAGTCTTCAAAGATTACCAAGCATTTCAAAGAATCAACCAGCTTAACAGTAGACATTAAGTTAGAAAATCTAGAACATAATGGACAAATTGTAAAGGCAAACTGGATGATGCTTATACGGTGCCACACACCTGGACGCTTCTGACAGAACCATCAGCCAATGTCTCAGAAGAATGTGGGATATATGAGTTAGAGGAAAGAAGCATAGATCGTATACCTGTCATATGTTGGGAGGCCCAAGAATCCACTAACCATGTAGAGGATGGATGAGAGGCGACAAGTGAAGTCCCCTAGTTACCTGCATCCGAAGCTAAATTGACGGAGGTGCCAAGGGAGGCATGCTGGGTAGCTTGTAGAAGATGGTCATACTCCTCCTTTGAGATTGTGACATTTGACTGCACCTGCTTAGAACCTCCAGTGCAGATGCTCCAGATGGATTGGTAGTATAATGCGCAACCCCAGTTGGAGACTGACCATGCTTAGAATAGCATTTTTCCTCTACATGTCCAAGTTTCCCACAGAAAGTGCATTTTGGACGATTTCCTCTAGCACCTCGTTCTCGGCCAGCACATTGTCCCATTCCTTTGGAAGCAACAACAAGAGGAGCCCAAATCTCAGTATGGAGGTCCCCTAAAGTGGCAGAAAAATACTCAAATGATGAATGTTGAATTCAGACAGAGGCTTCTTCAAGACTTGGTAGTTTGTCCGTAGCCAGAATAACACTCCTAGCTGAGGCATACACAAGATTTAAGCCGGATAGAAACTGTGCTGCCACTAGATCATCTCGATCCTTCATTTGATCATCAGTCTTTAATGGCTAGTAAAAGCTGAGTTCTTGAGAAATAGACTAGATAGTACCAAAGTAATCCTCAAGAGAGCGACTATTTTGTTTCTCTGCAAAGAGGCGATCATAAACAGTATAAAGACGAAGAGCATTCTTCTCATGAGAAAAATGTTTCTTTGCAGCTTCCCAAATTTGTTTGGCTGAAGAATAGAACATGAATTAATCTGAGGCTCCATGCTATTCCATAGCCATGATTTCACCAACCCGTTATTTTTCCACCAAGTGGGGTAATCCTTGCTACTTTCATCAGGAGGCTCCAACTCAATGATGTCCATCTTCTCACGAGATTCAAGCACAGTGTAGATAGCATTCATCCAAAGGAGATAGTTCTGTTAATTAAGCTTCACACAAGTGATCTGAGTTAGGTCATTGTAGACGACTGTAGTGGAAGCAGGCTTGACATCTCCCATATTGAGGAATCAAGAAAACAATAGCAGACAGAGTGAATAACACGCCATGTCGAGGACATATTACACTGTGTCTAGGTAGTGCACGACGTGTCTGTTTTTCTGCACGTCGTGTGAGTGGACTGAAAAATACTCCCAGTGCTCAACACGTCGTGTCTGATTTTTCACACGCTGTGTCAGTTTCCAGGAACTCCTTCCGAAATTCTCACACGCCGTGTTGCAAAGGGACACACCGTGTCTAGTTTCAAAGGCGTAACTTTCACCAGCTAGGACACGTCGTGTCAAGAATGAAACACGTCATGTCTTCTGCGAACAGTGCCGTCAGAACAGAAGTATTCGACAACAACACGCCGTGGCGCCTAGGATACACGCCGTGTGCAGCGGCGACAGACGTATACGTCGACGGGAATTGACTCCCTCAATCGGTGAAAATAGACTCTGGGAAAATGCACCGGAGAGAGGATAGCCTCAGGAAGATGCGCCGAGGAAAAGGTGACAGGAATTAGCGCCGTCGCAAGTCACTTGATGATGCGAATCTGACGCATCAGCAACCCCGAGAGATGTGGGCACTCATCCACGTATTGGGACTACGTGGAGAGGAAAGAGGATGAGAAGGAAGGTGCTCCTCCTCGCTTTGGAATAGAATGAGGGGTTCTGCTCTCCTTCAAGCAGCCACTGTGCCTTGACAGATTGGAGGAGGACCGACTGCCCGGAGAGGAGAACTTCCGACGATTGTCTTGTTGCGCCGGCAACAAAGGATACAACCGAAGGAGGAAAAGGAGAACAGGCGGAGGGGAGGAAGAGGCGGCGGCTAGGGTTGCAACAACCAGATACACTCTGATACCTTGTGAAAGGATTTGGGTCAAAGCGATACCCCGGTTAGGGTGTGCTCTCCTTTATTATATAGTCAAGGACTATTTATATAGTAGATCCAACAAGAAAAGGAAATAGTAAAGAGATACATAAATAAGAAAACTATTTTCTAACACTTTAAATATCTAAAGATATGACGAGTTGCATCTGGATGGCATTCCCTGTGACCAAGGAATTAAATGCCGATACTGACGCCTTATCGACGATGTGGAAATAGATATTTACAGGTATACCGACGGAAATATCGACATATGCAATCCTGGACTTATCGATGCCTAAATGAACGAATTAAATCATGAAATTTTACAGGTGTGGTCTCAACACCTAGATGCAACGTTTTATGCAATAAAATTCTATATTGGGTATGTGGGGGGGGGGGTCCATCATGTGGGAGGTAGGGAACCTATTCTGTTTTCTGCAGATTTCGATGAAAAAATACTGGAATTAAGATTTGAAATTTTACTAGCACAATCCATAAACATAAATACACACACTTATGCAATAATATCCAATTTACAACACATAAATAGCATAGTAACTTACTAACTCATATTAGTTGTATGTCGAGTTACACACTGATTCTCCATACAATATTGAGTTGATATGGTTGACATATTGCTCCCATGACATATAAATTATGTAAGGTTGGTGGTATCAAGTTATGTGTTGCTCATACACGTCATGTACAATACTATATAAGTGTATAATACTCGTTCGTATTATGTAATTAAACACGATATGTTTTAGAATTTTACAGTACTATGTCTCCATATGCATCATATCAGATTCTAAAAGAAAATATACACCAGGGCTTTCGATTGCTCTTCTTCAATGTGTGACTTTGACAATTAACTACATGACTGTCAAGGAAGTTAGGCACCATCACTGTTGTGACACCTTTTCTCTGTTGTTGTTTGTAGCACAGGATCTTGATATGCAGTAGTGAGTTTCTCCATGGATTATGCACAATAGCGGGATAAGTATAAAAGCCATTATTACCATGCCCACCATATGCATGTCGTGGGGATGTGATAATTTAAAAGTCTAGTTACCATGTCAAACATGCCCATCTTGTGGGATATATGTAGCAAGTGCCATGTATAATCAAATATAAGACTAGAAAGTTACAAAATCTATGTTTTTTTTACAATATTTGTTTGTTGTGTTGCGAACTAGTACATTTTCTTCCTTTGTATGATAAAAATACTAGTTAGAAGAACATAGCTTACTACTAAAAATGATAGCAAATTATACTTATATTTCGTGGATTATTTAGGTATATTACTATGATTATTATGTAGATTATGAGAAAGTGTTGTAGATCTACAAACACATACAATTAGGAAGACATAAAAAAGCAGATGACGAGGTCTTTGCCAATTTAAGGCATTTTGGGACGAATTTACATTTTAATTGAGATAGATGACTTGTAAATGGTAGAAAACATTAAGGAACACCTTAGATTAGACTTATCTGAGCCCTAGTTGTCGAGATCCCTTTGCTCCACCATTTCCTCCTCTCAAACAACAGAAACAAACTTAAGCACGCAAAAATCGGTATATCTGTCGGTATACCAGTAAATTTCGTCGATATTTGGCGGTATTTGGCGATATTTGGCGATATTTGGTGGTATATCATCGGTTTACCGATATTTGCAATCCCAACGACAGGTTTGTGTGAACCGATGACCGATGTCGTCGATATCGGTATACCGACGGTATCGTCAATATCTCTTTCCATGCCTGTGACTACCATGAATTGCTTGAGGACTCCAACAACAAAAGAGACGACTGGCCTTGTGATTTTTAAATACAAAAGTTTCCCAGCAAGACATTTCTAACTGAACTTGTTCTCCAATTGTTTAGAAGTACTGGACTAGAGATCATGAATTTGATGCATGGGGAACGCCGGCGACCTACATACATGCTAGTAGTCAGGATTTCATCTAAAAGATAAGTTATATCCTTGTAGACAAAAGGATACCCCACTTACAATGTAAGCAACCTTTATCCCAAGAAAATGCAAAATTTTCCTAAAAGGAGAAAGTGACTAAGATTTTGCTTTGTATTACTTACCTATGCTATATCATTGCTAGGCATATTGATATCATAAACTAGTACAATCCGCAAAACTACACCTACATGAGTAGACAAGAGAAAGACACATGGTTTAGATATAACCCATGTGGGATAAAACAAGACATAGGAATAACAAAGAAAAGAGAAAAATAGACTAAGTAAAAAAGCAGGAAAGTCTATATACTAATACTCCCCCTCAAGCTGGAGCGTAGATGTCTAGCATGACCAGCTTGGATGTCATAGCAGTGAACCTCGTCTTTGGTAGAATCTTTGTGAAGATGTCAGCCACCTGATCAGATGTATGAATGTAGGGAGTAGAGATTTGGCCCGATAGAACAGCTTCGCGAACGAAATGACAATCCACCTCAATGTGCTTGGTCCGCTCATGGAAGGTAGGATTACTAGCAATGAAGGTAGCTGCTTTGTTGTCACAATACATTGGAATAGGAGACAAATCAGAAACGCCAAAGTCCTTCAGCAAGCTCCTAATCCAGAACAGTTCACAGGTAGTGTGTGCCATGGCACGATACTCAGCTTCAGCACTAGAGCGAGCAACTACAGATTGCTTCTTGCTTCGCCAAGTGACAAGGTTACCTCCCACAAAGGTACAGTAGCCAGAAGTAGAGCGACGGTCAACCTTGCTGCCAGCATAATCAGAGTCAGAATAGCCAAGGAGTTTGCAATGCCCATGTTTCTTGTAAAGCAGACCTTTTCCAGTAGAACTTTTCAGATATTTCAGAATATGGCAGACATCATCCCAATGGCATTGCCGAGGTTTATCCAAGTAGCGACTAACCAGCCCAACCGCAGCAGTAATATCAGCCCGTGTAACAGTAAGATAGATGAGTTTACCAACCATTCTTCGATACTGCTGATTGTCAGGATAAACAGGAGAATCCTCATCATCCCAGTCGGTGTTTGGATCCAGAGGTGTGCTAGCAGGTTTAGCACCTAGAAGACCAGTTTCAGATAGGAGGTCCATAACATACTTCCGCTGAGATAAGCAGAGACCAGAAGAAGACCGGGACACCTCTATCCCAAGAAAATACCGTAGCGAGCCGAGATCCTTGGTGACAAAGTGTTTCTCCAGATAGCACTTTGTTGACTGAATACCAGCAAGATCACTTCCGGAAAGAATAATGTCGTCAACATAAACAATAAGGATAACAATACCCACAGAAGTATTTTTCACAAAAACAGAATGATCAGACTGGGAGCGCCGGAAAGAAAATTTCTGAAGAATATTGCTGAGCTTGTCAAACCAAGCTCTGGGGCTCTGTTTTAAGCCATAAATAGCCTTTTTCAGCCTGCAGACTTTAGAAGACTCCCCCTGACACACAAAACCGGGGGGTTGTGACATGTATACTTCTTCATGAAGATCACCATACAGGAAAGCATTCTTTACATCAAGCTGATACAGAGGCCAGTCAGAATTTATAGCAACAGAAATCAGAATTCTCACAGAGTTCAGGCGCGCTATTGGAGAAAAAGTCTCGAAGTAGTCAACTCCATAGGTCTGTGTATACCCCTTTGCCACAAGTCTCGCCTTAAGCCGTTCAACAGTACCATCTGGCTGGTATTTGACAGTGAAGACCCATCGGCAACCAACTGGAGAGCAGGCAGCAGGTGGATCAACAAGGGCCCATGTATTACGTTCTGTAAGGGCCTTCATTTCTTCTTCCATAGCCCGACGCCATGCAGGATGTCTAAGAGCCTGAGCAACATTTTTAGGTACAGATATAGCAGAAAGAGCCGCAGTGAAGTTAGCAAAATTAGTACCCAGATTAGCAGTAGAGCAGAAATTCCCAATCGGATGCATAGTGCACGTTCTTGTCCCTTTCCGCAAACTAATAGGAATATCAAGATCAGAAAATACCTGCGGAGGTGTTTGATCTGGCACAGAGGAAGAGGACGATGGAGAGGCCATAGAGGGAGCTGTCGGCTTTGGTCTTCTGTGATAAACTTTCAGAGGTGGCTTTTCAATCGGAGCATCAGAAGTATCAGGCAAATCATCCACCACAGGTAAAGGCGTGTCTACTAGTAAATCCTAAGTGAGCGCCGAACCAGCCGAAGAATAGAAAGGCATATGCTCAAAAAATACCACATCCGCAGACACAAACCACTTTTTAGAAATAGGATCATAGCATCGGTACCCCTTTTGAGTGCGAGAGTACCCTAGGAAAATACACTTAGTCGCTCTAGGATCCAATTTAGTAAGGCCTGGCCGAAGATTCTTAACAAAACATGTGCTCCCAAATATGCGAGGCGGGACAGAAAAAAGAGATGCATCGGGAAACAGAATCTGAAAAGGAATCTGATTGCCGAGCACAGAGGATGGCATGCGGTTAATAAGATAACAGGCAGTGGCTATCGCCTCGGGCCAAAAAACCTGGGGAACATGGTAGTGAAAAAGAAGGGTACGAGCAACTTCGAGAAGATGACGATTCTTGCGTTCAGCGACACCGTTTTGTTGAGGGGTATAAGCACAGGAAGTTTGGTGGATGGTGCCCTGACGACGACAAAAAGAACTAACAGAGGCTTGCATGAATTCCAATGCATTATCAGTGCGAAAATTTTTGATAGGCTTAGCAAATTGAGTGCGGATCTCAGCAAAAAATTCAGTAATTTTTTCAAGAATAGTAGATCTATCTTTAAGCAAAACTAGCCATGTTGTTCTAGAAAAATCATCAATGAAGCTCAGAAAATATTTAAAACCAGAAGTGCTTGCCACAGAACATGGACCCCAAACGTCAGCATGTATAATATCAAAAGGTGCTTTAGAACTGATACAAAATTTTTTGGAAAAGGTAGCACGAGTCTGCTTGCCAAGCTGACATGTCTCACCATGAAAATCAGAACTAACTATATCTGGTAACATGACTTTTAACTTTGCAACAGAAGGATGTCCCAATCTATAATGCCACTGGATGTCTGCCACGGATGATGTCAAATATGCAGCTGTCTTTGGCTCGTCCAAGTAGTAGAGTCCATCTGGTCCCTCATGGCCTGAACCAATCATCATCCTCGTGCGCAGATCCTGAAACAAAACACCATCCGGATCAAACGTAATTGAGCAACAAAGGCTCTTCACAGTTTTACTGACAGAGAGTAAATTAATAGGAAATTTCGGGACATAAAGCGTCGAGCGCAAAGGCAGACTACCAGTAGGGCAAATATCACCAATGCCAGTAACAGGTGATTTAGAACCATCAGCTAAAGTAACAGGATGTATAAAAGAAGTCTTGTGCAGTTTAGAGAATAAATCAGGATTGCCAGATATATGAGAAGTCGCACCAGAGTCAATCACCCAGGAGTTTTTACCAGTCGTAGTCAGAAGTGTGACACTACCAGCATTTGAATCCTCAGTAGAAGACGCCAGACGAGCTTGTAGCAGTTTTTCAAATTCCGAGCGGATCCAGTCAGCTGTCGGCGGAGCAGGATCAGTCTGATCAGAAGTCACTTTATTGGCCCAGTCAGGTTTGCCATATTTGATCCAGCAACGATCTTCAGTATGGTTGGTGCGCTTGCAGTGAGTGCAGTAGCGGGACTCAACAGGATCAGTTCCAGAGCCACGACCAGGAGCAGAAAAACGTCCTCCGCGGCCACGACCTCTGCCACGACCGCGACCACGAAAGGAATCACCAGAGCGGACAGCGAGAGCAGCACCATCAGAAGAGTCAGGCACGGGCTGGGACACAGAAGGTAGACGCTGGACCCTTTTGAGTACATCGCGGAGAGTGGGTAAAGGGTCGCTGGAGAGAATCTGGTCCACAACACCAGTAAAGGAAGCAAGTAGGCCCGCGAGGAACTGAACTAACATAAGTTCGTTCCGCTGTCGATTAAGTTCATCAATGTCAGTAGAAAGGGGATGATACACCTGGAACTCATCCCAGAGGGCACAACAAGAGTTGTAGTAATCCTCGACCGAATCAGTAGTAGAATACTCCAATTTGGCAAGTTGTTTGAAGATCTCAAAGACCTTCTTAGGATTCTGTTGGTGCGAGTAAACATGGGAGAGTTGCTCCCACATTTCTTTGGCAGTATGAAGACGGAGAAGGGACTGGCTGATCTTTGCTTCAGCGCTGTTGACCATCCATGTCATGACCCCATAGTCCTCCTTGGACCAGAGATCATAGGCTTGTTTCGTCTTCTCGTCAGCATCATCAGCAGGAAGAGACGGACCCTTGGTAGTCAGATGAGAGTAGCGACCTTGAGATTTAACATACAACTCAAAGGAGGCAGCCCATAGGTGATAGTTGGAACTATCCAGCTTCACCGTAGTAACACAGAGAGTGCGAGGAAGATCTGAAGTCGCCATCGGACCAAGTAAAAACAAGCAGGAGCACGGGCGCAGATAACAGCAAGCGTCAGCAGAGGGCAGCAGTAGAAGTCCAACACACGGACTAGCAGTAGTAGTAGGTAGGAGATCCAATCATGGACCTCAGAAGACCCTCACGGGGCAGAAAGGAAGAGCAGGACCTACGCCAACATGGAGGAAAGATCACTCCACCATGAGGCGCAGGCAGGCAGAGGCGAAAAAAAGATTTACTCCTTCAACGTGCCAGAACTGGAAAAGACCGGGCTGTACGTAGCGTTGTCGGAAACTGAACGGAGGCCGAAAAAGGAGCCTTTAGTCGGACGAGATGGTGAGCAAAGGTGTAGAGAAGATGGGAAGAGGAGAAGGGAGGATAGGGTGGGTGCTTGGGGTGGCGGAAATAGGCGGTGATGGGGCTATGGTGGCGGCGGCAGGTAGGTGGAGGCGGCGGGCAGCAGAGGGTGCTGCTGGAAAAGGAGGAAGAAGAGGGGGCTGCGGTGGAGAAGAGAGGAAGAGAAGGGGTGGGCGGTGAGGGAGAAAGGTAGGGATGGGCCTGTTGTGGTGGAGGCGGCACCATGGAGGGTGCAAGGCGGCGGCGGCAGACCAAGGGTGGCGGCGGCGGCGGCTGCTGTGCGGCGCAGCAGGGAGGAAAGGAGAAGGGTGGCGGCTCGGGTAGATGGGAGGGAAAGAAGGATTAGGGTTAGGGAGGATCGGGAGGCTCTGATACCATCTAGAAGTTGTGGCTAATTGTCTTATTATTGAGATGATTAAAAATAGAGTACAAGGTTCTCTTTTATAAGACAAGAGAAAGACACATGGTTTAGATATAACCCATGTAGGATAAAACAAGACATATGAATAACAAAGAAAAGAGAAAAATAGACTAAGTAAAAAAGCAGGAAAGTCTATATACTAATAATAACAAAATGTATATGTTAATATATCTCTTTATATTCTATTATTTGTAATTTCTATATATTGCTGAACCTCTATGCAATTTCTCAAGTTTCTATTAATAAAAGGGTGAGAGGTCTTGAAGCCTCACACATGTTGCATTGCAAGCAGCTTTGCTGCACACGTTCACATGGTACCAGAGTAAGGTTGCTCCTAGGGTTTCATCTAGGGCACCCCCCCCCTCTCCTCTCCTTCGCGCCGTCGCCGTCGGGCAGCAGCACCGGGCAGCACTGCCGACGCCCTGCGGGCAGCAACCATCGCTCCCGCTGGCAGCCGCCGCCTAGGATGTTGAAACAATCTCCTAGAGCTTGGTTTGATAAGTTCAGTGATGTTGTACTAAAGATGGGCTTCTCTCGTATTGTGACTAATTACTCCTTATTTTATTCTAGCTCTTATGTTGGATCCATCATTATTGCTGTATATGTTGATGATATAGTTATCGCTGGCAGCGATTCTACAGGCATATCACGTGTGAAGGAAGGATTGCAGGGGTACTTTCATACAAAGGATCTGGGCAAACTGAGATTTTTTTGGGCATTAAAGTACTTAGATCTCATGCAGGTACTAATTTGTCTCAGAGGAAATATGTGCTAGATTTACTGCAAGAAGCTGGCATGAGTGAATCCAAGCCGGTGTCTACTCCTATGAACTATCATGTGAAGGAGATGACTGATGATACTAATTATTCAGATCCAGGATACTACAAGAAAATTGTTGAGAAACTGATATATCTGACAGATACTCACCCTGATATTTCTTTTGCTGTAGGTGTGGTGAGTCAGCATATGACTCACCACAACAGTCACACTGGATGACAGTCTGCCGTATTCTGAGATATCTAAAGGGTGCACCTAGTAAGGGGATCACCTACTATAGACCCAAGACTCATATGTCTACTCTTTATTCTTACTGGTTATGCAGATGCATACTGGGTTGGTAATCTGAATGACAAGAGGTCTACTTATGGGTATTGCACGTTTCTGGGAAATTACCTTATCACTTGGAAAAGTAAAAAGTAGAATGTTGTGGCTAGATCAAGCACAGGGGCTAAGTATCGAGCAATGGCTCATGCCTGTTGCGAGTTCCAGTGGGTGCAATCTGTACTTTCTGAGTTAAAGATTTCTGTTTCGTCTCCCATAGAGCTTAGATGTGACAATCAGGCTGCTATCTACATTGCCAAGAATCCAGTCTTCCATGAGCGCAATAAACATATAGAGGTTGACTGCCACTTCATCAGAGATCAGATCAAGAATGGCAATGTGGTGACTTCGCATGTCAAATCTGAAGATCAACTTGCAGATGTCCTCACAAAGTCATTGAGTCCAGCACTATTTCAGAGCTTTTGCAACAAGCTGGGCATACACGATGTGTACGCTCCAGCTTGAGGGGGAGTGTTAATATATCTCTTTATATTCTATTACTTGTAATTTCTATATATTGTCGGACCTCTATGTAATTTCTCCAGTTTCTATTAATAAAAGGGTGAGAGGTCTTGAACCCTCACGCACACTGCATTGCAAGCAGCTTTGCGGCATACGTTCACAATATACACTGAGATCGAGCCAAGTCAAAGCTGCTCAACATCTGAGATAATTTGTCCAACTACACTTGTGGACTTTCCTCCAGTCCATATACAACCTTATCAACTTGCAAAATTTTCCAGAATATTCCCCTTGGTGTCTCATAATATGGAGGCTGCACTATATGCATAGTTTCCTACACATAATGATATAAGAATGTGTTTTTAACGTCAACCTAAGGAAGCATTGTTCCTATTACAACGACATCCCACAGTAACCACTAATCATGAGATTAGGGCATAAATCAGGACTAAGCATCTGTAAACATCACTCCTAGTATTTTTCAATTGTAAACTCTTGAGTTTCTCAAATTAAATCACATGAACTAACTTTGCATAGGGATATAAAACTTGATTCCTTCAATCTGATTTCAACATAACCATACAAGTGAAAATATTCATGCTAACTTTCGTTATTTGCAAGTACACAAGTCTTGATTGTTAAATACATACTCAAGCAATAAAGAAACAATATTACACATTATTCTTATTTCTGTAAAAGGATCTAGAGTGATAGGGTCCTATTGAACTCAACTAATGAAACACTTAACTCTTGTGGCAGATGTACTCTGATGCATCTACATCTCCAGTTCCACATTGTTTACCTAATTTTTTTGAGAAGAGGGGCATGGTACTCACTTAGTGAGTGACTAAAAGTAATAAAACAATGAGGACTAAATTAGTCACTGACATTCTTTGAGTGAGTGGAAATAAAAGCAGGTAGTAATACAGATCAAAAGACTAACCATACAAAAGTTTACAAATAAATATGTAGCAAACTTATTAGTAATATGCAAGTATCAAAATCATTTTCCTCATTATTTTCTTTTAGATTTTTTCATTAACTTGACTTGATATTTCTACCGAACCGACTGCTATATTGTCCAACTAAATATGCCTGACATATCTGACTAACGTGACTCTTTCTTTGGACTTAATTGAACTAAATTGACTTTCTCTGTTACTATGCCCATGAACTTACTTGGATCGTACCATCCAACTAAAAGCAACTACTATGTGACTTATCATAAAGTGTTAAGGTAAACCTAAGACCTTAAGGTTGCTACTAACTCCTAGGTCTATAACGAGGTCGTCTCATAAGGCCTGATGACAGTTAAACAACATCCATAAGACTCTGGCCTCTTATCCTGTGTACTCAGGAGGGGTTCCTCTGAGCTAAAACCTATAACTCCACGTACCTAGTTCCACAAGTGTGACCCATAATACAGAGTGACTTTCTAAAGGAGTAGGTCCACAACACTCCTACCATTATTATCTTGTATACCACCGAAAATCTTCGGTTATTATTGGATTTCCTTACTAGCTAAACTGAAGTACCACAAATACCAAGTTGGTTGGTGTTGGGCACTTCCTATTTCTATATCCAGGCTACTTCCTATATATGAAAGTGAAGTAGGATAATCATAGACTTTGGCATAGTCATTTTAGTAACAAATAGCATATTTTATTAATTTCCATATGTTTTAGGTGTTATTTGATATTTTTCCAGTTTGATTTTGTAAAGGCTGTGGTTTTGGTCCCACATTGGCTACTTATCTGATTAGTTGGTTTTAAACGCATATGTATAGGCTTTGTAAGACTCCTTAGAAGGCAAACTTGATGTTTGAAATATTTTCATGAATTTATATTCTTTTGATTAGTTATTTTAGATTAGTTTATATTTTAGTTGTTAGGTTCCCCGTTATTTGGTATTAGAGTCTAATCCTAAATAATAGAGTTAGATCCTAACCTTGTTCCTTAAACGGAGACGAAAACCCCTTCAACAAGAACCCAATGGAGAGCCTTCTTCAATACCTCTGCATATGTCACCTCGACTGAGGAGCAAGCCTCAACCTGCTGCCTCATTTAACCCATGTTGTGTATATTATCACACAACAAATTCACCTAGGAAGAAGTCCCTAGATTTTCATCTAAACAAGTACGATAATCACCGCCAGTAGGAGGGATCTTATCTTAGTATAGTTCAGGATCGAACCCAAAGGATAATGTTTGTAAGGATTAAATGATCAAAGTAACTCCACAAAAATTAATATTTATCACAAAATGATTGATTATTGATTAAACTAAGATGCAAATGATAAAACGTTGGATTAAAGTTTAGATTTACTAATGGATGGGAATACTAGGGTGGAATGGGCTTGACCACTACTACCTATCATTCACTCTCTCACTGCATCATATTGAGCATGGAAACACATGCTGAGGAAAGAAAAATCCCCCTTTCGGATTTAGGATTTAAAACCTGAACAGATCTCACTCTATGCTTTTTGTCACGTTATCTAGATATCATGCATCTATTGCCTCACCTATCCGAAATTCTCATCAAAGTTTAACAGGAATCAATCAATATCCTAGATCCTAGGTTCAAAGTTCTCTACACCCAAGATCTGATTAACATGTAAACTTGATGATTAGGCAAGAATATAAGCATAGAAGCGAATGATTCCAAACACATAATGGTTCATACAATAATAGACGTAGTAAAGAGAAGAAAATTGGATAGCGGGACTACTCCCCACACTCTAGCGAGGGGACTACTCGCTCATGGTAGAAAATACAAGTTCAATAGGGAAGAAGAGAGAAGAAGTCATCATCACAGAAGAAGAATGAATCACAATCGTGGTGTGCGGGAGCAATTCTTCAAACTTTGGAACGAAGGTGTTGAATAACAACAAAAACACCTTCTTGGCGTTAGTCGAAGATGGACTAGAAGTATACAATCTCTCTTCCTTGTGGACTAGATCCGCCACTATAGAGATGAAGTAGGTGGATGATGAAGATGATTCGATGGCGGAGGACATCCTTGGTATAGCTTCCTTCAAAGTCTAGATTTTGTAGTCTTGGCGGAGGTAGGGATCTTGTCGACTGATAGATCGATGAAGAGGGTTGATGGAAGGGGGTTGATAGTGGCAGGATGTGGATGCTATGGACTGAAAATGGTAGCTTGGAGGCGTTGTCCAAGGATGCTCTTCTTGGTGGCACTAGTCTTCTATTTATAGGAGGGGGTTAGGGTTTTGAATCCTTTCCAGCCACCTTGCATTTGAGTATCAGCCGTCACGGAAGTGAAAGGTCGACAACTGGTGTAGACAAAGGATCGTGACCCTTCAATATTCCCGTCGGTGCGGGTGCACAAAAGTTCCATCATCGTCAGTGTCTACCCAACTATTGGGGTGAGTTGCTTGACCGACCATTGGAGCACATGTGTAGGCTAGGCATCAAGGCACTTTAGCAGAGCTCTTGTCAGGGGAAGAGGCAATAATCTCGTCATACGGAATTCCTGTCAGGGGTTAGTCATCGATGGTTGATGCCAGACTGGGCATCAGAGGAGGATACAGGCTGACGATCGAGAGGGACTTCTTTTGGAGCGAGACTTCTATTAGTGCTTCCCGCCCGATCGTGTTTCGCCTCCGGCTATCCGTGTTGAGGGTCTTTGGAGCCCTACCCCTTCTCTCTGCCCCCGTCGGCCCTTGACCCGCCGGGTTCTCTACTGTGCCTCATTGTAGTCTACATGTAAGCTGGTCCTTCCAGTTGCTCTATTTGCCTGTTGCCGCCTAGCCGGAGGATCTAGGCGGTTCTGACTCCTACTACCGTTCTCTGACTTTTTTGGACTTGGCCTTCCTCATAGCTGGTACTCGTACTTGTACTATTAGACATCCTATTACAAATGTGTGTTGTCTATCCCACTTATCTAAGTAGGCCCGCGCATTTGCTTTTGGGATTGATTCTGTTGATATACCAAGGAATCACTATGATGCTACGAAGGACAGTGGCTGGAAACAAGCAATGCAACTTGAGATGTCATCTCTTTTGCATAATGGCACATGGGATCTTGTTGACTTACCTGTAGGAAAGAAAGAAGAGGGTTGCAGATGGGTTTTCACCATCAAACATAATCCGGATGGATCCGTTGAGAGGTTGAAGGCCAGATTGGTAGCAAAAGGCTACACACAGACCTATGGAGTTGATTTCTTTGAGACCTTTTCTCCAGTAGCTCGTCTAAATTCTGTGCGGATTATTATCTCTTTGGCTACTGCCTTTGATTGGCCCCTATTTCAGCTTGATGTTAAGAATGCCTTTCTACATGGTGACCTACAGGAAGAGGTATATATGGAGCAACCTCCTGGGTTTGTTGCTCTGGGGGAGTGTCAGAAGGTGTGTAAATTGAAGAAAGCCATATATGGGCTGAAACAGTCTCCTCGAGCTTGGTTTGACAAGTTCAGTGACGTTGTACTCCAGATGGGTTTTTCTCGCTCCATGATTGATCACTCTTTATTCTACTCTAGCTCTTCTTGTGGCTCTATCATTATTGATGTATATGTTGATGACATAGTGATTACTGACAGTGATTTTACAAGCATATCTCGTGTGAAGGAAGATTTGCAGAGACACTTCCAAACGAAGGATCTGGGTAAACTGAGATATTTTCTAGGCATTGAGGTGCTTAGATCTCATGCAGGTGTCAATCTATCTCAGAGGAAATATGTGCTTGACTTACTACAGGAGACAGGCATGACTGAATCTAAACTGGTATCTACTCCTATGGATTATCACATCAAGGAGGCGGTTGATGATGTTGAGTACTCAGATCCAGGATATTACAGGAGAATAGTTGGCAAGCTAATATATCTGACTGTTACACGACATGACATTTCTTTTGTTGTAGGCGTTGTGAGTCAGCATATGCACTCACCACGACAGTCACACTGGACAACAGTTTGCCGGATTCTGAGGTATCTGAAGAGTGCTCCTGGTAAGGGGATCACTTATTCTAAACCCAAGGTGACTCCATCTACTTTGACTCTCACAGGGTATTCAGATGGAGATTGGGCTGGTGATCATACTGATAGAAGGTGTACATGAGGCTACTGTACCTACCTAGGTGATCATTTGATTACTTGGAAAAGTAAAAAGCAGCATGTGGTAGCTAGATCCAGCACTGAGGCTGAATATCGTGCTATGACCCATGCATGTTGTGAACTACAATGGGTCAAATCTGTTCTTTCTGAGTTAAAAATCACTATTATGTCTTCTATGGAGCTCAAGTGTGACAACCAGTCTGCTATACACATTGCCAGGAATCCTATCTTTCATGAGCGTACAAAGCATATAGAAGTTGATTGCCATTTTATTCGTGATCAAATCAATGATGGTACTATTGTGACGCCATACGTCAAGTCTGAAGATCAACTGGCAGATATCTTGACAAAGCCTTTGGGTCCAGCAGCTTTTCAGAGATTATGTGGCAAGCTGGGCATACACAATGCATACTCTCCAGCTTGAGGGGGAGTGTGAAACAACCTGCATCCCCGTCGATACTATCGACAGGAGGTCAATGGTATCGACTTTATCACAGCAACAGAAGAGCATTCTGTCGATACCATCGACAGTCCTGTCGATAGTATCGAGAGTTGATCAGCGGTGGAAATCGACGACCCGTCTCCTGGTTCTATCTTTATTATATTATTTGTTTTATTGTTTTTCTCTTATTTTCTTCTTTGTACCACAATGTATCTTACCCTAATATATAAAAACAAGGAGAGACGACTATTGCCCTCTCAAGAAAGCTGCTCCTTACAGCTAACAAATCTCTCGGTGTTCGTCTCCTCTCCTCCTCATCTCTTCTCACAAGGTTAAAGAAGGGATGAAAGTAGACGAGAAATCCTAGAGGTATCTTATTTCAAGTCAGATCCTCAGATTTTGGCCAGGTAGTCACACAGATTCCGAGAGTCCTCGTAAACCGACTAGCGGGGCAGAGGAAAATCTTGCCAGCCCGCGGATTGTGATCCTTTTCTAGACACCTCAATTTATGGAGAATTTTCTAATAACTCCCTTTGAGCTCTAAAGAATTTGTAAAATTTAATAATTATTAGAGATTATACGGAAAACCAAGCTCTGATACCAAATGTTACGACCCCACCCTCGACAACCTCCAATTAAGAAAGGCCAAGAAGCTAGTGCCGTTATCCCAAAACAAGATCATATGGTTTTGCAAATAATAAAAAATAATTAATAAATTCTACCTCAACTAAACTTAAAGTAGGATAAAATTTTTCTTTTCACATACCTATAAAAAATAGGAGTTTGGAACTTTACCCAAGGAACTAACTATAATCCTTCGAACATTATTTTGCCTTGTTCTTTTTCAATGTCACCTTTTATTGAACATTCACTTTTCTAAACGCAACTGAACATTTCCCTAAAACGCTGACAAACAAAATGTCAGTCAGTATAACGAATTATACTGGTATGTGGGGGAAAGCAAAAGTTTGCAAATAATTGTAACAACATAACCACAACAATTATTTGTTACAAAACAAAACTTACTTTTTCTTCATAACTTCTCAATCATTTTACCTAACCTCTGGTATACCTTCTCATAGGGTTTTGTCCCTGCAGAGGACATTAGGCTACCTCTCAATCTGGAGCTAGGTACCTCTTTGGTCACCTCTCAATCTGGAGCTTGGTGCCATTAGGTCTTTCCAACCTGGGGCTTGACCACTTATAACCTTCCCAACCTGGGGCTTGGTCTGATCTTCCCAAACTGGGGCTTGGTCCTTTAGTCATCATCATGACTATACTCATCTTTTCATTCATATATCCCAGAGGTGGTATTCGGGTTCAAGCAAGTTATAGATATTATTTGATGATAGTCATAGTCACTTTATAGATTGCAAGAACTAAAGTTCATCCAAGCATTTAATTTGAAACAATCGATAAAATCTCAGAAGTCGTCATGAAACTAGAGCGAGTAGCCATAAGCGTAACCACATACCTGATTTGATAGTCTCAAAATCAATTAAGATAGCTAATCCAATCAAGAAGTCCAATCAACCAAGCCAAGCAATAGATCAAGCAACTTGATCCTGAAAAGCATATATAACACCTAATGGTTACAATCGCATCCAAACACCTTATATTGACTTGGGATTCTATTCTAGGGTTTCTAAGCCCTTTTTAGGATTTCCTCAGGGTTTCTTGGTTTCCAAGCTTTCATTTTCAAATTTGCCCTTTTTAGGTCAACACACCCTAAAAACACCTTTCCACTTACAAAAACCCTAATTACTCAAATTATCCAAATTAAGGGTCTTCATTCACAAATTAGTTCAAGAACATCATTTTCATGCCTTCTTGATTGATTTCTACAATTAAATCCATTAAATCTCACAATTGTCAAATTTAGGGTTTCAAAGTCCATTAATGCACTTTTATAATCATGGAACCCTAATTAAGCAAATTATGAACAAATATCATCCAATTAGATCTAATCCATTCTTTTTATGTTAAAAGGCTAAACTTTGCTCATAAAAGTCAGGGAACATCATTAGATCCATTAGTCTTCCAAACTTGGGGTTTTAAATTAATTAAAACCATTAAAGGTAGCATCTTTACACACTTTTCGGGTTACAAGCAGATTTAGGCCTCAAAATCATTTTATTGGATTCTATGGATTTTTCTGATCAAAATCATATATAACATGTCCCCATCGAGTAATCCTACAATTAGTTACTATTTATACAAATTAATTACCTTTTAGACCAATCAGGGTGCACCATGTCAGCGATCCGAACACCGCAGCCAATAGAGCGATGCCAGCTAGGCTCAAACTCCAGCGTGTTTGTAATGGAGGTGGAGGGGTCGAAAGGGCTACTTTGCCCCTGGCGCTGTGGATGGCGTAGCTCACGCGGTTTGGGCAAAAACGTCAAATTACCTCACTTCTTCTACCTCGCGATGGGTCCGAGCAGGGACCTGGTGAGTCAACCAAAGGTTGAATCTAGGTGCTAGTGCTTCTGTGCGGCGAGCAAGGATATAATCCCCTTTGTCTCATCCCGCCAGACTCGGTGATGGGTCTGGATTGATCCGTGATGGCCCATAGCTAGCTGGCGGCGAGGGAGTTTCTTACGGTAAACATAGAGGAAAAGGAAGAGGGATAGAGGATCCCGGTGACGAAATTGACGGCAGGGGAATGTTTCTTCGAGTTTGTTTAGGTCTTCTTAGGACTTCTCTTCCTCTCGAAAAGGGGGTATAGCCGCTTTTATAGACCTGGCTTCGCACGCCAACCCTCCATGGAGCCTGGCTTCAACAAACATTAGGCAAACTGCCAATCCTTAGTGACGTCAGGGAAAATTAGGGTTGAGAGAGTTCGCACTGCTCTCCCAAATCTACTGGAAGAGTTTCCAGTTGCCAACATGGATTGGAGAGAGGGGAAAATGATAAGGAAACATGGCAATCACTGTTCCTGACTTTCCATTGTGTTCCAAGCTAGAAGATGAACGAGAGCCCTTGGATCTGGGATCGTACGACTCAGATCCCTCGCCCGAATTAAAGGGCCAAAAAAGGCAATTCTAAAAGGAATATATCTTGTGACATTTAATACTTTCTCTCAATAATTCCCGCTTTTTAGGGGTTTTTCAAAAATCCATATCTCTCAAGCCACATCCTTTTAATCCCAAATTTTTAGGGAAACTCTTTAATGACTTAAATTACTTGTGTGCAAAGTTTGGAACAAAAACTTGAAAATAAAAAGACTTTTCTTCATATGCAAGTCATCCACTCAAAAGGCATATTATCTGCAATTAAGATTCATATTTTCTCTTTCTTTCTCTTCTATTTTCTTTATTTTGATTTCTTTTCTTATTAAAAACCATGTGCAAATGAAAACTAATCAATTGTGTCCATCCATGCCACTTTCTAGAGAATTCTACACAATTCTCACATATGCACACAATTATCTTCTATTTCTTTTCTTTTTATTTATTATGGGATTTTTTAAATCTTTTTTCCCTTTTATCCATCATTGAATTTATTAAAATAGTATAATCCATGAAATCATGCATCTAAGGGAAAATTTACAAAGGAACCCATAATCCATTCTTTAAACACAAACCATACAATTTCCATTTAAATCCTTTTTATTTGCAAAATTGTATTTCCATAAATACAAGAAAAATTTGAGGTTATAACATATACACGGAGCAACCTCCTGGGTATGGTGCTCAGGGGGAGTCTCAGAAGGTCTGAAAGCTGAAGAAATCCTTGTATGGTCCGAAGCAGTCACCACAAGCATGGTTTGATAAATTCAGTGCTGCACTTATACAGTTTTGGGTTCACCCGGTCTTATAGTGATCATTCATTATTTGTGTATAAGTCTTCAAGTGGTACTATTATTCTGGCTGTTTATGCAGAAGATATTGTCATCACAAGTGATGATTGTACTGGAATTCTACAGCTTAAGGAATGGCTACAAGCACAGTTTCAGACAAAAAATCTGGCTAGTCTCTGCTATTTCCTTGGAATAGAAGTTCTATGTTCCAAGAAGGGTATAAACCTCTCTCAGCGAAAATATGTCCTTGACCTCCTTGCAAAGACATGCATGGAACAATGCAAACCTATATCCACGCCCATGGATTATCATACCAAGACATCTATTTCTGATGACAATGATTTTTTTGATCCGGTAAGGTATAGAGGGATTGTAGGGAAACTGAGGGGCCGTTTGGATGCGGTAATTCAGGGTGGTATTGTATTTCCTACCGGCATTCTAAATGCCGTATTTATATTGACATTGTTTGGATGGTCGTATGTGATTTTATCAAGGTCATAGTCCGAATACGGCGGTTCTCTCCCGTTCATTTTACGGCTTTGGCAAAAACAAGCCAGTTTTGGTGGGCTTTGGAAATCCACCACACGGCTTCCACCCCCGACACCCCCCAGTCTCCCCACCCGGCCATCCCGATACCTCTGTCTCTCGGTTCTCTTCTCCACCTGCGATTGGCTCGTCGCCTGTCCTCTTTCCTCGGTGATTCTTTCTCCATTGTTCTTGTACGCAGTCTTACTCCGATTCTGATCCCCTTTCATGCGCTTCTTCTGCATCCCCCATCACTGATCGATGCGGCGGCGGCCTTTCAGAGACTCCTCCCTGTTGAGCGAGCAAGGTCGTCCTCGTTTGGCTCTAGTATCTGATCCGTGTGCCGATCAATGCCGATGTAGCATCTCCAATTTGCTGGGGCTGTGCAACGGCGTCCGCAACATGTGGGACTGCCCAGGTCCGACGCCTAGGCGTTCTCTGCCGCACTTTCGATCTGATGGAGTTTTGAAAGGTCTGCCTCGTCGCCGGTCGTCGGACACGCCGTTGCCGGTATGGCGGACCTGCCTCTGCGGTGGGATCACCCAACTTATCTTCAGCAAATGTAACAACACGACCGAGGGTCTTTTTCCACTCCGTGATTTGTGGCTTTACAAACATTGTAATTAGTAAATATAGACTTTGATAATTAGGGAGTCTAAATCCCAATATTGTTGACTACTGTAGTATTTCAAATAGATCCACCCAAACGACCCCTGATTTACTTGAAAATTACCCGTCCTAATATTTCTTATGCTGTGGGAGTTGTTATCTAGTTCATGAGCACGCCCAAGATGTCACAGTGGATGGCAGTCACCTAGATTCTTTGTTATGTTAAAGGATTGCCAGGGAAGGGCCTTACTTTACAGGGTAGAATCTGCGAATACATCCTTGAAGCTCACTGGATTCACTGATGCTGATTAGGCAGGTGATGTTGGAGATAGACGTTCCACTTCTGGCTATTGTGTGTTTCTTGGGTCACATTTGGTGACTTGAAGGAGTGAAAAAAAATGTGGTAGCACTGTCTAACACAAAGACTGAATATCGAGCTATGGAACATGCTTATTGTGAACTATAGTGGGTTATGCCTACTTTGACAGAAATGGGAGTGTCTGTAGAGACACCAATATCTCTCATGTTGATAACCAGGCATCCATTCACCTGGCTAGTAATCCGGTGTTTCATGAGCGGACCAAGAAGTGGACTGCCACTTCGTTCGTGATTTAGTACTCTCCAAGAAGATTCAAACTCCTCATGTCAGGATTGGACAACAAGTGTTCGATATCTTCACCAAGCCACTTCCATCCTCAGTCTTCAAAAATATGAATTCCAACCTGGGCATGCATGATGTGTATGCTCCAGCTTGAGGGGGAATGCTAGAAAATAGTTTCTTTATTTATGCATCTCTTTACTATTTCTATTTCCTGTTGGGTCTAGTATGTAATTGTTCCCACTTTATATAATAAAGGAGAACCTTCTCTAGTCGGGTATCGCTTTGACCCAAACTCTTTGACAATATCCAATGCCCTTGTTCAAAGTGTTCTCTACTTGTACGTGAATAGTGGACTCAACCGTTTAGATTGGGTGTCTAAGTAGTTTTTCTAGATGTACGGGAATTTGAAATATGATACTGAGGATTGTCTTGACCTCATTCTTCCAAAGTCTCCTTTACAACCTCATGACAAAATTTGTGAGCTTATTCCTCCTCCACAGCCTCGAAAGTTCAGTAAGGCTACTTTATAGACAAATATGATGTTCTTTCCTGATCTCTTACGCTATTACCTTGTTCGTTGGTGTGATGATATGTGACTCACTCATAATAAGCTTCACAGATTTCCTCTACTTATTCGGGCTCCAGATTGTTCGGTCGACTCGTCAGAGCCAAGTCTTTTGATGCAGAGGAGAGATGACATAGCATAGCCTTTAGCATATGCGTTTGTGTAAAAAAACATCTTTTATTAATTCCGTACGTTGTTAATGTTATTTGATATTATTCTAGTTTGGTTTTGTAAAGCCTGTGGTTTAGTCCCACATTGGTTTTGTAAAGCCTGTGGTTATTCATACATGAAAAAAGGAAGTAATGAAAAAATATAAAATATCTCAATACTTGTCTCTTTACACCCATCTCTGTTATCCCCTTTAATAGGGGACGCAATTATCAAAATCTAAACTAAATTAAAAGTCTAATATCTGATGCTAAATAAGTAACTCAAATAGATTTCAATCATCTTGCATCCTTTTAATGAGGCTTACTAAGCATGTTTGTAGGTGTCTATGATATAAGTGGTAGGCAATGTGGGACTAAACCACAAGGGTTAACAATCTCAAAAACATAGAATAAAAGAAGCGACACCAATATTATAGAACAGCATATTTTCGTCCTACTTTATTTTGTGACAAAGCCACATGCTGCCTTTGTATCACACTCATTCACATTATCATACCCTTATTAGGGATGGGCAATGGATAGGTTTTTGGTCCATCCAGTCCCGTTTGCCTCTCTTACCAGATTTTCACCGTATCTGGTCCCATCCATAACCATCTGCATTGGATATCCACCCTCGATCTGGGATAGTATACCATGAATTCTCATGCTCCATCAGACATCCTCCTAACTTCTTAGGTGAGCAAAGGTGCATGAGTGTTTTCTGCATCAAATTTTCAAACCAGAGACGATCTTATACAAAAACTGCATCATCAGTTAATGATAAAGCACTGCAGCTTCACTTGCCTCGAATGTAGCATGCCTGTACAGAGTGATTTTTATTTGTTACAGCTGCTACTTTAGTCTGTTGGAAGGTACAAAACAGCTGTTTGCTTTGCAGAGCGGTTGCACCCACGAACCATTTACATCCATGCCTTTTGCATGGACACCCCGTCATTCACCGTATCAAGCCACGGATTACACACGGGTGAATGGGAGTGGATTGGGAAGGATAATGGCAAGACCGGATGAAATTGCTACCCCTTACCTGTATGCCACCATTATTGCAAGTCATTATCATGTTTCTTGAACTTGTATCCCGATCTCTAGGTGGTTTCAGAAGTACCGATTGATTATTTTGGTTGCCTCGTGTTAATCAAAGAAAAGAATACCGCTGTGTGGTTTAAGGACACACCTACATGCCTGCAATTGATTCTGTGTCAGCTGTTTACAATTTAACTGATTTGTTGCATCAGTGGTCATCTTGTTTGGATCCTTAGAAGTTGCTAAAAATATCTCCTTTGTAAGTCAATTTTGTATATTTGAAGCAAAAGCTATTATTCCCTAATACATCATTGCTAGTACCGGAATTATACTAGTTTTTTTTTAAGATAATGGTCATGCCAAACCAGCTTAAGTCTTTGACTTATGGTGTTGAATCATCATGTTTCCTCGACTATCAACTTATTAGGCAATATCATCACATATTGAAAATGTCGACTTTCACTTTCCAAGAAAATTATAGTTGTAGCCACTTTATAGTGTTTAATTACTGCATTTTATCATACATATGTGCCAGGGTATTCTATAACATTGTATGCTACTAATATGGAATCCCAATGACAACCAGGTGGCCAGTTCACTCAACTCATCGTATTGCTACATTTTGCAAAATGATGAAGTCCTCTATGCTTGGTCTGGAAATTTGTCTCGTGGATGCGATCATGATATTCTTGATCAGATGTTAAATTTGATCAATGTGAGTAGTATTCTTCTTGCTTTTTGTGGCTTCATCTAAATAGCGCTTTTGGTTTCGTTTACTGGTATTGTGCTTATTAAGCATTGATTGCTTCTTATGAAGACTGCAATTCCAAGTTATGCGGACCGATATGGATGATATGCTGGTCACTCTCTATTTATACTTAGTGTTTGCTAATATTTTGAACACTACTGAACACAAACTTCTGGTTCTTACATTTTCACGAATGTGATCACACACATTTCATGTCCACTCTGAATCATGGCTGTGGATATCATCAAATATCAAAATAGGAGATTTCTTTCTGGTAGCTGATCAGTCTATAGCTAGTTTGGCCTTTTCCTTGTGATAATATCTTCATTTTTGTATATCATACTGCGAAGTAGTTGACATATTACGATTTTTGATTGGATACAATAGAATAACAATCTAACTACTTTCTGTCCTCTAAATTTCAACGCTTGTGTAATGCTACTTGTTCAGCCACTGAAGCAGCCCATTTCAGTAAGGGAAGGTAATGAACCTGGCAATTTCTGGAATGTGATTGGACCTAGGCTGGAGTATCCCAAACAAAAGGACATACCTAGATACTCTGAAGATCCACATTTGTTTTGTTGCGCATTTAATGAAGGTAAACAGAATGAGCCTTGTATGATTTTCTTCTATAAAACTATAACATCTTTCTTGATGCAGACTTATACCTATTTATGTCGGATTTTTTTTGTGTGACTTTATCTCCTAAATCTGCAGGTGACTTCAAGGTAGGCGCTTCCTACATTCCAACTTTTTACATAGACTAGAGCTCGATACTGAATGGTATTGTCGTTGATTTGAACTGGTTTTCATTTCATAAACTACTCAAGAACAATATTTTCTATATTGACAAAATTGACAAGTGTTTATGATCACATTCATCGGATGTTATTTCTAATCCGAGGACCATGATCATTTTGATTCTGTAATTTATAAAATGCCAACGACATAGGGTTTCACACAGGCAATTTGATAATTCCTATGGCAAAGTTCAGGCTTCCATATGAGATCTAGCATCTTACAACCTCTCTAATATTCTTAGTACATATCTTAGATGTTGCAAAAATCTTCCTCAAACTTACATTCCCCAATCTTTTTTCACAGTAGGGATCGTCTATTTGCATTTATTGTGTCTAAGTTTGTTCCTCGCCTATTATGATGAAGGTCATCATTGCTCTCCTAATGCTCCATTACATTTGTATAAGCCATTGTGTTAGTGTGCTAGATAGGAGAATATTTACAGCAATTTTCTAATCATCACCTTGCACTATATGCTTTTAGACAAGCTAGGATGTATCAAGTACCAACCTGTCTCTACCACGTCACATTTTCTAGGTTATTCTTTCGTTATCTTTCTGGTTTTGACTTTTGGAGATGATAAGAATCTATGTTTCAATACACCCTGTTAAAATATAAGATTGATTGAATAAGAATAGATTGTGATAGATGAATACAAGACTGGACACCCCTGTCCTATATATAGGAGCAAGGGAGAAACCCTGAGACTTGTGTCCCAAGTAATCTAAACTAGACGGGCCGGAATATAAAGGCCCACTAAACTAATTAGCCTATTTAACTAATAGACTAATATAGACACTTTAACACTCCCCCTCAAGCTGGAGCATGGGTGAAACACATGTCCAAGCTTGGAGAGTTACAAGACTCGATAAAAAGAAATGATAAATGAAAGATGAAGATAAATATCACTCCCATACAAAATATGTTACTCCCCCTGAATCAAATAGTGATGATGACTTTGCAAGCTGAAGATACTCGAGCTTTGAAGGTCTTCCTTGAAGTGCATCTGAAATGAAGACATCTGAAGATACTCTGCAGGTTGAAGAATGCGCCACTGGAATACGTGCTGAACGCGGCACGAACGCAGATATAGTGTGGACGAATGGACCTGATACTACAACAAGTCGCCACTGGACTACGTGCTTAACGCGGCACGAATGCGGACGGACGATCTGCTGCTTGATACGATGCAGGAACCATGGGGGCTTGACAGGAAAGTAGATATCATCCATCAAGGAAAGTCCCAAGAGGATCAACTACAGGTGATGTCGATACAGCAGATGCGGCTCGGAGAAGACGTGATGAAGCAACTCGGTGAAGATAAAACTCTGAGCTTCTGAAGAAGCACCCATCTGTCTCATGTGAATGCAGTTGAAGGAATACATCATCAACAACGGATATGGTGTCGACGCTGGATCTTCACTGCTGGCTCAAGTAGAGAACCGATGTGCTGAACAATGTGAAGCTTCATGAAGATAGCCTGGAATATATATAATCTGAATACATATATCATCATCTCATCTCATACTCTCTCTCTCATACATGCTCTCATGCTCTCTCTTCTCATCTCATCTCATCTCATACACTCTCTCTCATACATGCTCTCATGCTCGCTCTCTCTTTTCATCTCTTTCTCTCCTCTCTATCCCCCCCGCACACCAAATACGACGAAAGTGAGTGTTTGGTGTGGAGAAATGGACATATGACCCCCCTGTAATGTGAAAAAGGGATGCTCACATAATATGGGTGGGTGGAAAAGAAAATGGTGGAAAAAGAGAGGAATATGTGAAATGGAGATGAATAATATGTGGAGAATGAAATCGATAGCCAAAGAGAGTATACTAAATGGGTCAACATGAGATCCGGATAGAAAAATAAATGGATCTAGTCCCGACCTGAAAAGTCCGATTAGGGTCATAATAGGATCCGATTAGAAAAAGATAGGATCGATTAATGATCCGAATAGTGACAGGGATAATGCATATGGAGGCAGTAAACATGGTTGTTTGGTAGCGGTGGAGAGTGATCGCCTACTGTAGATGGCAGCAATAGCATGATGACGCACAACACAGCAGGAACTTGTGGATGAAGATCGTCGGGATGATGATGTAGTGGAGGAGCAGCAACTTGCGAATGATGGCTGGATATGACGCTCGGCTGATGAAGCACTTTGTCGCAACATAGGAGATGACAAAGGGTCTCCTGTGTGACTCCGGAGATATTGCATGCCAAGAGGATGCATGCAGAGCTAAGGCGGACCCTCTCCAAAGCGGCGAGGAAGGCTGATCTGAAGACTTCATGAGATGGAGTACCGATTGATAGGTGTATCCTTTTTATATCGCCACTGATCAACTGTCGATACCATCGACAGGACTGTTGATGGTATCGACAGACGCTCTTCTTGTTGCTGTGATAAAGTCGATACTATCGACCTCCTGTCGATAGTATCGACGCCGACGAATGCAGGTTGCGTCTGGACTGATCTCGATACTATCGACGCCGTGTCGATAGTATCGACAAGGCAGAGGCGGCTGGGCTGCTGCGGCAGATGGAGTATCGACGCGTCTGGACTGATGTCGATACTATCGACGCTCGGGTCGATAGTATCGACGCGGCGGCGGCTGCTGCTGCGGAAGATGGAGATGGCTGTTCCTTGCGGATGGGAAACAATTTCTGATGGCTGACGACTCTGTGGAGATGGCTGCTGGCGGCTACTGCTGCTGAAGGTGGCGACGACGCTGCTATCGTGCGGAGTTGGATGCGGAGCTGCTGGTTTCGGATGGCGGAAGGAGATTACCGCGTCGGATGCCTACGACGGCGACTGTTGCAGATGATGATGGAGGGCTGCTATGATAGGCAGCGGAGGTGTTGTATGGAAAGAATGAAAGAATAAAGAATAGATGACCATGGAGGTCGGGATATGCCTACCGGGCAGCCGGCCTAGGCCATGGCAACGGCCGCCCGCAGGCGGAGAGAGCCCGCGGTTGCTCTCTTCGGAGAGAGGAGCGGCGGCGGCTGCAAGGGAGAAGTCGATGGCTTGGAGAGAGAGAGAGAGGGAAGCGGCGGCGCTAGGGTTCTCTCAGGATGGAACCCACTCTGATACCATGTTAAAATATAAGATTGATTGAATAAGAATAGATTGTGATAGATGAATACAAGACTGGACACCCCTGTCCTATATATAGGAGCAAGGGAGAAACCCTGAGACTTGTGTCCCAAGTAATCTAAACTAGACGGGCCAGAATATAAAGTCCCACTAAACTAATTAGCCTATTTAACTAATAGACTAATATAGACACTTTAACACACCCAAAACAGATAACAAGGCCATTCTTGTACAAATGTAAGAGGAAACTAATAAAAAGAGGTCGGCATATTGTTCTTAAAAAAATCTAAACTAACTTCCTTCTTGAGCTGGTTCATGCATCTCAAACATACTCAACAATTTTAAAAACCCTGAAAATCTACAAAGAGGTCGACACATTGTTCTTTAGACTCTTCGTAGAGAAGTAAAATTCTTTTTTCATATGTCGCTACCAACGTGATAGTTTATGTGAAGATGTATTTTGTCCTCTCAAAAACAAGAATGGTAGCAATAAATATGGCGTGGCATTAATCATAGTACATCAAGATGAAAACTGACTTGTGGTTACCAAATTTAAGAAGTAGAGATATAATTCATAAAATTTCATTAGGTAGTAGTTACTTTGGAAACATCTTCAACACTAGATGTTGCCTGGAAACTAGGACTTTTAATTTTTTTAGTAACTAAGTCTCCTATTAAATTACAATAACCAGTAGTTAACACTTGAAAAGATATAAGCCAACGTACACATCTTCTCTGAGGCTTAACTATTGTCTCGGGAGCCTGACCCCCTTCAAAAAACTGCATCATGATGGAAGGGTAGCAACAAGTGCATCATTGGTGTTGGGAAAAAGAATAGGATTCCGGCCCATGTCCTAATTGTATTTGAGCTTGAGTAGGAGTTGGTTTGTGTTGCCAATCCTAGTAGGAGTTAAATCCAATAGGAGAGAAGATGGCTCTCTATTTGCAACATTGGAAGTGGATTAGGAATTGGACTATGAATTGGAGTGGGATTCCTAATTTCTACTACATGTGATGGAGGCCTATAAATAGAGGCCATGGGGGAGGCCATTGGGATCATCCCATCAGTTGTTTGTTGTTGGAGCCTTCTGTGGTAGAAGAGCCAGAAAACAAGAACAACTAGTGGTGCTCTCTTTTAGTAAGAGAGGGTCAGTGACTTTGCCTTGAAGCAAAGTAGCGGCTGACAGTCAGCGACACATTGGTGGTACATCAACTACGGCGGCGTATCCGAGCAGTGGAAGACGCACATCAGTTGGGGGCACTACGTTGGTGTTGCGGCAGCAACTACGACAACAGTCCGTCCGTTCAGCGGAGGACGTGTTTGCTCTCTCAGGCAGAAAGAGTTCTTTGGTTGGCAGGCGAGGTACACAACCTCGTCAGGAGTAGAGGCGGCCCGGTCAGCAGTTGCAGCGACAAGAGGCAAGAGCACAACTGTGTGTCTGATCCCCTACAACGACAGAGGTGTTGTGAGGAGAAAAAAGATAAGTGAGATATTTTGTACACGTTTGAGTGTAATTCTATTCTTCCTATCTTTGTTCTCGTGTGGGGGGGAGCGATCCAGATTTAGGGGTAATTAAATCTGGACGGTGTGAATTGTAATCTTGATTACATAGTGCTTGTTGGTCGGTATTGCCCCGTGGTTTTTCTCTTCTCTTCTTGTGGAGAGTTTTCCACGTTAAATCTTGTGCCTTCAGTCTTGCAGAGCATCGTCACTTACCCACTACAATTTTCTTTAAAAAAAAACCAACTCCTACTCAAGCCCAAATACAATTAGGACATGGGCCGAAATCCTATTCCTTTTCCCAACAATTGGGGTTTCATTAATCTCTAAACTAGAAAGTGACACCACCGCCATCACTTCAAGAAGGCCTAGTGTTATTCACCTTATGAGTCATCATGTTTGGTGTTTCATCAACCCTTTTCAACTCATTCAGATTTACCAATAAATAAATAAAAATCAAATATCGCACTGCTATACATCAATCTGTATAGCATGGTTGGCTGAGTTTGTTATGGCAAAACTTGGCTGACCAACAAGTCTAGAAAACATCGAAAAATTCTGAAATTTATAAAGACACTTCTATTTGAGTTTTCCAACACATCAAAATTTTAAAGAAATCTGAGTTACACATAAAATAGCAAAAAATATTTACTACACCTATGTAATTATCACATTCTTGATTCATATACTAACAAAACCCTAAATTCGGCCTACTGGGGTTTCACTTTTCTAAACCCTAATTATTCAAAATCAAAGCATGTCTCTAATGTATCATCATGTTCAAGATATCATAATTAAACTAGGATCATTAATCAAACTTATTAAAAGATCAATGTAGCAAAGAAGTAATCATTCAAACAAACCCTAATTAGATGGCTAAGATGAAATTGGTTCAGTATAGATAATAAGAAAGCTGTGTTTTTAATAATCTCAACTAGCATACTAAGAAACACAAAACAGTTTTGGGAAGTGTAGGGTTGCACAATGTGTGCACCCTCATATATATAACATTGAAACATTTACAGAGAGGTCCACATATAATATGGAAATAACAAAACAACTAACATAATATATAAAACAGGAATATATGTTAACACTCCCCCTCAAGTTGGAGCATAGATATCAATCATGCCCAACTTGTCCGTCAGTGTGCATAATTGCTTCTTCGCCAGCAGCTTGGTGAAGATGTCAGCAACTTGGTCTTCAGAACGAGTGAAGGGAGTGCAGATCTTGCCAGTCAGAATGGATTCCCGAATAAAATGACAATCTACTTCAATATGTTTAGTGCGCTCATGATAAACTGGATTATTCGCAATGAAGATAGCAGCTTTATTATCACAGTGCATAGGTATAGCAGAAGAAGAGTCAACCCCGAACTCTTTTAACAGAGAGCACACCCACAACAATTCACAGGCAGTATGGGCCATGGCCCTATATTCAGCTTCAGCACTTGACCTGGCCACAACATTTTGTTTTTTACTCCTCCAGGTAACAAGATTGCCTCCAACATACGTACAATACCCAGAAGTAGATTTTCTGTCAACTCTGCTACCTGCATAATCAGAATCAGAGTACCCTGCAAGAGAACAATGTCCATGCTTCCTGTAGTGAAGTCCCTTGCCAGGAGACTTCTTCAAATATCGTAGAATCTGACAAAGAGCATCCCAGTGACACTTTCTGGGTTTATCAAGGTATCTGCTAAGAAGACCCACTGCAGTAGAAATGTCAGCTCTGGTGACAGTTAAATAAATGAGTTTACCAATCAGCCTCCTGTACTTTTTATGATCAGCAAACAGAGGAGAAGAATCATCATCCCAATTTACATTAGGATCTAGAGGAATATCAGCAGGTCTCGCCCCCAGCATACCAGTCTCCTGCAGTATGTCTAGGACATATTTTCTCTGAGACAACACAAGAGCATTAGAATTTCTAGAAACTTCTATGCCCAGAAAATATCTAAGTTTGCCCAAATCTTTGGTAGCAAAGTGCTTGCCTAGATGAGATTTAGTAGCCTGAATACCAAGAGAATCACTGCCAGATATGATAATATCATCAACATAGACAATCAGAATAATAATACCAGCTGAAGTCTTCTTGATAAAAACAGAATGATCCACCTGAGATCGCAGAAACCCAAAATCAATCATAATTTTGCTCAATTTATCAAACCAAGCACGGGGACTCTGCTTAAGCCCATAAATAGACTTCTTTAACCTGCAAACTTTGTGAGACTCCCCCTGAGCAACAAACCCAGGATGTTGCTCCATATAGACCTTTTCTTGTAAATCACCATACAAGAAGGCATTTTTCACATCTAGTTGCAACAGTGGCCAGTCAAGATTAACAGCAACAGACAGAAGAATTCTGACAGAATTAAGACGAGCAACAGGAGAGAAAGTCTCAAAATAGTCAATACCATACGTCTGGGTGTAGCCTTTAGCAACTAACCATGCCTTCAGCCTTTCAACAGTGCCGTCAGGTTGATATTTGACCGCATACACCCATCTGCAACCTACAGGTTTACACTGAGGAGGTGGATCCACCAGCTCCCAAGTATCTCGTTCAGCAAGAGCTAACATCTCCTCCTTCATAGCAGACAACCATCCAGTACTCTGTAGAGCATCCTGGATATTCTTTGGAACAGCAACAACAGATAAGGCATATACAAAATTGCTAGAATGAACATTCAGATGATCAGTAGAAACAAACTGAGCAATACTGTGTGATGTGCAGGAACGAGTACCCTTTCTAAGAGCAATGGGTAAATCAAGATCAGAATGTACCTCAGGTGTAGTAGAACCTTCTGGAGGTGAAGATTGGTTTTCATGGGGGGTTTCTTGAGTAGAAGGTGCTCTGTTCCTGCGTTGATAAACTATAAGAGGAGGCTTATCAGCCTCAGTAGTGACTTTGTCAGTAGTATCAGGCACACAATCAGAAGTAACAGGTAGAGGTGAGGCAATAAGATCAGACTGTAAACTGTCACCACGAGTCGAATAGTAAGGAGTATCCTCAAAGAAAACTACATCACTGCTAGTATACCATTTTCTTGCAGTAGGACTGTAACACCGATATCCCTTTTGGGTACGAGAATATCCCAAAAAAAATGCACTTCTCAGCACGAGGAGACAGTTTATCAGAAGTAGGTCCAACTAACCGTACAAAACAGGTACATCCAAAGATCCGAGGAGGCACAGTAAATAGCTGAATATCGGGTTGAAGAACTTGAATAGGTATTTTGTTTCCAATCACAGAAGATGGCATTCGATTTATCAGAAAACAAGCAGTCAATATAGCCTCAGGCCAAAACGAGCGAGGAACATGTGCATGCATCATAATAGTTCTAACAACCTCTAACACATGTCTATTTTTACGCTCAGCCACACCATTTTGCTGGGGTGTATAAGCACAGGAGGTCTGATGTATTGTACCCACAGATTTACAAAAAACATCCACATCTTTTTTAACAAATTCCAGTGCATTATCAGTACGAAAAATTTTGACAGGCATACCATATTGAGTTTTTATTTCAGCAAAAAAGAACTTGATAACAGACAAAACTTCGGACCTACTTTTCATCATAAACAACCAAGTAGTCCGTGAAAAGTCATCAATAAACAAAATAAAATATTTATGACCAGATAAACTCGGCACATGACAGGGTCCCCATACATCAGAGTGCACTATATCAAACATATTTTTACTGCTAATCTGGCTGCGTCTAGGATAAACAGCTCTAGTTTGTTTTCCAAGTTGACATGACTCGCACTGAAAACTACAAATGCCAAGATCATACACTAAATGTCGAAGCTTTTCAGATGATGGATGGCCCAGCCGGTAGTGCCACTGTAATGCAGAAACTGAGGTAGATAATGCAGGAGTCACAGATGCTTTAGCTGCTTTTGGCAAATGATCCAGATAGAAGAGTCCATCAGCACCTTCATACCCCCCACAAATCTTCATCCTCGTGCGAAGGTCCTGAAAAACACATGAACCAGGAATAAAAGTCAGACTACACTGTAGGCTCCGCAATATCTTGCTAACAGATAACAGATTCAAAGGAAATCTCGGCACATATAAGGCAGATTTCAGCAGAAAGTCAGAAACAATATCCCCACTCCAGACACCGCAGACTTGGAACCATCAGCCAACATAGCAGATGATGGTCTAACAGGTTTAAATAATTTGTGAAACAGTGATCTATTTCCAGAAATATGTGAAGAGGCACCGGAGTCGATGACCCACTTAGTATTACCAGGAGTAGAAGAAGAGCTCAGGAAGGCAGTGTCATAACCAGAATAAGTGGCGGCATGAGCTCCACTAGTCGAAGCTTGAGACGACGCACCAGCTCGCTCAAGAAGAAGACGCTCCACCTCAGCACGGATGTAGTCAGCATTCGCACCCGAGGAGGCAGAGTCAGTAGGCTGAGTCGTTCCCTTTGATGCAGTAGTAGTGGAGTCAGCAGCTGCATTGGCCCACGCCGGCTTATCATATTTCTCCCAGCATTTTTCTTCAATATGGTTGGACCGGCCACAGAAGGTACAAAGGCGCTGTCCTGACTGAGGACACGCACCAGCAGTAGGGGCAGTAGAAGAGGCTCCACGACCAGGAGCAGCCCGTCCTCGTCCTCCACCCAGGGGAGGACGGCTCTCAGTAAAGCGACCACGGCCACGACCCCGGCCACGACCAGAAGCTGCAGCAAGGGCCGAAGAGTCTCCAACATCAGTAGTCAGAGACGAGGAAGATGAAGGCAAACGCTGAAGGCGTTTGTAGGCACTCTGTACTCTGTAGTGACGGCAGAGGGTCACTGGCTAAGATCTGGTCCACAACTCCAGCATATGACTCAGGCAATCCACAGAGAAACTGGACCAACTGAAGCTCCTGGCGCTGACGCTGCATAGTAGCCAGGTCCGTGGAGAGAGGGTGATATGATTCCAGTTCACCCCATAATCCAGTGAAGTCAGAGAAGTAATCCGCAATGTCCGTCCCCGTGAACTGTAGACGTCCCAGCTGCTTGGTGATGTCAAACACCTTCTTGGGGTTCTGACTATGCGAGTAAGTACTGGCGAGCTGATCCCACATCTGTTTCGCCGTAGGTAGGTGCAGAAGTGTGATGCTAATCTTCTCAATGCTGCTATTGAGAATCCAGGTCATCATAGTGGAGTCATCACGAACCCAGTCGTCATATGCCTTTACATCTTTAGCATCAGCGTCCTCTGCGGGTGCTGCCGGACCCGCACGGATAAGATGTGAGTACTTGCCCTGGGATCTGTCATAGATCGTCATGGAGCAGACCCAGTGCGGATAGTTGCGCCCATCAAGCTTCACAGTGGTAACCTAACGGCGGAAGTCATCATGCGAGGATGCCATGGGAGCAGTAGGCACAGCAGGAACAAGCACGATCAGGCAGGAGACGGGCTACGCCGTCAGAGAGGCACAACAGGCACAAGGAACACGGAGAAGACCTCTCACATACGGTCTACGCCGAAGCGCTGAACAGAACCCGGCGACACAAAGGCCTACTCGGGCAGGCAGGCACAGGACCAAAAAAAGGTCTACGTCAGTTCAAGCCACCGGACCTTCACGGAGCCAACTGCCCGGTGGCAAACGGCCGCGGAGGCGCACTAGCCCCCTGCGGCGGAGAGGAGGACTGGCCCTGGCGGCTGGCCCGGCGCCCGCCGACCGGCGGCTGCTGCTGCCTGCCCGGCGGCGACTCGGCTGCTGCTGGCCGGCGGCGGCTTGCTGTTGGGCCGCGGGGGGGGGGGGGAGAGAGGAGGGAAGGGAGGGTGACGGCCGGCTGGATCTACTGCTCTGATGCCATGTGAAACACAAAACAGTTTTGGGAAGCGTAGGGTTGCACAATGTGTGCACCCTCATATATATAACATTGAAACATTTACAGAGATGTCCACATATAATATGGAAATAACAAAACAACTAACAGAATATATAAAACAGGAATATATGTTAACACATACAAAGGTTCTCTTGCATGGGTGTGCCATGAGGTGTAATTATTATGCACATACACAATAAGCAAATAATCTAAGCCATGCTAACTGACTCATATAGGCCCAGTGACAATATATCAATTATTATCTCCAATGAGTAAAAAATGGGAATGGCTTATAGCGAGCGTGGATTGTTCTACTCTAGCAACTTGTTCCTATTTTACAAGTATAAGAAGAAATGAAAAATATTACTAGAAATAACTGAAAAATGCTTAACCCATGAGAAATCCCACATAATCATTAAAATCAATGAAGCGCTTAAAGGTATCTCACAAAAGTATATTTGTTTAAGGTCAAATTTTGAGTTTTTGATGTGTCAGCAAAGTGTAGACTTGTTTCCAATCCCTAATTTCATATTGATGTGGAACATATCTTCAAGAAGAAGAAAGAAGATAAATGACAATTCTCAAAATTCAATTCATATTCAACTGCCTGGACAAAGACCCCAAGACTGGCTTTTATAACACTACATGACTTGACCTTGAAGAAATGAAAATAAAATCCTATTTAACAAAATTTGGAATTAACAAAACATAAAATAGAGAAAAGAATAAAACATTTACGACTAAGTACATTAACTAGATAATTTGCACTCAGGTCCCTAAATATAAAAATAAAGCAAAAACAAATAAAATAAAGCCTAATATGTCCTACATCAACTCCCTCAGGATCCAAAAGATGAGCCACCGGTTGTCAGATACATATCTTACGCATTCTCTCCCAATAGTGGCTAGTGGTAGGATAATGGATTGGACGACGCCGCACGATCAGAGTTGGGGTATTGTCAACCTCAAGCATGCCATAATGTTCACGCAGTCGTAGAGTCTTTATCTTTGGAGCATCTGCAAGCATCGACAATATCGAGGTGGCAGTGTAGCCATCATGAATTGGAACAGAATACATGTCGATTAAGGGCTTTGGTACTTGGTCTGGTGTAAGGTTGACATCATTTGCTAAAGGAGGCATCAAGAAATGCATGGGCACGAGATCAATATGGATTGGATTGCTGACGTCATCCTTTGCTGGGGGTGGTGGAGGCACTGTCTCTAACTCGTCCTTGTCAGTCACTGAATCACAAATGGGGAGTGCATCTTCATCATCTTTGTCATCAACCTCGTTCGCATTGTTGTAGCTCTGGTTACTCAAAAGGTAAGAATCATTGTACGAACAAAGGATGCAGTTCAGTCCATGCGTAGACAAGATCGACTAGTTGTTGGTTGTTCCACCATGCTAAAGCAGCTCCCCAAAACTTATTAGTGGCGATCAGGGGTTTGGTTGCATTACCCATGGTTTTGAATAATTGGAAATACTTGTTAGCACAGTGCAACCAATCAAGCACAGTCTTGGAGTCACACTCACTATAGAACTCTTCTATCTTCATGCGTTGTGTCTTGATGTGGCTATTGCATACTAGATGTTGCAAATATTTGTCTTGCTTCTGTGCAAAGTCATCTAGTCGACGTTGAATATCCGCCAGAGTTTAACGAATTGCGTCCACCTTGTTGTGAACTTATTGAAGAGTCGCCATAATTTTCTTGGAGAAGAAAGCCTCCTTGAAGTTGATGTAGAAGGAGGTGCCTCTGAAGGAAGTTTGATTCAGTGTGCCCTGACCCTACGCGGATCCAACTTACTAGCAGCCTGGAGGCGCCGTACTTGTAGATGCTTGTTAATGGCAGTCTGTAGAAGAAGCGGCGATCTCCTTGCTAGTGTTGCTGTTGTTGAGGCGGCTACTGGGAAAGCGATGGACTTTAGCGGATGATGGCAGAAATACGACTTGCTTGGCAGGAATACAACTTGTTGTTAGGAGGCTGGCAGGTTCTGCTGGCTAGCAAGAAAGCAGATGGTGGATGATCACAGGGAAACAACTGATTTGGAAGTCGACGGGCTTGGCAGTGCATTCCCCGACTGAGAGAAGATAGCAGGAGGCAGAGAAGATTGCGGAGATGAGAGAGGAAAACTTGGATATAGGGCGCTGGGTTTGCGGGCGTTGATGGTGATGGTATGATATAATTTGCAGTCTCTGATACCACTTGATGTGGAACACATCTTGAAGAAGAAGAAAGAAGATAAATGATAATTCTCAAAATTCAATTCATATTCAACTGCCTGGACAAAGGCCCCAAGGATGGCTTTTATAACACTACATAACTTGACCTTGAAGTAATGGAAATAAAATCCTATTTAACAAAATTCAGAATTAAACAAAGCCTAAAATTAAGAACATCATAAAACATTTACGACTAAGTACATTAACTAGATAATTTGCACTTAGGGCCCTAAATATATAAATAAAACAAAAACAAATAAAATAAAGCCTAATATGTCCTACATCACATATCCTATATCGTGTTATGCACTTCATATATTTGAGAAGCAGTAAAGTTACTTTTAACCATGGAACTAAATGTCGTCGACATGGGGCAAAATTTCGCCGATATTGTCGATGTCGACGACCGACGACGTCGAATGCATATAAACATCCTCATTCCACAATATCCTCGACATTTCGTCGAAGTTGTCGACATTTCCCCATATGTCGACGAAGTTGACCCAAGTCTATACAAAAATTCCACAATGTCCTCGAAATCTGTCGAAGTCGTCGAAGTTGGCGACATTCTTCTGGTATTTTGTGGAGTTTTCTGTGTGAGGGGAAAAAAGTGTTGGAGCTTGAGGTAAGATGATTTTAATGTTATTTTTTACTATTCTAAGCTAATAGTAATAGACTGATCCCCTCTCTGCTAAATCTACCACATATTTACACCATTTTATGTAGTTTGTTTATTGTCACAAACTTTATATATGGAAGAACTTCGTACTTCGGATACGACTACATGTAATCGTGTATTTATCTACATATGTAAACCTATATGAATGGCTATATGTAAACGTATATTGTGTTTTTTAGCTAGATTTGATGAAATCTGTCGATTTTCATCACAAAATGACTATTTTTTAGCTTAATTTTTGTCGAAGTTGCATCAAAGTTTGGTTGTAAAAATCCTCGACATTTCCTTGACATTTCCACAAACTTCCATGTCCACACCTGGCGAAGTGGGCTCGAAGTCGAAGTCCTATTCCATGCTTTTAACCACTTTGAAATGATAAATATATTGTGATGCAATCATCTATAGTTTCCAATATTATTGTCTCTACCTATTGTGTTATGCTGACTTATCAAGCTTATGAAAATTGTTGGCATATTATCATATGTGACTTATTGTATACTGTTGCTAAGGAAGAATTTAATCTTCGTCTTTCCCAAAAAGCACTTTTAGCTTTTAGCTCTCGAGTCATGTGTTCAAAAACCAAACCTTATTTACTATTTGAAAACTTTTCTATGATGGAATGCTATATATGAGTGGAATTTGGTTAGATTCCAAACTAAGCCTTTCGATATACTAGTGGCAAAACTGGATAATACCAGAACTGATTCAAAATAAATATACACGTTCTACAACAAAGATGAACGAGCACCTCTTACTGATAATATACTATAATTGTTTAATGTATAAGTAATGTTGAGCTCAGTGCAACTCCAAAAGCTAAACATGTAATACCTAAACATAACATGCCACTATCAGCAGGAAAAAAATCGTGTTTGCATAGGACTGCACATGCTATTCGGTGTAAATAATTATCATATTTTTTCTATATTATGTTCCTGTTTAAGAATTTGATCTGTATAGCCAAAATGAGTGCATTAATCACCTGAACCATTGCAGGCGAAAGAGATATTCAATTTTTGCCAAGATGATCTGAATTCTGAAGGTTTAGCTGTTCTAGATTGCTTTGATGAAGTCCACGTTTGGGTTGGGCGAAATTCAAATGTAAAATCTATTGATGCCTTTTCTGTAGGGAAGGTAATATTTTTTTATGACTCACGTCTTTCTTGATTCAATCAGAATAGGTTATAATTTTTTTTGCTAGTTGGCCATGCTAAAACTGCACACAATATTTATCTTCAGATGTTCACACTAGCTGGCATTAAAATGTCTCTGGTCACTTATATGATGGTGGTTACATAGTGTTGCATTATGTTTGTGTCTTAATAAAACAGCAGTTGCCTTGTGATCATGATACATTTAGTCACATTTACACTGACACTATGATCATTCAGCTGCCTTTAATCATAACATGATGCCAAACCTGGATTCTAGGCCCATTGATCATCATCAACATCTTCTAAGCCTCAATCCCAACTGTTGGATATTGTGGTGATGGGAGACTAGAGCAACAAGGTCCAATGAGCTTGTTGCGGAGATGTGGGAGCGTGAGATCGAGCAATCCAACCCGAATACGTATAGTAAAGATCAAAGACAAAGCAGGCAATTGCAAATACAAAATTGATCATGGTTCGGTGAATTCCCAATGTGGGGGCCTGGTGGAGATGATATTATTGATGGCAACAATTATAGAGAGGCTGATTACTCAAGAGAGAAGAAGAATCCAATCCTCTCTTATACCTGAAAGCCAACCGTGGAGGAAGACAGTTTCTTAGAGAGGAACTCTTGGAGGCTTGAAACCCTAAGATAAGCCCTAGGTCCAACCTTGGCTTTAGGTTTTTGAAAAATTGATTTCTCTGTCTCTCTTCATGCTTTCGACGAGTTTGGGGGGGCCTATTTATAAGAATATGACCCACATCAAAAGTTTCAAAGTCACATGGTTATTTTCCGATAGCATTTAAGGTTCGACTAAACTGTATATGGTCCCTAGTTGGATCGTAAAAACTGTTGCAGCAACATTTACTGTCCACTTGGATTGTAAATAACCCTGCTTCTTTCCCTTACCAAATCTAGTCCAAGCAGACCATATATGGTCTGAAGTACAAACGTATTGCACTTGTAAGTGCCCAAAACCCATGCCACGATGTCGAGGCTCGGTGTAGACATATCATTCATCATAGAAGCTTCCCTAGAGAGTTTAAGATACTATGTCAACAAATTACAGCTTGTCTTCAAGTCAAAAGCGAATGAATTAGAAAAACACTTGCAATCTTCTTCAATATCAGAAACCAAAATAAGGGTAAAAGTTCTAGAGTGGGGGGTCAATAGAGCAAATTCATCCTTTGCAACTTAAAATATAAGGAAGGTTAATTGTAACATGCTTAAAAAATATATGTAGTGGAATTAAAAGAAAGTAATAGACAAGTGAAATAGACAAGTGAAAGCAACCACGAAAGATGCAAGTTGTATAGTGGTTTTGTCTTGAAATGTAGTAGTTCTACTATCTAGTTTTTGCCAACTAGGGTTTTGATGCGAGGTTTATTGCACACACAAATTCCCAAAGATGGATTATCCTAGGTTTTAAACTTTTTTTCACAATTGCAACTAACTCACCCATAAACGGACAGATCAATTGCAACACAGCAAAGGGTCAAACCCAAAGGATAACGTTTTTAAGAAATCACCAAGAACCAATCATTGAGAACAATATTTAAAAACCGATTGTTTGATAATGATCATAGAATGGTGATTGAATTAAAAGATTGCAATGCACGGAAATAGACTAAAAGTGGGTTGAATTCAATATTAAAGAACATGGGACATGGATTTCACCACCATGACCTGTATACTCACCCTACTTGTTACAACTTAGTAATCACAACAATCAAGACTACGACCATGTGAATTCGCCTCTTCACAGATCGCAAATTGGACAACAACTGAATTCCCTATGGGCTCGAGGTCTCATTCAGTCGTCTTGTAGGATCCTTTAGGTAATTTCATTCAGAATCCCACACAATGTTCAAAATTTTGACGAAATTTTCGAAATTTTGGCTGAAATTTCTGTTTCTGTGGCAATCGAACATCAAAATTGATTGATGAAACTCTCGAAACAGGCAGATCATTGATTTTTTTTCTTCTACTTTTTCATATACTATGTACTACCTAGAGCATATTTTTTTGCACAGTTTTGTGTTTTTAAGTCTATATAGTGTTTGCAAACTATAATGACTTAATTCATTGATTTCACCATTAAAAATTAACATCGAAAATCCCCATCGAAATGCCCATCGAAACAGTTTAGGGTCATTCACTAAAAAATGATGAGACCCCACCCCCACATATCCAATATGAAATATTATTACATATTTGAGTAGATCTACAGTACACTAGTAGATCATTCTGGTAAAATTTCATATATTAATTTGTTTATTTTGCCGTCGAAACGCCATGAACCCATTTATCAAAAATTCTGTCGAAATTTGTCAAAATTTCTGTATCTGTGGCCATCGAAACGACATCGAAATCGGACATTTTCTTCCTTGATCCCACATATCCATACATGGATCTAATCCTAAGTTTTGTGGTAACTACGCTTAGGATTATATAGAACAACTAATTGAGAGATCAATTCAACAAGAAAATAGAATTTGAATGAAAAACAATCTAATAAATTGCGAAAGCCGAGTTTGATAACAACTGAGATAGAGTATCGGCGACGAGGCTACTCCCCATACCCCAACGGGAAGGTGTACTCTCTCATAGTCATGGACAAAAAAAAATACAAAGAGGGAGAGGATAAAACATGTCACTGAAGAACAAGAGAGGGAGAGCAGCAGAGGTCTTTGACTGTGGCAATCCACTCCAACAACAAGTCTGAATATCTCCATGAAGATGATCTTCTGCGTTCTTTCTTCTCCGGTTTCTTGCTCCAAAACTATGCTCTGGACTAAGTAATGGACTAACTCCAATTAGGATGTCCTTTTTCTAATCCAATAGCCTATTCCTTTTTGTGTAGCTTGCGGATATGTACAATTGCTTTGTCTGTTGTGCTGGTTAGGCGACTAGGTAGGCTGGGCGACAGATCAACCACTTGGCGGCTCGATTGATGAGCTTCTAGTCGACCGATCAGCCAGGGAGACCGACATATCATCATTCTGAATGGCCCCTGGAGAGTGAGTGGGTCGATTGATCCATGGAGTGTATCAACCGATCAATTGGGTGCTCGAAGTTGCTATTAGTTACTGAATTGGGAGGCATTATTAAGGTCGGCCGACCAACAAAGTGAGTCAAATGATCAAACTCGTCTTTGAGGCGCTCTGCTATAGGTGGATCGGAGGACTAAGAGGGTGGTTCGACCAATTAGAAAGACTCCTAAAATTATGAGAGTACTTATCTTAGAAATGGCCTCTTGATCGGCCGATTAGTGAGAGAGATCGACCGATCTTGTTCTCTCTCTGGGGATGTCTTGAATGGGTAGGCTGATCAGTCAATCAGGGGGTCTGGTCACCCGATCAACTTGCTTGATTTGTGCTGCAAAGCCCCCCTATGCCTTTCGAATCTTTCTAAAGTTGGAATGTGAATCTAGGGAAGGAACTTGGTCGTGCTCTTGAGTAGAGTTGGTCTTTTCTCTGCAAGAGAAAGAATTCTTCTCAAAATTCCTAATATTTAAAGATGAAAACAAAATCCTGAAACTAGGCAAAACAATAACCAAAAGCTAATGAAATCAAACAAAACTGATCTAGAAGATATAATGAAAACGTGTTAAATATGTATTCATTAAACTACCTTGAACTTGAACGTTTCTCATCCTCAAGCAACGCTGAATCAGAACAACATGCCAAATAATACTACTAGCCTGTCATCTCTCTTTAATAACACCACTTGGTTCCCTACAACCGAATATGGCCAAGAAACCTCGATCTCCAAGAATCATGAAATGCAGCTTCAAATTCCCTATTTTGACTTCACATTCACAAAAGAGTTTCAATATTAAAACCTATGCATCACAATCATAATATCATTAATGTTTCAAAGAGTTCCACATATTCCTATGAGATTCGCACAAGTACATAGTTCAGCTATGAAGGGAATTATTTTTAGCATGATTGTTGTCCCTGGGAAGAAATTGGAGTCAATGGAGGTATGGAAGGGGAAATTTGCAAATCTCTCTTCGATTTGACTCGAGATTGCTTTATTTTTGCTACAATTACATTGATTGCATTTCTTGTGTGCATATTGGCATCTTTTTGTTTATGGTACGCCCCTATAACATATGAATGGTATAGAAGAAGCAGAGGGGTGAGAGAGAGGGGGTGCCACCCTGAAATTGAAGTTTGGTACATTCTTTTTGACTTTTTGGTTTATTTTTGGCCAATGATGGGGTAGTAAGATGGTGGAAGAAGTGTAGAAAAGGCTAAACTTGCACATCATATAATTTAGAATTTAGAGCATAGGAACAATCTTCAACAAACAAATCAATTAGTTCATGCAACTTGCAAGGTAATGACAATTCCACAAGAAGTTTATGTAATCAATAGGAGACACTATAATTTGATTCCTCTCAATCCCATATAACTGTCCTTCTTTTCCAGGGAGTGATATTACTTAAGATCATTGGGGACATGATAGGATCTAGCATCGCAAACTGCGATTCATCATTGTAAAAAGGATTCATTTCATTCAAGAGGGTGCATTGATGATTGATGCAAAATAAAACATGAAAACAGAAACTAAATTGGCCGACTAGGTAATAGCAAATTACATGCAAACTAAACAAGAAAATTTGAGAAAAAAAAATAGTAAACCCAATGCTAATCATAGAAAGCAAATGATAGAAAGGGAAGATAATGTGGGTGAGATAGACATACCACCCAACCTCCACCCCGAACATAGAAATTTTCTCATACTCAAGTAAACTCTAGGTCCAGAATTGAGGCAAAGGTCACTAAAAATGCCACCAGTTGTCGTGCTGACCCGACAATAGTGGCTCTTGTGGGGGCGGAGGGGTGGGTTGGTGGGCGGGACCTAAAGTGAATCCTAGGGTGGTCGGTCAGACTAATCTTGACTCATGGAGTATTTGGGTGGCTCCTCAGGCGGTGGCCACTTGGTGTACTAGCTTCCCTAATACCAAGAGGTAGGGGAAAGATAAGTCTGTCTTACACAAAAGTCAGTGTAGTAGGTGTGCGCATGTTGGTAGTTTCCTGGACCCATATGCTACTGCTCATGCACCTGCAACATGAACTACATGTGGTTGAGCTGGTGACCCTGTCGCTCCTTGTGGGTTGGGTGCCCTCTGTGTGGTCCAAGTCCAACTGTCCTTTGAGCTCAGTGAAGCCATAGAGTCCATGATCCTGTGGTGTCAGGCACACGTCGTTTCGTGCAACGTTTATGTTAGAATTGTCCCACACCGCTGAGCTCTGGGAAAGGTCCTGGGCTTATAAGGTGTGTGGTCCCTTCACCCATTGCCAATTGGTTTTGGGTTGAATATCACACATTCTAATATGGTATCAGAGCGGACCACATGAGACAAGTGTGAGGACCACACCCTACCTAAAAAAAAGAACAAGTGCAAGCACACAAAATTGGCTGCACTTGAGGGGGGATGTTAGAATTGTCCCACACCGCTGAGCTCTGGGACGTTACTTTCCATGAGACCACTCCATATTTCTCCAATGCTATGAGCAAGGGGGAGCAGTTGAGAGAGGGAGAGCCACCAAAAATACAAAATGAGAGACTGGCACCATCAGTGCAGAGTGAGGGAGTGCCACCTATCATTCTGGATTTTACTTCTATCCTGGATGAACAAGCAGGAGATAGACCTACCATTGAGCATTACACACATGTATACCATAGGCGAGGCTGGCAGGATCCAGAAGAAGTAGCGGCACTAGTCCCTGAGCCCTCATCATCGCCTTCTACTCAAGAGAATCCTACAGAGACATCAGATCTCGACCTTCCTATTGCTGTTCAGAAAGGTACTAGGTCCTGTACTATTAAACACCCTATTACAAATGTATGTTGCCTGTCTCATCTGTCTAAGCAGGCCCGTGCATTCGCTATTGGGATTGATTCTGTGTCTATACCAAGAAACCATTATGATGCTATGAAGAACAGTGGCTGGACACAGGCTATGCAACTTGAAATGTCAGCTCTCTTAAATAATGGTACTTGGGATCTGGTTGATCTTCCTGCATGAAAGAAAGTAGTGGGCTGTAGATGGGTTTTCACTATTAAACACAATCCGGATGGATCAGTTGAACGGTTGAAAGCCCGATTGGTTGCAAAGGGCTACACCCAAACCTATGGTGTTGACTTCTTTGAAACATTTTCTCCTGTTGTTCGCCTGAATTCTGTGCGGATCATTATTTCTCTTGCTACTACCTTTGATTGGCCACTATTTCATATGGATGTAAAGAATGCTTTTCTCCATGGTGATCTACAGGGAGAAGTATATATGGAGCAACCTCCTGGGTTTGTTGCTCAGGGGGAGTGTTAGAAAGTATGCAAATTAAAAAAGGCTATTTATGGGCTGAAACAGTCACCTAGAGCTTGGTTTGACAAGTTCAGTGAAGTTATTCTTCAGATGGGTTTTTCTCACTCCAAGACTAATCATTCCTTATTTTACTCCAGCTCTTCCCGTAGATCCATTATTCTTATTGTCTATGTTGATGACATAGTAATTACTGGCAGTGACACCATGGGAATATCTCGTGTCAAAGAGGGTTTGCAAAAACACTTCCATACAAAGGATCTGGGAAAACTAAGATACTTTCTAGGCATTGAAGTGCTTAGATCGCATGCAGGTGTCAATTTATCTCAGAGAAAATATGTGCTTGATTTGTTACAGGAGACAGGCATGGCTGAATCTAAACCGGTATCTACACCAATGGATTATCACATCAAAGAGGTGGTTGATGATGCTGAGTATCAAGATCCAGAATATTACAGGAGAATAGTGGGTAAATTAATATATCTAACAGTCACCCGACCTGATATTTCATTTGCTGTGGGCGTGGTCAGCCAATATATGCATTCTCCGCGACAATCACACTGGACAGCAGTCTGCAGAATTCTGAGGTATTTGAAAAATGCTCCCGGTAAGGGTATCACATATTCTAGACCAAAGGCACCTCCATCTACTCTGTCTCTCACAGGATATTCAGATGCTGACTGGGCTGGTGATCATACTGATAGGAGATCTACATCTGGCTATTGTACCTTTCTAGGTGATCATCTTATCACATGGAAAAGTAAGAAGCAACATGTGGTTGCTAGATCTAGCACTGAGGCTGAATACCGTGCTATGGCCCATACATGCTGTGAATTAAAATGGGTCAAATCTGTTTTATCTGAATTGCAAATTTCTCTTCTACCTTCTATGGAGCTCAAGTGTGACAATCAATCTGCTATGCACATTGCCAGGAATCCTATCTTTCATGAGCGTACAAAACACATAGAGGTTGATTGCCATTTTATTCGTGATCAAATAAAAGACGACACTATTGTGACTCCATATGTCAGGTCTGAAGATCAACTAGCACATATTCTGACAAAGCCTTTGGGTTCAGCAATCTTTCAGAGACTCTGCGGCAAGCTGGGCATACACGATGTGTACTCTCCATCTTGAGGGGGAGTGTGAAGCAACCTGCATCCCGGTCGATACTATCGACACTCTGTCGATAGTATCGAGATCAGTTCAGGTTCAAGTTAAAGCAAGCTGCATCCCGGTCGATACTATCGACACACATGTCGATAGTATCGAGATTGGTTCAGGCGCAGGACAATATTCTGTCGATACCATCGACACTCAAGTCGATGGTATCGACACCGACACAACGGCGGAACGGAAAGCCAGCGACAGATCTATTTTGCTTATAAAATTTAGTTTTTTTAGGTAGGGTGTGGTCCTCACACTTGTGTCATGTGGTCCGCTCTGATACCATATTAGAATGTGTGGTATTCAACCCAAAACCAATTGGCAATTGGTTTTGGGTTGAATATCGCACATTCTAATATGGTATCAGAGTGGACCACTTGAGACAAGTGTGAGGACCACACCCTACCTAAAAAAAAGAACAAGTGCAAGCACACAAAAGTGGCTGCACTTGAGGGGTGATGTTAGAATTGTCCCACACTGCTGAGCTCTGGGAAAGGTCCTGGGCTTATAAGGTGTGTGGTCCCTTCACCCATTGCCAATTGGTTTTGGGTTGAATATCACACATTCTAATAGTTTAGAAGGGGGCGGGGAAGGGACAAGCTCCTCGTCATTCACCTCCATCGAGACGCTACATCTGCCAGACGTAGGCTCAGGAATCTCACCCTCAATAGGTGGATACTCCTTCATGTAATGTTGGATGTGTGCATTAAGGTCATCGAGGTTGTAGACGAGATTTGTTGTCATGAAGTAGGCATGGGTGGGCAGTGCTAGAAAACCAGTGTTGTCTCGAAACATCCAGTGGTAGATGCCATCCTCCTTGGTTGTCTTGATTATTGCAGAAGTCGCTAGGTACTTAATGTCAATTAAGTGGGACGTCTTCTATGTCGTCATCTGCGTGAAGGGGATATGGGTATAGCCAAGGTAGTAGGAGATGGCAGTGATGACTCAGCCATGACAGAACTTAGAGCTAGAGTTTCAGTGTTGCTGATTGTGGATATGGTCGATGAGTGCACTCCCCCAATTGAATGGCTCATCGTTCAACACACATTACAAGCAATAGAGGTCGGAAGCGATGATGATGCCTAGTCCACCAGTCTGGCCAAAGATGGCGCAGATGAGGATGCAGTGAAGGTACCAGACCACTGAGCTGTGGATAAATGTCGCCTTAGCGCCATGTAGAAAGGAGGGGATCCTGGCAGTGATCTATGCCTATAGCTTGTTGGTGACGAACTTCTTTCTATAGTGGTTGTGATTGTCTTTGTCGCACTTGCCACTCCTTGTCATCGTTCAAGATGAGAGCAATGAGGTCGGAGTTGTCTAAGGAATGCTCCTCTCTGAATATATGAAAGAGCATATGTATTGGTTGTCATAGTTGACATGCTTGGAACTCCAGGGTGAGCTCCTTGTAGTTAGGGCACACACAGAAGGAGAAGAAAACGATGCATGCATGGCGTAAATGTGTCATCAAGGGCTTGTAGATGTTTAGCGCCTTGAGCGTCTTGGGGAATGCCTAAGGGTAAGCTGTACCCCAATGCCCTCCATGACCTTGTGGTGCTTCTTGTGCTCTGGCGTGACCCAGGCTTCGTACTTGCCCCCAAGTGGGCGAATCAGGAAGGAAAGCAGGAGGGTAGGCCCATGGCTCGTCATCTACCGTAAACGACTGGGTCGGGGGAGGAGGACAAGAAGTGCCCGGGTGGCAGACAATGGCTCCTCGCTAAGCATCAGGGTCATCGTTCAACTACTCCATTACAGCTGTGTTAGTCTCCATGGCCTCCTCGTCGAAGGCCTCATTAGCCTCCATGTCATCGGGAGTGTGTTGATCGTTTGCCTTACTCCGCTCACGGATGTGGATGCCGTCGCTGGGCCGAGTGGAGTGTGAGCGGGAGAGTCAGAGTTGTCGTGGTTGCCTTGCCCTTGACATTATGAGGACCAAAGGGGTTGGATTTTGTAGGATTCTACGGCTGAAACCGTACGACGGATGGTCCGACGCGCCATCTCAAGTGCGTGGCATGACTGCGTCTGTTGATCTTCTGACCGGTCGATCAAGAAACATGATCGGGCAATCAGAGAAGGGATGGCGTGCCCTGAGGTCGGCTGATCAGGCAATCAATAAGGGTTGGTCTACAATCTGAAAATTATTAAGGGACTATCAACCTTTAATTGGACGACCTAGTGATGTGGTCAGCCACTCTGGGATGGTGAGAGGTTGAAGAAGGTCCGGTCTGATCGCGCGACCAAAGCTCAGTTGGTCGGCCAATCAGTGTGTTGGGGCGGAGTTGGTCGGCCGATCTGCTCGCAGCTGGTCGGACGATCAACATGGTAGGTTTGTTGTCTCGGTGGAGAGGAAGGGAACCGATGAAACAAGAACATAGCCATCATCTTCAGAACCTCTATGAGCCACCTTTGCATGAATTGCATCATCATGAGATTTCTTATGCTTTGTCTTATTTTGCAACTTATGACATTCATCCCGGATATGACCTATCTTCTAGAAGTAGTTGCACCTTTTAGACTGACTTTTTCTTTGTTTGCTTTGAGCTTTCAGAGTCTTTTTTAGGTGGACGTTCCTGTCCTCTAGTGGCCAACGTTTCACCAGCTACTTTTGATGTAAGGTCTTTCTTTGTGTCAGAAAGAATTATTAGCGTATTTAGTTAATAGGTTAATTTGTATATGGGCTTAAGTGTCTCAGACCATATAGCTTTACTTGATTCCCAAGTCTGTAATGTTTCCCCCATTTCTCCTATATATAGGACAGGGGTGTGACGTCCTATAATCAATTAAGTGAGTTTCCCTCACACTTTTCAACATTGATTTTTCTTGAGACATCAATGCCTTTTTGACTTCATGGAGTGAGATAGTCTTTTATACCCAAAATGTCATCATATTGTGGATATTCTTGTAGGGTGGTGGAAGGGTACTAAGCAAGAAAATTGCTTGATCCTTGTCCTCCATCTTCACATTAATTTCTCTAAGGTCATGGATGGTTTCATTGAACTCATTGAGAATAGATGTCAAGGAACCACCTTCTTATGTGCAAAGCATGAAAATGTTCTTATTTAGCGCTAGCTCATTGGTGATGGAATTCATGTAAAGTGCTTCAAGTTCAGCCCAAAATCCTTTGCGGTCTTCAAATGGATGATTTCTTGTAGGACTTCATTCTCCAAGCAGAGGAAGATGCCTATATGAGCCTTTTGATCAATATCCTCCCACCAGTCATCTGTCATGTATTCCGGTTTCTTCTCCTTTCTGAGAGAGACTTTGTGAACTTCTTGTGTGAGGAAAGGTTTGCACTTGACTTGCCAAAGAGAGAAGCTCTTGAAGCAATCAAACTTCTCACTGTTTGACTTTGATGACATGGTGGAGATCTGGTGGTAGAACTCGTTCTGATACCACTTATTGGGATATTGACTTGATGGGAGACCCGAATATCAAGATCTAACGAGCTTGTTTAGGAAATAAAGGAAGCGTGAGCTCGAGCAATCCAATCCAACACGAACGACGAAGATCAACAATGAAGCAAGCTAGCGAACACAAAGACATGATTTATAGTGGTTAGGCCAATTTACAATGTGGGAGGCTACATCCACTGGTGGAGATGATACTATTGATGGAGAGAATCAAAGAGAGGATGATTACACAAGAGAGAAGAAGAAACAAATCCCTTTCTACACCCAAAATCCAACCATAGAAGAAGACAATTGCTTAGAGAGGAGCTCTTAGAGGCCCAAAACCTTAGGATAAGACCTACGTCCGTCCTTGGCTTTAGGTCTTTGAAAAATGACGTCTCTTGATTTCTCTTGGTTACTATTCATTCTTACCCATATCCAAAGTCCTAAAGTCATAAATTTTTTTGGCTGTGTTTACGATCCAACTGAACTATTACAATCCCTAGCTAGACTGAAAAAACTATTGCAGCAACACTTATGGTCCATTGCTGGACTGTATATGGTTCAGTTAGATAAATAGCCTTGCCTCTAACCCTTACCAAATACAATCCAAGAGGACCATTTATGGTATGATGTATGACTGTAAATGTACTTGTAGGTGGCCAAAACACATCCTGACAATGCTGAGGCTCGGTGTAGACGTACGATTCATCAAAGAAGCTTTTCTAGAGAATTCAAGAAACTCTCTCCATACTAGCAATGTTGGGGTTGGCCACATGAATTATTTTCAAAGAAAAGGTAGTTTTTAAGGCATAGGTATTCCAATTCTATTCTGATAAATCACTATAGAAAAATCATCTCTCTGTTTCACTTGTGACTTCAAAAGAACTTATTAGCCAAGTTAAATTTTGTTCCAAGTGAATTAAAAACAAAAGAAAATATAACTTCATTTTATACAAATGCCCATTAAAAATTCATAAACAAAAGATTGAGAAGCCATAACGGAATATTTATATCACCATTTTTAAACCAAAAAATACACCAGACATATACAAAAATTCGTTTGAGAAACCTTAATATATCAATCTGAAATTTAGTTAGAAACTATTATTAGATCATTCTAGACCATGTACACAACATTAGGAATGAGGGTAATGAAGAATAAAAATTGATTGGACAAAGTAAAGAAAAGAAATATTATGGATGGAGAAATTAATATTAATAGGGAAATAAATCAATTTGAAATTTGGCATGTGTATAGGGTTAAGGGACCTTACTGATATGCATCTTGAGCCGAGTAACATAAATACATGCAAGAATTATAAAATTGCCCTATATATATCCATGTGAAATGCAGAATGTCTAAGGAACGCTATGACATATCCAGGGCTAGACTTGTAATCTTAGATCTGTCTCCCAGGTATCCAGCGGTATCATGTCCGTTACTATGTCTTCTGCACACAATATGGTTGGAAACTAAGAAGCATGGACACTTCTCGGATGCTACCGTGTCCGTTTCCAACACGTGTCCAACATGGACACACAATGGACACACTTGGACACGTGGTGGACATGCCTCAAACGCGTCCTAGTCTAACTTTTTTTTCATTAGGTGTTGGACAGAGGTCGGACATAGCTTGGAGGCAAAGCCCAAATATGGCCCAACACTAAGAAGGAGAAACACTTCCATCATTGTATTAACTCTATTTTTCTACATATAACAACATACCTCCCTCTTCTTTCTTTGTAGTCCACCACCATCACTATTTTTTATAGTCCAAAATATAATATGCAAAATATTTTATTATGAGTTCGTTCTTTTGGTATTTAAGTCATATTGTGATTTGTGAATATATTGTTTATAAGGTTAACTGTTATTGTGATTACAATGTGGGTTTGTTTTATATAGTATGTCTTTGACGGGTTGATTTCATTATTTGTGCAATGTGTGTTTGAATGTAAATATAAAATTGGATATAGCGTGGATGAGATGATTTTGTGTTTGTATGTGTTTGTTTTTATTGTCTTTATATATCTGAGACAAAACAGATTTAGGAAGCGTAGGGTTCCGCAATGTGTGTACCCTGATATATATACTAGTGGAACAATTACATGTAGGTCCAAATAGAAAAGGAAAATACCAGAGTAGTAGGTAAAGACATATATTAACACTCCCCCTCAAGTTGGAGCATAGATATCAATCATGCCCAACTTGTCCACAAGCGAGTTGAAATGTTTCTTGGCCATCAACTTTGTAAACATATCAACAACTTGATCTTTTGAGCGAGTGAATGGAGTGCAGATCTTGCCAGATAAGATAGTCTCTCGAATGAAATGACAATCGACTTCAATATGCTTTTTGCGCTCATGATATACAGGATTATTGGCAATGAAGATAGCAACTTTATTGTCACAATGCATAGGTATAACATCAGAAGACCCAACCCCGAAGTCTTTCAAAAGAGATTGTACCCATAGGAGCTCACAAGCAATGTGGGCCATCGCCCTGTATTCAGCTTCAACACTAGATCTGGCAACAACATTTTGCTTTTTACTTCTCCAAGTGACCAAATTACCTCCAACATAACTACAGTAGCCTGAAGTAGATTTTCTGTCAATCTTACTTCCAGCATAATCAGAATCAGAGTAGCCTTCCAGAGAACAATGTCCATGCTTTCTATAGTAGAGGCCTTTGCCAGGTGATTTCTTAAGATATCTCAGAATATTACAGAGAGCATCCCAGTGACACTGTCTAGGCTTATCCAAGTACCTACTAAGAAGACCAACAACAGTAGAAATATCGGCTCTAGTAACAGTTAGATAAATCATCTTACCAATCAGTCTCCTATATTTTTTACTGTCTGGAAACATAGGAGAAGACTCATCATCCCAATTAATATTGGGATCCAGAGGAGTATCAACAGGACGTACACCAAGCATCCCAGTCTCCGGTAACAGATCAAGAACATACTTCCTCTGAGATAAAACAAGAGCATTAGAAGTCCTAGATACCTTAATGCCCAGAAAGTATCTTAGCCTCCCCAGATCTTTAGTAGCAAAATGTTTGCACAAGTGTGTTTTCGTAGCATGAATCTCAGAATAATCACTGCCAGATAGAACAATATCATCAACATAAACAATCAGAATGACAATACTAGAAGAAGTCTTTTTTGTAAAGACTGAATGATCAACATGTGACCTCAGAAAACCAAAAGCAGTCAGGATTTTAATCAGCTTATCAAACCATGCTCGAGGACTCTGTTTGAGTCCATAAATAGATTTTTTTTAACCTGTAAACTTTATGTGACTCCCCCTGAGCAACAAACCCAGGAGGTTGCTCCATATAAACCTCTTCTTGAAGATCCCCATACAGGAAGGCATTTTTAACATCCAGTTGAATAAGAGGCCAATCTAAGTTAATAGCAACAGAAGGAAGAACTCTGACAGAGTTAAGCCTGGCAACAGGTGAAAACGTCTCAAAATAGTCAATTCCATAAGTTTGAGTATACCCTTTTGCAACCAGCCGTGCCTTCAAACGTTCAACTGTTCTATCAGGTTGATACTTTACAGCATAGACCCATCTGCAGCCAACAGGTTTGCACTGAGGAGGTGGATCCACCAGCTCCCAAGTTCCTCTATCAGTAAGAGCAGTCATCTCTTCTTTCATGGCAGTCATCCACGCTGAGCTTTGTAAGGCATCATGGACAGTCTTTGGAACAACAATAGTAGATAGAGCAGCCACAAAGTTATTAGCATGAATACTCAGGTGTGCAGTAGAAACATGATTAACAATATTATAAGAAGTACAAGAACGAGTGCCTTTTCTGAGAGCAATAGGCAGATCTAAGTCAGAATGTACCTCAGCAGGAGTAGGACCTTCTTGAGGAGAAGATTGGTGTTGTATGGGGGGGTCTTGAGCAGGTTGGGACCTGTTCCTGCGTTTATACATAATAGGTGGAGGAATAGTAGTTTCAGCAGACGAAGTATCAAAAGTGCAATCAGTTGTAACAGGCAATGGTGCTGTAATTATATCAGAATCCAGGGTATCTCCTTTAGCAGAATAAAAAGGTGTATCCTCAATGAAAACTACATCACTACTCGTAAACCATTTTTTCGCAGTAGGACTATAGCACCGATATCCTTTTTGAGTACGAGAATAACCTAAGAAAATACATTTTTCTGCTCTAGGAGATAATTTATCATAGTTTGGTCCAAGTAACCGCACAAAGCAAGTAGAGCCAAATATCCGTGGAGGTACAGAAAATAGAGTTACATTAGGCTGTAGAACCTGAACAGGAATTTTGTTGCCAATAACAGAAGACGACATTCTATTAATTAGAAAATAGGCAGTTAGGATAGCCTCTGGCCAAAAATGCCTAGGTACATTAGAATGCAACATTATAGTTCTAGCAACCTTGTGAACGGAAGAGACGGATGGAGCGTTGTTGCACGTTGGCAACATGAGAAACCCAATAGGGTTCTCCTCTCTATTTATAGTAAAGGGAAATTTACATGTAGGTACAGCAGTAATATGAAATATGAAATAAACACAAAGTAAAGATATATTAACACTCCCCCTCAAGCTGGAGTGTACACATTGTGGATGCCCAGCTTGCCGCATAAATTCTGGAACACTGCTGGACCTAATGGCTTTGTTAAGATATCAGCTAGTTGATCTTCAGACTTGACATATGGCGTCACCACATTGCCATTCTTTATCTGATCTCTGATGAAATGACAGTCAACCTCTATATGCTTTGTGCGCTCATGAAAGACAGGATTCCTGGCAATATGTATAGCAGATTGATTGTCACACTTGAGAATCATGGGAGTTTGAATCAAAATCTTCAACTCAGATAAGACAGATTTGACCCATTGTAGTTCACAGCATGCATGTGCCATAGCACGGTACTCAGCCTCAGTACTAGATCGTGCTACCACTTGTTGTTTCTTGCTCTTCCAAGTAATCAGATGATCACCAAGAAAGGTGCAGTAGCCAGATGTGGATCTTCTATCAACTTGATTACCAGCCCAATCTGCATCTGCATAACCTGTGAGAGTCAAAGAAGATAGAGGACTCTTGGGTTTATAATAAGTGATCCCCTTTCCAGGAGCACTTTTCAGATATCTCAGAATTCTGCATACAGCTGTCCAATGTGACTGTCGTGGTGTGCACATGTGTTGACTTACTACTCCAACAGCAAAAGAAATATCAGGTCTTGTGACAGTTAGGTAAATCAACTTCCCAACTATTCTCCTGTAATGACCTGGATCTGAATATGCAGTATCATCTTCCACCTCCTTGATGTGATAATCCATAGGAGTGGATACGGGCTTAGAATCAGTCATACCCGTTTCCTGTAGTAAGTCAAGCACATACTTTCTCTGGGAGAGATTTATACCTGCATGGGATCTAAGAACCTCAATCCCTAGAAAATATCTCAGCTTCCCCAGGTCCTTTGTGTGAAAATGTTGCTGTAGTCCTTCCTTCACACGTGATATGCCTGTAGAATCGCTGCCAGTAATCACAATATCATCAACATAGACAGCAATAATTATGGACCCACCAGAAGAATTTGAATAAAATAGAGAGTGATCAGTCATGGAACGAGAGAAGCCCATCTGTAAAACAACAGCACTGAACTTGTCAAACCAAGCTCGAGGAGATTGCTTTAACCCATAGATAGCCTTCTTCAATTTGCAGACTTGCTGACACTCCCCCTGAGCAACAAAACCTGGTGGTTGCTCCATATACACCTCTTCTTGAAGATCCCCGTGAAGGAAGGCGTTCTTGACATCCAGTTGGAAAAGTGGCCAATCAAAAGTAGTAGCTAGAGATATAAGGATCCGCACAGAATTGAGACGAGCAACTGGAGAAAAGGTCTCAAAGAAGTCCACTCCATATGTCTGTGTGTAGCCTTTTGCTACCAATCTGGCCTTCAACCGCTCAATCGATCCATCAGGGTTGTGTTTGACTGTAAAGACCCATCTACAGCCCACAACTTTCTTGCCCGCAGGTAAAGTAACAAGATCCCATGTGCCATTGTCAATCAGAGCAGAGATTTCCACCTGCATTGCCTGCTGCCAGCCACTGTCCTTCAGAGCCTCTAAGTGGTTTCTTGGTATCTGAATGGAGTCCATCCCAACAGCAAATGCACGAGCCTGTGTAGATAAGTGCGACAAACAACATACATTCGATATGGGATGTCGAATAGTACATGAACGTATACCTTTCCGGACAGCAATAGGAAGATCAAGGTCAGAGGCCTCTGCAGGAATCTCTTGAGTAGAAGATGGCGAAGGAGGCTCATGGACTTGTGCCGCTACCTCATCTGGATCCTGTCTACCTCGCCTATGATAAACTTGGGTATAGGGTTGAATGGTAGGTGAATCATGCGGTATGTCCTCAACAATGATAGGTGGCACTCCCTCACGTTGAATTGCGGGTGGCACTCCCTCACTCAATTGCTCCCCCTTGCTCATAGCATGTGCAAAATATGGACTGGTTTCATGAAAGGTGACATCCTTAGAAACAAACATACGACGCAAACTCGGGCAATAACACTTGTAACCTTTACTCGTACCAGAATAACCAAGAAACAAGGTTTTCAAGGACCTAGGAGAGAGTTTGTCTTGTTTGGGATCAAAGTTATGAACGAAGGATGTACAACCAAAAACCCGAAGCGGAACATGAAACGGTTTATCCATAGGGCGTAAGACAGAAAAGGGAGTGCGCCCATGCAAAACAGAAGAGGGCTGCCGATTAATCAAAAAACAGGCAGTGAGAAGAGCCTCAGACCAGAAACGTTTAGGCACATTGGATTCAAACATGATAGACCGAGTGATATCCAATAGATGGCGATTCTTTCGCTCAGCAACACCATTCTGCATAGGAGTGTGAGGACAAGAGGTGTGATGAATCATACCAACCGAACTGCAAAACTCATTCATCGCTTTCTGAACATACTCAAGGGCATTATCAGATTGAAAAATTTTGATATTGCAGTTAAATTGAACTTGAATTTGTTTATGAAAATGTTTGATAATGGAAAGCACAGATTCACGACTTTTTAAAAGATAAATCCATGTCATACGAGAGTAATCATCCACAAAAGAAATGAAATAACTAAAACCATTATAACTCTGGTTTTTAACAGGACCCCATACATCACTGTGGACTAACTCAAACGGACTAGAAGCCCGATTATTGACACGAACAGGATAGGACAACCGATGATGTTTGCCCAACTGACAGGACTGACACTCTAATGAGGACACATGAGCTAGATCGGGTTTCAATTTCTTCAAGCTGTCTAAGGAGGGATGGCCATATCTGCAATGCCACAACAAGGGGGAACCACTCAGCATGGCGGAGGAAACTGGAGCAGGAGGTGGATGGCGAGGTAGATAATCACCAGGAAAGAGGTAGAGATCACCTTTCCTAGGCCCCCCACCAATCATCTTCAAACTCTTGAGATCCTGTAAAACAAAGCAAGAAGGCCCGAATGTTACTGTGCAGTTTACAGTGTCAATCAACTTGGCAACAGAAAGCAAATTGAAAGGAAATTCAGGTACAAAATGAACAGATTTCAAATCAATATCTGGGGTAAGGGACACAGAACCACTAGCTACCACCTTCCTCACAGAACCATCTGCCAAGGTAACAGATGGGTGAGGAATATATGAGTCAAATGTGCGGAGCAATCGCCTCATACCAGTCATGTGCTGGGAGGCACCAGAGTCAACCACCCAGGGAGTTGCAGATCCAGAAGCCATAAAAGATGTAGCCTGATTACCCGCGGTAGAGGCAAGATTCGCTGTAGAAGCAGAAGAGGCGCCCATACTCCAATGTTGAGTTGCCTGAATAAACCTGTCATACTCCTCCTGAGTAAGTGTGATGCCAGAGGAACTCGGGCTCGCAGTAGTAGAGTCAGAAGTAGCACAGTTGGCAGCTCCAACAGGTGGGGCGGCAGGTCACCCATGTTTCTTCCAGCATTTCTCAACAGTGTGTCCCGGTCTGTCACAGAAAGTGCATCGAGGACGAGTCCCACGTCCTCTTCCCAAGCCAGGTCTGTCAGCTGGAGTAGGTGCAGGTCGTCCTCCGCGAACTGCTGCAGCAATGGAGGCATGAGAATCTCCAGAAGGAACAACAGAAGTAGGATCAACAGACTCAAAGGTGGACTGTTGAATCCTAGAGAAGGCTTCCGCAAGGCTCGGTAATTTGTCAGATGCAAGTATCACACTGCGTGCGGAACCAAGTGAGGAGCTAAGGCCAGATAGAAATTTAGCAGTGACAAGATCATCTCTATCTTTAATCTGCTCAGCAACCTTCACTGGATGATAGTAGCTCAATTCCTGGGAAATAGCTTGAATCACACCAAAATACTCTTCAAGGGATCTATCACCCTGTTTCTCTGCAAACAGACGATCATAGATCATAAACTGGCGAAGAGCATTCTTCTCCTAAGCATAGTGCTGCCTAACGGCATCCCAAATCTCCTTAGCAGTGGAGTAGAACATGAACCTCGAAGCAATAGAAGGTTCCATGCTACCCCATAGCCAAGTCTTCACTAGGCTGTCAAGACGTTTCCACTCAGCATAGTCTTTGTCAGTGCTAGTGAGAGGTGCAGAATCAACAAACTTTGCCCGATCGCGCGATTCCAAGACAGTATGAACCGCATTCATCCATAGCAGAAAATTCTTCCCATTGAGCTTGATAGGAATAGGCGAGACCTCATAATAGGTCTTGTTCTCCATGATGCAACTGAGATACGGGTGACGGAGTGATACACGTCACACAGAAAGCTGAGTGGACGGATAGATACACGTCCCGTGACGGAGAGATACACGTCACAACAGAAACTGAAAAGAGGATGCGTTACTGACGCATCGACAGCCTTCAAACGAGAAGTTCCTAATCACACATGAAGGAGATGTGATTAGGAAGCCACGGTGGAAGAGACGAGACCTCCGGGTAGGGCTTTAGAAGGCCGTTGGATCAACCGGAGATCCCCGAGCAGCAAGGTCGGCGCCCGAAAAAGGAACCGAAAAAGGCTGAAAAAGAGCCCGGAGACGTAGACGGAGCCTTTAGATCGGTGCGGCGGGATCTACGGCAGCATGAGAGGGACTACCGAAGATCAGCAGCGCCGCAGGGAGGCCCCGCGCTCCTGCCGCGCGCCGGCGGCGGGAGAAGGGCCGGCGGCGGCCGGCGGCTGGAAGGGGAGAGGAGGGAGGGGAGAGGGGAGGGCGGCGGAAGGGAGGGGCGACGCCGGGCGGGAGGGAGGGCCGGCGGCGGCTGGAGTTCTAACCTGCTCTGGATACCATGTGAACGGAAGAGACGGATGGAGCGTTGTTGCACGTTGGCAACATGAGAAACCCAATAGGGTTCTCCTCTCTATTTATAGTAAAGGGAAATTTACATGTAGGTACAGCAGTAATATGAAATATGAAATAAACACAAAGTAAAGATATATTAACAAACCTCAAGTAAATTCCTATTATTTCTTTCTACAACTCCATTTTGTTGAGGCGTATAGGCACACGATGTCTGATGAATAGTACCCACAGATCGACAAAACAATCCAACTTCTTTCTGAACAATCTCCAAAGCATCATCGATTCTCAGAATTTTAATAGGCACAAAATATTGAGTTTTTATTTCAGAAAAAAAGAATTTTATTGTAGATAGCACTTGAGACCGATTTTTCAACATAAACAACCAGGTGGCACGAGAGAAATCATCAATAAACAGAATAAAGTATTTATTGCCAGACAAACTTGGCACATGACTAGGGGTGTAAACGGTGCGGGTACGGTGCGGGTCTGGCCATACTCATACCCATACCCATCTAATTTAGTGGGTCCGGTTCCGGTTCTAGACCCGCATAATACAAAACCTGGACCCGCACCATACCCGTACCCGCAATAATAGCGGGTATGCGGGTAAGCGGTTCTATAAAACATCATATTGATTATGTAAGAGAAATGACTATGTTATATATATTTAACACAACAAGATATTGTTATCATATAGTATATTAATATGTAATAGTTATATTAGACAATGCTATATTCTATACAATAAAATTAATTGAGTAATTGTTTACATATTTGTAGTCATGATCATAACATTTAATTTATGTAGAACGTAATGTAGATTAGTAGACATTTTGATTTTAAGTTTACATATGATGTTCGTTATTGTAACTAGAATAGTTAATTCTTAGTTATATGACTAGTCTCAACCTTAGAGTAGGATATAATCTCAATAATTATATTAATTAGACTAGTAAAGTATGATATATATAACATATTATTTTAATAGTTACTTATGTATAGCGGGTACACGGGTCTAGCGGGTCTGGGTCCAAGCATACCCATTATTGGACCCGCTTATATGCGGGTCTAAGGGTATACAGGTCCAAGGGTATGCGGGTATAAAAAATTAGACCCGTGACGGGTTTTTTAAGGGTCCGGATCTGCGGGTCCGCAGGTCTACCCATACCCATTTACAGCCCTACGCATGACACAGACCCCATACATCTGAATGAACAAGATAAAAAGTGTTTTTACTACTAATCTGGGACCTTTTAGGAAAGACAATTCTAGACGGTTTCCCTAACTGACACGACTCGCACTGAAAACCGTGCGTTCCTACACCAGAGATAACATGCTTTAATTTTTCAGAAGATGGGTGTCCTAGTCTGTAGTGCCACTGCAAAGCTGAAACTGATGAAGATAGAGCTGAAGCTAGCGCCAAGTTGTCAGGCTTTTTCAATTCATCCAGATAGTATAGGCCATCAGGTCCTTCATGCCCCCCACCAATCTTCATCCTCGTGCGAAGGTCCTGAAAAGTACAAGTACCAGGAATGAATGTGAGACTGCAGTTCAAGCTACGTACAATCTTGCTAACAGATAATGAGTTCAGTGGAAATCGAGGCACATATAGAGCAAATTTTAACGAAAAATGAGAGATTATGTCTCCAATCCCAGCTACAACAGTCTTGGAGCTATCTGCAAGCATAACAAAAGAATTAGAGACCGGTCTAGATAAGGTTCTAAACAAAGACCGATTTCCAGATATATGAGATGATGCACCCGAATCAATCACCCATTTTTTATTACCAGTACTAGGCGAGGGGGCACTGATGAAAGCAGAATTACAACCAGAATATGTAACAACATGAGATCCAGAAGCAGCTCCAGAGGATGACCCAGTGTGCTCGAGCAGTAGATGCTCCACCTCAGAACAGATGAAGTCAGCAGTAGTAGAACTGGATACATCAGTAGTAGTAGGTTGTGATACTATCTCAGTGGTAGCATGGGTATCAGACGCTGCATTAGCCCAGACAAGCTTTCCATATTTCTCCCAGCATTTTTCTTCAATATGATTAGACCGGCCACAGAAGTTGCAGAACCGTTGACTAGTCGGAGAGTGAGAAGCATTGGGAGGACCAGCGGGTGCTCCACGTCCAGAGGAACTCCTCCCCCTCCCATCACCAAGAGGAGGACGAGTGTCGTGAGAACGACCATGTCTATGGCCACGACCACGACCAGACATAGCACAAGAGCAGTAGTATCGCCAGTATCAGAAGGCGACTCAGATGAGAATGATGGCAGTCGCTGTAGACGCTGAAAGGCACTCTGTAGAGTAGGTAGTGGATCACTGGCAAGGATCTGATCCACAACCCCAACATATGATTCAGGTAACCCACACAGGAACTGAACTACCTGCAACTCCTGGCGTTGACGTTGCATGGTAGCCAAGTCAGTAGACAAGGGATGGTAGGCCTCCAATTCTCCCCAAAGTCCCTTGAAGGCAGAAAAATAGTCAGTAAGATCAGATCCCGAGAAGTGTAGACGGCTCAGTTGTTTGTTGATATCAAAAACTTTCTTCAGATTCTGGCTGTGAGAGTAAGTACTAGCAAGCTGATCCCACATCTGCTTTGTTGTAGGCAGATATAGTAAGGTGACACTGATTTTTGTCTCACTGCTATTAAGAATCCAGGTCATCATAGTAGAATCATCTTTGACCCAGTTATCATATGCTTTGACAACCTTGGAGTCGGCATTTGCAACAGGCACAGGAGGCGGATCACGCGTCAAATGCGACAGTTTCCCTTGAGATTTAACATAGATTTGCATAGAACAGACCCAATGCTGGTAGTTTCGCCCATCCAGCTTAACAGTAGTAACCTGACGACGCAGATCCTCATGTGAGGATGCCATGACAGGCAGAGCACCAATCACCGACAGTGAGAAGAACAAGCAGGCACTGGCAGAAAACGACCACCTAGTTCCTCAGCTAGGCGGCAATAGGCACTGTGAAGAGACTGGACGGACCAGTTACATACGCAGCAGAAAACCCGGTGGCTCAAAGGCCTATACGGGCAGACAGGAAGCAGATCCAAAGACGAACCCTCAGACCAGTGTCCGGGAACCGGCGGATCGAAGGGGCTATGAGCAGATCACGCCATGGAAGCAGACGACGGTGAGCAACATCGGCAGCGGCGCCCGGACAGGGACTGGCCCGGCGGCCGGTAGCGCCCGGCGCGGCGGCAGCTGCGCGGCTACTGCTGCCCGGTGCCCGGCGGCGGCACTGCTACGGCTGGCGCTGGGGCCGGCGGGGCGGGGCAGGGGGGGCGGGTGGGAGAGAGAGAAAGGGAGGGAGGGAGGAAGAGAAGGAGAGACGGCTCTCCAGATCTAAACCTGCTTTGATACCATGAGACAAAACAAATTTAGGAAGAGTAGGATTACACAATGTGTGTACCCTGATATATATACTAGTAGACCAATTACATTTAGGTTCAAATAGAAAAGGAAAATAACAGAACAGTAGGTAAAGACATATATTAACAATATCAAAATAACATACATATATATGTATTTTCTTTGTCGTGTCTGGCGCCGTGTCCATGGTCTACATATTTGAAAATTGTCGTGTCCCGTGTCCGTGTCTGTGTTGGTATCCGTGTCTGTTTCTGTGTCCATGCTTCCTAGGTTGCAATTGTAGTGTCCATGATTATTAGGTCGCTACCATTGGTATTCAGACCCATGGCTTGATAAAGGTAGCAAGGCTCCTGAAATGGCATTAAGGCCTCTTATATGGGTATTATGTTCCATCACATGAGTAAAATATCCCTGTTTCAGGCACTAGTGACATAGAATCACCAGTGGAACCCCCTCTCCATCCTTTGCACATGTAAAAAGGTTCTTTAATCTTTAACAAGCATGCATCCAAAACACTGACTACCCTTATATTGGATTTAACAGCGTCAGACCTGAATCCTATTACAATCCAGCTGCCGTGTAACCTTCAGTATAACAATTTACATGCACATATAATACAATGAGTTGTATTTTGTATCTGTAATTGTAGATCTGTAGGTCATCTCTGTTGAAACTCACGTTCATTTTTTATGTTCTACCTGAAAATTGGTAAATGTTAGCAAAAAAAAAACGATATTCCTGGTTTCTCAAAACCCAAAGGTAAGCCGTAAAGTAGAATCTGATTTGAACTAAATTCTAGGCCGTATAAGGTTGGATTCTGCAATTTATGTCTTATCAGAATCAGATGTCTCAGGCTAAAGTTGTTTAAATTTTTTCCTGTTACAGATTTTTAGCATGGTTCTATCCTGTTTGATTATGCTAGGTTGGTTTATAAGAAATATCAAACAAGAGGTCCTTTTGTCATGTTATATTTATATCCATCATTCAATCTGGGTGATTACAAACTTACATCCAGATAACATTTGAATTGGTTAGTCTACGTGAAAATAAAAGCCCGGCATGCCTTTAGATGTGTCACACTGGCTTAAACAGGATTTTGTGTTTTGGGTGGAATAATGTTTTGGAAGTTGAATTGAAGTTCACTATCTGTTTATTTGCCATTTTCCTCTTCAGAAATTTCTTGAGCTTGACATTCTACAAGAAGGATTATCCTTGGAATCTGCCGTCTACATTATTGCAGAAGGAAATGAACCACAATTTTTCACCTGTTTCTTTGACTGGGACTTCTCAAAGACTTCTGTACGTCATATGTTTGGATTTAGCCTTTGCTTTGCATGACCCAGATCTGTACTTATTTTCTTCATGGCATTTGTAATTTTGTACCTCCAGATGCAAGGAAACTCCTTCGAGAGGAAGCTTGCCACCCTAAAAGGACTTGCACCTAAAAGAATGGTATATATCAGTCTTATATTTCCTTCTAAATATGGGTATAATACTCTATTCCAAATTTATTTTCTACTCATGTAGTGGAATTACCTGTTTTGATGGGTGGATACACTGCATTATTAGTTCCATAAACATTAAATTATAATACGTTTAATGTAATTTTTACAGATATTAGACATCTAGCTATGACTTCTGATCCTATCATCTCTTGCTTTTGGTACCCATTATTTTAGTTTTCTCCTTCCTTTATTGAAGTGGAGTCAAACAAGTGCACATGTCATAGAAATTAAATTTTGCAACAAATCTGATCTTTAACATAAAAAGTGGTTTGTTATTCTCAGATCTGATAACTTGTATAATTTTGGCATTCTTGTAGGATTGCATTCATTAATCTTTCTTAATGTTAATTGATTTCATGTTGCAGCTATTATCTTCCTTTTTTACTGAAATTCGACTAATGGTACAGTCCATATGATATACTGTACTTGAGATCTTAGAGCTATATAACTTTTATTTTTCCTACCATATGAACCATAGAGCAACTTGGGCAATTCTAAACTCATTTGTGTTGCCATTTTTTTGCATGCTTTTCCATTTCCTCATTATACTGTCTATTTCATTGCGATACAATTTTCTCCATTGGAGATCACTCCTAGGAAGGAGAAACATGATTCTAGACATGGACACACGGACATTGACACGGACATGTTAATTTCTCTGACTTTGACATGGCAGCATGATAAAAAAACATGCATGTATAGAAATACTGTGTTATTTTCTGTTTCTGCTGTGTTATCTCTTATATTGCTCTATTGTATTAGTCCCATATTGGCTGCTTGTGTGTGTCTCAACTCTCGATAGCTATATAAGAGAGTATCCTGTACCTTTTTTACTCACTGAATAAACAACTCATTTTCCCTCTATATGGTATCGAGAGCAGGTTCTCTATTTCCCCACCCATGACATAAGCCCACCCCCCCCCCCCCCCGGCCGCCCGCCGCCCCCTCCCCCCCACCTGACGCCGCCAAGCCCTCCTCCACCCTCCCTGCCCGCCACGCTGCCCTCCCTCTCTCCCCCGGCCGCCACCCTCCTCTCCCCTCCACCCTCACCCGCCGCCGCCTACCCCCCTCCCTACCACCCGCAGCCGCCCCTTCCTCCTCCTTGCACCCACCCGCCGCCACCATCCTCCGTCCACCCTCCCTCCCCACCGCCACCTCTCCTCCCACCGCCGCCTCCTCTCCCCAACAAACAACCCCACCCGCAACCTTCTTCCTCCTCCAGGCTTCTACCCTTTCGGCCGGCTGCCACTGGTTTTTACCTCCCTTCTCCCTCTACGTCCGGGTGCTCTTTGGATCTACGTTCGGACATCCGCTGGCCGGCTAAGTTGAGAGTCTTTTCGTCTCACCGTCCTATCTGGCTGCGCCTCATGACGGAACGTTGAGTTTTCCTCATGACGGCGTAGGTTTCTCTATGAATATTCTACCCGATACGGGTTTTCTGATCTGACACGTCAGATCCCTACTGCTGTTATCTGCCCTTTGTGGGTCTCTACTCTAATCTGCTATTGCGCCGACTACTGCTTCTGCCATGGCTTTTCCTGAGCCTCCCCGATCTCTGTGTGTCACCACGGTGAAACTCGACGGTGGCTCCAACTACCATCTCTGGTCGGTGTCCTTTGTTCTATATGTTAAAGCACAAGGCCGATATCACTATCTTACGACTGAGCCTCCTCCTGTTCCTACCGCGGATTCGGATGACAAAACCAGACAAAGCTATGCGCAATGGTCCAAGGATGACTCCGGCGTCATGTCTTGGATCCTCAATAGTACCGAGCTTCGAATTTGTCAATCTCTTCTCTACCTTCATGATGCTAAGGCTACGTGAGATCAACTGTCCCACGTCTACTCTCATCAGGAGAATCCAAAGCGTGTCTTTGAAATTTTCAAAACTTTGGCAAAAAAGGAGTTCTCCACTGACACTTCCATTGATGATTTCTACAATCAATGCTCGGTTCTGTGGAATGAATTTGAACTCTACCACCCCTTGACGGCGGACATCAAAATTGCTCAGAAGCAGCGCAACGAACTGCAACTGGTGCAGTTCTTGGCTGCACTTCCTGCCTCCTTTTCTGGCGTGGTTGACCAGATCCTGTCAAGTGATCCGCTTCCAACCCTTCGGGATGTTCTAAAAAGAGTCCAACGCCTGCCGTCTATGACCCCTACTCCTGTTGTTGAGCACCCTGCGCTTATTGCTCGCTCTGCTGATTCTGGTCGTGGTCGTGGCCGCGGTCGTGGTCGTGGCGGTTGCCCTCCTCCCTCAGGAGGTCGCGGCTCATCTACTCCTGGATGTGGTGCTCCTCTCGGCTCTCGCTATTGCAACTGGTGTGGACGGGACAATCATACTGAAGATCGCTGCTGGATTAAGCACGGCAAGCCCGCTTGGGCTAACCAGGCTGCTATAGAAACTACTACTGACTCTACCGCCGATGCGCCTGCTGCTCCTGCGAACACAGACTGGTTATGGTCTGAGTTCGAGAAGATGTTCCAGGAACGTCTCGCCCATATGCCATCCTCGTCTACACCAGGACCCTCTGCCATGCTCGCCTCTCCATCATGTAACAAACAGTGGTGCATTGACTCGGGTGCATCCACTCATATGGCTGGTGATCTTCGTCTTTTTTCTGTTCTCAATAAAAATGCTCCTATATCATCTGTTACTGTTGCAAATGGATCCAAAACTACAGTTCACGACACTGGCACAGTTCATCTTTCACCAAAATTACAGTTGCATTCTATTTTATATATTCCAAAGTTTCCTGTTAATTTGCTGTCAGTCAGTAAGATGACAAAACAACTCAACTGCTCTATTAAATTTGATCCTTCTGGCTGTGTTTTGAAGGATCTCCGCACGAAGACGAGGATTGGTTCGGGCCGTGAAGGACCAGATGGGCTGTAATATCTGGATGGACCTCCTACTGCTACTGCTATGCTATCTACTTCAGTGATGAGACTACAGTGGCACTTTCGATTGGGCCATCTCTCTGCTGCTAAATTAAAACATTTATTTCCTACTTTATCTTAGCACAGTTTTTCCTGTGAAACTTGGGTTTTAGGCAAACAAACTCGATCTGTTTTTCCTGCTAAGAAAGTTATTGCTTCTAAAGAAATTTTTGATCTTGTTCATGCTGATATTTGGGGACCGTGTTCCGTATCAAGTCACTCGGGTGTGAAATATTTTATGACCTTTATTGATGACTATTCACGCACCACATGGTTGTTTTTACTAAAAGGTCGAGATACTGTGTTAGACACTATTCACACCTTCTTTGCTAAAATTCACACTCAATTTAATCGACCTATTAAAATTTTTCGTACTAATAATGCCCTGGAGTTCATGCAACAATCTGTTACATCTTTTTGTGCTGCCCGAGGAACCATACACCAAACCTCCTGCCCTTACACTCCTCAACAAAATGGCGTCACTGAAAGGAAAAACCGCCACCTACTTGAGGTTGCTCGCACCCTTCTCATACACTACAAAGTACCCCATCACTTCTGGCCTGAAGCTGTCTCTACGGCGTGCTATCTCATCAATCACATGCCTTCCTCTGTTTTGAAAAATCGGGTCCCGTACGCCATTTTGTTTCCTGATAAACCCTTATTCTCTCTACCCCCTCGCATTTTTGGGAGTACTTGTTTTGTGAAAAATCTTCGTCCTGGCCTCACCAAACTTGATGCTTGCTCAGTCAAATGTATTATTCTGGGATATTCCCGTACACAGAAACGCTACCGCTGTTTTGATCCTGTTAAAAGACAGTGGTTTGTTAGTTCGGATGTGACCTTTTTTGAGCATATGCCTTATTATTCCACTGATGGCGAAAATTTGTCGGCTGATATTATGTCTACCACACTGTTACCATTGGTTGTTGAGGAATTACCTGCACCTGATGTGCCTACAGAATGCCCATTGCAAGTCTATCGGCGCCGGTCAAAGACCATTAATGCTTCTGTAGCCCCGGCCGAACCAACTCCTGCGTCTGCGGTTGATCCAACATCCACTGAGGTATTTTCTGACTTGGATCTTCCTATCAGTTTAAGAAAAGATGTTCGATCATGTACTCAGCATCCTATCAGTAATTTCTGTTCATCTGACAATCTCTGTGGTAGCTTTGGTTGCTTCAATTATGTGTTGTCTGCTGTGACAATTCCTAAATCAGCCGAAGAAGCCCTTCACAATCCTGCCTGGAAACATGCTATGGAGCAGGAAATGAATGCACTCTGTGAACGTAAGACATGGGATCTTGTTGATCGTCCCTCTTCATGCCATACTGTTGGATGCCGCTGGATATTTACTATTAAATATCAATCAGATGGTACCATTGAATGCCTGAAAGCCCGATTAGTTGCGAAAGGATATACTCAGACGTATGGAGTTGATTATTTTGAAACCTTTTCTCCTGTCGCACGCTTAAATTCTGTTTGTATTCTGATATCTATTGCTGTGACTAAAGACTGGCCTTTGTTTCAACTTGATGTCAAAAACGTTTTTCTATATGGAGATCTACAGGAAGAGGTCTACATGGAGCAACCTCTGGGAGTTGTTGCTCAGGGGGAGTCTGCTTCTAAAATCTGTAAACTCAGAAAGGCGATCTATGGTCTGAACCACGTCCATGGTTTGACAAGCTCAGTCAGATCTTACTTACCTTTGGCTTTCGGCGTTCACAATCTGATCATTCTGTATTTATTCATAAAACTGCAGCAGGACTTGTCATCCTTATTGTATATGTTGATGATATTGTCTTATCTGCCAGTGACAATGCAGGAATACATGCAACCAAAAAGTATTTAGCACAACACTTCATCACCAAAGACATAGGGAAACTACGATATTTTCTAGGTATTGAGGTTGCTAGATCTTCAGCAGGACTATGCCTGTCACAGAGAAAATATGTTCTTGATCTTTTACAAGAAACAGGCATGCTGGGCTGCAAGCCAGCCAACACTCCTCTAGATCCCAATATGGATTGGGATAATGATACTTCTCCTCCTTCTGTTGATCGTCACCAGTTCAAGAGACTGGTTGGCAAGCTTATCTATTTGACTGTCACTAGAGCTGACCTGGCAGCTGCTGAAGGATTCATAAGTCGGTATCTTGATAAACCCCGGCAATGCCGCTGGGATGCTATTTGTCACATCTTACGATATCTCAAAAGCTCTCCAGGGAAAGGTCTTCTGTACAAAAAGCATGGCCATTGCAATTTATCTGGATTTTCTGATTCTGAATGTGTAGGAAGTCGATCTGACAGGAAATCTACATCTGGATATTGCACTTTTGTGGGAGAAAATCTGGTTACTTGGCGCAACAAAAAGCAGACAGTTGTTGCCCGATCTAGTGTAGAGGCAGAATATAGAGCCATGGCTCATACTGCGTGTGAGCTCCTTTAGGTCTGAGGTCTTCTAAACGAGTTTGATATCACTTCTTCTAGCCCCATTCCTATGTTCTGCGATAATAAGGCTTCTATTTTCATTGCGAGCAACCCCACCTTTAATGAAAGAACAAAACATATTGAGGTTGATTGCCACTTTGTTCGGGAGAAAGTTCTATCTGGACACATCTCCACTCCATATCTCAGCACTGAAAAGTAGCTTGCAGATATCTTCACCTAAGTTCTACCTAAAGCTCGCTTCCAGACTCTGATTGACAAGCTGGGCTTATTCGACATCTACGCTCCATCTTGAGGGGGAGTATAGAAATATTGTGTTATTTTCTATTTCTGCTGTGTTATCTCTTATATTGCTCTATTATATTAGTCCCATATTGCCTGCTTGTGTGTATGTCTCAACTCTCGATAGCTATATAAGAGAGTACCCTGTACCCTTTTTTACTCACTAAATAAACAACTCGTTTTCCCTCTAGCATGCTTGTCTAATCGTCTCTAAATAAGCATGCTCTTAACAATCCCAAACACACCGAGAGCCTTTCACTATCAACATGATATCAGGGTTGTTGATGTAATCCCTGTCTCTCCATTCCCTTCTTTATCCCAGGGCTTGATGCATCAATAGTCCTTCTCCCTGTTCCATGCTCGAACTAGAAGTCCTCTTTCCCTAGTTTCTACTATTGCTTCATTCTCTTCCCCCACTACCTTCACTAGTCCTTTCCTCCTCCAACCGAACTGCTAAATTTTCTGAAGGCACCACCGTTCAACCAAAAGCTGCCACCTTTCAACAAAGAGCTGCCATATTTCCACGAAAACTTGTCACATTTCTACTAAAGCTGCCACCTTTCCACCAGAAACTACAATTTTTTCTTCAAAGACAACACTTTTTCACTAATGCTGCCACTTTCTACTGGAATACGCCACCCACCCTATGACCTAAATAGCTGCCACCCCACCACACAAACCCTAGTCCTAGTTGCCACACCTACCCAAAGCTGCCACCTTTCCACCAAATTTGCTACATTTGTACCAAAAGCCACCACTTTTCACCACAATTGCCATCCTTCCACCAAAGTTGTCATCTTTCTACCAAAAGCCACCATCTTTCCACCAAAGTTGTCACCTTCCCATCAAAAGTCATCATATTTTCACCAAAGTTGCCATCATTTTTGTCAAACATTGTATCCTTTCTATCAGAGGCACTACTTTTCCACCAAAGTTGTCACCTTTCTACCCCATGACCTATACCAGCCACAATGCCACCCCAACTACCCTAATCCTTGTCGTTGGACCCCAAACCCTAATTCCAGCCAGTAATAGCTTACCCTCTCCCTTCTCCTTCCTTTCTTATCTCTTCTTGCCAACACCCCTACTAATGAGGATGCAACTAGACCTGCCCTCTACTACTAGTATCACTACCTACCAATCTGTTCTAATCAAGGATCTGATGCATCAATTTCCCACCATCCGCCCCAGATAAATGGAAATTTGATGGATTTTTTTTGAAATCCTGGTATCTGTGACAACATAAAATATGTGGAATATCGATGCAAGTTATGGACATTCGATATGATATATATGGGTAGTTTCTTACATAAAAAAAATCCCATAGATAATGTAACCAATGGATAGGTACGAACAATTCATATTGTCATTAATAGACTAAAAGACTTCATGAGTTGAAGATATGTATTAACATTTAATATTTTTAATTTTTTGTACTTTATAAATGGGCTTGAGTGGCATCCAATTACTTGTTTTGTTATGTTTGTTGTAGGTGGATCCTTTGCAATAAAAGTTGGTGACTTATAAGAAAAATCGACGATTTTATGCAGTGTTTTATGCACCCCGTTATTTTCAAGACTTCTCATGATTTTCACGATTTTTTGCAATTTATACAATTTTTCTTGATGTTCACTATTCTTTCTTGATTTATTTTTTAATTCTCTCACTCACGTTCACATGCATCCAAAACCTCTTAACTTGATGTTCTTCTCTTCTCGGAAATTGACAAACAAATAGCCTTCCTTCTTATTTTTAATTTTTCTTTCTTGTTTGCCTCTAATATCACAAATGATTCTATGCTACATTTATGTGTGATAATGTCTTTATATTATACATTCATACATACAACATTATGTATACATACATACATACATATGCTGACAAGGAGTGGCTCAAGTGGTCAAGCATAGGTGTCCCCTAACAAAGGGACTCAGGTTCAAATCTCAGTTGCCGCCTTGGTTTACCACCCTCCCGGACGTTTGGCCTCGAGAATGTCTCTCTTAATCCCATACATACATACATATATAATGCCGAGAAGAACTAGGAGACAATGGCTACGCCGGGGAACCGCCCCCTCATCATCCACCCCACCACCACCCCCCGCACCCCAAACTCTATCCCACCTCCCACCCACCAATCCGAAAACTTGACTGAAACGTTCGCAACAGGATCTGGTAACCCTAACCAGCCTAACGCACGATGGAGAAGACCACGGTGTCGACGGCTAGACGGACGTAGAACCAAATCCTCAAGCAGCCGACGCCATACATGGATGAAGACTGCTTCCTAAAGCCCAAAATTGTAGAGGGGAAGATCTTGGTCGACCTGGAGGAAGAGGAATTCGCAAGAATGCATAATGTTTGGGAGTTTGCTGTGATGGCCTATGTAGTTGGGAAGCGCCCCTACTACCCACATTTTCAAGCGTGGATCCAGAGGACCTGGAAGCTGATGGGAACCTTCAAACTGATCTCAAGAGATAAAGGTATATACCTGACACGGTTCTCCAATGCAGATGATAAGAAAGAAGTTTTAGATCTGGGCCCTAGATGGTTTGACAGCCAACTGGTTGTCGCCAAGAACTACTGTCATGGGAACGAACTCAAACGTGATATCTTCTCCACATCCCTTCTTGTGTTACCCTGAAATCCTTGGACAATCGTGGACTAGACGATCAACGGGCACCATTGCTAGCGGTGTGGGGAAGGTCCTCCACATAGATGATCGGTCCTTGGAGAAGGAGTCACGTGTACTTGTGGAACTGAAAGCGGAAGGGGAGATTGCTGATACAGTGTGGCTGAACGTGCATGGAAGAGACCCCATCCCAGTGACGGTTGAACTCGATTTCGTGCCGCTAAATTGCTAAACCTGTCAAGCGTTTGGCGACAAGGATGACGATTACGAGGCTAAAGTTGCTAAGTCTATTGCAGGCGCGGGTGACAATGAACATAAGAAAGAAAGGAGGGAGAAGAAGAAGAGCTTGGAGGCTGCTAAACCTGTGGAACCTGAGGTTGCTCGGGTATAGGAGGAGGATAATGGGGACTTAATGAAGCAGGTCAGCAAATCCAGTCTGTACGAGGACAAGGAGGAGGGTGAATTCATCTCTTCATTGTTCAAGAAGAAGGGGCTCAAGAAGGGGGGAATCCCTACGAGCCAAGGTGTGGGTTCCATCTTAGACATAGTCAACAATTTCAACGCACTGAGTGATTTTGATAAAGAGGAGGAGGTGCTGATGAGTTAGAAGGAGGAGGGGTAAGAAAACCAACAAAAAGGAGCCTGCGAGGCGAACAAGAGTTCATAAAACTTGTTAATATGTCCATACTCTTATGGAATATTAAAGGGGGGTGTGATAGGGAAAAGAAGGATGATGCAGACAAAGGAGAAGAGAGACATAAAGGCATACACTGCATGGGATGAAGGTGATCAGCCATCTTATATTTGTTGATGATGTTCTGGTATTTATTGAAGCCAAAACTAGTATGCTTACAAATCTGAAGCCCTTACTTAAGAGCTTTGGAGAGCAAACATGGTTGTGTGTTAATGCTAATAAGACTCAACTGTTTCTGTCAAAGAACTGTCACCAATATGAAGCCAGAATGCAGGAGGCGATGGGAGTGAATATGGGCAAATTCCCTACTAGATACTTGGGATTCCCACTTGCAGGTGGCAATTTACAGGTGGAAAATTTTTCTCACTGCATAGACAGGGTTGACGAGATGATTGCAAGATGGTCTTCCTAAAGGACTTCCATGGTGGGCAGAGCGACTCTTACCAAGGCGGCTATAGAAGGATTGGTGATGTTCTGGGACAACATGGGGAGATACCTGGACTGGTGTTGGACAGGATGGAGATGAAAATCTCAAATTTTCTACGGGCAAGTGAGTATCATCCTATGAGGTATGCAAGGGAGGCGCTGCCCAAAGAGGAGGGAGGGCTGAATTTTAAAACACCCAGAGATATTGCCAACTGGGGAACTTTGAGGAGAACAATTCGGTATGGGGCGAGTGGATGAGAGAAAGATATCCGCATGGGATGGATTTTCAGCCAAGAATGAGAGAAGGATACTCACGCACCATCAATGTCTTGAGGGAGTTATGGCAGTAAGTGAAGTATATTTTTGAACCCAAAGCTATAGGTGGTTGGCAATTCAAGGATCCAAAGACGGACCTCTGGGAGGTGACGAGAACTAGAGCTGCAAAAGATAGGGTAATGGAACAAATCTGGCTTGGGAAACAAGTACCTAAATGGACTATGTGTGTTTTCAAAATCCTGAATGGTGCGCTGGCAACACTAGACAAGATACACAAATGGAATTTGATATCTCTACAACATGCTTGCTGTGTAATGAAGAGGAGGAGAGCTGTAAATTTACTAATGATATCTGGGATAGAGTGTGTAGAGAATTCGGGCTGCAAATGAACCGAATGAAGAAGTAAAAAAGACGATTGCTTGCTGCGGTAAAGGGGACAGGTAGAGATTTCTGTTTTGTGTACTTTGCTACCATATTTGGTATGAAAGAAATGAAAGGAAACATGGCGGTACCGCCAGAGGCGTGAGCCGTGAGTTGTATAGCTGTAAAAATTTGAAAATGTGTGCAATGCAAGCTATACGTTAGATAGGAGTGTGAGTTGTTTCTCTTATGCTATGTAGCGTTGGGCTATATGTAACTCTTTGACCTCCTATAATTTTAGGAGGAAATCGGAATATATTTACCTGATTCCGATATATAATACCGAGAAGGAGTTGCTCAAGTGGTCAAGCACGGTGTCCCCTAACAAAGGGACCCAGGTTCGAATCTCAGCTACCACGTTGATTTACCACCCTCCTGCACGTTCGGCCTCCGTCACGGGCATGGGAGAGGGGGAGAGAGTGTCTATCTTAATCCCATACATACATATAATTATATACATATATTATGATTTAATACCTCATGGGCGTTAGGGCTCCACTATAGCTTGTATGGGGGGGAATCTCTCCTTTAATCCCACATACATATATATTATATCCTACTTATTCGTGATTTTGTTTTCTGAATAGTTGACAGAACTATGACAAAACTGTATCATTTTTTTTCTAATTTTTCACGATTTTTTTCTTCAAATTCTGAACCTTGTAAGACGAGCCAAAAGATTGATGAATCCAGAATTTTTCACGGCCATGAAGTTGATCTACATGACACTCTTTGTCTATATTCTGTTATACCTTCCCCATGTTTTGAGATGAGAAAAAGGAAAGCAACGACATTAATCGTCATAGGCTTAGGGTGTCTTTTTCATGGTCTGTCCCTTATTTGGAAAGATTTTTCACGTAACTTGACATCATTCATATCTTTGTATTTTACATGATATTGTAGCCGAAAAGATTTTACAGATGTGTCGTTTCATGCTATTTTTGTAGGGTATTCTTCCACTCATATGGGATATAAGTGCTTTGATCCTTCCATAGGGATGCACTAACATGCCTTACTTTGCGAACAACACTCCTTAGTGGGAGAAATGTTGTAGAAATTATAGAGATATGTTGTGTTATGTTTTGTTGAGCGTCATGTGCATAGCATGTGCCTCACTTATGCTTTCACTTCTGTAGTTTAGTCCCATATTGCTCATCTCTACTTTAGTCTCTATTCTCTTCTATTATATAAGAGACTGCATTGTACACTGTTTTATTCACTCAATAGGCAATTCCTAGTTTCTCTATAATGGTATCAAGAGCAAGTCCGGTTCTCCATTTTTTTCTTTCACACCCTGCCCCTATGCCCTGAGACTTCAACACCCCTCCCCCCACCCCCGTCGCCAGCAGCCCCCCCCCCCCGCGCCGCCGCCGCCTGCGACCACCACCCACCGTCGCCGCCGCCGACACCACCCCCTCTCCTCCATCCCCGCCGCCTCCCTTCCACCCCTCTCCCTCCCGCCGCCGCTTCATCACCTCCACCCCACGCTACCCCTCCTCTCCTGCCACCACAGTCGTCGCCCCTTCTCCTTTCTACCCCAACCACCAAACCTTTCTCCATCCACCATCTTACTGCTGCCCTCTTCTTCTCGGGTTTCCCCCTTCTTTTTCACACGTGTAATCTTCCGGACAGCCATAGCCATCCCACCTTGAGAGTCTCCTAACTCTCCAGTTATTTTTCAACATGCGCCTCATGATGGGATATTGATTTCCTCATGACGACGTAGGTTGATTTATCAGTCTATCTTCCCGACACGGGTTTCTTCTGATCTGATGCGTCAGATCCTTGCTGCTGCTACTGCCCCATAGTGGGTTCTTTATTCATTGCCTGTTGCTGCTGCGCCACCACCTCATTACTGCCTGCCTCTGCTCATCATGGCCTCAGTTGAGCCTCCTCGCTCTTTGTGTGTTACCACCGTCAAGCTTGATGGTTCGAACTATCATCTGTGATCGGCGTCCTTTGTCCTCTATGTTAAGGCTCAAGGTCGATACTCACATCTTACCACTGATCCTCCTGCTGCCCCTGCTGCTACTGCTGATGAAAAGAGCAAACAAGCTTATGCTCAATGGTCCAAAGACGACTCTGGTGTTATGTCATGGCTTCTCAATAGCACCGAGCCGCGCATTAGTCAGTCCTTGTTATGTCTTCATGATGCTAAAGCAATGTGGGGCGAACTTTCTCATGTCTACTCCCATCAGTAAAATCCTAAACGAGTTTTTGAAATTTTCAGAAACCTAGCCAAGGAGTTTTCTTCTGATGCTTCCATTGAAGACTTCTACAACCAATGCTCTGCTCTCTAGAATGAGTATGAAATCTACCATCCGTTGACTGCTGACATCCAAAAGGCCCAGAAGCAGCGCAATGAACTACAACTGGTTCAATTTCTGGCTGCCCTACCTGCTTCCTTTTCGGGCGTGGTCAATCAAATTTTGTTTAGTGACCCTCTGCCTACTCTTCGCGATGTCCTTAAGAGAGTTCAACAGTTACCATCTATGGCCTCCACTCATGTTATTGAGCATCCTGCTTTAGTTGCTCGCACTGCTGATTCTGGACGTGGTCGTGGCGGATGTCTGCCTCCTACTGGCGGACGAGGCTCCTCTAATGCTCCTGGACAAGCTCAAGCTACTGGTCCTCGCTACTGCAACTGGTGTGGTCGTGATAATCACACTGAAGATAGGTGCTGGATCAAGCACGACAAGCCAGCCTGGGCGAACCAGGCCTCTACATATACTAATACTGATGCTGCATCTGACCCACCAGCTGCCCCTCCGACTACTGAATGGCTTCAATATGAATTCGAGAATTTTTTTCAAGAGCGCATGTCTCAGCTACCTTCGACGTCTACAGCTGGTTCTTCTGCCATGCTTGCTTCTCCTTCTCCTAGTAATAATAAGTGGTGCATTGATTCTGGTGCATCTGTCCATATGGCAGGCGACATTCAATTATTTTCTGCTTTGTCTAAAACCTCTAATATTCCATCGGTCACTGTTGCAAATGGCTCTAAGACTCATGTTCATGGTGTTGACACCGTTCCTCTATCTTGCAAGCTGAATCTTCACTCAGTTTTATACATACGTCAATTTCCTATTAATTTATTATCTGTCAGTAAAACTGTTAAACAACTTCAGTGCTCTATTAAATTTGATCCCTCTGGTTTTATTTTGAAGGATCTCCGCACGAAGACGAGGATTGGTTCGGGCCATGAAGGACCAGTTGGATTATACTATTTGGATGGACTGCCTGCACTCTATTAAATTTGATCCCTCTGGTTGTGTTTTGAAGGATCTCCGCACGAAGATGAGGATTGGTTCGGGCCATGAAGGACAAGATGGATTATACTATTTGGATGGACTGCCTGCAGCTTCTGCTCTCTTATCTACATCAGTCACAGGACTTCATTGGCACTTCCGACTGGGTCATCCGTCTACTGCAAAGTTGAACCTTTTATTTCCTGCATTATCTGAAAACAATTTTTCTTGTGCATCTTGTGTTTTGGGAAAACAAACGAGGTCTGTCTTTCCTACTAAGAAGGAACTTGGTTCTAAAGAAATTTTTGATATTGTTCATGCGGACATCTGGGGTCCATGCTCTGTTCCGAGTCAAACTGGCGTTAAATAGTTTTTGATATTTATTGATGATTACTCCCGTGCTACCTGGCTGTTTTTGCTCAAAGATCGTGGTACTGTTTTGGACAATATCCAAATTTTCTTTTCTGAAATACAGACCCAGTTCAATAAATCCATTAATTTTTTTTGTACCGATAATGCCCTGGAATTTATGTAGAAATCTGTCACTTCTTTTTGTTCTGATCGTGGCACCATCCATCAAACCACTTGTCCTTATACTCCACAACAAAATGGTTTTTCTGAACGGAAAAATCGCCACTTATTAGAGGTTGCTCGCACCCTTCTTATTCATTATAAAGTTCCTCACCGTTTTTGGCCTGAGGCAGTTACTACGACATGCTATCTAATAAACCGTATGCCATATTCTGTTTTACAAAATCGGATACCTTACTCCATTTTGTTTCCTGATGCACTTCTTTCTCTGTTCCTCCTCGCATTTTTGGGTGTACTTGCTTTGTTAAAAATTTACGCCCGGAATGACGAAACTTGGCCCTCGATCTACTAATGCATTTTTTCGGGTTATTCGAGAACTCAAAAAGATTATCGCTGCTTTGATCCGATACTCAGACAGTGGTTTGTCAGTGCGGATGTGATCGTTTTTGAGCATATGCCCTTTTTTTTTGATGATGGAGCAAGACTATCCCATGATATGTTGGCACCCACACCACTACCAGATATTGTTGAAGACTTGCCTTCTTCTAACCAGCCTGAAGATCGTTTGTTGCAGGTGTACAAACGCCAGCCGAAGACAAGCACTCCTTCCATGACCCCTCCCCCACCAATTCCTCCGTCTGCGGATGATCAAATAAACACTGAGGTAACTTCTGACTTGCACCTTCCTATCAGTCTACGCAAAGGTGTTCGCTCCTGTACTAAACATCCTATCAGTATTTACTACACTTCTGCCAATTTGCATAACAACTTTGCCTGCTTTATTTCTGCAATTTCTGCTATCACCATTCCAAAGACTGCTGCAGAGGCTCTTGTTATTCCTGCATGGAAACATGCAATGGATCAGGAAATGCAGGCACTCTGTGATCGCAAGACATGGGAACTTGTGGATCGCCCTTCTTCTTGCCCTACCGTGGGCTGCCGTTGGGTCTTTGCCATTAAATATCAACCTGATGGGACTATTGGACGCCTGAAAGCCCACCTTGTTGCAAAAAGCTACACACAGACATATGGTGTTGATTATTTTGAGACCTTCTCTCCTGTTGCATGATTAAACTCTGTTAGAATTCTGATTTCTGTTGCTGTCAATAAAGACCGGTCTCTCTTTCAGTTAGATGTTAAAAATGCATTTCTTTATGGAGATCTACAGGAAGAAGTATACATGGAGCAATCACCTGGGTTTGTTGCTCAGGGGGAGTCTTCCTTCAAAGTATGTAAGATGAGAAAGGCCATCTATGGTCTCAACCAGAGCCCACGGGCTTGGTTTGACAAGCTCAGTCAGATATTAGTCACTTTTGGCTTTTGTCGCTCTCATTCTGATCATTCAGTCTTTTATCCGTAAAACAATGGATGGACTTGTCATTCTTATTGTTTACGTTGGTGATATTATCTTATCTGGCAGTGATACTGTGGGTATACAGGAAACTAAAACCTACTTAGAAAAATATTTTGTCACTAAGGATCTCGGAAAGCTGAGGTATTTCTTAGGCATTGAGGTTTCCAGATCATCTACAGGGCTGTGTCTCTCTCAAAGAAAATATGTACTTGATCTCTTGTAGGAAATCGATATGCTAGGTTGCAAACCAGCCAACACTCCACTTGACCCAAACATGGATTGGGATGATGCAAACTCTCCTCCTTATGCTGATCATCACCAGTTCAGAAGGCTGGTAGGTAAGATTATCTATCGGATTGTCACAAGGGATGACCTCACTGCTGCTGTCGGATTTATCAGCCAGTATCTTGATAAACCCCGACAATGTCATTGGGATGCTATATGTCATATTCTGCGATATCTTAAAATATCTACAGGAAAAGGCTTGATGTATAAGAAGCATGGCCACTGCAATCTATCCGGCTTCTCGGATTCTGACTATGCAGAAGTCGTTCTGATCGTAAGTCAACATCAGGATACTGTACATGTTGGCAGAAATCTTGTCACCTGGCGAAGCAAAAAGCAGACTGTTGTCGCCAGATCCAGTGCAGAGGTGGAATATCGAGCTATGGCTCATACTGCATGCGAACTTCTGTGGGTTCAGAGTTTCCTCCAAGAGTTTGATATTTTCTATTCCAGCCCTATATTGATGTTTTGTGACAAGAAGGCCCCCATTTTTATTGCGAGCAACCCCACTTTTCATGAGAGGACGAAACATGTTGAGGTCGACTGTCACTTTGTTCAAGAAGCAGTCCTTTCTGGCCGGATTTGCACTCCATATCTCAGCACTGAAAAGCAAGTTGTGGACATCTTCACCAAGATACTTCCTAAAGCTCATTTTCAGACTCTAGTTGACAAGCTGGGCATGTTCGACATCTACGCTCCAGCTTGAGGGGGAGTATAGAGATATGCTGTGTTATGTTTTGTTGAGCGTCATGTGCATAGCATGTGCCTCACTTATGCATGCTTTCACTTCTGTAGTTTAGTCCCATATTGCTCATCTCTGCTTTAGTCTCTATTCTCTTCTGTTATATAAGAGATTGTATTGTACACTGTTTTATTAACTCAATAAGCAATTCCCAGTTTCTCTATAGAAATGAACACAAACTTGGTATAATGATAAGTTGTGAACCATCTCGTAACATAAAAGGACGTAGCTATCATTGGTAGCCCGAGAATGGAAGCAATGGGATTTGTAGTTTTTTTTAAAAGGAGGCCTAGAAATCCTACCAAAATCCTAATTCATTCTTCTCCCTAAACTAAGTCAACTTTGCAATACTAATGTGGTGTAGGCTGACTCAAAAATATTTCTAATAACCAATCTATTGTTCCTAGAAGGAGGTTTGTGAGTGCACATGTGATCCTATTCTAAGACGTTACTTTTCATCATCTTGGTAGTTAGTACACGACATATGTGCCTTATATCTTCATTTGTTAAGCCCTCTTGTTTCTATTTCTATGGTTGATCCAAAATGGATTCACACTATGAAAGAATAGATGATTCCTCTTGTGAAGAACCAAACTTGGGATATCGTTGATGTACCCCAAGATTCTCAAATTATGGGATCTAAGTGGGTGTACACGGTCGAGCATGTAGTAGATGGAATTGTGGACATGTATAAAGCTAGGCTGAATACAATATGCTTCACTCAAGCAACTAGTTAGCTATAAACTCTCTTGTTGCAAAATAGGATTCTATTAGTGTTGAGAATTACGGAGGAAGAAGATGAAGAACACCGATTACATGTCGGCTGCTATGTGCAGCAAACGTGAGTAGGGTTAGAGCCTACACACTTGTATTTATACATTAGGGTAGAGTACATGAGATACAAGAAGAGAAAACAAATAAAAATAACATTTTATAACAAAAATAGGTCAGCCGCCGGTTTACTGTTCCGCCGCTGTGCCGGTGTCGATACCATCGACTTGTGTCGATGGTATCGACGGAGTATTCTCTTGCGCCTGAACCAATCTCGATACTATCGACATGTGTGTCGATAGTATCGACCAAGATGCGGCTTGCTCCATCATGAACCTGGACAGATCTCGATACCATCGACAGGATGTCGATGGTATCGACTTAGATACAGGTTGCTTCACACTCCCCCTCAAGCTGGAGTGTACACATTGTGAATACCCAGCTTGCCACATAAATTCTGGAATACTGCTGGACCCAATGGCTTTGTTAAGATGTCAGCTAATTGATCCTCAGACTTGACATATGGCATCACAATATTGCCATTCTTTATCTGATCTCTGATGAAGTGACAGTCAACTTCTATATGCTTTGTACGTTCATGAAAGACAGGATTCCTGGCGATGTGTATAGAAGATTGATTGTCACACTTGAGTATCATGGGAGATTGAATCAAAATCTTTAACTCGAATAGGATAGATTTGACCCATTGTAATTCACAGCATGCATGTGCCATAGCACGGTACTCAGCTTCAGTACTGGATCGCGCTACCACATGTTGTTTCTTGCTTTTCCATGTGATCAAATGGTCACCAAGAAAGGTGTAGTAACCAGAAGTAGATCGTCTATCAACTTGATTTCCAGCCCAATCTGCATCCGCATAACCTGTAAGAGACAAGGGTGATGAGGAACTCTTTGGTTTATAGTAAGTGATCCCCTTCCCAGGAGCACTTTTCAGATATCTCAGAATCCTACATACAGATGTCCAATGCGACTGTCGTGGTGTGCACATATGTTGACTTACTACTCCAACAGCAAAAGAAATATCAGGTCTTGTGACAGTTAGGTAAATCAACTTCCCAACTATTCTCCTGTAATGACCTGGATCTGAATATTCAGTATCATCGTCTACCTCCTTGATGTGATAATCCATAGGAGTGGATACGGGCTTAGAATCAGTCATACCCGTTTCCTGTAGCAAGTCAAGAACATATTTCCTCTGGGAGAGATTTATACCTGCATGGGATCTAAGAACCTCAATCCCTAGAAAGTATCTCAGCTTCCCCAGGTCCTTCGTGTGAAAGTGATGTTGTAGTCCTTCCTTCACACGTGATATGCCTGTAGAATTGCTGCCAGTAATCACAATATCATCAACATAGACAGCAATAATGATGGATCCACCAGAAGAATTTGAATAAAATAGAGAGTGATCAGTCATGGAACGAGAGAAGCCCATCTGTAACACAACAGCACTGAACTTGTCAAACCAAGCTCGAGGAGATTGCTTTAACCCATAGATAGCCTTCTTCAATCTGCAAACTTTCTGACACTCCCCCTAAGCAACAAAACCGGGTGGTTGCTCCATGTACACCTCTTCCTGAAGATCTCCATGAAGAAAGGCGTTCTTGACATCCAGCTGGAAAAGAGGCCAATCAAAGGTAGTAGCTAGAGATATAAGGATCCGCACAGAATTGAGACGAGCAACTGGAGAGAAGGTCTCAAAGAAGTCCACTCCATATGTCTGTGTGTAGCCTTTAGCTACCAATCTGGCCTTCAACCGCTCAATCGATCCATCAGGGTTGTGTTTGACGGTAAAGACCCATCTACAACCCACAACTTTCTTGCCCGCAGGTAAAGTAACAAGATCCCATGTGCCATTGTCAATCAAAGCAGAGATTTCCACCTGCATTGCCTGCTGCCAGCCACTGTCCTTCAGAGCCTCTAAGTGGTTTCGTGGTATCTTAATGGAGTCCATCCCAACAGCAAATGCACGAGCCTGTGTAGATAAGTGTGACAAACAACAGACATTCGATATGGGATGTCGAATAGTACATGAACGTATACCTTTTCGGACAGCAATAGGAAGATCAAGGTCAGAAGCTTCTGCAGGAATCTCTGGAGTAGAAGATGACGAAGAAGGCTCATGGACTTGTGCCGCTACCTCATCTGGATCCTGTCTACCGCGCCTGTGATAAACCTGGTTATAGGGTTGAATGGTAGGTGGATCATGCGGTAAGTCCTCAACAATGATAGGTGGCACTCCCTCACTTTGAATTACGGGTGGCACTCCCTCACTCAATTTCTCCCCCTTGCTCATAGTATGTGCAAAATATGGACTGGTTTCATGAAAGGTGACATCCTTAGAAACAAACATACGACGCAAACTCGGGCAATAACACTTGTAACCTTTACTCGTACCAGAGTAACCAAGAAACAAGGTTTTCAAGGACCTAGGAGAGAGTTTGTCTTGTTTGGGATCAAAGTTATGAACGAAGGATGTACAACCAAAAACTCGAAGCGGAACATGAAACGGTTGATCCATAGGGCGTAAGACAGAAAAGGGAGTGCGCCCATGCAAAACAGAAGAGGGCTGCCGATTAATCAAAAAACAGGCAGTGAGAAGAGCCTCAGACCAGAAACGTTTAGGCACATTGGATTCAAACATGATAGACCTAGTGATATCCAAGAGATGGCGATCCTTTCGCTCAGCAACACCATTCTGCATAGGAGTGTGAGGACAAGAGGTTTGATGAATCATACCAACTGAACTGCAAAACTCATGCATTGCTTTCTGAACGTACTCAAGGGCATTATCAGAGTGAAAAATTTTAATATTGCAGTGAAATTGAACTTGAATTTGTTTATGAAAATGTTTGATAATGGAAAGCACAGATTCACGACTTTTTAAAAGATAAATCCATGTCATGCGAGAGTAATCATCCACAAAAGAAATGAAATAGCTAAAACCATTATAACTCTGGTTTTTAACAGGACCCCATACATCACTGTGGACTAACTCAAACGGACTAGAAGCCCGATTATTGACACGAACAGGATAAGACAACCGATGGTGTTTGCCCAACTGACAGGACTGACACTCTAATGAGGACACATGAGCTAGATCGGGTTCCAATTTCTTCAAGCTTTCTAAGGAAGGATGGCCATATCTGCAATGCCACAACAAGGGGGAACTACTCAGCATGGCGGAGGAAACTGGAGCAGGAGGTGGATGGCGAGGTAGATAATCACCAGGAAAGAGGTAGAGAGCACCTTTCCTAGGCCCCCCACCAATCATCTTCAAACTCTTGAGATCCTGTAAAACAAAACAAGATGGCCCGAAAGTTACTGTGCAGTTCATAGTGTCAATCAACTTGGCAACAGAAAGCAAATTGAATGGAAAATCAGGTACAAAATGGACAGATTTCAAATCAATATCTGGTGTAAGGGACACAGAACCACTAGCTACCACCTTCCTCACAGAACCATCTGCCAAGGTAACAGAGGGGTGAGGAATATATGAGTCAAGTGTGCGGATCAATCGCCTCATACCAGTCATGTGCTGGGAGGCACCAGAGTCGACCACCCAGGGAGTTGCGGATCCGGAAGCCATAAAAGAGGTAGCCTGATTACCCGCTGTAGATGCAAGATGTGCTGTAGAAGCAGATGAAGCGCCCATATTCAAATGTTGAGTGGCCTGAATGAATCTGTCATATTCCTCCTGAGTAAGGGTGATGCCAGAGGAACTCGAGCTCGCAGTAGTAGAATCTGAAGTAGCACAATTGGCAGCTCCAACAGGTGGGGCTGCAGGTCGCCCATGTTTCTTCCAGCATTTCTCGACAGAGTGCCCGGGTTTGTCACAAAAAGTACATCGAGGGCGAGTCCCACGTCCTCTGCCCAAGCCAGGTCTGTCAGATGAAGTAGATGCAGGTCGTCCTCCGCGAACTGCTGCAGCAATAGAGGCATGAGAATCTCCAGAAGGAACAATAGGAGGAGGACCAATGGACTCAAAGGTGGACTGTTGAATCCTAGAGAAGGCTTCTGCAAGGCTCGGTAATTTATCAGATGCAAGTATCACACTGCTTGCTGAACCAAATGAGGAGCTAAGGCCAGATAGAAATTTGGCAGTGACAAGATCATCTCTATCCTTAATCTGCTCAGCAACCTTCACTGGATGATAGTAGCTCAACTCCTGAGAGATAGCTTGAATCACACCGAAATACTCTTCAAGTGATCTATCACCTTGTTTTTCCACAAACAGACGATCATAGATCATAAACCGGCGAAGAGCATTCTTCTCTTGAGCATAGTGTTGCTTGACGGCATCCCAAATCTCCTTAGCGGTGGAGTAGAACATGAACCTAGAAGCAATAGACGGTTCCATGCTACCCCATAACCAAGTCTTCACTAGGCTGTCAAGACGTTTCCACTCGGCATAGTCTTGGTCAGTGCTAGTGAGAGGTGCAGAATCAACAAACTTTGCTCGATCGCGCGATTCCAAGACAGTATCAACCACATTCATCCATAGCAAAAAATTCTTCCCATTAAGCTTGATAGGAATAGGCGAGACCTCATAATAGGTCTTGTTCTCCATGATGCAGCTGGGATATGTGTGACGGGGTGATACACGTCACAAAAAAAAAATTGAGTGGACGGATAGATACGCGTCCCGTGACGGAGAGATACACGTCACAACTGAACAAGATAGAGGATGCGTTACTGACGCATCAACAGCCTTCAAGAGAGAGGTTCCTAATCACACATGAAGGAGATGTGATTAGGAAGACACTTTGGAAGAGACGAGACCTCCGGTTTGGGCTTTAGGTGGCCGTTTGATCAACCGGAGATCTTCAAACCGGAGAACAACAGCTCTACCGGTTGCTGCGGTGGCGGCTTGTGGAGAAGAAGTTGTTGCGGTGTCGCCTTGTGGAGAGAAGGTGTGACGGCGCCCTGTGGAGAAGAAGAAGGGTAGGCGGCGCTTGGAGAAGAGGCGATGGACCGGTCGAAGTTACAGCTCTGATACCATGTTGAGAATTACGGAGGAAGAAGATGAAGAACACCGATTACATGTCGGCTGCTATGTGCAGCAAACGTGAGTAGGGTTAGAGCCTACACACTTGTATTTATACATTAGGGTAGAGTACATGAGATACAAGAAGAGAAAACAAATAAAAATAACATTTTATAACAAAAATAGGTCAGCCGCCGGTTTACTGTTCCGCCGCTGTGCCGGTGTCGATACCATCGACTTGTGTCGATGGTATCGACGGAGTATTCTCTTGCGCCTGAACCAATCTCGATACTATCGACATGTGTGTCGATAGTATCGACCAAGATGCGGCTTGCTCCATCATGAACCTGGACAGATCTCGATACCATCGACAGGATGTCGATGGTATCGACTTTGATACAGGTTGCTTCACAATTAGGATGTAATTGGTTGTTGCTATCACTTCTTATGGAAGTTATACCAATTGGATGTGAAGACCGCCTTCTTTGTGGGGATCTTGTCAAAAAAGGTTATTTGTGTACATGCTGCCAGGATATGACCATGCGGAAGGAAAATGCCAAATTGAGAAAGGCCCTGTCTGGTCTCAAATTGTCTCTGTTGGCTTGGTTTCAAAGAATGAGTATCTACATGTAAAGTTAGGATTCTCTTAAGGAAATGACAATCATACTCTCTCTCGAGATGAAATCAAATGTTGCCTTCATTCTTGCATATAACATGATAATTGTTTTTCGAGGATGCGACCAAAGAGCTCAAATACACTTGCATATGAGTTACATATTGAAGACCATGGGAAAACTTAAATACCTTTTGGGGTTGAGATGACAAGATCTACAAATAGCATGTTCTTGTTTTGACACAAATATAGCAACTATACTCTGAATATCCTTAAAGACATAGGAAATATGTGCTTAGAACCTATCGATACTCCTTGGAAACAAACATTAACTAAGTCTCATATGTTAAAATCTCCTTGATGATGAACCAATAATAAAACAAATCATAACCTGAGTCTCATAGATGAAAATCTCCTTGATAAATAACAAAAGAACATGTATTGAAACTGGTGAAAGTTATACCTACCTTTTTCTTCCCATACTTGATGTTATAATATTTGTCAATATTATAAGTAGTTTATGCATGCCCCAAACGAATCTCATTGAGATTTGTTTTATTTTATTCTTGCCGATCCCGGAAAGAATCTCGACGAAGGACTTTGTAGTGTAGAGATAAAGGCCCAAAGATCAAATGCTTCAAAGATGCTGAATGAGTAGGTTCTTTAGACGACATGGGTTTTACTTATGGGAGCTATGTTCTTGGGAGAAAATGTTTCCATTTAGAAAAGTAGAAAACAACATAAAGTTGCCAAGAATATGATCTTCTCCTTCAGGGTACTAAACAAGCTTCCCCTGGCTCTTCTGCTTTCGCCAACTCGGTTTCAGATACAGGTAACCAAGGGACTTTGCTTGTTGCCTCACATTCATCCTCTTCATGGGTGGTGGATTTCGGGGCCTCTCAGCATATGACAGGTATACGTTCCATGCTCATGTCTTCTGACTCTTACATCCCACATTCTTTGGTAACCCTTGCTGACGGATCTATCATGCGAGTACTGGCTTGTGGAACTGTACAAGCATTCTCTGATTTTTGACTCTACAGTCTGTACATTATGTACCAGACTTTCCTTTCAATTTAATGTCTTTTGCTAAGTTGGTCGACTCCTTGCAACGCTTAGTAATCTTTGGAGACTCGTTTTTTGTGTTATAGGATCCCAGGAGTTGGAAGACGATTGGTGGGGGATCTAGGAAAGGTGATCTCTACTTCTTTGAAGTGGTCGCCCGGCTTGTCAGATCCCATCTACCACATCTACCGCCTTCAACTGCTCTCCCACACAATGGCATTGTCGCTATGGGCATCCGTCTTTGCAGAGTCTTCAAAAGCTTGTCCAAGCCTAGAATCCATTAAGACCTTAGAGTGTCAGTCGTGTCAACTAGGCAAGCATCATCGTATTTCATTTTGAAGTCGTGTTGTTAAATGCTCAAAGCGTCCTTTTGATATAATCTATAGTGATGTTTGGGGTCCTGTTAAAGAGCCAAGTTATAATGGATTTCGTTATGTTCTTTCTTTCATCGATGACATCTCTCGCATGACCTGGGTGTACTTAAGTCATGAGATGAAGTAGTGTCTGTCATTCATACTTTTTATCAATTAATAAAAGTTCAGTTATTCTTCGTACGGCTGACGCCTTAGAATATGTTCAAATGGCAGACTCCAATTTTTGTAACTTTGTTGGCATGGTACATCAAACGACATGTCCTCATACACCTCAACAGAATGGGGTTGCGGAACACAAAAACTGCCATCTTCTTGATGTAACACACACACTTCCGTTTCAGATGTCTATGTTGAAGAAATATTGTTCTAATGCCCTTCTCACTGCTTTTTTTATTAATCGTCATCCGTCTTCTGTTTATGACCCGATGAGCAAACTTTTCCTATTCCACTTCTGGTTGCACTGCGTTTGTTCATGTGTTTGATTCACATGCTGACAAGTTGTCTCATCGCACAGTTCACAATGTCTTTTTGGGATATTCACGCACACAGAAGGGATACAAGTGTTATTGCCCTTGTCTTTGTCGTATGTTTGCTGACGCTGTCCTTTCATAGATGGCACCCTTTCATGAGTCCACTCCGTTCTTTGTTGACTCTGTCCAGAGTAAGAGGGAGCATATTCCTTGTGAGTGATTATATCTTTGAGAGTGAGAGAGAGCCACCGCTTCATGTTTCGTGTGATGAGAGTTTTCCAGAAACCACTATGCCACCACCGCCGTCTACATCTCAACCTATTGATCATTTTCCACTAGTTTACATTAGGCAAGCAGGGCACCATCCAGAGGATGTAGCGACAACGGTCCATCAGGTTGGCTCACCATCGTCTGATACTTTTGAGGTACCTGTTTCTAATGAGAGTTCTCCTGATGCTTCTGTTTCAGATTTACACCTTCCTATTGCAGCTTGTAAAGGTGTTCGATCTTGCACTATACGCCATCCACTCTCCAGTGTATGCTGCTTATCCCGTCTATCCCTAGCAGTCTGCATGTTTGCTCTCCAGGTTGATTCCACAGTTGTTCCTTGTTCTTACACAGAGGTCGCCAAACATGTTGGGTGGAAAGAGGCTATGGATAGTGAGATGACTGCTCTTTATGAGAATTCCACCAGGGACTTTGTGGATCTTCCTTTCGGTAAGTCTGTTGTAGGTTGTCGTTGGGTCTATACTATTAAACAAAAACCGGATGGCTCTATTAATCGCTTTTAGGCCTGGTTGGTGGCAAAGGGGTAACTCAGACACATGGTGTGGATTTCTTTGAGACCTCACCAGTTGCTTGACTCAATTCTGTGTGGATCCTTATTTCTGTTGCTACTCATTATGACAGGCTTTGCTTCAACTGGATGTTAAGAATGCTTTTCTTCATGGTGATCTTCTTGAAGAAGTTTATATGGAGCAACCTCCTGGGTATGTTTCTCAGGAGGAGTGTCAAAAGGTATGCTAGTTGAAGAAATCTTTATATGGGTTGAAACAATCTCCACGAGCATGGTTTGACAATTTCAGTGCTTCTCTTTTACAGTTTGGGTTCAAGCGGTCCTCTACTTATCATTCCTTAAATGTGTATAATCGTCAAGTGGCTCTATTATTCTAGCAGTCTATGTAGATGATATTGTCATTACAGATGACGATTCTTCTAGCATTTCTCATCTCAAGGATCAGTTACAAACACAATTTCAGACAAAAGATTCGGGCACTCTTCGATATTTTCTTGGAATAGAAGTGTGAAATAAAATTGTATTGAACGGAATGGGATGAATACAAGACTGGACGCCCTCTCCTTTATATAGGAGAGGGGAGACACCCTAAGACTTAGGACGCAAGTAATCTAAACGGGCTGAGATACAAAAGCCCACTAACTAATTAACCTATTAACTAAATAGGCTAATATATACTCTTTAACACTCCCCCTCAAGCTGGAGCATGGGTGAAACACATGTCCAAAGCTTGGAGGTTACAAGACTCGATAAAATGATAAAAGAAAGATAAAAGATAAAAGATAAATATCACTCCCCATACAATTTTTTTTTTTGGTAACCGAGAGAACCCACCCCGGGCGAGCCCGACATGGTAAACTCTCGAGGCATGAGAGGGTGTGATCCGGTCACCCCCCTCTCGCGCCTAATCAGCCTAGATTGTCGTTCGCAAAGTGCCTTCGGTGAGGTTCGAACTCGGGTCCTTCATTGGGACTGACTGAGCTCTTACCACCCGGGCTACTATGGTCGGACCCCATACAAAAATTGATACTACCCCTTAATTAATACTCCCCCTGAACCATGTGGTGACAATGCCTCTCTTCTTTGAAATTGTATTCTACAGGCTGGAGATCCTCGAGCTTTGAAGAAGGTCTTTGGAGTGCATCTAGAATGAAGAGCATTTGAAGAATGGAACCTGATACTACAACAGTAATTCGCCACTTGGAGCAGACGATCCTCAATGCCATCACTATGTCATCTTCATTGGATTACGTACTTAACGTGGCACGAACGTGGATGCCCAATGTCGATGTAGCAGTAGCGGAATCTTCAAATTGTCTGAAAAGGCGTGCATAACGTGGCACGAACACGAACGGACGATATGCTGGTGATACGATGCATGTACCATTACTCTGTCGCGTGAACCTTGGGGGCTTGACAAGAAACGAGATATCATCCATCAAGGAAAGTCCTAAGTAGATCAGCAACATGTGATATCGAAATAGCAGATGCGGCTCAGAGAAGACGTGATGAAGCAACTCGGTGAAGATAAACTGGATGAATCAACCTTGCAGAAGTAGATTGGCAGGCTTGCTGAGCTTCTAAAAATCTGATGAAGCACCCATCTGTCTCATGTGAATGCAGCTGAAGTACACCATCAACACCTGACGTACATAATGAGGATAGCTCAGTGTTGACATTGAATGAAGATCTTTCATTGTTGTCTGGAAGTAGAGAACGGATGTGTTGAACAATGCGAAGCTCTATGAAAATAATAGCCTAGAACATATACAGTTTGAATACATATATTATCTCTTATCACTCTCTCTCATACTCTCTATCTCATACATATTCTCTCACTCTTTCTCATACATATTCTCTCACACTCTCATGCTCTCTTCTCATCTCGTCCTCTCGTCTCTATCCCCCCCCCCCCCCCCCCCCCCCCCGCACACCAAATACGACGAGAGTGAGTGTTTGGTGTGGAGAAGTGGGTATATGCCCCCCCTGCACTGTGGAAAGGGATACACACATGATATTGGTGGGTGGGAATGGAATTGGTGGTTTTGAGAGGATCTTGTGATATGGAGATGTCTAATATATGGAGAATGAAACCGGTAACCGGAGAAAATATGCTAAATGGGTCAATGTAAGATCCGAGTAGAAAATTAAATGGATCTAATCCCGTCCCGAAAAGGGATTTGTTTGGCCCGTTAGGGCAACATATTTGGGGGTGCGGGACGGAGCCCCTGCGAAAAATCCGATTAGGCTAAAACTTGGATTCGATTAGCAAAGATATGACCGATTAAGTAACTGAATAGGCATCATGAATATGGGGGCATCAGTAACTTGGGAGTAGACATAGGTGGGGAAACGGTAGAGTGATGATGGCCGGCAAGAGTGTTGATTGGTGGCGGGACAACAGGGATTAGCAGTTGGGCAACAGTGATTGGCAGTTGCCTGATGATGGCCGGCGGAGATGCTGCTGCTGATTGGCCTTTCGTCTGTTGTTTGCTGGTAGGTGGCGGCAATGACAAGGAACAACAACCTGTTAGGATGGGCCAATAAGGGACCAACGGCGACATTTGCTACTCTGGTAGGCAGCGACGACTACTGTTGCTGATGATGGCTGCGGTAGCGTTGTTTGCTGCTGGCGGGCTTTGCAACGCAAAGGGCAGATGGCTGCCCAGGGTGGAGATTATTGCTTGTGGCCGGTGGCGTCGATAGGCGGCAGATGTACTGCTGTTGGCTACGGATGGCGGAGGTGATGATGGCGTCGGGAAGGTGATGGTGTCAGCGCACGGAAAGAAAACTTGATCGTTTGAGAAAGAGAAAGATAAGCCATGGAGGCCGGGAGATGCCTAGTGAGCAACCGGCCTAAGCCATGGTGACGACGACGGCCACCCGCAGGCGGGTTCTCTCCCGGTTGTGCTCTCTCGGAGTGAGGCGGCGGCTATGTCTTGGGCTGTTGTGGGCACCAACTAGGAGAGAGAAGGGAGGACAGCTGCTAGGTTTTCTTTAGAAGCGAATGTGCTCTGATACCATGTGAAATAAAATTGTATTGAACGGAATGGATGTATACAAGACTGGACACCCTCTCCTTTATATAGGAGAGGGGAGACACCCTAAGACTTAGGACGCAAGTAATCTAAACGAGCTGAGATACAAAAGCCCACTAACTAATTAACCTATTAACTAAATAGGCTAATATATACTCTTTAACAAGAAATTCTACAGTCCAAGAAGGGCATAAATCTCTCTTAGAGAAAGTATGTTCTGGACCTTCTTGCAGAGACAGGCATGACACAATGCAAGCCAGTCTCCACACCTATGGACTATCATGTCAAGGCATCTAATTCTGATGATACTGAATTTTCCTATGCAACAAAATATAGAAGGGTTGTGGGAAAACTGATTTATTACACAGTTATGCGACCTGACATTTCATATGATGTGGGAGTTGTTAGCCAGTTAATGAGTGCTCCAATTTGTCACATTGGAGGGTAGTTACCCGGATTCTACGGTACATCAAAGGATCACCATGAAAGGGTCTTACCTATCTCACTGGGAAAAATCCTACACATACCCCGTTGAAGCGCACCAGTTAAACTAATGCAGAATAGGCGGGTGATGTTACAGACAGGCGGTCTACCTCTGACTATTGTGTGTTCCTTGGGTCACATTTGGTAACTTGGAGGAGCAAGAAGCAAAATGTGGTAGCACAATCCGACACAGAGGCTGAGTATCGAGCAATGGCGCATGCTGGCTGTGAATTACAGTGGGTCATGTTTATTCTGTCTGAAATGGGAGTGTCAGTTGAGACAGCTATCTCTCTTATGTGTGACAATCAGGCAACCATCCACATTGCCAACAATCCTGTGTTTCATGAGCGTACTAGCACATTGAAGTAGACTGTCGTTTTGTTCGTGATTTAGTTCTCTCCAAGAAGATTCAGACTCCTCACCTTCGCACTGGACAACATGTGGCAGGCATCTTCACCAAGCCACTCATACCGTCAAATTTTAATTATATGAATTCCAAGCTGGGTGTGCATGATGTGTATACTCCAGCTTGAGGGGGAGTGTTAGAAATAACTTCTTATTTCTGTACTTCTTTCTTATTCTCTTTATCTGTTGGGTGTAGTATGTAAATATTCATTCTCTATATAATAAAGGGGAACCCGTCACAGCCGGGTATTGTTCTGGACCAATACCTTTTCACACTTCTCTTATAGATTTGTGCTCTAGTACCACACTGTAGTACCTTTAACCTTAGGCATGTTGCATCTCCACTATAGGGAACTACTTCTCCAACCAATGCTTTCCCCCTCTTCCCTAGGCCCTTAGCATCCATTCAGGAAGTACAATAGAGTTTGACCTCTATTCATACACCTCCAGACGATAAATGAGTCACCTATCCTCCTTGGAATCCACTCCAAAAGGGTGCCTAGGCCCTAAACATCGTCCCTTGAAGGAATTGTGTGAGAAGAAGAGGCAAGAGAGCGTTCCATCACAATTCAAGGCGATTTGCAGGCCGCAATTACTGTAGCACATGTTTTTTTTAGTTAAAGCCCTTAACAAGGTCCTCATTGTTGCTCTTCTTCTATGTTGTTTGTATTGTAGTTAGGAGTTCTTCCCTACATACAATAAGTATACCGCACAGACTAACATGGCAAACAGGAAGTTCACCACTTTTTTAAATCACGTTGAGATGCAACTTTTTTTTTTGAAGTTAAACAGACAAATTTCATTATGGAGGAGCCATACGACATCTACATGAGGAGAAAAACAAACTAAAAGACCACACAAAGATCAAGAACAGATACAAACCACCACATAAACTCATATCGGAATCTGATAAGGAAAATGATGTATAGATCCCTCTTCTCCTTCGCTGGCTAAGGCAACTTTCTATGAGGAATACCTTCAACCTGAGTATGTATATGTGGTAGAGTACCTGCACCAAATCGGTGTTCCAAAAGGATATTTTTCCCGCACTTGCTGCCATACAAACTCCACAACAAAATTGATCGAGAAAGTAAAATCTACCACGAGAAGAGAAAGCAGCGCTGATTAACAGCGAGATAGACAAAATAAGAGAACAATCTAAACAGAAAGCCAGTAAAAGAGAAAGGGGATAGGAAACTCGTCGCAGCCGGGCTCAACAACAGGGAGGAAGAAGACCGTTGCCTCCAAAGACACCACGCTCACACACCTCCCGAAGAAGAGACCCTGCTGATGACGGGCGAGAAGAGGCTGAGGGGGAGCGGGGCACCGCTTTGCGGCGGCCAAATCCCCTCCCTCCAGCCAGCCGCCTATAGAGGAAGAACCCTAGCCGCCTCCCACAACATAATTGGCAACCCTACCTTAATTCCTGGTTCCAGAATGTCAATATCAAAAGGAACAACAACAATGGAATCAACAATAGAAGTTGAATAACTAGTTGGGTGATCACCACCACTAGCTTGGATATTAGTTAAGTGCATCATAAAGTTAGATGTTCCATACTACAACCACGATTATCGTCCATGAGTATTACTTGATTGGTCCATTGCATCGACAAGTACTTTCTTTGCTTCAACTTCTAACAGAGGCACATAAGTTGCTCCATGCAACCACAAAGTTGGAATGAGGCTCCCTAGCTTGATGGAAATCCTTGTTGTACCCTCTCGAGTCATGACTATGCTACATTTTACCATCTGGGTACATTTTCTGCCACACGACTACCATTGTTAGTGTTTGTACATCTAGTTAAACGAGTTGACACATGGCCATGATTTTTTATTGAAGTATACAGAGACGTTCTATTAGTTGGTATACCACTAAGGAGTACATGGTTACAAATTTATCATGATCATCATCTTTTGCAGTGGCCTCAATGATAACATTGCAAAGAAACTGGTTTCTTCTACCTTAACCTGATTTGAGGATGCAATTTAGGTGGAGATGTAGTATGGGGGTCGGCTATGCTAACACAAGTTAGTTAAGATAGATACATTTTCTCCCGTCATTTAACACAAAACAACTAGCATCCCTTCATTGGTCTACCAATATCACACGGGTCCTATGTCTTGTAAGACACTATTGTCACCAAAGTCCTTGTAATGCTCAATTGCCAAGGTTTTAGACATAGATCATCATAATATCCTAGTTGTGTCATGGGCACTATAGTTGTTGAACAATAAAGAGGACAAAGAAATGGAGGATGTACAACCTATGAGCAAGCCCAATGGCAATGTGAGCTATGGCGGTGAACCACACAACATTAGCCTTTGCTATAGGCACATGGGGGTCCACATCCGAATCCATGCCACTTGTCACTATTCTCCTCTGTTTAGTGGTAGGTACTAGGTACAAATGTGCACACTGAGCATTGATAGTGGTAGCACAATCACCATTGATCTGCATCAACCGTGAGGCACTTCAGTTGCAGACTGAGCCACTTCATCAACCTTACCGTCTGAGTGGATTGACCGTTCTTGTAGCTAGGTGACAGGAAAATTCTTAGTCCACTCCCCTATACATGGCTTGGAGAATGATGCAGTAGGCCATGACGTTGCTCCTCTTGACGTGGCCAAAGTCGAGTTGGTACATATGTGGAAGATCGACCTTGGCGTCCAACATGACAGATGTTCAACATCTATCCACTTAGCATATCTCAGACACCTTAAGATGATGTGTAGCTTCATGTGTGCAAGTTCCATCAACGCTTCACAATCTTCTTCCTATCACCTCATGGAGAGGCCTTTTAGGGTGATTACTAGACTAACTGGTGGATCATTTTTTGCAGCCCTTAGGGAATTGATGTAGGACAAGAGCCTTGTTTTGCCCTTGTTCTGGTCAAAACAAAGCCAATAAAGTCCAATTAGTTTACTGAATATTTTAATTGGCAACTTCTTCATTTAGAACATACTTGCAAATCTTTAAGTTTTATAAGTTTGTATAAACTTGCTTAATTAGTTTGGTAATACTCACAATTATCCAGTGTCATTGGGATTTTGAGTTTTTGTTATTAATGGCCCACCACAGGACATTTTTCAGAATATATTTGGGAATAAATTGTGCTAGATTTTTCTAACCTCTTCCCCTGTGACGTGTGCCACATCACTTCTATTCCACTCTCACTACATACTCGTTTCTATCCTGCTACACTTCTTATACCATGCTACCTGATTAATCATATTCCCTCTATTCCGATTCATAATAAGTACCTTACTAACTACTTAATTATGCATAACCTTTTTCCCTCTACCTCTATGGATGGTATACATGCACATGCACTATCAAAACACCTATTCCAAGTGCTATTCATCTATTGCCTCACTCTACCAAATACAGTTTTTGTTGGGTAATGAACTTAAAAAAGTTGCAGATGGGATGATCTTATCAACAACCTAACTCTTATTAGCATGAATGTCGCATTATTTGAGAATACTTTATTTTTCTCCAATAAAGAATCTGCCCTCACTCCTAAACTACTCACTAAAAACCCAAAATTCCATTTGTCTACACCTTAATTTCCAACCTTTTTTGTCTCTATCCTATGGAGGATCTTGTGACTGAGCCTTCTGATAATATTCTAACAAATCTAGATTTTCCGACTGCCCTAGGGAAAGATACTGGGTCTTGCGCCTCTCGTCCTATTCAGTACTCTTTTTGAAGATTTGAGTCTGAGTCTCTCTGCAATCGCTATGCCTATTTTTGTTGTGGCTCTTCCAAAAAGCTGTGGCCCCTTTCTCATCCTGGTTGAAAGAAGACAACCTTCTCTTCATGGTCGGAGGAAGGCAATGAACTTGAAATGCAAGCTCTATTGCAGAGTCACCGGGGACTTGGTCCCCTTGCCATCAATTTGTAAATTTGATGGTTGTCAATGGGTCTCCACTGTCTAATATCATCCCAATGGTACATTATAAATGCCTCCAAACCCATCTCGTTGCCATAGACTATACCCAAGCATATGCATTGACTATTGTAAAAAAAAAATCTCTCTTGTTTCTAGACTTAATTATATCAATCTGATTTTCATCATTGTCAATCTGGACTAGTCTCCCTATCAGCTTGAAACCAAGATCGTCTTATAAGATGGTGCTATTTTGGGAAATGTTTACACTCTACATGTAGAAACCACTCTTCTTCCCTACTTGGGGATACGAAGGTCTTCTGCCTTCACAAACTACTCTGGGATCAAGCAAAGCCCTAGAGACAACCACTTTTCTGCCTTCAGGCATTCTCAACTTGACCACTTTGTTTTTGTAAAGAAGCCCACAGCATAGGCAATGATTGTGATCATATATGTAGACATTGTTTCTAGAAGCAATCACACTGGATTAAAAAAATCAAGAAGTACTTCTTTGAACAGATTTAGGACAAAGATTTACGGGAACTTTGATATTTTCTTGGTTTTAAAGTAAGTAGTACCAAGGCTGAGGTATATTTCTCCGAATGCACATATACTTTGGAAATATTATAGGTGACTACCATGCTCAGGTCAAGAACAATAGATATTCCACATATGAAGATGAAAATGTCATCTTTTTCTGATAAATCAAGATACAGACGCTAGGATAACAGGTCAATCTATTCAACTGTTACCAGCTCCAAACATCACTGTTTAGTTGGTCTGCTTAGCAGAAATCTTGATTAATGAAGGAGTTCCTATTAGGAAGCCATCCATTATACTCTGAAAAATCGTAAGAAAACACCTAGACAAGCCCTATTTGAAGAGATGACACCTTATTATCTCTGGTTTTTCTGATTCTAACTATGCTTGCTTCAGTGGAAAGATTCCCACTCCTTAGCCCTGCTAACTGTTGCTTGACGGCACATGCCAATTTGAAAGATTCCATAAGACACATACAATTCCATGATTAGTCGCCCCCATTTTTAATGCATTGGCACACAAACCTTGGTTAAGAATCTAATTGATTACCAATTACTGCAATTTTTCAACAAAATTCACTATTTAGTGTTTTCTCATGTCTGCTCCATTACTGACCATATATTGCACTAAGAAATTGGTCCCACAACCTATTTGACAACTATGCCTTGCTGATTAAAGAGGGGCCTAGTGCATGCTTCCTCTAAGCTTTTTATGCATATATAGTCCCCTGCAAACTTAAGAACCTGGTAATCAAAGGATCACATGCACAAAAAAGGGCCACTAAGAAAATTCTTCATGTCTCTTACTCTCCCCATTTTTCTTTATTTTATTATATTAACGACTCCCTTGAGGACAAACTGAAGAAAGCCTAGTCGTAATTGAATCTTAAAACACACATATTGGTTTTCTATGTATACCATCAGGAACTCTTGAATTTTTATGTTATGTTCCAAAATCTAGAATTCTCGTATTTTAACATGATTACAAATTTCATGATTTAAGTATGAAAAGGATATCCAATAAAATTCAGAAACATCCATATACAATTTTATATATAATTGTGAGATATTGTAACATTTCATATCGACCTTGAATTTTTCTATATCGTGGATCCAATTGAAAAGAAAATTATTTTATTTTCATACTTAGAAAGTCAAAATTGAGTGAGTGGTCAATAGCGGCGAATTCACTTTAGAATCATCAATCCACAATGTGAGACTAGTGTTTGTATAGTAATCAAATTATGTTTAGGGTTTTGACATCATAATTGAGAAGCTCACCCAAAATTAGGTCTGTGATACATTACTTAGACCTGAATTTGCACCTAGGAAGATATCTTGATAACAATGCTTCCCATAGTCCATAGTTATCCAATAAGTGTATCCCTCAAGGGGCTATACAATATGATAAGGTCACATGGTCAATCACTTACAAACCTAGTACTAAATTGTTACAAATAAAAAAGCCTAAATTAACACATATAATCAACTATTGCCTATGTTATCGCCAAAGATGCTCCAAGGCTAAGAAAACTCCGTAAATGAAGCTTTGGTCCAATTTTCTTGGATTAGGATATTCCTATTCAGAAGAATGATCCTTACAGCATTATACAAAGGGATTGCTGTTGGTTAATAGATAGACTTGTTAATATTCCATAGAGTTTTTGACATCTATGGAAGTATTTTATATTTCTATTATAAATGGTTTCTGAAATTCGTTGACATGTATGCTATTTCCCACTTATATCGGAGGAAAATGATTAAAGGTTTTGTTACATCCTTAAGTTATATAACAAGAACCATTGATATTATGGAAACTAATAACTAATGCCTCAATGCAAACCTCATTGGGTGAACATCAAATCAACTCCATGTAACTATAGAATAAAATGCCAATATCACAAAATTATAGCATTTATTGATATTTGTATGTTATTACCTTATGGATCTTATGTCTAAGTTAGCTTTGTTATTACATTGTATGCAGATGAATGTAGATAACACATATCAACAACAAGCGGTGACAAGCCGTGGAACAGGGTCAAATCGATATGATTCGACCATGCTTCAATTGCGATGTGTTGCTGAAGCTCCACAATCCCTTGTCCCCGGTGATACGACTGATACGCCTACTGACTTTAGCCTTGGAGGTACATTCTGATCATCATTTCTCATTCTTATAATGAAATGTTTTCCATTGGATGTAGATTTATTGATTATTCAGGAGACTTTGCACAAAAAATCTCTCCAATGTCTACATAGAGAACTGTCTTCACTCCTAGTCTCTCTAGCATTAAATTTTCTGCTACTTGCATTGCGAACTGATTTTTGTTGTTGCAGATAACTTCATTAAATCTGTTCCAGAAAAAGTAGTAAGTAAAGACATTGACAAAGAGGCTACAATACTCAGTGACAAGGTTAAGAAACACAATTGCTTCAAAACATTCCCTTATCACCTTTTAAAGGTTCCATCACCCATCACAAGCTCTGAGATTGATTCAACTAGAAGAGAGGTATGACCTTTGAATCTGGTTGTTCTTTGTGTTAGAAAATTTTCACTCAAAAATTAACATGATGATTTTATATCTCTCTTTTTGTGATCATATTCCAAAATTTTCTGTAGCAGGTCTAGTAAAAATTGTTTACCAGTACAATGAAAATCATTAAGAAACTCTACCGTTTGATACCAATTCTTTACGCCGATCATCTATATTTAACCACTAATTTACACCCAACCAAGCTTGTTGATGACAACCTAAAACCAGAAGGCTTGTATTTAAAATTTCCTAATAGGATGTAAGGCTTTAGTATGAAGGAAATACCCAATGTTGGTATGATAATGAGCGATGTTATCGCATAATCACCTAGTTAGTTCACCACCTAGAGTGGCTTCACCTCAAGAATCAATGAATTCTCTTTCCATTCAACATTAATTCATGTTACAATCAAAATGTTTAGCAATCCACAAATAATGTGGTTAGGAAACATCCCATTATGGGTTTTCTACAACCATAGGGGGGAACTAACAGGGAACCAAATCCATAAAAGCAAACATTAAATAATGTCCTTTATTTAAATACATACCCAGGGTTGGTTATATTTGTATTCCATACAGAAGACTAAACCCTAGTTTTAACTACCATTGCATCTAATTAATAATCAAATACAACTGAATCAAACTAATAAAACATGGATTTGCAAATAAGTCCCTAAAAATAACTAAAAAGTTCCCGATGTTACCAATTAGTCCGTGTAATTTATTAAAGGCACACAATAACTAGAAAACTTGATAGAAGTCTAATCAAGCCCTAATACTTCCCTCCTACATCAACCCCCCCCCCTGTTGTTTTTGAGGATGAGCCTCCAACAAGTTCATTCGGCGATCTAGGATGCAGTAGTACTTGCAACATGAATATGTGCTTCGATGGTGGATCAGAATTGTTGCAGGTGCAAAGATATTCACTTGCCATCATGCCATGCGGTTCATCCATTTATATGGGTAGCAGACAAGTACATTGTGGATCTCTTATAATTTAGGCTAATACTTTAAAAAGTTTGCATTCTGGATCATGATGTAGTTTTTGGCATTACTGATCTTGGATTTAAATTTGATTAGAGACGATGGTACACATCAATGACATTTGGGCAAAATGTGGGATTTCAAAATTTGGGTCCGTGTGTGGACACTGATTTCACGGCAACATGTGTGTGGTTTGAAATCACAAGAAAGTGGTATCTTACCAAAACTACCATAGATATGCACGCAATAGAAGAAAATGCCAAAAAAGATTTGATTTGAGGCAAAAAAAACTATAGTTGTATGTTGCTAAAATAATGTTTCAAGGGAAGCCTGTCATAGTGGGATTCAATTGCTTCAACACGTCACAATAAGAGGTGGTGTTGCTAGAGTAGGTGAAGTGGTTGGCCCTCAATTCTTATTTATTAGTGGTGGCCTTCCCCTACCCTTGTCCTTAGTGTGGGGGTGAATAATCGTCTCCTACAGTGCTTCTTGGCGCGAAAAAAATAGAGAAGCCCACCCCTTTCCAAGGGGCCAATGGTTGTAGGAATTCACTCCAAGCTTCCACTAGGGAGACTGACGAGAGGCGGGTGTCATGGAGCCGTTCTTACCCTAATCCCAATCCCACTGCTCGTGTAGACAATTTTAAGGGGATTAGAGCGCCCTTATCTGAGTGGCCCAAAAATCACACACATTTTATATAAAAAGAAATAACATTTCTTTTATTAAAAGAACACAAGATTCTATTACATCAGGGGCCCGAAGGCAACAAGAAAAGAAACAACAAGATAAGAAGACTACTAACTAGATACTACATTCCCTTTACATATAATCCCATGTGATGAGCATTCTTTACTCTGACAGATATTGGCAAGAGTATGGTAGACAACACGTATCAAGCCTTCAAATCTTCATGGCTAAAATCAGGTAATCGAGTCGCAATCAATGCAAATGCATTAGTACGCTTTGAAATGAGCAACATTGAACAATTGAAAACATTTATATCAAAATATTGTACTTGGCAGGACTTATAAGCTAAATATTCAATGTGATATTCAAACTCATCTTTATTTTGAGCAATTCAATTTTTATTACGAGTTTCTCCATTATGTTGAACAATATGCATGCATATACGTATGGCTCTATCGCCCCAATGAGATGGGGGAGGTTACCGTGCTGTACAAGTTCCACCCTCCGGTATGAGGAGGTTGCTTGTACCCAATATCAATATCATTATTATAGGTAGTCATAAGGGGTCTTATCATTTATGTTCAAGTATTTTTCAAGAATACATATACAAATAAAAAAACTATAGCCAAGATTTTCAACATGAGTACATAGAAAGTTGTCATTCAATATCACTAGTTCGTTTAAGGAGGGAATAGTATAAAAGTGTACCTCTTTGGAGTCTAGAGTATTTGCAATATCCAAATCAACAAGTTCAAAGAGTATGAGATCTTGGCACAACATGAGAACAAGCATGTATCATTATATATATAGTTCATTTCTCTAATGACCTACTAGGGCATTCATTCCTGTATTCTTATTCTCATTGTATTTCTTGCCCTATAGTCATTAAGAGTACCGATCTAGGATCATATGATTGAGATGAGGAACTAATATCTCGAATTAGGTCTGATCTGATGTGCAAAATATTTGGGATTATGATATTAGATCATTTAGTCGTTTTCATGTACAAACATGCCAAGAGTAGATTAAATGATGATTTAGTAGTTATAATCATGTGATCGAGTCATTAATATAAAGTCAAAGCACAACAGAGTCGTGATATGTTCATGTATCATGTAAAATAGGCTTTTAGCAAGATTAGGGTTTGAAATATTAATAGAAAACACTAATTAAGGTAAATAGAGAAATATCATTGTCATCATCACGAAACCGTATTGTAAAAGGGAAAAATAATGGTTTAATATTGATCCACATTTTTTTTGAGAAGATACATATTTTTTTAGAATTTTTCAGATAATCGAGCTATTTTTTATGTATTTAACAAGATTGACCAATCAGAAAATTGCTAGATAAAGAAAATGAAAATAAGAAAAGAATTGCCAGCCTGGTTTTGTAAATCAGGGGAGAGATCCGACTTCGCGGATCCTCTGGATAAGGGTCCCAAATAGAAAAAAGCCCGTGATAATGAAATACATGTGTGGCGTGATACGAGGGCATCTCTGTAATAATAAATCCTTGAATGTTGCAATCAAACAAGGACATCACTGGCGCCATGGCTGCATACGCGAGAGGAAGAAGGAAACAGATGAGGAAGAAGCGGATGCACGATCTGGCCAAGAGCTCGTGCGCGAACAAAAGGAGAACATAAACTCTTCCACAACGTCATTGCGAGGCCAACAAGCCATTGTTGGCCAAAAAACTGAGAAACAGAATGGCAGAAAGAAGGACATGTGCAGATGGAGCAGAGGAAGGATTGATAGGTATACCCAGAGTTTGGGAGATCCATATGTCTCAGCGGCTCTGTAGGCTTCACTAGTCGTGCGATAGCTTCAGGTCCTCTTAGTGCCGCTCGATGGTGCTCGCAAGCACAGTGTCAGTGGTGCAAGGGAGCTTGCTTGTCGATGGAGCTCTCCGAGACTCAGCTTCACCTTGCGAGGGTAGGGAAAGACTAGTAGGGGTACACTGATGGTGCCAGTGTCGTGAATTTGAAGGAGAAAGCCGATGGTGCGAGCACGAAGCTCCAGCTCAGTTGGACGCAAGTGGAGATGGGTGGAGGTGTTGAGGGTTAAAGGCGATCAATTGATGGATGTTTAAGGCAAAAGAAGACATGGAGGATCTAATGAGGGCCTTAAATAGGTGTATATAGGTCTAGGGTTGTGTTAATGGAGGCGACGACGTGTCCCCCTCGAGAAGCAATTTGGGCATTTCCATGATACTGATCGTTAGCAAGATTTTTGGGGGTCGTTGGAAAGAGGAGTGGATTTCGGATCAAAGGCATCTGGTTTGACTCAACGGGGCGTAGAGGAGATGTTGAGCCGACAATTTGAAAATTGGTGCTACTTTGCGCCTTCTCCGCAATAGGGACAACTCCCCTATCTGTGCTCTTACTCGGATCCAGGTTGGTGATCCTGTTGAGGATCCAATTAGACTAGAAAAAAGACTGTTTGAGGTATTTTGAGGGTATTCTCTTGGTAAAATCATAACTCTCAATTTCTATATCCGAAAAAATGTGAGATTTTGATCAAAGCTTCACCAAGATCGCACCTAGCTATGGAAAAAGTTCCAGATTAATATGACAACATTTAGTCATGAATAAAATCATATGAGTAACAACAATATTTGATCTAGGATTGATGTAACAAGGTACACATTATGATATTTAGGAGTTCAAACCATTGAATGATCATCAGAGTGATGAAGTGAGGTCAACTGAGCAATGCTAGATAATGAAAGGGAATAGTTGTAATTTGGATCATAAATGTGGAAAAATGCACTTCATTACAGTGGGGGTCTGCTTATTGTCATTGAAGGAGATAGAGAAATTGTTGGGCTTTAGACCTCAACAGTACTGCAATACTTTGTTGTAGCACCCAGACATAGAGGGAAAAGGGGAAATGGAGAGAGGAAGACAAAAGGTAGAGAAGTAAAAGGCTTCCATTATGGTAGTGGAGGTCAAAGGGGTAGATGAAGTTTTCTATGGTGAAGGAATATGACAAGGGAATAAGATCCAGGTAGTGGAGGCGTACTGATCCATAAATAGTATGTGAACATTTTTCTTGTTTGAAGTGGTTTGAAGGGTTTGTATCATTGATATATGATAGAGATGGTTCCTAGACCTAGGGTATAGGAGACTAATAGTAGATGATAGAGGGTTAGGTTGGACCTTGGCTTTGGTTTTTTCCTGGAGGGGGCCAGGAATCTAGACCTATGAATTGGATCATAGGCTCAGATTGCTAGTAATTGATAACCCACTCCCTAAAAGCCAAAATTCAATGATAATAATCTACAAAACTTAAGGTTGGAATTTATGTGAGAGCACAAAAACCCTAATTGTCACAATAATTGGACTAGTAGCCTAATTTGCAATCAAATAGAAGTTAATTAGACTAGAAAAATCTAGAATTTTGCATAAGTCCCTTAAAATAACTAGTAAGTCCCTAAGATTACTGATTAGTCCTTGCAAACAACTAAAGCACAAAAAAATCCCTATGAACCCTAATCAAGCCCTAATTGAGCTTTTGTGCGAGCTTCCATCCTACATCAAAAATCCTACAGACTACTTTTTTAACTTGCATTAAAGGGTTATAAGAAGGGCTTATATAGATGAGGTTTCCATAGACATAGCATACACCCCTACACAAAAGTGCAATAAAACCTCAAACAAAAAGTGGGCTTTTCAACTAACGCCCAAAATAAAAAATTGTGTTCTACATTTCCAAGATCCAACATAGCATCTCAATGTTTTAGTTCAGTTTTTGAGGCTGCATATGCTCTTTTCACCTTTGATGGTCAAATAAAAAGGATTTAACACGTTGATCTCATGTCATTTTTCTGTGCATGGGTCTAATAAATTATGGAGACTTTATTGAATCCTTTTGGGAATCTAATCTGTCAAATGTATCATGACAAACATTTACCAAACTGGAATACTTGTGGAAATTCAACTCAAATCATTAAAATTGCTTGGTAAAACTTTAAGACAGTTTTATCTACTAACAACTAACCTTTTGAAGTAGTTACATTTGTAAAAAAGGCTTAAAAACTGGTTTGACATAAAATGCATATAGATACCTTAATCCTCGACCAGTCTATAGGCCATAGGTCTTGACTACTTCAGTGCTACATGCATTAGCACTAATATACATTAAATACAACATTAAAGGAAAATACTTCCACACCATTAGATGTAGATCTAGGTAGATGTAGGTAGGCATGTTATTCTACATAAAATGCAAATAGTTTCATATAATCCGTAATGGAAAATTAAATTTACAAGATTCCAAAAAGGTATAAGATATCTAAAGTTTGAGTTTGTTGGTACTCGGTAATGTATTCATTTGATAGAAAGATAGGTAGATTAGGTAGGGTTGCTTGTTCTGCTACATTACTCATGAATGGTTTCAAAGGACTATAAACTAATATTAAAAATTATAAACCAAGAATTTTCAATATTTTTTAAAAAATGGGAAAATTTTCTTGTATCTAATTTTCTATACTTTATAGATTTAGCAAGGAATGAAGTTTCACCGGTACCGGCGGTATTTCGACCGAAATACAGATACCGACGCGTACCGATACCGAAACATGTGTGCGTACCGATAGGATTGCAAATACCGATAATACCGACATGTATACCGCCAATACCACCATGTTTCGATGATTTCGGTGCAAAATGCACTACTAACTTCACTGTACCGACCGAAACCGGCGGTATACCGATGGGTATACCGTTTTTTGCGAGAATGACTGTAGTTACTTATTGGGAGGAGAAAAGAAGGTGCATTTGGATGATTTTTTGTGATTGGAGCTAATACCAACCCAAATTAAGGTAATTATAACTAATCTCTTTCACTTCTACCATTAGCAACCTCTCCATCTCTTTTTCCTACTTTTTTCTTCCACTTTCACCTAAAAAAAGTGTTTTTTGCCGCCAAACCTAGTATTACTCCAAGTTTTATATGTTTACGCGAGCTATACATACTTCTATAAGTATATTATATAGATCTACAATATTATCACTAGATCTACCTACTTACAACACTATTAATTACTATTATCATACAATCTATCTAAGCATATTACAATTAGTATTGATATAATTAGTTACTTTTTTATGTTTAGTGGAAGATGTTTTACTAAAGAGTAATGTGAATATAATACAAAGGAGTATTATACACTTATACAGTATCGCACATGAATGAGCAACATGGAACTTCATACAATTTGCCAATAATGATGTGTATGAGGAGCATGTGACTACATACAACCACCTTTATAGGATGTGCATGTCATGGCCGCAATATGTCAGTAATATCAACTCATTACTGTGTGGAGAACCAGCGTACCACTCAACATACAACTGATGTGAGTTGTAAGTAGATATGTTATTCATATGTGTAAATTGTATATTATTGCATAATTGTGTGTATTTGTGTGCTTTGTGCTAGTAAAATTTCATATCTTAATTCCTACGTTTTGTCATCAAAATCCTTCATCGAAATCCCAACGAAACAGGATAGATTCCTTACCTCCCCCATGATGGACCCCCCTCCCCCACACCCAATATAGAATTTTATTGCATAAAACGATGCATTTAGGTGTAGAGATTACACCTGTAAAATTTCATAAATTAATTCGTTCATTTTGGCGTTGAAACGACCAAGATTGCATCTGTCGGTATTTCCGTCGGTATACCGGTAAATACCTATTTCCAAGCTGTCAAAACGGCGTCGGTATCGGTCACCTTGTTCGTTGGATTTAAGTATGATCAACTAGGAACATACAGAAGCCAAAATTAGATTTCCTGTCATTTAAGTCACAAGCCTAGTATGTGTCAACAAAACTCATGACAAATATTCTATTACTGAGCGAGAATTGGTATAGTAGCCCTTTTTTGGAGCTCCTTTAAGACAATGCATGATTCTCTGATGTTCAGCTAGTAACATTGCAGAAGGTTCATGAATTGACTGATCACACCTACTACAAAGAGATATTAGGTCGAGTAATGGTCTGGTATATTACTTTGCCAACTAAACAGCGATACAATTTTGGTTCAAGAAAGTACTACCCCTATATGCGACAAGATCATTAACCTTATGAGAAGATTCAAGAAGGGTTAGAATTCCCATCCGTAGAAGGGAGCAGCCGGGACGCTCATTATGAGAGAGAAAGATCCAACTTCTCTCTAGAAACACCCTCCTCGCCGGCAATCACAGACCAAGATACAACTGAAAGCAAAATCCCAGCCGCGAGGTGCTCCAGACGACGACTCCAGGACCGGCAAGAGCTTCTTCAAGTAACATCCAAGGTCTAGCTCTCTCCTTACCCCTCCCGCTTCGCTAAAGCTACCCATTACCATCCTTCCCTCTTCCCCTGCCCGCCTCTAAGAAAAGGGTTACAACAACACTGATAAATGCCCCATCTACCGCCTTGCATACCTGCATGCACTCACATCACCGATTGAACTTCCCAAAGGAGCGACGGCTTCGACAAATACGCAAATCAAGCAACCAAGGACAACATTAAATCTCTACATCAAACAAGACGACTCATTCCAGGTCTACTTCTGCCCCAAACCGATCCTGATCTTCAAACCTCTTTAGCTTCAAAAGCAACCGCCCCTAGGTTCACCTTGTTTTTTCCGCCCCTCACATCATATCATGAGAACAGGAGGAGCTTTCTCCTCGGCTTTGAGCAACAACAAAAGGGCTTGGTGCCCTCAGGGTAAGCCCCATCTTTACAAAAAAATCCTTCAACTCAAAAAACCTGCGATTGCTACCACCAAGACAAAATCGTCTCTCTTCTCCACAGATATGAACTCCAGGTTCACCTTCATGGACTATCAACTCTCCAATCCTGACTACCACTCCTGTGTTCCTCTCCCGAGAGCTTGGAAATATAACCAATACGACATCTCCCCGGGACTAAACACACTCTGCCTGGGCAACCGTTCCTTTCCAGTGATCATCGAATGGTTAGAGCCAAAAGACAGCTGCTGGACAAGCAAAACAACAAACTTGATGATCACTGAAGGTTGGGCGAGTATGATCAAGGAGCTTAACCTCAGAACGGACTGGACCATCTTCATCAAACCCTCTGCTCCAAAAACCCTCACAGCCTGGGTCTGTGATCTCAAAAACGAAACACCCCAAGAACTTTACTCTCTCTTCTTCATCAAGCAAGAGAAGTTCCTATCCTCTTCCTCTGACTCAGCAAACAATCTTTTCGTCAAAGACAAACATCAACCACCGTTGGGTACAAAAAATTGGCCTATCTCCCTGTCTTCCTGCAGTGAAAACGATGACATGCTGGACACGGAGACATCAGAAATACATCTAGACTCTATCGCAGCAAGGTATGTTTCTCATCAACCGGAATCTGCTGCTTCTAGTGTTGTCAGACCCACCAAATCCCCTTTGGTGATTACCATCCCAAAGTATGAAAAAGGAAAAAATACAATCTAAATTTCCCCCCTTAGGGCTCTAAACATCCATCTCTCTCATCAATTACCACTTCAAAAGAACTATCTCCACCCAGCCTTAGATACCAGCCTGCCCAAAAAGACCTTTTAGGGCTCTGCTCTGTTCTACATGCAACAACAGAAAACACTCCACTAATAGATGCCCTAATTGTATCACATGCTTCAGGTGCTCCAAAAAGGGTCACAAAAGGAGGGACTGTGCTTCAAACCTCCTCTCTGACTACACCAAGCCAATCCCAAGAAAAGGTTTTCACCTTCCAAGAGACAACCAAGCTCCCCCCACTACTTTTCGCAAACCTCTTCACTTACCTAGAAAGGACAAATCTAATCACCTGACCAAAGCAAATCATTCTTCTCTTTTTTCCAGAAACCCTTTTGCATGCCTTGCAAACCCCTCTCTCCCGCCAAATCATGCACACGTCCAAACTCACAACTGCTCCAAAATTGATACCTCTTACTTTTCAAATCCTCCTCTTCTATATAACCCAAATAAGCGACCTCCATCTAAAACATCCTCCCAAACCCCTCACCAAAAACCTTCACAAGCTCCTTCCTTCCTTTACTCCCTAATGGATGACCAAACCCATCTTGAATACGCCATCCCTCTTGATCTCCCAACGAACTCTATGAGACTCCTCAAAGTCTTCTCACTTAGGAGCATCGTTGCCACTATTGAAAACAACTTGGACAATAACAAAGTCTACATTCTCGATGTTACTAGAGCCATTGCTCTCCTTATTCCTGGTCATATCGTTCTCAAACCTAAGATTCTCTTGCCAAATCAGCTACTATACTCGGTTCCAGAAGGTACAAAAATTTACCATCTCTTTGGCCAAACCCTTACTATCCCCTGTGGCTCAAGCTTCACCCAAGCCAAATTATCAAGATGGTCTGCTGGACTAAGGGCGATTGAAGCTCTGGCTGGGGGGTCCGACTGGGTGGCCATATCAAACCTCCCCCCACATCTTTGGGAGATTGACATCTTTAGAGCCATAACACATACTATAGGTGCCACCCTCCAATACGTCAACCCAGAAACTCTCCATCCCACCCAATACATTAAAGCATTCTGCCTCCTATCCGTGAAGCAAGCCATCTCACTTCCTTCGGCTATAAACATCAAACTAGGAGAATCTATATACAATATCAAACTTTCAGCTGAGCACCCTTCTGAAGCCAAAACTACTTTCTCTGACCTCTCAGCCCATCCACCCTCCTGGTTTTGTTCTGCCAAAAGACAGAAACCCCAGAACCAAAACCGCAAACCTGGGGAAAGACACCTAGTGTGGGAACGAAAAACACACTCAGCCACATCTTTTGGAAACTCCAACAAACCACAAAATCTCAAAAGACCCAGAACATCCTCCCCTATGAGACCCTCCTCCCCACCTACCAGTAGTCCTGACCAATTGTTCCCACCTCCAGCAAAAGCGGACAACATACCCATAAACATGAGCACAAACACCTTGAACAAACTGAAATCTGTCATTATTGATGAGATCAGATCTTCACAGAGTCCGAAGCAACAGGAAAAAGAAAAAGGGGAGAGCACCATCAAGTCGGTCCAACAAATGTTGCCCAGCCCGGAAGGATTAAAAAGAAGGCATATTTTCAATGAAGCTGAGACAGACAAATCCCCATCAAACTCTTCTATTTCTTATAACTCTAACTTAGCAAAATATAAGAGTTCTCATTCGTTCTATGCCTCATCAAAAGCTTAAGATTTAGATAGCATAGAGGATCTAGCTTCATGGTCCAACATAGCTAGCTTCACCACTTTTGCAGAAAAAACTGGAATCACCTTTGAAAGCGAGACTAAAGCTAATAAAATACTAGAAAATATAGAAAACTTCATGGGTTGGACCAACAGAAGACCTGTAGAGGGGGTTCACAAAGATCTCCAAAACCTAACCGTCTTCTGATTCATAGCCTTTCTGAATCCTGAGTTCATTTTAAACAGAAAAAAAATGAAAATATCATCCTGGAATGTTTGTGGGGCGGCAAACCTTAAAAGACGAAAAGAGATTAGATATCACATTTATAAAAACAACATAGATATCATTACTATTCAAGAAACCAAAACTTTCCTCACACCTTTCGCTCTAAAAACCATAGGAGGAAATAAGATCACTGAATGGATCCAAATCCTCCCTGGGTTTCAAAGGCGGACTTCTGGTAGGCTACAACAAAAACGTTCTCACTGTCACAAACAAGGAATGCCAAAACCACACCATTACACTCACATTCAAAAATCTTTCAGATGGCATCACTTGGTCTTTCACTGGAGTTTATGGCGAACCAGGCCACAAAAAATCTGATTTTCTAACCGAACTCTCAACCACCATTACTGACTTTCACAACAAACCTTGGCTTTTGGGTGGCGACTTTAACCTCATCACTCAAAGCTCGGATAGATTTAACCCCTCCTGCTCTTCAGCTCCCCTTTCAGCTGCTGACAAATCTTTCACTCACCTTCTACACTCTTTCAACATGATTGATCTTCTTCCCTCAAATGCTGCTTTCACATGGTCTAGAAACCTTTCCTTTGCAAGATTGGACCACTTCATATGCTCATCATGTTGGGAAGACTTCTACCCTCTGGCTTCTGTCAATATAGCTCATAGAGCCATATTTGACCACTTACCCTATCATTCTTGACACTACTTCTGAACCCTGGGGCTCTAGACCTTTCCGGTTTGACAACTACTGGCTTACTACTCCAAGCCTTTCAAACTATTGCCCTGATCATTGGGAACTTGCCACATCAAATACCTCAAATCTTGGCCTACACATCCAACACAATACCAAAAATATCAAAACCTTCATAAAAAATGGACTCATCAACAACCCCACAACCTCTCAAACTCTCTGGTTGATCTTGAATAACAACTCCTCTTTATGGAACAGGATCCCTCTGTGGATCCTGCTCTAGCTCTGTCTATCAGGCCTGACCTAGAACACATTAAACATTGCCTTGACCTTAAGTGGAGACAAAGAGCGGAAATCTCATGGGCAAAAGGAGACAAAAACATAAACTTTTTCCATAAAATCTGCAACAACAATCACAGAAAAAATGCTATTTCCTACCTCAAAATAAACGGATCTTTCACAAAAAACAAACATGCAATATCTAATCACATCGTCCAACACTTCTCAAGAATCTTCAACACCAAACACTCCCCATCCTGCTTGAAAGACCTCAACTGGCACTCTTTATGCCCAAAGAAAATCCCAAACCCCCAAAATCTTGTAAACCCTTTTACCATGGAAGAACTTGACACTGCCATTAAATCAATTGGACTCAACAAATCACTTGGACCGGATGGTCTAAATGTAGAATTCTACCTCGCAAACTGGAATCACTACAGAAAAGACTTCTTTGCTTTCCTCCAGGCTCTTCACCTCAAAAATGAACCTCAAAGCCTTATCAAGCATCTTAACAAAACCTTCATTGCTCTCATTAAAAAAATTGAACAACCAGACCTCATTTCTCAATATAGACCAATCAACCTCATCAACAGATCATATAAAATTATAGCAAAAACCTTGGCAAACCGAATAAAACCAAAAATCAACCACATCACACCCCTAAATCAGAATGCTTTCCTTAAAGGGAGAAGTATACAAGATGCTTACCTAATGGTAAATGAAACTATCCATCTGTGTTACAAAAACAAAACTCCCATTCTTGCCATCAAACTAGATTTTGAAAAAGCTTTTGACTATCTAAACTGGGATTGTCTCCTGGAGACTCTAAGGGGCCTTGGGTTTCCTGATAAATGGACATCTTAGATTCATGCATGTATCTCTACAAATAACTTCTCCACTATCATCAATGGAACACCATTTGGATATTTCAAAAACTCAAATGGAATTAGACAGGGGGATCCTCTATCCCCCTACCTGTTCATTATAGTCACCACCATCCTCACAAACATGATTAAACTGGGTGTTTCAAGAGGCTTGATAAAAACACCAGCAGAATGCCACGAAAATATCATTCAATTTGTTGATGACACCACCATCCTTCTTACACCAAAAGACAAATCAATCATAAACACCATTAGAATCGTTGGTTGCTTCTCTTACATATCGGGTCTCAAAATAAATCTCCAAAAATCCTCAATCTTTGGAGTCCATATTGACCAACAAAAAATGCAAAAATTTAATACTCTCCTCAGGTGTAAGATTGAAAATTTCCAATCAATTACCTGGGACTCCCCATCACCCCCCTAAACATCTCACATACGATCTGGCTCCCAATAATAGAGAAAATCCAAAACAAGCTCTCATCATGGACAAACAACTTTCTGAACCTTGCCGGAAGACTCACACTCCTCAACAACTCTCTAACTCCAATCACCACCCATTACCTCAGTTGCATCCCTTTACCTTCAAAAACCAGAATCATCATTGATAAAATAAGAAGAAATTTCCTCTGGAACAACCACCAAAAAACCACACAGATAGGGAGACATATTCATCTAGTTAATTGGGACACCATCGCTGCCCCAACTAACCAAGGGGGCTGGGGAATCATAAACCTAGAAAATCATGCCTTCTGCTTGATAGCAAAAATCATAAACAACTTGGCAAACAACAACAAAAACAAAATTTGGTACAACCTGATCTCTGAAAAATACTACAAGAAATTGCCCCCATGGCACAAAACAAAAAAAAATGTTGCTTCTCCGCTCTGGAAATACATCAACAAGAAAATCCACCTCATAAAACAAATCATCTACACCCCTCCACACTCCCACAATAGAATTTCTTTCTGGTTTGATCCATGGTTTAAAAACTGCACCATAGAAAGCAGGCACATAAGCTGGTCCATCCCAAAAAACTTACCAACATCACTACGGCCAAAGCTCTTGGCCTCCTCACCAGCAAGAGATCCAACTCCCTCAAACAATGGATTTTAGAACATCTAGATCAAAATGAACTTACCAACATCATCCACGAACTTGAATATAACACTTCAAACAGAATTTCGTAGATTTGAGGATCAAAATACATGCCAAAAGATGCCTATTCTTTCCTCCTATTAAGAGGTATCACTCCTCCTTGCTCCACCATATGGAAAAAAAATGGCCACAAAAAAACAAAATCTTCTATTGGCTTCTCCTAAACAATAAACCTCTTACTGACCAAAACCTCAAAAAAAGAGGCTTTCAAGGACCATCTAGATGCTCCCTTTGCATGAGACAGGAAGAAACAGTGGACCACATCTTTAACCACTGCTACATCTCTAGGGAAATCATCAACCATTTCATGTTTCTCAGACACTCAGACCAAAACATAACAAAAATCCCAACCAACCTTCACCCCCGCAGAAACAACCACCAGCTCCTGGCTGATGACTTCCTTCTAACAATCTTCTGGAATATCTGGAACGAGAGAAACAACAAAAGATACGACAATAAAAACAAACCCAAGACCACCATAATTAATACTATAATTTTCGATCAAAAAATTATGCATCATTGCAGGTCACCAGGAAACGGAGGAGGTGGTTGAAATTGTAGACTCCGATGCTAGTAAATCAGAAGCAACCTATCTTTTCCAGCTGAAGAAAATGCTCGATGAAGAATCCGGAACCATCCTACTAAATGCTGCATCAAGGATAATTACATAATCTCTTTGTTTCCTATGGCCGATGCTCTTTGAGGCTTGTTAAGGGGTGCCTCCCCCATGAACTATCTACTTACTTTTAGCTGCTTGCTCACTTTCTAGCTTCACCAGTAGGAAAAACCTTGTGAATGCATGTTTGTAGCTTGCATTTTACTTCTGTACGGTTTATTTTCTTCAATGAAATGAACTTTTATAAAAAAAAAAGTACTACCCCTAAGAACTAGGTTTCACATGGTAGTCCATCAGAGAGGAAACTGATTTGAATTCTATCATTAAGTCTGAGACATTTCAATTAGGAGAGGTTTAACTGTTCTTTGGATAAGAGAACCTCAATCCTCAAGAAACATTGGAGTTGCCTCAAGTTTTTAGTGTAAAAATGTGATTTAAGAGAGTTCTAAAGTGCCAAAATTCTATTAGTATCACTTCCAACAATGGCAATAACATCAACACAAAGTGCTAAAACTGTGATGTCAGAGGTAGAGTTTGAGAAGAATAGACTATGGTTGCTTGATGACCGTTGGAAGCCTATATATATATATATACGTATATATATATATATATATATATATATATATATATATAGAGAGAGAGAGAGAGAGAGAGAGAGAGAGAGAGAGAGTCATGCTAGAATAAAGTATCCAAGAACTATATTGTATTTGATGAACCATGCTCACGGTGATTGTTAAATCATAGATGGATCTTTGTAATTTATAAAATTTGTCACAAAACTCCCCCTGAACAATAAATCTTAGAGGCTTCTGCATATAGACCTCTTTCGCCTAGTCTCCATGTAAGAAGGCAATCTAGATATATTGCTAGAGAGGGAGCAGGATTTGTATAGAGACAATAAGAGTGATAGGGAAAAAATCGAAGAAGTCTACACCAAAATTCTTAAGTAAATTCTCTGACGATCAATCTTGTTTTGAGACGCTTTGTTGTGCCACCGAAATTATACTTTACTGAGAAGACTCATTGAAAACCAACAATGTTGTGTCCTGATGGAGAAGGGATGATAGATCATGAATTATTGGACTGTAGAGCAGTCATCTCTTTAGCCACTTCAACATGCCAACCAGAGTCTTTGACAACTTCTTATAGGTGTCGGAATCTAGATGGCATCAACAGGGAAAAGCTTAGCAGATTTGGTGAGTTTAGAAAGACAACAAGTATGAGAAGGATGCTGAATAATACAAGAGCGAATACTTTTGGGTAGTCCTACATGTAAAGCGGGTGTCTCACACTGTAATGTTGATGGTGGGGCCTAATTTTGGGGTTCAAAATTGTCTCCCTTGTTGATTGACTCTAACAAATGTAAATTCCATCATTGTTGGTGGAGATGGTAAATGATTGATGGAGATCACTATTACAGGAGGAGAATAAATAGTTATTTCTAAAGGCACAAATGACTCTTGTGGAGAGATCACCACTTCGGTATCTGAAGATGAATCTTGTATGAAGAACATATCGGATTCTGGAAAGATGACGTCGGCTGACATATACATCCATTTGGATTTAGGGAAGAAAAAATTATAACCTTTCTAGAAATCAGAATACCTAAGAAAGGCAGACTTGATTGCTTATGGATCAATTTTGTCAACCTTTGTATCAAAATTGTGCACAAAGCCTGTGCATCCAAAGATATTTAACAGGAGATGAAAACACTTGTCTGTGGGATGGATGAGAGAAGGAAATGCCCCCCTTAAGGACAGAAGAAGGCTCTTTGTTGATGAGTTAGCATGTCGTAAGGAGTCCCTTAGACCATATGTCTTTCGATAAGTTGGCTTGAACCATGAGAGCATGGGTGATGTCTGTTATCTGTAGAGTGTAGGCACTTGATCATTAATATATCATATTGTTGATTTGACAAAAGGTACAGAGGCTACGTACTCATAATTCAAGGACATTTTAGTGCAAATGGTCTGATTTTAAAATTGAATTGAGAAACAAACATCTCACAAAAGGTTTACTGATAAGGCTTCATCATGAGATTTAATGAAGTACAACCACAAATGCAAGATAAATAATCCACAAACAAAATGAAATAACAACATCCTTTGTAGCTCTAAATGTGAAAAGGTCCAAAAATATTACTATGCACCAACTCAAAATGCATAGTGGCTTGTAAACAAGTGCGACTAGGAAAAGAAACTCTGGGACATGTTTGTAACATAGTGCATATGTTGTAGGAAAGATAAGGATGGCTCAAGATGTTTGAGTTTATCAAAGGAAGGATGACCATAATGTAGGTGCAACTAAAGAGGGGAGAAGGTGACTAAAGCAGAGCGAAGAGAACCAACTAACAAGTGATATGGATTGCAGGATCTAAAATCCAACCTAATTATTGTTAAAAACTAGTCAACACACACGTACACATGCACATGACATATTTACATGATAAATTTATATCTAATCAATGTTAAATTAAATTCAATAAGTATTATGCTTACATAATCGGGAGATTATATTAAAGTACAAATTTAATATTTTTTATTTACTAAGTTAATTGAAATTGAATCTAAAACCGCTTAAAAGGCAAAAATAAGAGATGGAGGTGGCATTCACTTTTTAAAGTGAAACTATTGGTGAGGTAAGTCTGGCAGTAACTCATTGTAGTAAATGTATAAAATCAACCATAGCTACAACGTTAGCATATAAACCATATTTCATATTTAAGCTTTATATCTAGCACATTATGTATGAGTGGAAAAATTAAGTATTTCATTTTGATAGTGTTTTTGAAAGGTTATACAGATCTTTACTTAGACAATTCTTTTAGCAGATATTTAGTTACATATACACAGTTTTATTTCGAAACAAGATAGGAACTTTTGGTGTCATTTATTTTCCTTTGAAATAGTATGGTTAGTTTAGAGAGATAAAATGAAATTATTGATATGCATGAAAATGAGATAATAAAAAAAGGAAACGTTATTGAAGATTTTTAATTATAAATTAAACAATATCAATAGTAAAGTTAAATGAAAAATTTATCAACGTACAAATGTATGGTGTTCTCTTGAAAAGGGTATCATTTTTGTGGGGAGGTGGCTTGTGAGGGTTGGAACCTTCCCCTTCCACTATGTATTTGTTATCATATCAACTTCATAAGAACCATATTAAGTTGGAAATCTATTCACAAAAACCTTTTGAAGGAACTCAAAGTAAAAATCATGTAATGATGCACATGTTCATTCTTCTAATTAAAGTGATGACTATTTTTTCATTTGGATAATTTACTTCTTATTAGGCTTGAACTGATAAAATTTAATTGATGTGATAGGCATACTTTCCAAGAGATCCAATAATGTTGTTGAAAAACCTAAATGACTGTTCATATATGATCACATTATTGTCTATAGTAGTTACATTGTAGCGTACGAAGTATTATTGTGAAATAATGTTATTCAACTATGAAATCTATCAAATATATGTCAAAATTATTGGACTTTAGTTATTCATTAGGAAATAAAATATGTTAACATAAACTATGAAAGAAAGTAATACTATTCATACACAATTATATGTAAGAACAAATGAAAAATGAAAAAACGTATGAATAAAAAATAGGGTAACTTAGAACAAGTAAAAGAATTCATAGCACAATATCTAGACACATCATAATAGAATATTATTATGTAGGTACTACTTATTAATGTGCCAAAAAAATGCAATGAAACTCAATAAAAATTAAATTAAATTTTGATTTGAAAAGAAACTAATTTTCCCATAGAAAAAGTTGCGAGTAACTTGGTAATATTGAAGGCATATTTTAAGATGATTTTTTTTAATCGAGGAGATGGAAAGGATGGGAGATATTGAAGATCAAGAAATGTTAATGGAAGGAAAGATTAAGGGGAGACGTGGGGAGTGGAATGGCATGATGGGAACTTTCAGAGAGTCATGGGCAAGATTTGCAAGATATTGGTGAAAGGTTACCATAATAAATTGTAGAAGTATGGTCTCCTAGTATCACTAAAGATGAGATAATGGCTTGGTCAGCAAATCACCAATAAACATGAGTTCATGAATTGTTTTTTTTTGTTGCCAAGACTCCATTCTTTTCAATAGTTGGAATGCAAAAGATGGAGTGAATCAAGGAGTGAAAGTTAACATGTTGAACTTAGTTTTTGTTAGAATGACAGAATTTGTTCTTTTTATTTTTTTGATGAATGGGTAACAGGAAGAGAATTGATAAGAGAATATGAGAGAGAGAGAGAGAACCAAGAAACCATTTCCAATGAGAAGAGATATCTAAATGGTTGACAAGAATATAAAATTAGTTCATAATGTGGAGTCAAATAATTGAGGAAGGAAATTAAAAGGACGAACCATGCATAGAGATGGGATAGTAGGCAGAGAGTACGTAGCGGGGTAGTTATATGTTCTTTCCATAACTGCAAACCACATTATTTGCACAAAAGCATTTAAAAGTAGTGAAAATGCGGGATATTGTTTTAAATTCAAATTATATTGATTAATAGTTATACGGATTTACACCGAGATGTATGATAGATAGGCAACAAAATGTTCCATCATTCCTTTTTGGATAAAAAAATCTATCCTCCCCCGGATATAATACACCCATAATTTTCTAGATGAATTCACTGTTTTTTGTAAGAGTATGTATGATTGGGAAGGGAGAGAATGAGGATATTTGTTTGGATTTAATAGGGATAAATAATTGTAAAGGAATATATGAAAGTAATACAAATAAATTTATTTGAATATTAAATAAAATAGATATTATTTGTATTCAAGTATCATGTTATATAGAAAATTATTTATGTTAAAAACGAAATACGAAATTATTTAGAGTCTCAACTATAGTTTATTTTTACTAATGAAGACACATAATAATGTGTCATCACATAATTATCCTTTCTAAAATGTATACTACTTTTGAAGGTTCTCTATGGGTAGCCATACAAAAGCATCGTAGATGCTGATTAAAAACTGAAAAGGCAAAAATGATATCCAACTGAAAGAAACTATAACCATCCAACTTATTCAACTAAATACAATAAAAAACTATGATACATGTATGTTGATGTGGATGAAGATATTGTACCGTCTTACTATGACTTTTCCGTAGTATTGTATAGGTACGTTCAACATGTAAAGAAAAGTGTGTTAAAAGTTTGTTTTCTAAGAAGACTTATGAACGTGTCATTTGCTGAAAAGTGTAACAAGTATAACAAGTTGAATATAAATACGTGTGGATTAAGAAATTCTTGGATTCAATAATGCAACCAAAAATGTTACTGACCTTATATACCTTAACTAAGATGATAAGCATACTTGCTCCAATTTGGATGCAGTAGAAATATCCTCATCAGCAAGCCCATGTCAGCATGTTACATGTATCCAATCTCATCTATACAATAGCGAATTCATATGATTTGCTTAGAAACGAAAAGAAACTCATAGTTAACGATTATATAAAAGCAGCCATCAACTACATTATGTGATGAAATACGATACACCTAGTTTATAATTTACTATGGGAAACATCACCATATAACGCATTTCTCAGTAGTTACCCATCCTTGATCTCGATGTTTGTGAAAACACTCAGCTATAGAATGAATATATATGTCAACCTGAATGGAAACATAATATACTTGTAGATCAGGAGAAATATAGAGAGTGATAGATCATCATGTGGTAATAATGGAACCAACGATGGCACTTACAATGGACTATAACATCTGAATCATGTACCTGGAATATAAATGAAGCAATCAACTTAACTACCATTTGCAGAGGTTCTTCAACATCAAGGATGGATTCACGACAATGTGCAGCATAGATAACGAGGCACTACTGCATCAGATCAGACATTCCAGTTGAGGTTATCAATCTAGAAAGCAGTCATCGAGGGACAAACAGTTATAGTGATCAACTATTTAAAAGCAAAGCATAAAGAAGGAAAGAAGCATTGGAGGTAGGAGGGAGAGGAAGGTACAGGTGTTGGGTTCAAGGAGGAATGATCACTACACGGCCTGCAAATCCCAGACCAAAGTCATGCTGGTCCTGGTGCCTGGAGCTGAGGAGCAGCGATGGAGGCAAGCAAAATGCATAGCATCCTAGTTATGTTGACCTTTAATATGTGTGTACCAGTAACAGTGGTATATTGGTGACTGGTGAAGGTGTGTATTGCGATGCTCGTACTTGACGGTTGTGAGATATAGATATTGGGATGAAGGTGACGACGGACATAAGGAACAGGCGATGCAGATACCAATAAGCAATATTTGTTAGAAAAGGGTGATGTGTGGGTATGAGTTTGTTGGTTTGTGCCGATTGCCCATTGGCAAAGGCAACAAGTTGTTATGATCTGCGGGATATGGATAGCAGTTGCCCGTTTTAGGGGGAAATGTGGATTTGTTGGGAAGTTTTTCTTACTGAAAAATGTTTTAAAAAACAAGTGCAAACACCGAAAGTTAAGGATAGATGAGAGAGACAATTTGTTTTCGAATTGAGATAACTGAGAGGGAGATTATTGCGATTTGTTGTTAGGCTGAGGGGTTAGAGTATAAGAGCAGACGAAGAGGCAGGGTAAAGATATTAATTTATAAGAGAATTGATTTTTACATCGAATAAGGGGCTCTCATTATGTGGAAGTTGGAGAGAATCGTGGAACTTGGGGAACGTGTTAAGTGGGTTGAGAAGAGATGGGGAGATTACAGGAGTTGTCGCAGAAGAGTGGGGGGTTATAGAGAGTGATTGGGGTTTGTGGCTTTGAGGGGAAGAAAAAAGAGTAAAAAATGTTGTAACTCCTTGAATAAAGGAGAGAAGAGAGAGTTAAGGAGAGTACAACATTTTGAAATAGTGGAATTTGATTGGTTAGGGGAAATGTTTGTAAAAAGATAGAAAAACTCCCTCTTTTTATAGTAGTATAGATTAAGAACTATGCATACTGAAACCAGTAGCCCAAAGATCACGTAAGAGTTAGGGAACAGCTTTTAAATAGACATAAGATCAAATGAGAAATCAGGAACATAGTGAGTTGAGATTAGTGAAAATCTAGAAGAAAGTGGAACTATGCAAGACTGTTTGATAGTCTTCGTGGATCCATTGGCAAGGGTTACACTAGAAGGAATGTGTGAGAAAAAGGTGGATAGTAAAAGACACATATTATTCATATGCCAAGTTGCTCTAGAATCCACTATTCACAGAGAACTAGTGGCTAATATATAAGCTCCTGGATTACCCTGATTCATAACCACGTGGGCAATAGAAACTTGCTCAGAGCCTAGGAATCATTAGAGATGATCCCAGAGAGGCATGAGAATTGCAAAGCAACTATTCATACTCGGTTAAAACAATGGTGACCTAGAAGCATTTTTAGAGGTATGGGGAACATGAGTGTGTTTTGGTTCCATGAACACATCCATATGGATAGCCATGATTCTGATAGCACCATTTAGCAGTATGTTCCATCTTGTTGCAAAAGATACGTTTGGGTAGCAGTCCTTGCCCACAACCCTATCCTAAGAGCGCAAATCCCTTTGCCATCTAAGAGTCTAATAGAGAAACAAGTTGTTGATTCATGGTAGACTTACACTAGAGAATTCTGGCATATGCCTCTTAAGAGAGGGAAAATGATCAACTGCTATAATAACACTATAGACTTGAGCATAGCACGGGTCAAAGCCATTAAGAATATTGATAGTAATAAGTCTCGTGCATTCTTTAGTGTGAGCCTCAACATAAACACAATGAAAAAAAAATTGTGCTAATGTAATAAACTACAATCATAATACACGTCATTTTTTTGTTTCCTTTATGATACAAAGAAGGATACCCCGAATATTGTAGATTTGCAAAGCGTTCTTCTCCTGTGTATAGTTGCTCTCAACCATAGTGACGAATTTGGGATTTGGCAACTTTTCGGCTGGCTGGAAAAAGTCAGAATTCGGAAAAAACGAAAAAAATCGTGAAAAAATCGATATATTTCAGTCAAAGTTTGGTCAACTATTCGGTAATAATCGAAAATAAGTTGGATATATACATACGTATATACACATATATATACTTATATATACACAGATATATACATATATGTACATATATATACATATACATATATAGATATATATATGTATGTGTATTTGCACATATATATCAGATACATATGTAACTATTAAGGTCACTAGACATACAATCTTATTGAGTGAAAAAAGTAGGAAAGTGACGAATAATTGCATAATAACAATGCACTATCGAGAGAGTGGGGGGTTGGAGTTTTTAGTGTATATCAGGTGTTTTCTGCACATGGTTTGGTAAAAAAAAAAGCAAACGACTTAAACGAGAAAAATTGTGAAAAAACGTGAAAAATCAGAAAGAAACGTGAAAAATCGTATACATCGCGAAAAAGCGGGAAAAATCGGCGACCGACGTATTAATCGTGGTGAACATTCGGGAGCCTATGAAAGCGCAAAAAATGGCTGATTTTTCATAAATTTTGGAGACTTTTGTTACTATGCTCTCAACAACATCTCAATATTTTGGCAGTATTTTGAAACATAAATTAGGAGGCTAACTGACGCTCCATGTTGTTCTAGAGCGAATCTTCATCTCGATGTTGCTTCATTTCAATTGTAGGGTATCATCAGAAGGTTTCCGATTTAATGAAGTTTGTACGAGATTTGAAAATGGTGTGGACCGCATCCATCCATAAACAAATAATTGTGACCATTAAGCTTTGTTTTATTATGCGGGACTTATTTGTAATTATGTAACTGGGGCAGGAACCTAGATGTAACATATGTAATTTCTTTTGCATATAAATATACAGAAACCCTGTGAGAAACAAGTCAAGGTTCTCTCCCACATTTGCTCTAGTTGTTTCATGACATTGAGCAAAAGGGTGGAAAAATGAAGAGGACCGTTTGTCTCCCTTGAATTTAGGTATAGAAACCCTAGGGACGTCATCTCCTTCCCTACATACCACATTCTCTTCCATTTTTACTTCTATCGCTGTACGATTGTAGTATTGTAAAGTAGTAGAGACAAATTTAGAAGGGCTTAAGTGCCCATCTATTGCATGTTTTGTCTCGACCATCTTTTCTTCTCTCTTATTACAGCCCTTGGTGGCCTCATAGTACACAAAGGAGGGCTCCTCTCTCTACCAAGGTGGAACCATCTCATCTTTTAGTGCAATGATTGGGTTGTTATGTCCTTCTACTTCAAGACATCATCGACATGCAAGGGGTTTCATTTATCCACAAAGAATGAACCTAGTGGGGGGGCCTTCCCTAGCTACATGCCTCCTGGAGCCCATTCCTTTGGAGGTATAGAAAGGGAGTTGTGCTCCTGTCTTGGTGCTACTGACCCATTGTTACTATAGCAATTTTCACACTGGATTGTTTTCAACACCTTTTGTTGCTCTTCTTTTGTCTATCTTGTCTTGGGCAACATTCTTCAGCAACAATAATGACAAAAAAGAAGGAATTTGTGCCTACTATTCCACAACCGACGATCAACTTCTATAATATGGTCATCACCAACCATAAACATCATGAGAAAAACTTCATTTAGTGGAGACTCACAGTTAATATATGGTTAAGGGTCAAGGGCGCATAAAATGTTTCACTTTTGAGTTACCAGAAGGCCCTACTGTATTGGAATAATGGGAACAACATGATGCAAATCTACTGAGTATGAGATGGAATAGGATGGAGCCACATATAGAAGATATGAAAATCCATTTTGAGACATTTAAGACGTGGGATCGTCATTGTAGAGCAATATGGGCTACAATAGAGTGATAAGTCGCTAATGCAATTTTTCTGTAAAGTAACTCACTTGACTGATGATATACACAATCCGCTTCCTCTCTGTATAGACATCCTTAATATGCAACAACAACGTGATCATATGATAGTGATTGAGTTCTTGGCCGGACTTCTCTACAAGTAAGAGAGCATCCATAGTCAGATTTTGTCTGGTGCTGAGCTTCCTTCTTTACCTGACACCTACTCTAGGTTGTTACGTACTTTCTTCGTGTAGGATGCAACCACTATCACTCAGCCCTAGGGTGACAAGTCATCCTAGTCACTTACTCGTGATTGTGGTAGAGGCATCAATCGAGGAGTATCTAGTATTGGTGATGGAGTATTCTATTAACGTCCAATACCCATTGTGGTAGGAAAGGCCACACGAAAGACATATGTTATGATCTACAAGGATATCCTACTAAGCTTGCCAACATGGTGGTTGTAGATGGTTCTTAGGAGGAGATGACTCGTTCAGTGTCCCTCTCTATAGAGTACTCTCACTTGATGTGCCTTTGAGCTTCTCAGTAGGTTACGTCTTAAGTTGCTTCTCTGGCACAGAGATTTGGTCCACCAACTTGCATCTCTTAGGTATCTGAGGCATCATCGTCCAAGTCAGATTGGGATCTTGATTCAGGTGCAACTAATCACATTATGGGGGTACCTAAGTTTCTGACCACTTGTACCTATAAGGCCAATCGATCTGATTTTACTCTTGCATATGGTTCAATTGCCACCCTTAGTTAAGGGAACTGGGACAGTTTATCACCTACCCCGCATATGTCTCTTTTGTCCTACTTGTTCATCCCTCATTTTCCTTACAATTTGTTATCTATTAGCAAAATAACTCATTTTCTTCAAGCCTCTATCACTTTCTTACCAAGTACTTGTGTTGTATAGGACTTGAGGATGATTTGCGTAGAGTATGAATTGGCTGGAATATACTACTTGCAGAGGTCGCCTACAACATTTGTTGTTGCTTCTTCTTTGGTGGTGCATAGAGGTCATGCATCTGTAGACAATCTCAAGGTTTCATTCCAAGATTGTTTAAGCTGGTGGGATTATAGTGTGAATTTTGTCCACTAGGGAACCTACAAGGTCTACTTTTTGGTCTAGGGAAACTCAAAGAGCATAGTCTATTTTTTGAATTGACTCATTACAATGTTTGAGTTCTAAGTCGTGTTAATTCTAAACTTGGTTATATATTTGTTATGTTTGTGTATGATTGCTCTCATGCTGCATGGCTTTATTTGATGAAAGAATAATCTGAATTCTTGTCCATATTTAAATACTTATTGTGCACAATTGGAAACTCAATTTTCAAAAGAAGTTTGCATTCTTCTTTCTGATAATGCTAACAAATACTTCAGCCATGATTTCACCCATTTCACATCCACCAATGGCATGATTCCCCAATCCTCTTGCCAACATACTCCACAACAGAACGGAGTGGCAAAAAGGAAGGTTCATCAGATTCATATTGTTGAGACTGATTACACGCTTATTCATATGCATGTTCCTAGAGAATATAAAAGGATGCAATCCTCACCGCCACCTACCTCATTAACCACATGCCATTGCCCATCCTACGGAAACTGCATACATGTTTAGATCCTTTATCTAATAAATCCATTCTACCATGTTCCACCTAAAGACTTTGGGTGTGCTTGTTTTGTTCTTGTCTTTGTCCAGGTTTAGACTTGTTGAATCATAAGCCTGTTAAGTGTGTTTTCTTAGGTTACTCTCGGGTCCAAAAGGGGTATAAGTGCTACACTACTACCTTACATCGGTTCTTTGTGTTTCCTAACGTCATCTTTTTTGAAGAAACCCTTCTTTGATGACAATTCTTCCGTGACACCAATAGCCATGAAGGAGTTCTTTCCCCTTCCTGTTATGATTGAGTATTTTGTTCCCGAGTCCTCCTTAGTGAAGGAACTCCTGATGTAGTTCCACCCACCTCTAGTAGACCCACAGTCTCTCACACCTACACTTGCCGTACGGGTGACGTGGATAGTCTGGTTCAGGTACTAATGCAAGCAAAACTAAGACTCCAGACGATACAATTCCTTTCTCCAAATGCCTCCTCGTCTGAAAGTTAGGTAAAAGAAACTCCTCCTAGATCACATGATATTCCCACTACCTTGAGCAAAGGTGTTAGATCTTGTACCATACAAAATGTTCATTACCCTATTTCTAACTTTGTTTCATATAGCCATCTTTCACCTTCATATTATGCCTTTATTTCTTCTATGTCCTCTATCCCGATGCCTACATCTGTTTCAGCTGTACGAGATCATCTAGGTTGGCGTCATGCTATGGAAGAAGAGATGTCCTCCCTAGATCAGAAGCAAACATGGTCCTTTGTTTTGCACCCACAAGGAAAGTTTGTGGTTGGATGTCACTGGGTTTATACTATTAAAGTGGGCGCAAATGGATGTATTGATCGGCTTAAGGCTCGTTTGGTTGCCAAGAGATACACTCATGTATGGTTAGAATTATTCTGTGACCTCTCTTGCGGAAAAGATGGCGTCTGTTTGTATCAACCTATCTTTTGCTTCCAGCCTTCCATTCCTTCTTGGCCTTTACATCAGCTTGATGTAAAAAATGAATTCTTGCATGGTCATCTAGATGAAGAGATTTTTAAAGAGCAACCACCAAGGTTTGTTAGTAGGGGGTGCCTAATCAAGTGTGTCGTCTTAGTAGTCATCTCATGCTTTGTTTGACAGATTCATCGGGTGTCGTTTCTGAGTTTGGCTTCTGAAGATGTACTGTGGATAATTTTATCTTCTATACACGACAAATTTCTACCTATCTCTTTCTAGTGTTATATGTTGATAACACGGTTATCACTCATAATGATAAGCATGTCATTGCACAGCTAAAGACTTTTTGTAGGGCCAATTTCAGACAAAAGACTTAAGAAGTCTTAAATATTTTCTGGGCATTGACGTTGCCAATTCAAAGTCTGGGATAGTGATTTCATAGAGAAAATATGTCTTTTATCTTTCATCAAAACATGGATGCTTGGGATGAAACCTATTGACGCTCCAAAGGAGCCTAAACTTAGGCTTTCTGTGGAGCAGTTGGAGTTACTTGATGATCCTTGGAGATATAGACGCCTTCTTGGAAAGATGATATATCTTATAGTCACTCGACATGATATTGCCTTTTCTACTAGTGTGGTTAGCCATTCCGCGGATAAGCCTTGCACAAGTCACTTAGTCGATATGATGCACACTCTTAGGTATCTCTAGTATTCTCCTAGAAAGGGACTCTTGTAATAGAATCATGTACATTTGCAGGTGCAGGGCTTCTCAGATGTTTATTGGGTTAGATCCATTATGGATAGAAGATCTATTTCTGGCTATTGTGTATCTGTGGGAGGAAATCTGGTTTACCTGAAGAGAAAGAAGTAGATTGTTTTTTTTGGTCGGCAAAAAATCGTGTTACTAATAAACCAAAACTTAGGGTACATAAGTGCCCCTACGGGAAAACCTGATCCCTAAATCTCCATGCAGGGAGATGAAGAGGATCGAGAACAAAGAGAAAAAAACTCCAGACTATCAGGAGAACAAAAAACAAGAGAAGTCTCCACCTATCTAGACTAACCTACAAGATAAAACAAAGAGCCATACAAACATTACAATAAGCGCACCCACAAAGATGTAAGTATGAATCTCCACCTAACTAATAGAAGTAACCCAGAAGGACAACTACTATCTCTGGCTCAAAGTAGTCCAGTAGCTGGAAGTACCTAAAAGGAGAATAAAAGAAAACAAGAACTGCCACCCCTTGTCTCCTTCCAAGAGTATTCTGACAGCAACAACACTGTTTCGAGACTCCTAAACACTTCAGTATCCAGAACCAGAACGATCATCACCCTGATCAAAGAAGAGGCCAGTAAGGGATCACACTTATAATTTCCACAGGGGATCAGAAAACCTAACTGAAGCACTACAATTACTGACCACCCACAAAGATGTACTGCAGAAAGACTACTGAACCCTGCATTCATCCAAAGAGAGAACTCAAATAGCATTACCCAGAGCATCGAACGCCTGAAAGCATTCCATCAAACACCTTCGGGGGTTAGTCCCTGAAACAGGGAGTACCCACCGGATCGATGGCGAGCAGGGACCAAGACACGAGCCTTGATCAATCCTTCTGCATCAAGGACGCCGAAACGCAACAGGGGACACCGCCGGATACCAGATCGCACATGGAGGAGGGAGCACTGTCAGGAGTCGTCACCCTACCATGACATGGACGCTATTAGCTGCTGTTAGCACAACAGCCAAACATCAAACACTTGAAAGGCATTCCCACCCGTTGCAATAGAGGAGTCAAGGGAGGAGACGAAACGCCTCTGCCCCCTAGAATCAACACTGCACGTGATCTCCAAGTAGCAGCAAAGGGGCCAAGGAGGAGAAGAATGAATCATCCTGCCCCCTTGAACCATCCCTCTGTGAACATCAGTGGCACAAGACCGGCGCCAGAGTTTCTCCTGTCAATGGGAACGGTATAAGCATCGGCTGACTAGTAGCCCTTGGCGTTGAGTCCCCCATGGAGGGACGAATAGCCGAAGGTGACAAACTCGATTCCTGTGATAGCAATTGGCGGGGAAGGGGCACCGCTGGCTGGGCAAAGAGGCAGGCCCAGCTGACCATCGAGGAGCCCAACCACCGCCAAAGGAGCCAAAGGACCTGGACACTGTTGAGGATCTACTGTAGCCCTGGGTACACCAGGACTCATCTTGGACAGAGAGGGAAGCCGTCAGAATCGACATAGCAGACTCCAAGCCGGAATCGGAGAGGCCGCAGAGAAGGAGACTAAGGTGCCTGTGAAGAAGAGGCGACACCCCTTACATCACCCCTTACATCACCTGCTGATTTTTCTAGAACTACCTGGATTTTCTAGAAGAGGCGACACCCCTTACATCACCCCTTACATCACCCCTAACATTCTTGATACGCTCATGTCTTTCTTTGCTGAAATTAAAACTCTGTTTGATAAATCCATTAAAGTCTTCCGCACTGACAATGCTCTGGAATTTATGCAATCTTCTGTTAGCCTTTTCTGTTGGAAACAGGGTACCACTCACCAAACTTCCTGTCCTTACACCCCCCAGCAAAATGGAGTTGTCGAACGTAAAAATAGGCATCTCCTTGAGGTTGCTCGCACTCTCCTCTTTCATTATCATGTCCCATCTTGTTTTTGGCCTGAGGCTGTTTCCACCGCATGCTATTTGATTAATCGTATGCCATCCTATGTGCTTGGGAATCAAGTCCCATATCAAATTTTGTTTCCTGATGCACCTCTTTTTACTGTGCCTCCTAGGATTTTTGGCAGCACCTGTTTTGTCAAAAATCTTCGTCCTGGCTTGTCTAAACTGGATCCCCGTGCTATCAAGTGTGTCTTTTTGGGATACTTTAAAACTCAAAAGGGGTATCGCTGCTTTGATCCGAGTTCAAAGAAATGGCTAGTCTCTGCTGATATTTTTTTTTGAGCATATGCCATACTACTCCTCATCCGGGTCTGCCGTAACACCAGACATTCTTGCTGACACACCATTACCTATAATTGATGATGTTGTTGTTGTGGACACCAACAACACTCCTGCTCCGCCTCTGAAGGTCTACCAACGAAGAAGACATCAACTCCTTCCATGGCTCCTCCAACTCCTTCCTCGTCAGCAGATCTGGAGCCGCCTACATCTGAGGTATTTTCTGACCTGGATGTTCCTATCAGCTTACGCAAAGGAACTCAGACATGCACACAACATCCCATTGGGAATTTTTGTTCTACTGATAATTTGGGAACTAACTTTACAAACTTTACTGCTGCACTTTCTGCTGTTACTATTCCTAAAAATGCTACGCAGGCGCTTAAGCACCCTGCCTGGCGTGAGGCCAAAGGATCAGAGATGAAAGCTCTATCTGATCGTCAAACCTGGGAGCTTGTTGATGCTCCTTCTGATTGTTCTCCTGTTGGGTGTCGTTGGATCTTCACAATTAAATATCATCCTGATGGGACCATTGAACATCTCAAAGCTAGACTTGTGGCCAAAGGATACACCCAGACATATGGTGTAGACTACTTTGAGACATTCTCTCCAGTTGCTTGCCTTAACTCTGTTCGCATTCTTATTTCTGTTGCTGTTAATTCTGATTGGCCTTTATTCCAACTTGATGTCAAGAATGCTTTTCTATATGGTGATCTGTACGAGGAGGTTTACATGGATCAACCTCCTGGCTTTGTCAGTCAGGGGGAGTCTTCTAAAGTTTGTCGCCTTCGCAAAGCTATCTACGGCTTCAAACAAAGTCCTCGTGCTTGGTTTGACAAACTCAACTCTATCCTGCAAAAGTTTCAGTTTCGCCGCTTGCAAGCTGATCATTTTGTGTTTGTCAAACACACCGATTCTGGCCTTGTTATTTTTTTAAAAAAAATTGACGATTCATTCATCCTGTCGCCTGGGTTCGAACTCATGACCTTTCGGTCTTACATCATCACTTTCACCACTGGGGTGCCACTTCATTGGCAGGCCTTGTTATTTTAATTGTGTATGTTGATGACATCATATTATCTGGCAACGACCCTACAAGAATTCAAGACACAAAAACATATCTAGAAAAGCACTTTATTACTAAAGACTTGGGCTCTCTCAGATATTTTTTGGGCATTGAGGTATCTAGATCCTCTTCTGGTCTCTGTTTATCTCAGCGCAAATATGTATTGGATCTTTTGTCAGAAACAGGGATGCTTGGGGCTAAGCCAGCCAATACTCCCTTGGATCCAAATACTAATTGGGATGATGAACAATCCCCTGCTTATCTTGATCATCATCAGTATCGCCGCATGGTTGGCAAACTCATCTATCTCACTGTTACTCGCGCTGATATTACATCTGTTGTTGGCTTGGTTAGCAGGTATCTAGACAAACCCAGACAGTATCATTGGGATGTATGTCATATTCTGAAATATCTGAAAAACTCTCCTGGTAAAGGCCAACTGTATAACAAACATGGACACTGTCATCTTGTTGGCTATTTTGATTCTGATTACGCTGGAAGCAAGATTGATCGCAGATCTACTTCTGGGTATTGTACCTTTGGTGGCGGCAATCTGGTTACATGGCGCAGCAAGAAGCAAACAGTGGTTGCTCGCTCTAGTGCAGAAGCAGAGTATAGAGCCATGGCTCATACTACTTGTGAGCTTTTTTGGGTTCGCATCCTTCTCAAGGACTTTGGTATCTCTATTTCTACACCTATTCCCATGCATTGTGACAACAAAGCTGCCATCTTCATTGCCAGCAATCCTACATTCCATGAAGGTACAAAGCACATCGAGGTGGATTGTCACTTTGTACGTGAGGCTGTGTTGTCGAACCAGATTTCTACACCTTATACACACACCTCTGATCAGATCGCTGATATCTTCACAAAGATTCTTCCAAAGACCAGATTCTCTACTCTGATAGACAAGCTGGGCATGATTGATATCTATGCTCCAGCTTGAGGGGAAGTATTAGTATATATAGTGCTGTGTATTTCTGCTTTGTGTGTGCTATGTTGTATCTAGAAGCTTCCTAGTATGCTTCCTGTTATTTGTCCCATACTGGCTGTATCTTGAGTTGTCCTACTCTCTTGTCTTATAAAAGAGAGGGACTTGTACCTGTTTTTAATCATTGAATATCATAAACCCTTAGTCTTCTAGAGTAATAATGGACACTACCACAGTGAAATATGGTAAACAAAAGAACCATTGAGGGAAAGATATCAGTGCAGTAGGAGAGAGATATTACCTTAATCATAGAAGCGCCTTAGGGGATAGACACGGGGAGGTAAATCAAGATTGTAGGTTAAGAGCTCAAGGTCTGTTGTTTAGGAAACGGAGCAGGTCTGGTCTTGGTCAGAACGGTGTAGTAGCATATTTGGAGGAAGCGGCCTGCAAAAACAACAGAAGATCATTCTATGTAGCCAATAGCAGGTGTTGGATGATCTCACGGAGGATCCAGGGGACCCTCAACTCTTAGTGGCCACACAAAGGGAAGAACAGGGCCACCCCCAGCCGGCGGTAACTGAATTGGGAGGTCTGCATCTTCTCCCAATGAGTGACACTGAGATTCCAGGGAGTTGGCAACCCCTTTCTTGGCAGTACCAGATTGTTGACAGTGACCCTTGTGGAGTTCGACAACTGTAGGGGTTCAATCCTCCTCCAACACCACAACAGTAGGGGAAGCCTTCCCCTTCAATTGTCATGGGCTGTTGAGGACAGCAGTGACCCTATTCCAGGGGCTGTAGGGAAGAGAGGGAGGCTAGTAGCATACAATGTGTTCCCTTATATAGGAGTGTTAGGAGGTTTGTAGCATACCACAGGTACATAATAAGCTAAGCATACTAACTCACCCAAGGATGCCTGATAACTATATTAGACTTATATCTCTACTAAAGTGGAAAGATATTTTTCCTTATCTCAAACCTAGTCATTATTTTCCTAAAAATTATGTCCTAATATTTTAGGAATCACCTATAACTACCAATATACGTGGCATACCAACAACCTACATAACCATGTTTATTTGGATTTCAAGAAAAAAAGATGTTTTCATCTTCTTGCTATATCCTTTCGTTCCCCTATCTTATTCACCACTATGTCCCGCTTGCAAGTGGCTCCAATAGACTAACGATTAAAACCAAGATTGTTTTCTTAGTGCAATTGTCTACCCTGTTGGTGATGCTATAATCTTCATGCAGCATAGTAGGGGTAAATTAAAGGACCAGAACATTTGACACGAGGTCCTTTTTGCCCACATGTTTCTCTTGTTTTTGTGATTCAAAAGCTCATTTTTTGGTTCCAAGAACCTTATTTTTTAAGTGCATACGAAAACTGGCTTTAAGCAATTATTTTGTGTTTGATTTGTTTTCCTTGCTAACATTAGTTTCTTGTATATTGGAATCTCATCAAGTGGCCCCCCCTTCAATCAGAAGTAATTGTTCAGATTTTTTCTTAAAAATAAACAATTGATACCTGAAAGTTTGTTTCCAAAAAGTTTGCTGCATTTTTTCGAAGAGTAGTCTTGTCTAGATGAGGTACCTTGATCCCCAGACAGCTTCACCTCTAGAAGGGGGAATTTAGTTACTCTTTAGATGTATATAAAACATAGTTTTCTGATATGCATCTCTTGGTGCATATCCGTCTCTCCGGAATCTGGATTTGTCAACTTTGGTTGCTTGAAACATCAAAAGTCTGACTGAATTCACGTAGCTGTTCTTCTCCACGTGTGTGCTGCTACTTAATCAAAGTTCCCTTCTAGAACTTAAAATAACCGAAGTCAAAAGTTTCCTTCCAGAATTTCAAATAAACCTACAAGCTGTACACTGGTTAGGTTCTAGTCAATATTCCCTTTCTTAAAAGTTTGTTTGAGAATAATATTACTTGTATCTTCTTCGTCTTCGAGTTATTGTGCTATTTGACATTTTTAATGCACTTTGTTGTTTTATTTTGGCAACATTTTTGAAAATGCGAGGTTATACATGGTTATTGTTGAGAGTTATTTAGTTAGTGTTTTTATTATTAGTTTGTAATATGGGCCTAAGTGTCTTGGCCCATTAGGGTTGTCTTATGTCCTGCACGCTTCCCTGTTCTCCTATTTATAGGAGCAGGGTTTCTCCTATCTAATAGAACGATTAGCCGTATTTTCTTATTTGACATGGTATCAGAGCAGCTGTCCTAGGGACCAAAACCCTATGTGAGAGAGAGCAAGAAAAGGAGGAGCACCCCCCCATTGCGGACGGCCGCCGCCCTTGGCTGCCCGCAGGGAATTCTTTCCCTAGTTTCCTACCTTCTTCCTTATTCCTCTACTCTCTTACTACTGGCTGCCGACCCTTACTGCCTGCTCATGCGCTCACTGCCATGCTGCTCCTTGTCGCCGCCCTCCGACCCATACTGTCTGCGCCACCCTTGCCGCCGCCACCTCTAACTGGCTGTTGCTCCATGCGCTGATGTCGCCGTTGCTGCTCTGTACGCGGCCGCTACTACTGCGCTCGGCTGACGTGCGCCCCTGCCTGCTATTGCTGCCCTTTGTATCTGCCGCCGCCAGCCTCCCTGCCGTCTACTGTTGCTCCACCGCCGCAGCGGTTGCTGCCTGTTCACTACTGTCTATTGCCCAGCCGCCGGCTGTGTTATTTTCCGCATCCGCCATGTGCCCTGCAAGCGCACCTCCGACCACCCACTGTCCTCATCTAACTACTGCCTAGCCACTGCTGGCTGCTATCTAGCCCAGCCACCTGCTCCTGTGCCATCGCCAATGGCAGGCACTTACCAGCCGCTGCCGTTCCGGCCCCGATTCCCCACCACAACCCATCTTCCTGTTGCCCGGCGCTGCCGACTGCTTCCTACCCAACCGCGGCCACCTACCACTACCCACCGCTACCAAACAACCCATTTTTTTATATCCCTCGATATTTTCTACTGCCCCCCTCCCATATACACTCAAATATTTGTGCTACCCTTTTTGGGTCAGAGAAAGATCCATTTATTTTTCTATCCGGATCTGCCTATTCGGGTCATTTTACACCTTGACTCACATTATTGGTTACTACCTCCACATATTTGCCTACGCTAAACCTTGCCTCTACCATTGTTTTTGACTCTCCACGCCAACCACTCCTTTACTCTTTCCGTGCTTGGCGTGAGGGGGAGAATAGAGGAGAAAGAGTAGAGGGAAGAGACGAGATGGAGGAGAGATGAAGAAAAAAAGAGAAGAATTATGTTATGTTGCTTCATGCCACATTTACTGCTGATATATGGATTCTTCTGCTGCTATTTAGTGCTTTCTGCTGCTATTATTATTTATTCATCATCTATCTCGACTGCTGCTGTGAAGTTGAATACTTGGACGTCATCTTTGCTACTTGTGCTATGATTAGCACACTTTACCTGCTGCTTTGTGCTTTTGCACTTTCTGTTGTCCGTGCTTTATTTGCACATTGACTTTCTACTCTGTGGGCCAACACTCTCTGGACTTTGACGTCTGCTACTGTGATGGATGCGGTATGAAGAGGGAAGATGATGAAGACCTTTCTGTTGCTGACTTTACATGGAGCTTTGTCTATCGGAATTATTTATTTGCTTGTTACCATGCCTACTGGTCTTCTATTTGCCTACGTCGTCGACTTTTGCTGTTGTGTGCCAGCACTCTCTGGCATGCCCATGTTTTGACACGTCGACTCTCTGCTTGTCCATGCCTTGCTTGCACATCAACTTTCTGCTACTGTGTGCCAACACTTTCTGGCTCGTCCGTGTTCTGTTTCGCACGTTGACCTGTCCGTACTTTATTTGTACGTTGACTACTACTGCTACTGTGATCCAACACTCTCTGGCTACTACGACGACTTTGATGAAGACCTTGGTGCCTATCAGCTATTCCATCTTTTGCTCCAGATGATTGTGATGTTGCTTATTTCTGCTCCAGATGATCGAGAAGCTTCTGCGACCTTCCTGCTTGCTTGGAGTATCTACTTGAGGGGGAGTGTCTGAGTGTTTGAGTGCTTTAATGTAATATTGAGGGGGAGAAAATTCTTATATGGGCTTAGTTTATCGTTTTCTTCTGTTTCTTTGTTTTCTTAGTCCAACTCTCTATTTGCAAGTTGATTTGGGATTCTCCCAACTTCAGCTTGAGGGGGAGTGTTGAGAGTTATTTAGTTAGTGTTTTTATTATTAGTTTGTAATATGGGCCTAAGTGTCTTGGCCCATTAGGATTGTCTTATGTCCTGTACGCTTCCCTGTTCTCCTATTTATAGGAGCAAGGTTTCTCCTATCTAATAGAACGATTAGCCGTCTTTTCTTATTTGACATTTATCTTGTTGAGGGTGAGTGTGATATATATTTTAGGAAGGTGCTTCACGTAAACTACCCCATGGATTATTCTATATGAAGCGATTGCCATGCAATTGACTCATTAGGTTGTCACTTCTCCCAGTGTTTACAGATGTGTGTACATATATATTCTTTATTTGATTTGAATTCCAAATATAGATCTATGTATATTAGATTTGCAAGTCATGCTGTCTTCTACAAACATGTATTAATGTGTTTATCACAGATAACTAGTACTCATTATGTGAATCTTGCATCCAATAATTTTGTTTCTTTAAAACTCCTAATTATGTTTAGAGCAGGCTTGTCTCAGTGAGTGTAAAATGCATTTGCAAATGAACAAGTTATTTTTCTTTATAGTGGGGAATTTCTTTAGTCATTCGACAATAAGAATCGTCATTTGCATCTCTCTGTTTTGAGATATCTTTTTAGCATCTGATTTTTTCTTCTGTAGTAAGGGAATCAAATTTCCATAATAAAGCAAAGGTAAGAAGTATTTACGTGGAAACACTTATAAAGAAAGGAAAAACCATAGAATGTGATAAACCTAGGCCTGTCCCTGGGTCTGCTGTGGCTGAGTTTTATGTATAATCTTCTCTCATCATCTAACAAGGGGGAGGTGTTACAATATATAGAAAATTGTCTTCAATGAATCCATCAATCAACAAAAAGATATGCCTAACATATAAATTGATCCACCTCTCTATCCATTTGCAAATGAACAAAAACAGTTTAACACCATGGAAAACTGCCATTGAGAAAGATAAGTCACAACTCCGATGAGAGCTTTCCTAATAAACATCTTGGCAATTTCTATACTTCCTTAACAGCACATTTATAGCCAGACTAATATGTATTCAGTCCTATCAAACTTAGGTTTCTTGGAATTGAAAGTTTAACCAAGTTTGCCTAGCAATTCTTTGCCAGGTACAATTCCTAGTATACTAATTTTCTTCCTAGAACTTCAAGTGAACCTACAAATTACACGTAAACATCATGTTCTAGTTGAAATTCTACTGCCAACAAACTCCACATAATCATCATGTTCTAGTTAGAATTCTCTTTCTCAAAACTTAAACCAAAACCATCGCTACTTCCATATTGTCTTTTCCTCTCCGTGCTGTTATCCTACTTGACATTGCCAACAGATTTTGTTGTTTTACTTCAGAGACGCTTGGGTTAATATTGGGTTCTTCATTGTTCTTTTGTACAAAGAAATTGTTTCCGGTTCCTTTGAAATGTGTTCAATTAGTGGAAAATCGGTTTTGAAGACAACAAGCTTCCACCCAAAGGCTTCTCTTTGCTTACTATTTACTATTTGATATATTTGTTGTGGTTGTATTTCATGATTGCTTCCTATTAGCTGGCAGTGTATGGCTTTTATAAATAAAGGGTAGGGATTTTACTATGTTATATTTCATATTAACTAAATCTCTATATCAAAGTTATAGATTTCTTCTCTATAGTTTGGAGACTACCCTAACTAAATTAAGATTATATCCTACTTTAGGGTGCATAAGATAGAATCATAGAAATCATCAAGAAGGTTGTTTGTGTAGGTGTGTCTCTCTATCATGTGTCATAAACAGCAATACACATCCCTATATATAGTGCTAGAACAAAACAAGAAAGGGATATTGGTGTAGGACATATTAGGCTTTATTTTATTTTGCTTTATTTTTATATTTAGGGACCTAAGTGCAAATTATATAGTTGATGTACTTAGCCGTAAATGTTTTTATGCTTTTCTTTATTTAAGTTTTATTTAATTCCGAATTTTGTTAAATAGGATTTTATTTCCATTATTTCAGGGTCAAGTCATTTAGTTGTATAAAAACCAGCCTCGAGGCTTTTGTCCAGGCAGTTGAATATGATTTTGAGAAATAGAATTATTTTGATTTTTTATCCTTTGTTCTTCTTCTTCAAGATGTGTTCCACATCAAGTTGTATCAGAGCCAAACCCTAACTGATTAGGGCATGGCCTCCTTCTCTTCTCCCTTTTTCTTTTTCTCTTTGACCCTTCCAATTACTGTTCTCCGGAGGAACAGTAAAACTTCGTCATATTTCCCCTCCCCTGCTTCCGTTAAAACTAGTAAATGGCGCTCCGCTTTCCCGCCTGACTCCCACCCCGGTCGTCCACCCACCTACTAGCTGCACACCCTCATGATCTTCTGCTAATCATCCTACGGGCTGTCGCCTACCAACAATAGCCACCCTGACGAACCGGTTCCCATGTTCGTAAAGCCCGCCCAACACAGTAGCGACTCCAACACCTCTTAGTTTGCAGCCCCTGACAGCAGCTACATGCGAAGAGTTGTGTGGATCCTTCCGTCATAGCTCTCAACCCGTCAGTCGACACCCGCATTGAATGTGACCTAAGTCAAAGCCTTCTACTTCCACATCCAACAACATACGTCAAAGAAGTCACGTAATATCCATGCTTCCATCCCGCATGATCTTCCCCACTTCATCTACGTGTTGCGTCCTCCGCCAAGCGCCCGTAACTTCCCTTTCCCTAACGACTCGCTAGATAGTAGCACTGCAGGAGGAAGCCACAAACAGGCGCCCATTTGCACGCTGCCCAGCCTGCTATCAGCACCCGCCAAAGCAAACCAGCAACAACTTTCCCCACCACACCCAACTCCCGGTTGTCAACACTGTTTCCACCCTTCAGTCTGTTCACCCGTCCCGACCGTCTTTGCCACTTCCTCCCTGTAACTGCGCCCGTGAGCGTGCCTCATAGTTGTGTAACCAGCAACAGGAAACCGTGGAAAGATTTTTCTACTGTCGACAACTCTCTCCTCTCCAAGCCAGCGCCACCAGACTTTGCTCCTGTCAACGACTCCCACCCTCTCCTTCAGCGCCATCAGCCCTAGACGTCCACGTTGCTAGTAATCAGCCCCGAAAGTGGGATCCATGGGTCGAGCACGCAAATCAACCTTCCTTCCAAGACATCTCCTTCTATATCGATTCTAAAGAGGCTTTCTTCTCCAGTAAATCATGGCGACTCTTCAACATATCAACAAAAAACTAGATGGCTTCATGGCCAAAACTACTAACACCTTGGAGGCTATTCGACAACAAATGGACATCATGATGCGGCGACAAGATGATATAGATATAGTTCCCCGTCAGCTAGATGACTTTGCACAGAAGCGAGCTAAATTTCTACAACACCTAGCCCGTAATAATTGGAGGCAACTCTTAATCAAGTATGGAATTCAGCCCACTCCTGACTCCATCCATGTCAAGACTACGATTATTGTGCAATCACAAGATAAAATTGAGCATGAGGATGCACCTCCTTCGAGTGACCAGAGCCACAACACTTCAAAAGAGGTTGATGAAAAAGATGATTAAGATGCACTCCCAACTTGTGATCCAGCGACTGACAAGGACGAGTCAGCGATAGTGCCTCCATCACCCCCAACAAAGGATGACGTCAACATTCTAATCCGTATTGATCTCGTGCCCATGCATTCCTCGATGCCTCCTTTAGCGGATGATGTCAAACCTTGCACCACACAGAGTACCAAAGCTCTTAATCGACATGTATGCTCTTCGAGTTGATGATGGTTGCATTGCCACCTTGGTATTGTTGATTCTTGCAGATGCTCCAAAGATAAAGTCTCTACGACTGTGTGAGCATTATGGCATGCTTGAGGTTGACAATACCCCAACTCTGATCGTGCGGCGGCGTCCAATCCATTTATCCTACCACCAGCCTCTATTGGGAGAGCCTGCGTAGGATATGTACCTGATTCACCGGTGGCTCATCTTTTGAACCCCGGGGGAGTTGATATAGGACATATTAGGCTTTATTTTATTTTTGCTTTATTTTTATGTTTAGGGACCTAAGTGAAAATTATATATTTGATGTACTTCGTCGTAAATGTTTTATGCTTTTTTTATTTTAGGTTTTTTTAATTTCAAATTTTGTTAAATATGATTTTATTTCCATGACTTCAGGGTCAAGTCATGCAGTGTTATAAAAACCAGCCTCGGGGCTTTTGTCCAGGCAGTTGAATATGATTTGAGAAATCGAATTGTTTCGGTTTTTTCTCCTTTATTCTTCTTCTTCAAGATGTGTTCCACATCAGATATACATATACAAAATACATAAAAGGACAAAGGTTAATTAACTAAAGAAAAAATATTCCAACACTTCTCCTTAAGTGGGAGCATACATCTTCATCTTCTCCAGATTGATAGTCAATGTAGTGATGGTTTCTTGGCTGATGACCTGATGAATAAATCAGTCACTTGATCTTCGAACTTCACAATAGTGTAGGCATTCTTGGATCAAAATTCTTATCAAGAAAAACGACAATCAGCCTCTATGTGATTAATCCTTTCAGTAAAAATGCGGTTGTGTGGTTGTTTTCGCTAAAATTGGAACACAATCTTGAGGTACATGCGATAAGGATTCCATCTATAAGAGCTTACATGTATTGCAAGCCCTAAGATAATACTCAGCTTGGCACTTGGCTACTGCATTCTTCGTGATTATCCAAGTTACTAGAAATACTACAACAGCCAGTGTGGACATCCTATCATTATAGCTCCTTTCATAATTAGAAATGAGTAGCCACAAACATTAACATGCATATTTTTCTGTGCATTAGTCCTCTCCTGATAGCTCTCTTCATATTTCCAGATGTCAGACATTGCATCCTAGGCATTGTTGAGGTTTATGAGGACATCTACCAAGAGGCCCATGAATGAAAGAATGCCAGCTCTGGTGTTTGTCAAATAAACAAGCCTTCCAATGAACCTCATTTAACTCAGATTGTCAAGATAGAAGGTTATTCGGCATCCTGTGAACATTTGAAAGAAATGGTGTCCTTACAGATTTACCCCCGTGATATTCTAGTCTCCTCGAGTAGATCAAGAACGTAGTTATTTGAGAAACAAAACCTAAATGAAGTATGAGTCGTTTCAACTCCTAGAAAGTATCTCAAATTTCAAAAGTATTATTTGACAATGTGTTTACATGGATAATGTTTGGCAGTCAAAATTCAAGTTATATCATTTCTAAAAAAAAGTGTCATCTAACCCGGCCAGTGTGGCTCAGGTGGTTCGGTCCGGCTTGTCCTCCCTGGGGGACCCGGGTTCGAATTCCCCTGAGTGCACTGTAATTACCAACTCCTTGGGTCATCCGGGCTCTGGCACCTGTTTGAGGAGGAGGGGGAGCTGGGCTCCCTAAGACTAAAAAAAAAAGTGTCATCTACATTATACAATAAATAGCAAACTAGATGTGCTTCTTTTTATAGATGCATGACGTTACCTGCTAAAGCCACAAACAAACAGAATGTGGCTTAATTTTCTGAACCAAGCCTGTGCACTTTACTTTAAATCTATATGCAGCTTTTTTTTTTCATTTGCACACATTATTCTCCCCTGAGCTGTAGACCCAAGAGTTTCTCTGTGTAAACTTTTTGTATGTCACAATATAGCAAAGTATTCTTAGCATTTAACGAGCAAAAGGGGCCAAATTACAGCTACTAAATGAATAAAAAATCACGATGATTAAAGACATCGTATTTTATAGTGATTATTGGGTATTTATAGGTAATCTAAAAAATAATGGAAAATGGTATTTTTGGGGTTTGAAATATTGAAATCAGTCAGGGATTTAGTCTTTGAAAGTTTCATGCATTTGTATTTTATTGGTACCAAATATGTCTTTTAAAAAACTGTAAAATATATATCATACATGATAGCATTTGTTATTGCTACTATGCTAATTGTTCTTGAACTCTTAAAGAGTAATTTCTCTTGATAAAATTAATTATGTCTTCAATTTTAACCTAGCAATAGTGTTTGAATATCATCGTTTGAAAGCAAATCTCTAATATCTCCTAGGTAATTCTAACATCTCTTATAATAGCATTATGATCTTTGACAATTTTATATAGTACAAGTTAAATAGATTCTTAGAGGCACTTGCGAGCGCAAAAGGCTAAGTGTCTTCTGACTGTACTGTACATCAATGAGTCGTGAGGCTATGAACCTGTATAGTGCCACTCGACTGCCAAATGCTAAGTTGCCGACAGTTAACAATTGATATATAGGTCATAAGATGTCTAATCTATAAACATCCAACTAGTGTGCCTAACTCTTAGAATAGCTAATGTCTTAACTATATGCATCTTTCTCTATAATTAATACAACTGTCATTGACCATGTTTAGGCATATCTTTCAAATGATGAGTTTGAAATGAAATTTGGAATGAAGAAGGAAGCTTTCTACACTCTGCCAATATGGAAACAAAATAAATTGAAGTTCTCACTCAAGCTTTTCTAAGGTACGTGCACACATTTTTTTGGTTTCGGCCTGGGATGTGGAACTATATTCATTAATGTCGTTAATGCATAATTTTGATGGAAATTGTATATTCCAGCAAGTCATTCCAGTGTGCTGATTGCATAATTTTGATGGAAATTGTATATTCCAGCAAGCCATTCCAGTGTGCTGATGGTTCCAACATTTAAGCTTATGTATACCAAAAGTCCGTATAGGTGAAAATAGTTTGCCACGACATGCTACAGTGGTTGAACTGGATTTCCTCTTCTCAGCTCAAATAAGTAATAGCTAGATTTATATAGTTAGACAGGTTTCAATGTGCAAATTCTACACCATTTCACCGCCCATGGAAATGAAAATTCATGATAATATCGGGAAAATCTTGATCGGTTGAAATTCGGACAGCAACATAGATTGTGATAAACTGATGCAATCAGTATGAAATTTAGGATAGTATTATTTACATGAAAGCACGTATTTGACCCAAAATATTTATTGAATAACCACCCCCGATGGTATTGGTACCTACAAAATAATCATTAGATCACCACTATATATATAACCATCAATATCATGAATAGTCATTGATGTATAGGGTTTAGTCTCTAGTGTCCCCAACAAAATAATTAACAGAAACTTTTATAGTCAAAGGACAATCAGAACTACAGTACGTATGAGTTACTAGCAAGTAATTTTTGTAGACCTCATGATATACTCTTTGGATCCTAGAATTTTAAAGATGGCAGATCATCATGCGATATCCTAGTAAGACTGTCATGGATCATTTTGCCAACATGTAACTTTCTTTTTGGAGGCTTCCTATTTGGCAGCTTGGAAGCCCTAAAGGAATCTCATCCGAACAAATTCAAGACCACATGCCCATTTAGTGTTAACTAGTCATACCCTTTCATCTACCCCAAAGTATCTTAGGAACACACATTTTATGGACTTAGTACCAGTTTATCATTGCCTATGCTAAATTGACCAATTTTCATAAGCCATCTCTAACTTGATTCTGCAAAGCTTATAACTTAATTATGAAACTCTTTGGCCCATGCAAATCTAGTAAATCATATTAAGGCATGCGATTCAAGGATCATCCTGCAATCATGTGTATCAACATTCTCATTTGAAGGCAAATATTTTAGAGGATAAAAGAGCCGCAAAAGGTCTCAGTCCTAGGAATTTATTATTACAAACTTATTGGCCTGTTTTTAACCTATTCACTCCCTAAATCTGCTTAAATATTGCAAAAATACACAGTTTTTGGAACATATCTATCACGACCCACTCTTGACCAGTTTATCATGATATATGCCTAAGTGATTGATTCTAAGACACTTCTAACTTTGACATGGAATACATTGGATCCTAGAATCATACAGTAGTCATGTCTGCATGGCTCTCATGACGACACATGTGAGGGACTTGATTTTCCTACTAGATATATTAAAATGTTATATTTTCCTTCTTTTCTTTTGGTTGTGTTGTGTTGTGATAAAGTGAGATGACACATCCTTTGCACTACAAATGTTCACATTTTATAGCAATTAATTGTGCATCATTTGCATAAAGCTGCCTTTGAGACGCATTGAATTAGATATGAAGGAGAGGCACAAAAACACAATATTTTTCATGGTTCATCAATATCTAAAATGTAAGGATCCTATCTTCATGGCGGGGGATTCTCCTAATTTCTTTCTACATATACATTTGTGACATCAGATAGGCAAGAATTAGGGAAACACACAAGTACGAAGATTGCATCTTGCCCATATGAAAGTTAACCCTCAAAAGCCCATCTAACCAACGAAGTCTTCTTCTGTGCCCCTCATGCTGTGCACATTAAGCATACACAACTTGCCATTAGTATGCTACCAAGAGAATTTTGACAGCCCCTTTATAAAAGCATCAACAACCCACTCTCCACACTGTATAAACAAAATAGACAACTCCTTTTCTCTCTGATAAAACATCTTTCAAGTTCAACTTCTGTTATTTAATCATGCAACTCTGGGTTGTTTATTGCATTGACAACAACCATATTATCATAGTACATCTTCATAGAGTATTTCGATTGAATCCTAGTGTCTTTTAGGAGTAGTCGCACCCACGTTCAACTTTAAAAACCACACGTAATAGCTCTAACTTCTACTTTAGCATTCATTTCTCTCTATGTAACGATGTTTCCTCCAAGATATATGCATGATCCACTCCTTGATCTTATGTCATTTAGGGAACCTGCCCAATCTTCATTAGGAAAGCCCTCAAGTTCGATGCGACCATTTTTCTGGAAAAGGATCCCTCTTCCTACAAACCGCTAAATTTATCTCTGAATCATGTCAACTGTTTCATCTGAGTAGGTAGGAGCATGCATATATTGGCTAACGATATTACGAATATAAGTAATTTTGTGGTGAGTTAGACTACAGTAGATCAACTTTCCAACAAGTTTTTTATATCTAGGTCTCTCACAATCAGACAACGGAGCACCACAATTTCCACAAACATGATGTCTCCATTTGATTGGAGAGTCTATGAACTTCCTCCCAACTGCCATATCCCATTAATGAATATGAGCATACTTTATCTGAAAGAAATGTAGGCCAACTTTTGATATGGAAATTTCAATTCCTAAGAAGTATCTTTGCACGCCCAAATCTTAATCTCAAACTATTTATATAACTTTACATTGAGTGTGATGATTTATTCATCATAAGTACCTACTAAGGACCATAGCATCAACATAGACAAGTAAGTTAGTGATTGTTTCATGTGCATGTCATACTTCCCTTGATTATAACCAAAACTTTTTGTAATCAAATTGATACTACCAAACTAAGCCCTCATCTATTGTTTCAGGACATAACTGCTTATTCAATTTGCAAAACTTTCCATCCGCAAAACATAGGGGAGCCTGCATATACACATATTTGAGATCACAACTCGTAAAGGCTTTTTTAACATCCTGTTGATACAAATTTTATGAAAAATATAAAAGGAGATATAAAACAATGCTAAGTGATTTCAGCCTAGGATCTTTCTATCATTCTATCACATTCTTACCTATTGTATAGGGAGAATTTGCATGTGTGATTAATCTCTAAACCTTTCATCTCCTCTTTAACTATCATCTCTATTGTGGATCCTGAAAGGCGTTAATAACATTTCTAGGAAATTTCTTCAAAGATACATGAGATGAGAAGGCAAAGTATGCACGAGAAAAAAATTAATAAAATAATTGGTTAATTTATATAACTGTAATTTGCCCATTTATCGTTGGCGTAAAGAAAAAAACAATGGAGGAAACCCACGACACACTCTCAGGGTCGGGGTGCTTGTATTATATATACAAGAGACATTACAAAATTTACACATAAGGCCCTGACCTTCTATGACATTCACAAGTAGGTCCTACACATACATATTAACACTCCCCCTCAAGTTGGAGCATATATATCATATGTGCCCAACTTATTACACAAGTATGGGACCGAAAACCATTTAAAGACTTTGTCAACAAATCAACTAACTAGTCTTCTTATCTGATTGGTGAACTCTGAACCAACTTTTATTGAATCTTTTCTCGTAGAAAATGACAGTCAACTTCAATATGATTGGTTCTCTCATGAAAGACAAGATTTTGGGCAATGTGGAGAGCAACTTGATTGTCACATTTCAAGTCCATGGGAGCTTCTTGCATGAAGCCAAGCTCCTTTAACAAGTGGTGAAACTATAACAACTCACATGTTTTAGGGTCATAGCTCTGTACTCTAGTTCTACACTAGACCTTGCTACTATAGTTTGCTTCTTGCTCTACAAGACACGAAATTTCCTCCCACAAACGCACAATTACCAGAAATATACCTCCTATCGATGCTAGATCCAGCCCAATCCACTTCTGAGAAACCCTGCACTTGTAGATGTCCATGATTTTGATATAGAAGTCCCTTTCCAGGAGACTTCATGAGATACTCAGTATGTGCATAACAGCCTCCATATGACATGTGCATGGCTTATCCATGAATTGGCTAACAACACTAGTCGCAAAGGCAATGTCGGGTCGAGTAATAGTCAGATAATACAACTTCCTAACGAGCTGTCTATACCTCCAAGGATCATCAAGTAACTCTCCTTGCTCCATGGATAATTTGACTTTAGGATCCATTGGAGTATCAATAGGTCTAGCCTTAAGCATCCCTGTCTCAGTGAGAAGATCTAAAGCATACTTCCTCTATGAAATTGCAATCCCAAACTTAGACTTGGCAACTTCAATTCTCAAAAAATATTTAAGACTGCCTAAATCCTTTGTCTGAAATTGGCCCTGCAGAAAGAGCTTTAATTGTGCAATGCCATGCTTGTCATCCCTAGTAATCACAATATCATCAACATATACCACCAAGAAAATGCTCCCAGAACTTTGCCTTTTGTAGAAGGTTGAATGATCTATGGTACATCTATGGAGTCCAAACTCAGAAAGAGCACTACTGAATCTGCCTAACCAGGCACCAAGTGACCGCTTCATATCATAAAGAGACTTGTGAAGACGACATACTAGATCTGATTCCCCCTGAGAAACAAACCCAGGTGGTTGCTCCATATATATATCCTCATCAAAATCGCCATGCAGGAACACATTTTTAATGCCAAGTTGGTGTAGAGGCCAAGAGTGAGTAACAACCATAGTGACAAATTCGGGATTTGACAACTTTTCGGTTGGCTGGAAAAAATCGGAATTCGGAAAAAATCGGAAGAAGTCATGAAAAAATCGATATATTTCGGTCAACTATTCAGAAATAATCGAGAATAAGTCGGCTATATACATATATACACATACATACATACACACACATATATACAGATATATATATATATACATATTTACATATATATACATATTTACATATATATACATATATATAAACACATATATAGATATGTATGTATGTATATATATACATACATATCAGATACAAATGTAAGTGTTAAGATCACTAGACATACAATCCTATTGAGTGAAAGAAGTAGTAAAAGAAATTAAGAATAGTTGAATAATAACAATGGACTGTCAGGAGAGTTGGGGTTGGAGGTTTAGTGTATATTAGGAGTTCTTTGTACATGGTTTGGTAAAAATGAACAAACGACTTAGAAGAGAAAAATCGTGAAAAAACGTGAAAAGTCACGAAGAATCGTGAAAAATCGTATAAAGCGTGAAAAAGCGGGAAAAATCGTGAAAAGTCGCAAAAAATCGGCGAATGACGTATTAATCGTGGTGAAAATTTGTGAGCCCATAAAATCGTGAAAAATCGTCCATTTTTTGTAAAATTCAGAGACTTTTATTACTATGGTAACAACCAAAGACAAGAAGATGTGAACAAATGCCATCATTGCAACAGGAGAGAAGGTCTTTGAGCAATCCTCCCCATAGACCTACGTGTAGCCTTTGGCAACCAAATGTGCCTTGAGTCAACCAACACAAGCATCTGCACCCACTTTGACAGTGTAAACCCAGAGGCATCCAACAACAGACTTATCATGCGGGCGTGCAACAAGAGACTATGTCTTGTTAAGGTGAAGAGCTGAGATCTCTTCCTCCATAGCATGACGGCAACCTGGGTGATCAAGTGTAAGTGAAACAAACAAAAGTATAGAGACAGAGGATATAGAAGATATAAAGGCATAATATGAAGGTGAAAGATGGCTATGAAACAAAGTTAGAAATGGAATGTGGAATATTTTTTAGAGTGCAAGATCTAACACCTTTACTTAAAGCAATAGCAAGATTATGCTGTAGAGGTGGAGAAGCAACTATCTCTACCTGACCTTCTACCAGGAAGCATCTAGAAAAGGAGATGAATTGGCATGTGTCTCTACTCCACCTGCATTGGTACCTCCATCAGATTGTCCACCTACACCTGTACAATGAGTATATACCTGAATGATCGGTGGCCTAGTGGAACTGGATGGAACAACGTCATGTGGACAACCACTACCATGAGATAAAGGAACAACAAAATGAACAACAACATGAAGAGGCAAGCACTCCTCTACAACGAATGGTGTCATTACAGCACTATCATCAAAGAAGGGTGTTTCTTCAAAGAAGGTGACATCCGCAGACACAAAGAAGCGACGTAAGGTAGGACTAAAACACTAATACCCCTTTTATACTCTAGAGTAACCTAAGAAGACATACTTGGTGGCCTTGGGACCCGATTTGTCCACTGCAGGACCAAGGCAGTGGGCAAAGCAAACACAACCAAACACCTTGGGTGGAACGTGGTACAATGGCTTCATAGGATAAAGAATCTGAACAAGTATGCAGTTCTGAATGACAGATGACGGCATGCGATTGCTGAGATAAGTAGCAGTATGAACAACATCGCCCCAAAATTACTTAGGTACATGCATGTGAAGAAGAAGAGTGTGGGCGGTCTCAACAATATGGCGAATCTTTCTTTCAGCCACTCCATTTTGTTGTGGTATATATGGGCAAGATGACTGATGGATGATGCCATGGGTGGTAGTAAAATGAGTGAAGTCACGGCTGAAGTATTCTCTAGCATTATCAGATCGAAGGGTACACACTTTCTTCTTAAATTGAGTTTCCACTTCCATATAAAAAGATTTGAATATAGATAAGAGTTCAGATCTTTCTTTCATCAAATAAAGCCATGTAGCACGCGAGTAATCATCTATAAAGATAGCAAATGTTTATAACCAAGTTTGAAAGTAACATGACTCAGTCCCCAAATGTCTGAATGGATTAACTCAAAAGTGGACTTTGTTCTTTGACTCTCATTGGACCTAAAGACGGACCTTGTATGTTTCCCTAACTGACATGGCTCATACTGCAAACTTTCCAGGTTGGACAAACCTGGAACCAAGACCTTGAGCTTATCTAAAGAATCACGACCAAGACGACCATGCACCAGTAAAGGAGAGGTTGTGACACATGCTATAGGCGACCTTTGCAAGTAGTAGAGATCGACTAATTCATACCCTTCGCCAATCGTCTCACCCATCTTCAAGTCCTGAATCAGACAAGTATTTGGTAAGAACATAACATAGTCTTGAAGATCACAAGTTAATTTATTAATTGATACTAAATTAAAAAGGAAAATGAGGAATAAAAAAGGTAGATGGAAGGGATATTTGTGGAGTCAATAACACCATCCTAGTTCTCTTAACGGAGGCAATAGAGCCATCCATCTGCAAGGGTGACGCTGGGTAGCATAGGCTTATGGTCATAGGTGGTGAACATCTCTAGAACCCCCGTGATGTGATCAGTTGCACCTGAATCAAGAACCCAGTTAGACTTGGACATCGCTGCCTTGGAAGCCTGAGAGAGGTATGCTGAAGTTGCAACTTTTGGAACAAGAGAGGCAACTAAAAGCGTAGATTGTTGTGAAGCTTTTTTTTAAAGAGAAAGGGGAGATTTCATTCATCTCGTCCCCCCGCGAGCCAAAGAAAAAATGCATATAACAAAAGATATGCTATATTGTGGTGTGATCAAAAAGTATAGTTGTACAAGAAAAACACAACTACCTGACGCCCGTATGCAGTTCGTTACTCCTAGTGCACACAGGTTGTCCGACTCCTTGTGCATCTAGCCTGGTGAAATCTCTCACTGCCGGTGGAAGGGGCCACACGCTTGTGTCGCCTGATGATGCGGCATGCTCTGCCATCGCCGCTGCGGTCGAATTAGCCCTTTGGTGTATAAAAGCAATGTGAGTCCTGGTCTCTCTTAGGAAAAACTTGATGCGCTCGACCACGCGCTTCCAGCGCCAAGGTGCTGGTGTGTGGTCGGAGATGATCGCGAATATATGTTGGTCATCCACCTCAAGTGTGTCGACGCAAAGACCGTCCTCCTGACTGAGGTTGCAGACGAAGAAGATGCCCATCAAACCTGTCGCTAGCTTGGTTGCCTCCCCGAACGTCATGCAGAAAGCGCGTCTCACGCGGCCGGAGGCGTCTCGAATGATCCCACTGGAAGATGAGGGTGTGGGTCGTCTCCTTGAGCGCATGAAGAAGCTGATGTTCATCTTCAGCTCCAACCCAGAAGGCAGCACCCAACGGACGAAGGTGGGTGGGTGGTCTCCTGGCGTGTGATCGGTTCGTTGTGAATGGAATGAGGAGCAGGAAATCGTGGTGGTCTTTAAAATCATCTCCCAAACCCGATCTGGGGTGTCTCGATGGTTCTCATAACACCAGAGGCATCACTGTTCCAAAGGTGCCAACATACCACCTGAGGCAAAATCCCACGGAGGAAGCCGGTGGAGGGTTGGTACTCGACGGCCGACTAGCAAGAAAATAGCTTGTTGGTGATGCCCGTAGCATCGCCAGTCTTAAGATCCATGGCGTCTTCGACTCTCGCCCAAAGGTCTCTCGCGAGTTTGCTACCTCCCAGGAGGTGATCGAGGGATTCCGTCTTTCTGGTGCTACAACACTCGCAGGACGACGTCAGCAGGATTTGGCAAGATCGTATCAAGGTGTCGACCAGAACCACAGAATGGAGAACCTTCCAAGTGAAGGCAGTGACTCGGTGGGGGGTGTATGTGCTCCACACCCTGCTGGAGAATGGGCTGGTGTTGTTCCTCGGTTGTATCGCCACTACGAGATGAGATCAAATGAACCACTATGCTCTAATATCATAATGATTTAGATATCAAGAAGTCACAATATAGAGATATGTTGTATTTTGTTGAGTGTTATGTGTATAGCATGTGCCTCACTTATGTTTTTACTTCTGTAGTTTAGTCCCATATTGCTCATTTCTAGTTTAGTCTCTAATCCCTTTTGTTATATAAGAGACTGTATTGTACACTGGTTTATTCATTCAATAAGCAATTCCCAGTTTCTCTACATGGTATTAAGAGCATGTCCAATTCCTTTTTCCCACCCTCCCCCTATGCCCTAAGCCTTCAGCCCCCCCCCAGGCCTCCAACAGCCCCTCCACCCGTCACCGCCTCCACCCTCCCTGTCCTTCACCCCCGACACCACCACCACCACCCGCCGCCGCCTCCACCCTCCCTGTCCGCCGCCGCCCACACCACCACCTCCACCCGCCGCCGCCCTCTCCTTCCACCACCAGCCACTGCCCCTCCTCTTCCCTCCACTGGCTGTCGCCCCTCCTCCTCCCTCTACCATCGTACTGTTGTTCTCCTACTCTCGTGCTTCCTTCTGCTCTTTTTTGGTACGTGCAACCATTTGGACAGCCATAACCATTCCACGTTCAGAGTCTCCTATCTCTCTGGTTGGTTTTCTGCCTGCGCCTCATGATAGGATACTGATCTTCCTCATGACGATGTAGGTTCATTTATCAGTCTATCTGCCCGACACGGGTCTCTTCAGATCTGATGCGTCAGATCTCTACTGCTGCTACTACCCCATAGTGGGTTCTTTATTCACTGCATGTTGTTGTTGCGCTGCCTCTTCACTGCTGCCCTACCTCTGCTCATCATGGCCTCGGTTGAGCCTCCTTGCTCTCTATGTGTTACCACCGTCAAGCTCGATGGCTCTAATTACCATCTGTGGTCAGCGTCCTTCGTCCTCTATGTCAAGGCCCAAGGCCGGTACTCACATCTTACTACTGATCCTCTTGTTTCCCCTACTACTACTGCTGATGAAAAAAGCAAGCAAACTTATGCCCAATGGTCCAAAGACGACTCTGGTGTTATGTCCTGGCTTCTTAATAGCACCGAGCCACGGATCAGTCAGTCCTTGTTATGCCTGCATGATGCTAAGGCAATGTGGGACCAACTTTCCAATGTCTATTCCCATCAGCAAAATCCTAAACACATTTTTGAAATTTTCAAAAAACTAGCCAAGAAGGAGTTTTCTTCTGATGCTTCCATCGAGGACTTCTACAACTAGTGCTCTGCTCTCTGGAATGAGTATGAAATCTACCATCCGTTGACAACTGATGTCAAAGAAGCCTAGAAGCAACGCAATGAACTACAACTGGTTCAATTTCTGGCTGCCCTCCTTCCTTCTCTGGCGTGGTCGATCAGATTCTGTCAAGTGACCCTCTGCCTACTCTTCGAGACGTCCTCAAGCGAGTTCAAAGACTACCATCCGTGACCTCCAATCCTGTTATTGAGCATCCTGTTCTAGTTGCTCGCACTGCTGACTCTGGACGTGGTCGCGGTCGAGGATGTAGTCGTGGCGGACATCTACCTCCCCTTGGTTGTGGAGGAGCCAACACTCCCCTTAAGTCTGATCATTTTTATTGCGAGCAACCCCACTTTTCATGAGCGGACTAAACATATTGAGGTTGACTGTCACTTTGTTCGAGAAACTGTCCTTTCTGGCTGGATCTGCACTCCATATCTCAGCACTGAAAAGTAAGTTGCGGACATCTTCACCAAGATATTTCCTAAATCTTGTTTTCAAACTCTAGTGGACAAGCTGGGCATGTTCGACATCTACGCTCTTGCTTGAGGGGGAGTATAGATATATGTTGTGTTTTGTTGAGTGTCATGTGCATAGCATGTGCCTCACTTATGTTTTTACTTCTGTAGTTTAGTCCCATACTGCTCATCTTTAGTTTAGTCTCTAATCCCTTCTGTTACATAAGAGACTGTATTGTACACTGGTTTATTCATTCAATAAGCAATTCCCAGTGTCTCTATACACAATGTTGTAATTAGTAATTGGATTAATTGCCTATGCGGGCCTAAATATGTTTGCCCCATTAGGGTGAGTCCAAGTTGTACTAATTCCCCTCATATATAGGAGTAGGGTTATAATCATCTATCTTCCTTCTACATGTCATCTAACATGGTATTAGAGTCCTTAGATCCCATCATACCCAACAACAATTATTGTTGCGTACTTACTCCCTTATGGCCAGGCCCTTTATCACTTTTTCTGGCCACCACCACACCATACACCATGTTTCCAATCCCTAGGGCTAATGTTGCCACCTTTTGCTCCTTGAGGAGGGTCCATTGGCCTTGGTGTTGTTGCTACTGCCCGACACTCGGGGAAGGTGGGGGATATGTAGTCCTTTTTCTCTTATCCCACTTTGATGGCCTTGGATGTGGACGTCCTCATCTTGAATTGTTGTTGTACATGGACGTCTGATCTGGCTGGTGCCCCTCTTTCCATTGCTTTACTTACAATACTTCTCCCCCCTTTTTTCATATTTACTTTCTCTCAATTTTCAAATTATGTGCAGCCCATGTCTTCATCATTGTCTTCCCCGTGATTTAGTATAAATCTGCTATGTTTAAAGGAGTTATTAGTTATTGGGTTCATTACGAATATGGGACTAAGTATGTTTGGCCCCATAGGGTTTGAGTCCAAGTTCTATTCGTTCCTCTTCTATATATAGGAGCAAGGTTTAGCCAAATAAAACCATCTCTTTGCCTCTTGTTTTGTCATCTAACACACAAAAAACACATAATCTAACATCTTCTGGAAATACTTGTTTTGTTTCTCAGGTGATTACAAATACAATGGAGTAGCCAAGGATTAGTGAAGCGCATAGATAGTAATATTACTTCATTGCTCATAAAAAATACAAGATTAGGGGTCTCTACGTAATGGACCTCCCTCTAACGCCCATCTGACTACTAGGGCCTTCTTCCCAAACTATAAAAACACATCGTCATAGTCCTTGAACAATGTAGAAATTTCTCCTGCATTCATTTTATCTTCCCTTGTACTACGATCATCTGAGGTTACAAGTAGGAACAAGTCTTAAAAAGTCAGAGACATGATATACATCACAAAAATATATACTTAGGGTTTGAGAATAATTGTTGTTGAAATAAAGAATGCAATGCATCCAACTTGAAGTCATCGTTTATATCCTCCATGGAAATAGCAAGCAATTTGAGGAAAATTCTCAAACAATTACAATAGTTTCGACTTGCTTAGTATTGGAACCGGAGTCAACTGCACTTCACCATACAGACCCTTATCCCTATAGCATGTTTAGTATGGCTTGTTGGACAAAACTTAAAGGTATGGAAATGAATTAACAAAAATCTTTAGTTTTGACTACTATGTTATGTGGTACAAATTATATACTTTGTTGATAAATTGTTTAGTTACTGAAAATGAGTGCATGGAAGGCAAGAAGAAAGTTTGCAGATAGAAGGCAATGAATTACTATGGCCCCATTGATGTGCATTCATGCCTTTGAGTCCATTGGGAGAGTGAGGGAATGTGGTAGGAGAGGTGGCTGATGATTGTATATTTGTCATTTTAACAAGAAAGGTTAACCCCATGTTACAAGAGAGAGAGAGAGAGATTAAGAGAATTTAGAATCCCGAAATCCCATGTACATACTAGACCATGTGCGCTTCAGTAATGGTACCAATACCTTGATATCAAAATTGATGGTGAATTGAGAAGATATATAAAATTACTAGTTGCATCCTAATACTTTTAATCAAACATAATTTGTAAATGTAATAGGTTACAATTACTCCCTACCAAACAACCCCACCATAAACTTCATCTATTAATAAAATCCTATTTGAATTTAGAGCTCTAGTATACAAAAATATTACGTTCTGACAATTACTCAACATCTTTTATGCCATCCACTTGGAACTTAACAAATGACACAAACTTGCACCATTTATGACACATTTCGCAAAGCACAATTATAGTTATTGTTTTCCTTAGAGTTGATAAACCAACTTAACAATGGCAAGTTGGTATTCCATCATGCAATACACATTTTTATATGGACAATGGAAGAAGACGAAATCATGGTTTTAGTAGAGAAAAGAAATGTTATGTATTGCAGAAAAGAGGTACCCGCTTATTTATACGAAGATAACCAATTAGAAAAGGTAAGGCTAAAAAAGAAGAAACATAAAAACATTGTCTAAGTGCGCCTAAGTAAAACAACCAAGTATATTCTCAAGTATATATTTCAATACTCCCCCCCTCAAGACTAACCATGCCCCACTTAGAGCATAGACCTTGAATACATTCTAAGAAGCTTGATGAAGATGTTTGTAGGTTTCTCTTATCTAGACAAAAACAGAGAAGTGAATTATGGATCTTATTAGTCATCGTAACCTTTCATAATAACAACCCACATCAATATGCTTGGTCCTTTCATGGAAGATGTGATTGTTGGAGATAAAAGCAGTTGCCTTATTTCCAGTTATTACTTATGATCAGATCCGGTGGTGCGAATGTATGACTCCCAGAAAAGGGACCTAGGTTCAATATCTGGAACTAAGCTCCTCAGAGTGAATTTTTCCCATAAGGCATCTAGGATCGACGTGAATGAACATGTTGTCACTTCTCACAGGCGAGCGAGAGTCGTGGTGTACCTCTCCGGGGTGGATTCAAAGTGGTTTTACCTCGGGAGGGTTCCTGGTTATAAAAACATTAGTTGCCTTGTTGTCACAATACATAGGACCAACAGATCACAACCATTACGAAGGGATTGAAACCATAGAATGGCATATGTTGTATATCCATAACACAGTATTAAGCCTCTACGCTGCATCTGGCTACCACATTTTCCTTCTTGCTTCCCCATGTAACAAAATTTTCTCCTCAAATGTGCAGTTTCCAGAAGTAGACCTTCTATTTGAGCAGTTACATCATAGTCAACATTATAATATGCAATAATATTCATATTGTCAACTTTCCTCTAGACTAGTTAGTCCTTGACTAGGAGATTTCCGGAGATATCTCATGACATCATTGGAAACATCTCAATGGCATTTTCTAAGGCCATCCATAAATTGGCTAAGAGAGGCAACAACAAAGGGGATATCTTGTCATGTGATAATGAGATACATACATTTTCTAGAAAGAAATTCGTAGATGAATTTATCTTCTAGAAATTCAGATAAACCAGACCAAAGATTTTGATCTGGATCCATAGGAGAAACAACTGTCGACATCCAATCACATTGATTTTAGAAAGTAGATCTAAAGTTTCGTTGAAATAAGCATATACACGTTTTGCCACTGGAAACCTCAATTTCAAGGATGAAGCCTCCTTGAAACTCAATGAAGAATAAAAAGAAGATACAACTGTAGTAGGTTGTCACCTGAGTACTCAAATGACTTGTGGAAATGTACGGAGAAATTTAGTGCTTGGTAGATGATTGAGCTCACTTATATAAAGATGTTGTCTGATTCAGATAAGAAACAACTATTGGATTATCATGGTCTTGATAATGCTCATCAAAATCAAGGGGTAGGTGATACGACAAGTGGTGTTGGTTGCTTCATCCACTAGTGGTGGAGAAAACAGAAAACATGAAGAGGAAGAGGAATTATAGGAGAAGAATCATTTTTACTCAATTGCAAAAAAAATGAAGTATCTTTCAAAGAATGTAACATGAACACTAACATAAAGCCGACTTGCAACGTGATCAAAGTATATATACCCATTTTGAGTTAAGGAACAAGTTAGAAAACAATAGCAAACAACCCAAGGGAAGAGTTTTTCACGGCTTGTTTATTAAGAACAAAGCACAACTAGCCAAAGATTTCATTGATAAGGAAAAAACTAGTTCATGCAAGTAGAGAGCATGGTATGGAATGTGGTTGTGGTGTATTAATGAATGGATGCAATTCTGAAGGCAAATATCGAGAAGAATAGAATCGGGCCACTATTATTTTGGAACATTAATCTTTAACATTAGAGATTACATCCAGAAGATGGTGGTTTTTATGCTCACCAACACCATTTTTTTGAGGGCCAGAGGAGGTAGAACCCTAGTAAACAATTCTTTGAAAGGTACAAATAGCATGAAAACCATGTTGCATATATTAAAAAACATCGCTATTGCAGATAATCTTAGGAATCACATAAAGCTAGGTCTAAAATTCATGTAACAAATTTGAGAAGACAAGCACAAGTTCCATGCTATATTTTGAGCAAGCATCGGTGATAGTTACAAAAGTGTTAACTAGTGTTTAATTAAGTTCTTTATTTTCTGTTTGTTATTTTCCTATTCTACAAGGACCTCTCTGTAATTGTTCTCTTTATAAATATATTGGGTGCACACTTTGTGTACCCTAACCCTTACTGTCCAGTTACTTAACAATGTCTAATTACCGGTCTTTAACACAGTTGAGGTGAGCTTCATTGAATTCTGTCATGGAAGAGGAAGCCATCTATAGGCAAAGACCGGTAATTAGACACATTGTGTGTGCAGGAGGCACACTGTGCAAAAGGAAGACAGACGTAGTGTGTTAAAGTGTCTAAATTAGTCTATTAGTTAAATAGGCTAATTAGTTTAGTGGGCCTTTATCTTCCGGCCCGTCTAGGTTAGATTACTTGGGTCCTAAGTAATAGGGCGTCTCTCCTCCTTCTATATAAAGGAGAGGCCGTCAGTCTTTGTATTATCAATCCATTCATATTCAATTAATTCTATTATTTTCAACATGGTATCAGAGCGGGTTCCATCCTGAGAGAACCCTAGCCGTCGCTTCCCTCTCTCTCTCTCTCTCCAAGACCGCCGACTTCTCCCTTGCAGCCGCCGCCGCTCCTCTCTCCGAAGAGAGCAACCGCGGGCTCTCTCCTCCTGCGGGCGGCCGCAGCCGCCATCTCCATGGCTTGGCCGGCTGCCCGCTAGGCATATTCCGGCCTCCATGGTCATCTCCATTCATCTATTCTTTCATTCTTTCCATACAACACCTCCGCTGCCTATCATAGCAGCCGTCCTCCATCATCATCCGCAACAATCGCCGCCGTAAGCATCCGCCGCGGTAATCTCCTTCCGCCATCTGAAAGCAGCAGCGCCTCGCCACCATCAGCAGCAGCAGCTGTCAACAGCCATCTCCACAGAGTCGTCGACCATCAGAAACTGGTTCCCATCCGCAAGGAACAGCCATCTCCACCTTCCGGAGCAGCCGCCGCCGCCGCCGCGTCGATACTATTGACACGAGTGTCGATAGAATCGACATCAGACCAGACGCAAACAGCCGTCGACCTCCCGTGACGCAACCTGCATCGCCGACGTCGATACTATCGACAGGAAGTCGATGGTATCGACTTCATCACAGCGACGAAAGAGTATCTACGTCGATACTATCGACAGGAGGTCGATACTATCAACTTTATCACAGCGACAAGGAGAGAGTCGGTCGATACCATCGACAGTCCTGTCGATGGTATCGACAGTTGATCAGCAGCGATCGGCAATCCGTCGAAGGATCCATCTCATGACGTCTTCAGATCAGCCTTCATCACCGCTTTGGAGAGGCTCCGCCTTGGCTCCGCATGCATCTTCTTGGCGTGCAATATCTCCGGAGTCACGCAGGAGACCCTTTTGTCATCTCCTATGGTGCGACAAAGTGCTACACCAACGAACGTCATATCCAACCATCATCCGCAAGCTGCTGCTCCTCCACTTCATCATCATCCCGGCGATCTTCATCTTCCGTTTGCTGCTATCTGCATCATCATGCTACTGATGTCCCTACGCCATCACCTGCTGTTTTCATCATCATCATCACTCCATCGTCACCTCCCATCTATGTCTACTCCCATATTCATTATGTCCTCTATTGCTATTCGGATCCTTAATCGGTTCTATCTTTTGTTAATCGGATCCTATTTAGAGCCTAATCGGATTTTCGGGCCGGGACTAGATCCATTTATTTTTCTATCCGGATCTCATGTTGACCCATTTAGTATACTCTCTTTGGCTATCGGTTTCATTCTCCACATATTATCCATCTCCATTTCACATATTCCTCTCTTTTTCCACCATTTTCTTTCCCACCCACCCATATTATGTGAGCATCCCTTTTCCACATTGCGGGGGGGGGGGGGGTCATCTATCCATTTCTCCACACCAAACACTCACTTTCGTCGTATTTGGTGTGCGGGGGGGATAGAGAGGAGAGATGAGAAGAGAGAGGAGAGAAAGAGAATGTATGAGAGAGAGTATGAGATGAGATGATGATATATGTATTCAGATTATATATATATTCCAGGCTATCTTCATGAAGCTTCACATTGTTCAGCACACCGGTTCTCTACTTCAGCCAGCATTGAAGATTCAGCGTCGACACCGTATCCGCGTTCGTACCGCGTTATGTACGTCAGGTGTTGATGGTGTATTCCTTCAGCCGCATTCACATGAGACAGATGGGTGCTTCTTCAGAAGCTCAGAGTTTCATCTTCACCGAGCTGCTTCATCACATCTTCTCCGAGCCGTATCTGTTGTATCAACATCGCCTGTAGCTAATCCTCTTGGGACTTTCCTTGATGGATGATCTCCTTTCCCGTCAAGCCCCCAAGTTTCATGGTTCCTGCATCGTATCAAGCAGCAGATCGTCCGTCCGCGTTCGTGCCGCGTTAAGCACGTATTCCAGTGGCGACTTGTTGTAGTATCAGGACCATTCTTCAGCCTACAAAGTATCTTCAGATGTCTTCATTTCAGATGCACTTCAAGGAAGACCTTCTTCAATGCTCGAGTATCTTCAGCCTGCAGAGTCATCATCACCATATGATTCAGGGGGAATATTATTTAAGGGGGAGTAACATATTTTGTATGGGAGTGATATTTATCTTCATCTTTCATTTATCATTTCTTTTTATCGAGTCTTGTAACTCTCCAAGCTTGGACATGTGTTTCACCCATGCTCCAGCTTGAGGGGGAGTGTTAAAGTGTCTAAATTAGTCTATTAGTTAAATAGGCTAATTAGTTTAGTGGGCCTTTATCTTCCGGCCCGTCTAGTTTAGATTACTTGGGTCCTAAGTAATAGGGCGTCTCTCCTCCTTCTATATAAAGGAGAGGTCGTCAGTCTTTGTATTATCAATCCATTCATATTCAATCAATTCTATTATTTTCAACATAGTGTGTTCATTTGAGGCCACACTAACTAGTCACATGGGTGTTTGAAATAGGACAACAACCGCCACAGGGGAAGGAGGCATGTTATACTATCTCAGATGTCGTGACAAATTTGGGGCAGTGGCTGCAGACAAGAGATGCAGGTTACATGATCGCACATCCTATCAAAATTGAGCGAAGAATACAGAAAATGCAATGTACACAATCACACATCGTGTCAATGTTAGGGCAGAAACCACGGACGTAGACATATCATGGAAGAGTGCCAAATATACAACATAGGAGGATGTCAATATGACACCTCTAAGCAACAATTTTCATTTAGTAAATTTCCCTAAGTTCTTATAGCCATTATTGGCATTAAAAAAGGAGTCATATGAGCTCCCAAATAATAACTTAGCACATGAAGCTGTTGGAACACCATAGGCCCAGAGAGGGATGAAGCACTTGGAGAAGAGATTGGCAGAGGGAAGGGAGTGAACTCCTCTTGGTATGTCACAACAGACTGGAGACCAGAGGTCACTGGCGGTGGCGACAAGGAGGATGGCCAGCACAAGACGAAAGGAGGGATGTAGCAAGGAGAGAAAGAGACGATGAGGGTGGCGTCGGCAGCTAGGGAGTAAAGGACCCTCTCTAGTGTTCCTGCTGTAATACCATGTAGAGATAAGAAATCCCATATAATGCATAAAAAGGAGTGCCCACTTAGTTGTATGAAGAGGGTTAACAGGCCAAAACCAATTACGCAAGGTGGTAGCAAAATGGAAGAAACATAAACAAGCCGTCTAAGAGCGTCTAAGTAAAACAACTAAGTATATAAGACATATCCAGATAGTTTTACAAATGCATTGAACCAAAAAGATGTGCTAAGAACAAAGTGTAATGCCAACAGTTAGTATTCAAATGTACTCCAAGGCTTCAACCAAACAACTCGTACTGATTTCAATGGAAGAAATTTCCCATAGCCAAGATATAGGAGTATATCAAAGCATAGAAACATGGGCACAGAGATTGTAAACCGCCATAAAACAGAAACTCGTTTTTGGAATTTCCATTTTCTCAATCATTCCATTAAATTCTAAAAGTTTTGAGGCGGTGTTGTTAAATCAGATTAGCAGATGACATAGACCTCTGAATCTGATGGAAGTAAAAATTCCTGAATGATTTGATATGAAGCTTTTTGACAGGAATATGGAAAGGCGTTGAAGGACCTGGAAAGCCAGGATTTAGAACTGCATAAGAGAACAGGGTAGCTTTTGCCAAAGCTGCTTCGTACATTTGAGATTATTTTCAGTGTGCTTGTACCACTGAACTTCATTATTCTTTTTTTTGCAATATATGCTGATAAATCCTGGTTTAAACCCGAGGAAAAAAAAAGACTCGTGGAAAGAATGAGCCTGCACATTATAAAATTCATATGTTAATAGATGACATGTTTCGTGTTTTTAGTATAACCATCAGTATTCAGTTTTCATGTTCACTTGTTTTCAGATCAATTAATGGCATCATAATTTTTGTGGCTGCAGAAAGCACATGGACGTACTAACAAATTAGTTTACATACTGGAATCTCCAAATATGTGAATATGTGAGGGTGGCACTTCTCTTGAAATTTGTTGTGATTCTTCTACATATTGGTTAGTCTAACAATCTTGTGACAACGGATATTCTTACTGAATGCTCGAAGTGGCTTCTTATTTTTTAGAGTAGCAGGAACTTCCAATAATTAAGCTTGTATATCTTCTTCATGTCTGTACTGGTCATATGATAAGTAGAGAAAGATAAATTAGCTCAGTGTTTTGCAATTCCACTTGTGATACTTCGAGCATATGAAGATGTCAATATTTTTCACTGACGGCACACGTGTTTGGTTATGTAACAAATGCTATTACTCTAATAGTTAACAAAATTTCTATTTGTAACTTTTTATATAAACATTTGAAGAAGAATCAAACGATCTAGAGAGACGACTTTTTGCTTAAAGCATACCTCGTTGGTAGCATCAATGGCAATGCCCTATAATATTTCCATTATCTCAAAAAATTAGGCACTATTTAGCTTGCACAGGGCTTAGGCTGAAGATCATTGTTTCTATTGTCGGTCTCCCGGGTTGCCTGTTTGGTATGCAGATATTTGGGGTCAGTTCTTCCATGCTTAATTGTGCATGAGAAGGGTGGAATACCCCACACATTTCCTCATCCATACCTTCTGTTGTCGGAGAAGGGCCAACAGTATGACGGAAGTGGATGAAAGCCCTAGGTTCTATCTTATCCTTCCCCTACCCCCAACAACCCAAGTAGTGAGACCCTGTGCCACTCAGCAACCTTCCTGACCCATTCTGAGGCTGCCTAGTCCCCTTTTCTCAACGGGAAGCTGAATGTGGCTGAAGGTATGTCCATGGCTGTGGTGTCCATAGGCACCAGACCCATTACTACAGTAGCCTGGCTGACTAGGTGTTTTCTGTTTCCCAATGCTTCTATTTGTTGTATTGGGTGGGCACCCTTATCCTGATGGTCACTTGCAGGTTTTTGAGTTGCCCTTTCCCCATCTCTATTTCCTCCAAGGATCTCGGCCATCTATGGGCATGTTTGGTTCACAGGATTCAGCGGGATTAAGAAGAATCCTGAACTTAGTTAATCCAGAGTTATTATTGCACGGGATATCACATATACAGAATGGCTGGAGTTTACGTTTGGTTTAAATGTATCGGCTGGACTAGGAACGAAGTCTACCAGCCACTTTTGCGGAACACGCTAGATGAGAAAAAGGTCGTGGAAACCGATTTCTGTGGAATGTGCATATAAAGCAACTTTTTCTATTGGCCGAACGAGGAGCCAACTGTCAAAACCATGCAACCAGAGCGGGGACGGAAGCGGGAGGACGGCGTCCGGCTAAATTGAAATGGAGATTCATATCCAGCACAGACTGTATACTTGAAACTGCAGGATTTGTGGTCTTTTCCTTCTCCTGCAAAACAAACCTAATATTTCTGCTACTGGATAAACAAATACAATCCAATACAGCTACATCCATTAAAACAAACGTACCCTATATCAGTGTCTCCTTTGCGGCCCTTATGAATAGTTCCTTACAGTATTGATCATCTTTTGGCTGTGTTAAGACCTGATTCTTGGCTGGTCTTCTTTGCCTCCATCTGTTTTGCTTCGCTTTGAGGTGAAATTTTCCAAATATGAAAACTTTTGGTTTTCTGCGGTTATGCTTGTTGCTTGGTGGCTCTTGTTAGTTTGTGGAAACTCCTGGTTATTTGGGTGCAGTTACAAGCTAACAAATTTCTTATCCAACAGTAATATCCTCCATATCCTGAATGATTGTGCGGAGTAGTCTTTCAATTCCATTTGACTGTTGATATTCATATTGGAATGCAAAATTGGTGGCGTTTTTGTTGTTAGTATAAACTGATTCCAGAATGATCTTAAACCGTCTCTGAGGACCTCTAGTAGACAGCTTTTGTGTGTTCCGTGCATAGTGTTATATTGTAGTCAAGGCCTTGTTTTAGGGCCAATTCTATGTTATTTTCAAGACAGTTCACTAGTTTTTTCCTACTGCTCCTGATTCTGGTCAGTAGCTTTCTTGCTGATCATGGTCATGTACCCACATCTGGATGCCTTTGTGAATTTCATTGCATCCCAAATTAGCATACTTGAACTTTCTCTCAATGCTGATTTTGTTTCCAAAAACAATGTCAGCACATGCTTTATTGATTATTAGCAGAAAATTTCATACCAATTGAATCACGCTCATAGACTCGTTCTTTATAGCACTCTGCATTGCTTTGGACTTCTGCTGCATATTCTAGTCATTGATCTCAACAAACGAGCTGAAATGTGAATGATATATGTGATCTTGATGCCTAGGCCCTGTTTGGTTGGGTATCACATGAGTGCAAAGTATGGTTTTAAAACAATGTGTTTAAACTAAATGGTTTTAAACTAACCCAACTTGTTTGGTAAGGTACATCCAGAACACGGTGATTATGTTTGTTTTTGTTTGGTTGGGAAAAATTTACAGCTTGATATGCAGTAGATGTGCTAAAAAAAAATCAAAGAAGAACTGCAACTACATCCGACAACTATGTAAATGGTTGAAGTACAAAACCTATGAATTTGAAGAGAAACGCCTGTTGTCCGTGAGGTCAAAAGTGTTCTTTTTGTTTGCACAGGGGGATACCAAACAGAAAACATGCCTAAACTGGCGAAGTTCATTTGTGACACGTTCTGGTCGTACCAAACGGCCCCCTAGTATAGTTCATCTCTACCTCGACAATTATCTCAAGGAATTATTCTGAAACCTAAATTGTCGGTTTTGGTCTTGTTATAGTTAATGGGCCTAGCCTAACTGAGATCTTTAGTAGTGGTATAAATTATCTTACAATATTCCTCACTTGTAGGATACTTCGGTCTCCTCTTATAATAGGACCTATAGAGCCATGTTTAGATTAACATAATTGCTCTTAATTGACCATCATGTTGTTAGAGAAATTACCCCTAATGTAACCCTACACCCACTTCATCCCTTCGCTCTTCTTTCTCCCCCCCACCCCCCCCAACTCTTTCATGGAGTAGTTTGTAACAGCCCTATTGAGAGAGTGTCTTAGACTCTCAAGAAAAGCTTTTGTTGATGAAGCGTGCATCTATTGTGATAAAATGAACTTTTATATAATTATTTCTCTCTTGAAATTCCAATATCATCCAAATTAAAATTATGATTCTTGTTGATGCTTTCTCTATTAGAAAAATGAAACCCTAGTTACATAATTAGGGTGATATATGTTAAAATCAACTATAGAAACCGTAGGGGTCATGTAAAAAAAAATCTTATATGCAAAATTTTAGCATGTCAAGACAACCTAATATGAAGCACCAACAAAAATTTGGTAGCAATCGGGCTTACCAATAGAGAGATATGAATATTTGAAGTTTTGATCATTATTACATTCATTTAATGATCCTAGACCTAATTAGTTGATTTAAAGGCTAAGTGTGATACATTAGCATGTCAAGTGGCCACTCAGCGGCTTGAGCACATTGTGTGATCCGTTGGCCCAATTATCGCAACCGTCAATCACGGATCTGACAAGCATGAACTCATCTTCAAGTGTACAAGGCAAAACATTGTACTCTCTCCCCAACAACCTGGACTAAGTGCAATTGAGTATGAAGAGGAGTGGTTCCTCTCTCCAAGACGCGCTCGATGATCCCCTCCATGGTTTCCCTCATCCTCAGATTGGTGAAAATGATCTCTTGCAATTCCATGCCTCTCACAGGTGGTGCACCACATTCTGAACATTTTAACCCCTAGCCACCTTGCACCTATGTAACTCCCCCATTAGTTTTCCCAAGCTCTTCAAAACCCTAATATTTTTTCTCTCTCTAAATAATGAAAGTAAGTCATGAGTCAAGTAATTTCATATGACATAGATATGTCCCAAATACTCTGAATTAAGATCCCATGATCATTTTAACTCTGATCCAACCTTAGGATAAACATAAATACCATAGTTAAGTCAAATTGTAATCTTATAACAATGTACCTTTACTCTGTTCAGGGTGTTCGATCGACTTTATCTCAGTAGATCCACATTGAATTCAAGATCTAATTAATCATGTATGTGACATTATTTAAGTATGAGATTGTGCTTTCTTGGATGCTAGCATGCTTATGAGCATGCCCCTTTTATATTTCAATTATTGGATGTAAGATGACTACTATGTTACTTGATTTCTAAAGCACATTAGATCATCAAATAAATGGATGGAATTTATCTACTAAGTACTTCATATTCTCTCTCTAAATATAAGGTCAACACATTCACATAGCCCTATGGGTAGGGATTCGTGTATAGCTCAAGGGACGAGGAGGGCCCAACGTAATAAGTAAATAAGCATTGTTGGCACCACTTAGTAGTACATTCTCATCAAAAGACTGATCTAAAATAATGGCTCCCTGGTTTTCACATTAGATACATGTTTTCCTTTACACTTTATTTCTTTTTTCAATTTATGCCAATATGGAAGCATATCTTTTTACCCACATACACCACACCTCGTGTGTTGGTCTGTTGTTTTACACATTCTCTAGGTGCAACAAATTATTAGTCTGAAGAAAAGTACCAAATGACACTAACAATGGATCTTGGAGGATCTAGTTTACCTTAGATGTTTCTCTTCATTTACTTGTCTATCTTTCATTTCTTTCCTTAGTTGATGTGTAGGATGCAAATCATGTCTATGTACTTTTCTTTCGTAGATAGTTACTTTTCATCTCAATAATGTGTAAGACTTTATTTCTCATTTATGGAATGTTGTGTTTAGTGCAATGTATATGATGTTTGTAGACTGGTCTGACTTTTGTAGTATAATAGTTATCAACCACATATCCACTTATTTTTCCTTTTTGACATCTTACTGGTGTGAGTGCATGCATACCAATAAAATGTCCTTATAGAAAGTAGACTGGATTTGAGGTCGTGGCAGTTGGTATCCGAGCCATACTTCACACATCATAGTTTCATGAGCGCATCATTCTCTTGATTGTGAGTCTAAGGTAGTCGTGAGATAGGAATATGAAGGGTAGAGGTGTCCTGACTAGCTTCTATCGGGTTTGGCTAAATTCTTTGAGCTACTTTGCTTAGCACATGAGATTGCCTATAGCAGTGTAAGTCTTACCTGGATGAAACCCTAAGTGTCCCTTCCTATTGGACATACCTGATTTAAGCACCATTGTCATCTATAGATATTCCCTCTCACTGTTCTTCTCAATACATTAACATGTCACTCTATTTAGAGTGTTAAGAATGACCTACTCTTGTAGGAAGACTATTGGGATATCCTCCACAAACTATAATACTAAAGCTAATGGATAATCATTATAGAAAAATATGAAATATGTTCCAAAAAAACTAAAATATCTAATTGACTTTCACTGATTTTCATTATGCCTCCAAAATATCATAACTCAAAGGTCTCATAGGAATCTACCTATAAGAAAAGAAAAAAAGCCATAACAGCCTAAAAATCTGGATCCTGAAATTGTGGCCATGGAGAGATGGGAGAAATAGAAAAAGATCCTAGTTGATTGTATGGAGGCATTTTCCCTAAAAGGAGCCTTTGATGCCACCCCATCCAAAAGGTGTAACCGTGCTTGAATTTGTCAAATTGAATTTTGATACCTTTTGGGGTGTGGACCAACCGGAGGTAACAGACAAAGATGAGGCATGGATCCTATATGTAGAAAATATCTTCCATATCCTAGAAGTCCCTTATGAGAATAAAGTCAAGTTTGTCACACACGTACTTAAGGGGGAGTGATGTTTGGTAGGAAAATTTTGGGGGGAATAAGGAGATAGAGGTTGACACCTTGGACTGGAAAGCCTTTAAAACCATACTCACTGATCATTTTATGCCCATAATAGAGAGGAAGGGGAAGTAGAGGTTATACACTAGGTTCAAGAAAGATAACCTCTCAAGTTTCTGAATATACTCTAATGTTTTGACTCTAGAACGTTATGCATTCATCAAAATTGAGGAATGTCTCTTGGAGCATTACATTGATTTCCTAGCTGTCAAGCATTATATTGATTTCCTTACTACCAACTTGAAAACCCTAGTTATCACTTCTCGTCCTAAAACCTTTGATTTATCCCTAGACATGGCCCTTAAATTGGAATGAGATAAGGGTATGCAAAAACCTTCTAGCATGGGATATCTAGGGTTAACCACCACCAATAAAGATAATTTAGGAAGTTTTTTCTTGGACATAACAAGGGATCACGAAAAGGAAGTTTAGGCAAAGGAGGTCAAGGAAATAACGAGAGACAACAAAAGTCTTACTTGTCCATGTGTAAGACGTGTGAAAGAGTCCATGATGAACCATGTCATTATACCAAGAGAGATTATTACAATTTCAAGAAAGAAGGTCATTTCGTTGCTAAATGCCTTAATACTTCGATCTTTGGCAACCCTCCAATAGATGATCCACCTCCATAAGGACACCGCAATGCAAGGGTGTTTGATGTTATTACTGAAATGGCTAAGGCAAGCCCAAATCAACTGATTGAAAGTAACCTTAAATCATATTCATTCAAATAACTATCATGTTTTATGCTTTCAATTATTCATGATAATTGTTTTGGTTTCAATTTTTTTGGCCTCGTATTCATGATAATTATTTAGTGTAGGCATTTGTATTTCTTAATGATCATCATGTTAGAGCATTATTTGACTATGTATCTACAAATACATTCATCACAAAATGTGGCATCTATTCTACAAATACACATAAAATACATGGGATTGATGTCCGTCGTTGTACACACAACAATCACTAGGAAAAGTCCTAGAGTTTAACCTTCTAACCCGGTTGTCAACTTGTTGTGAACAAGTCAACTTAGTATAGATAGGTATCGATCTAAGGACAATGGAAAAGAAAAGTTGAAATCCAAATCCAGTTGCTAAAATGGGAAAATGAATTCAGATGAGAAGGTTGTTTAAAACTAAGAACAAAAATAAAAGTGTTGAAATAAAGAGTAATTAATCTAGAAATAAAGACTTGGGGTCCGGAAGATCATCACCAAAACCACATTTCTGTACAACTAATCAAATTCTAAACTCCAAGGATCAAATTAAGACCTTGGCATTATATGTCCTTATGGAAAAACTCACAGGGGTCGGACTTCCTGTGAACCCGTTGGTCTCGACGTTCATAGATCATTGACCAACCGTCTAACATGCCACTATCCACGGTCATATTAAAAGCATGTGAATTCAAACTGGCGTTCAAACTCAAGGCTCAGGTGGTCGTGTCACCAAGGATTATAATGAGAATAAGATTAGAAAGATGAAAAGATGATAATCACAATTAAGGGACTATTATTTCGTTCTTACATAGATCCACAGTCATATCACTCCATAAGAATATATCAGATCATCCAAATAACCACACATAAATAGAGAGAAGATATTTATTCGATGGAGGAATATAACTGATTATATTGAATAGACCTGGGCTAAGGGGCTACTCCCATGCCCCGGAGAGATTTACTCAGACATAACGAGACTAGAAGAAATGCAAACTAAAATGAGATCCAACATTATATAAGATGTGGTCTACAACTAAAAATTGGATGAAATAGAATGAAGAATGGAATGATTTTATAAGTGAAGAGTCCTTCCTTTTATAAGAGGGAGAGGGGGTAGGATGCCCTCAAAAGAGGGGGGAAAAGAGAGGGAGACAACTTTTTGAATTTTTTGGATCTAGTCAAATCGAAAGTTGATTGTCTTTAATTATCTTGACCATGTAACTTCCTTTAATGCATATTCTCATAGACGTGATTTTGAACATATTTCTATCACATGAAAAGCACAAAATTGGTCCAAATAATAGTATTTTCTTTTAAAAAATTAAATTCTCTTTCCAATGAATGTTTGTACACTCAATTTGGAGTTTGAACGTAAGAGTTATGTCACTTTTGGTGACGGGTATATATGAATTTCATGATTTATGCAAATTGTGTAATTTTCCTACAAAACCCAAGAAAATATAATTAAAACTCAAATCAAGAGAAAAATCTAAAATAACACAATTAATTATGAAACTAAGACAATAAATAACAAAATAATTCTAAACAAATATCAAAAATATGTAAATAAAAGAGATAAATACACATTTATCAAAATACCCTGGACTTGAATCCTTATTTGTCCTCAAACAAATGAAATCACAAATTATTCCAATTTATACTAATAACATGTCTATCCTCACCCTTGTAACATCATTTTATTCCTTACCTCCAAATTTGGCCAAGCAACCCAATATCCTAAAACCACAAAATACAAAATTCTATATTCCTTATTAAAAATAAATATCATATCTTATTTCTAAATCAAGATTTTGTAGAAAAACATACTTCATCTTACTTTTGTTTTGACACTCTCATTTTTAGTATTGTGTTTTTTTATGTGAGTTGTTGTACAAGAATAAGATGAAATTGGTGGGGGTGTGAAAACAAAGAAGTAATGAATTTTTTTATCCCTCCTCTATTTGACTTAGGATTTAAATTTGTGGAGTTGTGGCTATATTGGTCATAATTTTTTCATGTGCACTTTTGGAATCTTTTGATGGTACACCCCTTTGTGGGGTATGCAATTTTTCATATGGGAAGCATGCCACCCCAGACTTGATTTTTGTCCGGTGGTGATTCTTTGCTTTTCTTTTTTTAGAAAGAAAATAAGGGGGAAACAAAATGTGTCCTTGTGCTTATAACTTCACACATATATTTTTTTTTAAGTGTCATTACATCAGAAAGAACGTTCATGTCAATCACATTATACAAGATTTATATCAAGTAAATCAACAGTTTAAAAATAGAGAAAATTATGTTTGGTTTTGATTGATTCCATACGGCTAGCCAACTTTTCCAAGGAGTGATGCTATTTTGGGATCCTAGGTGACATGGTGGTTTCAAACATGGAAATTTGTAACAATTTTTATAAAAGATTTACTAAATTCAAAGGGTACAATGATAAACATCTATTCATATTGGCCGACTAGATAAAGGAAATTTTACAACAAAAGAAATAAAAACATGACCGACTAGATAATGGCCATGAACAAAGCAACTATATGTAAAACAAAAGGGTAGAAATAATGCAAGAATAAAAAAGATAAGGGGGGTGGAACAAAAAGATACCACCCACCTCCAACCCAGACTCAGATTTTTGCTTGTCCTGAGAAAATTCAAAACTCGAGATGGAGGGAAGAGAAGAGCGAGGATTTCCAGGTGGCCCTGGTAGCTCAAAAAATATCCAGCTGAAGGGGATGTGTATGAGGACTGTGACCTTTATCTGAGGAGCTTCATAGTGTATCCTATGATAGGATAATTGTGGAAGCTCAGTGGGGTGCTCATATTTTCTTTCACCTCACATTCCCTCTAATAGGATCCACAGATCTTCCATCGATAGTGAAGGAAGTGTTGAAGATGGATGTAGATTGGGGGAGGTTGGTGGGTACCCGACTGGTAACACATGCAGTGTCAGATGTGCAAAGTCAAGCAGAGGATCTGGCTCTGGTTTCCCTCGGTCATATTGACCTGCATATAGGAGAATTGGTGGTGATAGGAAAGGGACAACTACATTTAAATCAGCATGAAAAGTATTTTTGCTCTGCTCAAAATTCATGCAATCAACCTTGGGATAGATGAGATTCATGGTTGATATAGCATGTAACTCTAGTTCCTCTTTACAAGGATTCCCAAGGGTTCATGAGGGATAAAAATGGGGACATATTCCTTGCATCCAGTGGAAGGGGCTATGTAGACTTCTTCCAAGGGTTGTGTCTCTTCTTCTAAATCAGTTGTGCATGGAATGGGAATTGGTTGTGACAGAATGTGTGGAATCATTTTGTCTAAGGGGGTTGGATGCTTATTATCCAAAATAGACTCAAAATAAGGGTATTGGTCTTTGATGTCAATTGGATTGTTGTAAGTGGTGGAGGGAGTAGTTGGATTTTCAAATTGACTCTCCTGCTTCGACTTTTCATATTCAAATAGTAAAGTCTGTAAAGGAAAGATAGGGATACCCACGTCCTCACCGCATGCAAAATATGTCTCCATTGTTTGTGCTATTTCTTTAGGATCCGACGTATATGACACAAAAATAGGATCATCGTCGTCATCGTCGGGAAGAACCATCTTGGTTTGCTCAAGTTCTACATGGGAAGTCTGTGCTTGGGCTTTTAGTATGGTAGCTAACAGGGCTTGGTTGGTTTCTAGTTTTTCTTGTCCTTCCACTACCATCTTTTCTAAGGCCTAAAGTCTTTCTTTAAATTTGGTTTCATAATTAGATTCATACACCCCAAAATTTTGGTCATCCTTGCCACACTCCCCATAGTGTCCTTGGCCATAGTACCCCTCATATTGTTTTGGGTGGCATTGCTCCTCGTAATAATCTCTAGAAGATGGTGGATTGTAATTTCCATTGCGTCCATCTTGGTAGGAAGATTCAATATTACAAGGTGTCACCAAATCATGAGGAAACATATTTGAACAATCTATATTTTGGGTTTGGGCTTCTAGAAGGGTAGTTAAGAAGGCTTGGTTGGTTTCTAGTTTTGTTTCTCTTCTATTGCTATCTTCTCTAGGGCCCTAAGTCTCTCTTCTTGTTGAGGATTACGTTGGGTTTCATAAACATGTTCATAACCCCCAAAGTTTCGTTGGTTACACTCCACAAAATTTTTTGATCATATCCCCCATTAGAATATGGATAGCAAGGTTCCTCGTAATGATTCTCAGAAAAATGTGGATTCACATTGTACCCACCAAGATGAAAGAGCTCACAATTAAAAGGGGTGCTATCATAAGCACGGGGTAGAGTCAGGCAAACAAGAGATGCATGGTGGTGAAGACCACAATAATAACATTGTGGGGGATATTGGGATGCCCACTCCATTTGAAAAGAAAAGTTCCTGAAAGATTTGTCAATCAACGAATGAGAGAAGAAAGATTACGAGATAAGAGGTTAGTCAAAAATTACAAAGAGAAATACAAATTATAAACCTAAGAAATTATGAAATAAACTAAAATTATAAAAAAAAGTAACTAGAAAGCAGTATTGCTGGAATGGAAACTCAGCTAGAAAAAGGAGATACACTTCCGGAATTGTGCTCAGAAGACAAAAAAATTACAAAAATCTAAAAGAAATTATAAAAAAGACCACTCCCCGGAAGAACGGAACGAGGGTCAAAGCTCAGCTTTGATCCACCACCGGGGTACTTCAAAAGGTGTTAGAGAATATGAATAAAGATTATACAAGATATACAGGCAACCAGATCTGAAAAACAACTGTGTCGTCCCCGACAACGATATCAAATTGATGCACGTCATTGTACACGCAACAATCACTAGGAAAAGTCCTAGAGTTTAACCTTCTAACCCGGTTGTCAACTTGTTGTGAACCACAAGTCAACTTAGTATAGATATGTATCGATCCAAGGGACGGCAGAAAAGAAAAGCTGAAATCCAAATCCAAATGCTAAAATGGGAAAATAAATTCAGATGAGAAGGTTGTTTAAAACTAAGAACAAAAATAAAAGTGTTGAAATAAAGTTCAATTAATCTAGAAACTAAGAGAATCAATAACAAAATAATTCTAAACAAATATCAAAAATATGTAAATAAAAGAGATAAATACTCATTTATCAGGGATATATTCTTGATGTGACAACTCCTAGTGGAAAAATATTACTACCTTGCAGAAACCCTAGCGTCTTCCAATAAAGTTTGACAAGCATGGCATGTCCTTCGATTTTATCTTTTTGTCTATGGAAGACTTTGATACCTTACTTGGTATGGACTGACTATACAAGTATTATGCACACATTGACTGTAGGGAAAGAGGGTAGTCATCTCTCCACTGAATTATAATCTTGTGGTGATCCCTGGGGAAGCGGATTTTATAGCGATGTATAATTTCATCTCTCAAAGTTAAGAAGTTGACCTCAAAATGCTACAATATCTTCCTCGCATTAGTATCGAAGACCAGTCCTAGTACCAAACCCATAGATAGTGTGGACCCAGTACGTGGTTTCCTTGACATATTCTAGGGGAGCTTCCTACATTGCCTCCTGACATAAAAAATGAGTTCTCTATAGATTTTCTTCCAGACCACTCTGATTTCTAAGGCCCCATATTGGATGGCTCCCTGTGAGCTTTTGGATCTGAAGAAATAGTTGCATGAATTTCTAGATAAGGGTTTCATTCATCCCAGTGTTTACCCTTAGGATGCACCTATTCTCCTTGTAAAGAAGAAAGATAATTCTATGTGCATGTGTATTGACTATCTCATGTTGAACTATGCTACCACTAAGTACCCTCTCTTCCGCTTAGATGACCTCTTCGATCAACTTCGTACTGCCAAAGTCTTCTTCAAAATTGACCTTCACTCTGGATATCATCAACTTAAAGTCAAAGATTGTTATGTTTCTAGATCTGCATTCCAAACTCGTTATGGACATTATAAATTCTTTGTGATGTCATTCAGGTTATCCAACATACCTAGCATATTCACGAATCTTATGAACAATGTTTCTTGACCTTATCTTGATGAATTCATGGTTGTATTTGTCGATGACATTTAGATCTATTCTGGTTCTATGGAGAAACATCGTGAACACTTGAGAGAAGTCCTAGAAGTCCTATGTACTATGAAATTCTATGAGAATTTATCTATATGTAAATTCTAGATTGATAATGTCATGTTCCTTGGTCATGTCATCTCAGGAGATAGTATATGTATAGATCTAGCTAAGTGTCAGTTCTCTTGACTGGAAGCCTTCTCAGTCTCCCTCTGAAATCTAAAGTTTGTTAGGCCTAGGTGGATATTATCTTTACTTCATCCTTAATTTCTCTAAAGTTACACTTCCTCTCACTAAGATTAGAAGGATGAGTGTTTTGTATGGTCATCTGCTTGTAAGTCTAGGTTCTAAGAGCTAAAGAAAAAGTTGACATCAACACATGTTCTAAACTTAGCCTATGGAAGTGAAGGGGAGAGGGTTAGATTGTGTTAGGAGAAGGATAAGAAGGTAGTGTCTTTATCATATAGATATATGAAACCAAATGAACTTGTTTATCCCACTCGTGATTTTGAATTGGTTACAATTATATATGCTCCCCAAATGGAGGCACTACCTTTATGGGACGACCGTTGATATCTTCATCGACTTCAAAGGCTTGTAGTACATCCTCACACAGAAGGACATGAACCTGCAACAATGATGATGTCCTGAGTACCTAAAGGACTATGATTTTACTAATCCCTACCTCCCATGTAAGGAAAATTTAGTAGCTAATGCCCTTAGAAGAAAAAGGTTAGTGTTTGAATCTTTGTCTATCCATGAGTGGAAAAACATTGATTGCTTAATGAAGTGGAAGTTGTGGTATATGCACGATCATGTTCATTTTCATGTGTTACATTTTGAGCTACTTGGGGCACAAAAGGCTAGTCTCGATATCGAAGAACTATCATGTCTCTTGCCTGAACCTCAAACACTTGTATGTGGGTCTTGACGACGACCTTTGTTATAAAAATAGAATTTGGGTTAGGTCGAAGTACACAATTCATTCTAACAAAACTACCATGTACATAGATCTACAATGACTCTTCTGGTGGAGGAGTATGAAGCGAGATATTGTTGAGTTTGTGTCTAGACATCTTATGTGTTTGAGGAATAAGGATGAGCACCAGAGACTAGGTGGTCTACTACAAACCCTTGAGATCTTAGAATGGAAACAAGAACACATCACCATAGACTTTATGGTGGGTTTACTCAGGACTAGAAAGGGGTACAATACCACATGGGTTATAGTGGATCGTCTCACAAAATCTTCTTAGGTCCCATTTGGATGCTGCAATTAAGAACACATATGCATTTGTTAATTTTGGGATTCGAATTTCATCTTATTTGAATCCTACTATTTATGAATGTTTTGTTTGGATAAGTTCTATTAGCTATGCAAGTATATGGTCACTGACTTATGAAAACGGGGCCTCCCCACGAACACGATGAGGACTGTGAATTTTTCTGGGTAAGGATCGACCTCAGTTAGGTTATGGTGGGGAATGAGGAGATGGAGACCGCTGAAGGGTAAAAGTGGCGGAGGAAGGTGAAGATGGTAATGCGGCGGAGGGTGTAGCTATGACTGTGGAAGGTAGAAAAAGAAGGAATGTGAGAGGTTTAGCGGGAATGTGTGGTGGGTGGAGGAGGGTATCGTGGAGGATGGTCAGTCGATGGGAGTAGGAAGATACAGGAGGTGGTTGTTGGGTTTTAGGAGAGACAGAGAAGGCAGCGAAAACAAAAATTTTCTTCTCCCCAAACCCAGAACAAAGGAAACGCGTCAACGCCTATACAATAGGAAGGATGGTTTGTGGAGGCGTACCTTGTCCCGAGGTTTTCTCGGCGACGTTACCTCACGGCTTGTGCGGTCTTCACCTCCGATCTTGGACGGTGTCTGTGCAGCTCATGGTCTCACTGGGACTGTCAGCTCATGGTCTCACCGGGACTGTCGGGATTGACAGCTGTCCTCCGAGCGACATTAGTCTCCCTCCTTTTGAGTAGTCCACACAAACCACCTGGAACTCCGATCTCCTTGTTCCACAAGGAATCAGAAGGTATTGTACCCTCCTGTCGGTGTACTAGTCACCGACACACTCTCCTACAACCAGTCGCTTTCTATAGTTGTCTTTCCCTTGTTGTGCCTCCCTTATCGGGTAGCACTTGCTCGGGCTCTCTCTCGGTTACCAAAACCAGAGAGAACAACAACTTTACAGAGCAATTGGTGCACTGAGTTGTTGTTCTGAGAAGCCCCCACTACCCCTATATATATAGGAGGGTCATGGGACAGGGTTCTCCACCACGGGCAATGCGAGATTAAAGCAGGAGTAGAAGGATTTGAGATTTTTTACAAAACAAGCAACTTGCGCCAGCTGAACCGATCATTTTAACCTTGAAACGGTCGTTTGGTGACCTCAACCGATAGGTTCAGGCTGAATCGATCGTTTGGGACACCTGAGACGATCGGTTCATCACATGAGCCGATCGGTTCGTAGTCCTGGTCCAACTCAAATTGACTTTCAAATTTGTCTCCAATTAATCAAATATTAATACTTGTCCAAATCGAATTTATACAAGTGAAACAAATTATTTTTGCAAAATTGACTTTCCAAACGATCTCCGTTGGTCACATGAGCCGACCGGTTTAGCAATTGAGTCGATCGGTTCATTGCACATGAGCCGATCATCTCACCTGTTGAGCCGATCGGTTCACCAACCTGAGCCGATCGGTTCATCACATGAGCCGAACGGTTGGAGAAGCAAACTTGTGCAAATGAGTCAATCGCAATTTTAATCAATCTGATACTCTAATCAACTGATCCAACACCTTGAATACTATGATTTTGAGCTATCAATTAATTGAGTGTTTAATTGAACTACTAAACTCCTTTAGTAATCAATCTAAACATCATTTGTGGATAAACTCCTCTTCCAGGTTAAATCCTATGTGTGTGACCCTACATGTCCATTTTACGTTGGCAGTGAAAGTCCATAACACTTATGACTTCACAAGCAAAGAGCGGTGCCTAGTCACACATCATTGCTACCCAAGTGAAATAGAAAGTTGGAGAACAACTTTCAATCCTAAAATCCATGAATGGTGTTACAGCGAATGTATGATTCCTTTGTCATTCATATCCCGAATGAACTCAAGGCATGGAACAATCATCATGTCAACGTTCATTCATTTTCTTGATCTCAGAGTAGATTGGAGGAGATATGTATGACATCAATATCACATACTGATTCACACATGTGTGCTCACGCCTATCTCAATCCTACTCATCAAGTGGCCATGGATATCAAACTCCCTCAGGAGGGACAAATCCCATATCTATCACTCACCCCTCAAATTCCCCATCACTACAACAAACATACTCATTAGCGGCCTTTCAGAAATGCCACTAAAAAAAAGCCAGTAAACAGGTTTAGCGGCATTTGTTGACATTTAAAAAAATACCTCTAGCGCCAATGCCACTAGGAAGATAGTGGCTTAAGTTGTAAAAGACACTAAAGGTTTGTCTTTAGTGGCTTTGAATAAATGCCACATAAAGGCCACTAAACCATCATTTGGCATTTATAACAAAGCCACTATCCATCAATTGGCTTTTATACAAATGCCACTATTTTGTATTATGTTGGTGTATGAAAACGTTCTTATTGAGTTTAATGGCGTATAAAAAAAGCCACAAATGACTACTAGTTCTGTATTACTACATTTTTATGGCTTTTAGTCATTCAGTTTTCAATTCATTATCATTATTTCTAAATGAATGTCAATTGTAGACGAACTCACTTCTCTGAAAGTATGAATAATTTTTATTTATAATCAATTGAGAATTACATGGGGAGGACATTTTACCTTGCCCCTTATATTGAATTACATGGGGAGGACATTTTACCTTGCCCCTTATATTGAATACAACACCAATGTTTACCAAGCTCCATTGAACTTGGATGGCTTCACATGCCAATATAGTCTTCACTGACTTAAAAGAACAATAGTAGGGAGGTGTGAATGACTGAATTAACTGAATTAACGATCTGTATAGATGCTTATAAACCAGAAACTGCATGAGTTGCAACATGATTCTCTTGATTAAGTCTGTATTCCTTCCTCAGGTTGTACAGATCGGCTTTGGTGTGATTAAACTTTGATCTACTTCAGATGTCACTGCTAGATTCTGAAAATCCTCTAGTCTTGGACTTCTTCTGTTAGTCTCAATCTTTCTCGCAGACCCTCGCCTCTTCATCTTTGTGCCACTTCCTTTAATTCTCCTACTTATTGATGTCTCTGGAGTGACATCCATATTGGCTTGGTTTCCTTTACTGTAGAGATTTGGACTGAATCCTTGTTTATGTGCAGGTCATCTTTCTCTGCATCCACTAGGACATTTACAAACTCTATTATTTCATCCAACTCCGGGTAAACAACTGTGTGATTGCTGCATTATCAACAATAGTGTAAAGCAGCAAATAATAAGGGCAAATAATTTACCTACTGACTCATCTCAACAATGCCACCTGCATTATCAACAATAGGTCCAAAAATATCCATAGTCAATACATATGCAGCAGTACTCAACATCCATGTTGAATCCACCAAGAGGCCTAATACAGAGCAGCTGCAACATCCATGTCGAATCCACCAACAGACTAACTGACAAATGGCCAAGCAAACCTTTCTTTCTTGCTTTGCAATTTCATTTTCCTTTGATAGCTTCCTCCAAGGACCTAATGCAATTTCATGCTCTTCTCAGGTTTTAGCTCTGAAATTAGAAAAAACCATTACCAAAAAAAAACTTTCAAGAATTGTTAATTCCTCTTGCAAGTTGCAGCAATAGAAGTGCGATGTTCATCAAAAAATCTCACTAGTACATGATTACAGTTAGCATGACAGTACATTGGTTCATCAAATTAAAAAGAAATTTACATTCCATCTCTATCAAAGCAATGTTCATGTTTGCTTATTCATCAAATTAAAAAGAAATTTACATTCCATCTCTATCAAAGCAATAAGAGAACTAACTTCAATAATTATGAGTGATGTTTGCTTATTCAACAGAGAACAATATAAAAACTCCCCAAGAGATGAAATTCCCTTGGCAATATGTATGAAGGCATGTGAAGAATGAGACATAATAACAAGGTAAATAATGATTCCTGCTCTACAAAAAATGTGTAGAATATGCAATGGTAAATTCATGAGTTAATTATTAAACAGAGATGTAGAAAAGATGTGCGCCAAACATGCTTGTCCTACAGGGAAGCCGAGCATACTCCTAAGAAGCATGTAGTTATTAGACAAAGATGTGGCTGCCGCAGCTCATTGTACAAAGTGAAATGCTTCCCTCAATGTAGAAGGAAATTCCACCATCTGACCTATAATCCAGTCATTATCTCACATATTTGACAAGGCTGCAACTGGGTTGACTTGGATTGTATTCAGCCACTATAGTCCTCCCTATAGCTAAAAATTAGTTTGGTCTTGGTTGGCTCCACTTCTAACCTGATCATGTCCAGTTCAAGAACATGAAAGTAACTATACATAAAAATGCCTGGAAAGTTTGTATTTTCCTCAATCCACCACTTTGGGTGCACCTTTGGAGTTGTGTGTGTTAATCGGAAAGAGATCAGGGATAGGAATGCAGAACTGCAGGGCTTTTGGCCATATTTGGCTTAAAGTAGATGCAAAACAGAGCATGCACAGTTCATATTATATACAGAGGAAGCCTTGTCACCCCTAATGGTGCAAGCCTCATAGACAGATGGACCTCCAACAAAATCTAGCATATGCAAAAACACATGTGATTGTTCAACTATCACAACAGCTCGAGTGGTCACTTGAAGGCAATTTATAAAAAATTACAATTACACTTACAAAGTGACATGTTGAATAACCTTCCCTCTTCAGCTCATCCTTCTCTTCTAATTGAGCCCTCAACACATTTTTCTCCACTCTAAGATTCTCCAGTGGAAACTAAAATGATATGTAAATAAGTTTGGTATCTTTAAAAATTAAATGATGGGCATAGAAGCATTAAAGCATGGGCAGCAATAATGATGGTAACTTCTGGTTCACCTGTATGATATGTATCATTATAAGTTACTAGCATACCATCTTTGTGCACACTTAGCATCAATAGAATATCTGTCATGCCCATGGAAAGCTTCAGACATGCATTTAACAAAAGGAGTCTTTGAAATTCAATGCAACTCGATCTTCACAAAAATGTACATGTATACATGTCCCTTTCCAGCATCAAGATAGAACTGTAACACAAAGGGGTAAAGATCAGCCTCCAATTCCAATAAGAATATCCATTATAATTGAATTTTTGTCTATAAGAGAATGTTCAGTGTATATCTTGCATAAATTTATTATAAATTTACAAGCTATAATGTATTGTATTTAATTATAAGTCTATATTTGGCATGTAAAACATTTTAACATGGACTACATTCTATATGTGTTGTTTGTCCTAGCAAAAAAAGAATATCATATGGGAATAACATGAAATTTTTATCAAAAACACTAATGGAGACAAAATTAAAGAGCAATGAACACAAAACTAATTGTGTCCTCTCATAAACACATACTATAGCATGATGATTTCGTGTTAGCTTAATGACACTGAAGGACACCAAAATAAAATAACTTCATGGATGACAAAGGAAAAAGTGAAAAATGTACCTAACTCTTAAATTATGGTTATGTTTTAGTTAACTTGTATCTCTTAAGCATTCAAAAACCCATACATATGCTAAGGAGTCAAAATTCAAAACTTACAGCAGCTATTGATGGTTTGTCCGACTGCCCAGGGCTCCCATGGGACACATCCATTCTTAGTATAATAGTTGGCTCTTAGGAGATCTTTGGCATGGATGGAGGATGCTCAGCTGTGGTGAACTTCTCTGCTGGCTTATTCAGGATCTCATTCGTTGTGGAAACATGAAGTGCGTTGTCAGTAAATTTTTTTTATGTATTTCATTTAACTAATTTAAATGAAATACATTAAAAGATTTTACTTACAACGCCCTTCATGTTTCCACAACAAATGAGATCCTGAATATGCCTACGGGTGTCATATTGCACAGAGAAGTTCACCACAACCATGAGCATCCTCCATCCATGCCAAAGATCTCCCAAGTGCCAACTATTATACTAGGAATGGATGTGTCCCATGGGAGCCTTGGGCAGTCGGACAAGCCATCAATATAGAGGTTATCAGATCTCGAGATTGGCCTTTAATTAATCACCAAGTACAGAGCTGCAGTTAGCAGAGGATCATTATCATAGTTATTGGCTTTTAGGGACTGCATCACAACCACATGTTACAAAAAGGGTATTATTTTAGATGGAGTGGGTAAAGGAAAAAAGACAAATATACAAATGTTGTTTTAACAATTAAGGGAACAAGGAGGAACCCACATTACTATGAACACCCATTCTTTCTTGAAGCTTCTGCCTAGACTTCTCAACCAGAGCAGACCTCTGAAATGTTGACAATGACTTAGTGTGCCTTTGCAAAATGCAAAAACACCAGGCTATATTATACTTAGTACCAAAAACAAAACATTCAAAAACAACACAGTGAGAAAACAGAACAACACTCGTACAAGTAACGCACCTCATGATCTGACATGATGCAAGTTGGATATGAAGCCCACAAATATGAAGCACCCGCAATATGCATTCTTGATTATATAAACAATTGCATTCCAAGATATTATCAAACAGAATCAAAGCTGCATAGGTTGGGAAATAGAAAATCATGGTATACGATGTGTGGTTTCCATACAAAGGGACAATTACCCTTTTACTACAGTAGTTTTTACATTAAAAAAGAATTATTCAGTCCACATCACCCATCCACATTAGTTGTTGACACGATTTTACCATGTGTATAACACAAGTGCACGCGTCAATGTAGTATAGGCCTTTGTGAGGCCCGAGTCGAACTCAGAGACACTAAATTATCGGTAGACTACTAATAACTACTCGCAATCAGCTAGACCAGTAAAAATGTTTTGAGAGTTGTTTAAAAAGAAAAAGAAAATAAAATAAAACAAGGCAATCGATTAAGTGTTTAGTTTAATCAATTCAAATGGAGATATTTAGGGTTGCGGTTTCACCACGGGTTTTCATTGTATGAATTTCCACATAGTTAAACATGTTCATTTTTCAATTCGGGTAGTGGCCTGTAGTCAGAATTGTCCACTTTCGTGGTACAATTCACTACCTAAGTCTAGGTCGGTTCCACCGTCGTAGTAACATATACCCTAAACTAGGTGCATTAGAATCGACCTCTGGGTTTCCACCATTAACCGTACATCACCTTGTTCAAGGAATTTGTTAATTAATGTGAATTTCATCACTTTTCAACCGTTAATTCTTCTTTCAAAGTAATTAGAGGCATTAGATTATCATTATGGTGATCAAACATAACAATATATTTGAGAAAATGAAATCATACCACAGATTTAAGAGACAAATTATGAATTACTATGATAAAAATGTCATACAATGCTTCCTCAGGCTACTCCCGGTCCTAAAGATAAAGGGGATTAGCCCCGCATGTTCATCTCAGAGAAAGACATGGTTGAAGAAAGGGGAAACATGGAGAAAAACATGAATAAGTGATGAAACCCCTGAACGAAGAAGATCCAATCGTTCCTTGGCGTAGAATGCGCGATCTACAGCCTTTCGACGGTGGAGAACGTCTTCTTCGGCTTCCGGAATGGCTGGGGTGTGCTTCTGGGCTCCGTTCTTCTCTCCACACCTTCTTGGGACGTGTGCAGCGGCTAATGACGTGATACCCTGCTCTTGGCCGCCGTCATTAGGTATAATCACCGAGTTAGGTTGCAAAAATATCACCACCATTGGATTAGAGTTGATATGAAACAAACTTTAATCTGACGACGTCGATACCATCGACCCCTCACGATATCGGCAAGCCTTCTTTCTTTTCTGTCATTACGCCTGATGCTGGCTCGATACCATTGACGTGGGTCGATGGTATCGACTTCCTTTAGCGTCGGTTTTATCCTTTTCCCATCGCTGAAGCTACACGTGTCGATAGTATCGACTTTGGGGTCGATAGTATCGACTGACTAATCACTGGCAACCTGATGGTAAGTCACTACCATCGACTTCCCACTCGATGGTATCAACTCTGCGCTCCTCCTTGCGGCTGCCTGCCTGTGGCTGTGTCGATAGTATCGACATATGTCGATGGTATCGACAGTTGCAGGTATGTGTTTGTCCTGAAATTGCAAAACAAAACCACATCAGCCGAGATAAAACCTATAATTATAATCATTTATGCTCAAAACGATAAAATAAGAGAGATTTGACATTGAGAAGGATCATAGACTAAAATAAGTAAATTATGCAATATTAACCACCAAAGTGACCAATAAACGCATAAAACGTGAGTAAAACAAGTCTATAAATGCAACTCAAAATCATCGCATCAAACTCCCCTAAGCTTGAACATTGCTCGTCCTCGAGCAACAAAACTCTAGAATAGAATTGCGAGGGTCAATTAAAGAACAGATTATCACAACAAACTGCACCATATGATCCCCGCCACACATTCGCATTCCGGCCTTCACTAACCACAAAATGATAATTACCCTAAAGGAAACAATAATCATCCATAAAAGATATCCACCTCAAAATTGATGAACATTATCACATAAGGCAGTTAACATAATAAAATCCTCCAGTCCAGACTCGATGCATCTTGTGATCTCCTATCTATGTTGCTCGCCCTAACTACCATCTACATGGAAGCAGCTCTCCTGGTCTTAATGAGTGAGGAGAAAATCACGGTGGCCTACCAATTCGAGCAACGGGTGGATAGAATGGGTGGCTTGTGGAAGAAATAGAAGCATTATACGGTTTTAAAATGCACAAAACAATAATGACCTAAATGATGCATATGCAAGTGAAAATGCTCTAATGCCTACATTTGGGTGGAATGATGCATGCACTATCATTCCGTCTCAAGGTGAGATGGAATATCTAAGAAACTACACCATGTGCTTATTATTCTTAGTATGCAAGTGAGAACATGTTCCTTTCTCCCTCTCATCCCTACTTACTTCTCAATACTCTTTTTTTCTTCTTTTTGTTTTTTTTTCAAAACTTTTTTTCTTCTTTAAACCCTTATTTTCATAGCTGACCATGAATCATATGTCGGGCTCACTTATTGCTGCATAACGTATACATTTGAAGCATTCAGAAGGTATGGAACAAGTTCATCACCTTTAATGTTTCAGAAGACATAAGATGCATGATGTACTATATGCACAAAAATGTGAATGCAGCTACAAAATGATAGTTATGCAACTAAATGACACGCACCTAAGGATAATGTGCATGTATAACTAGTCTATTTTTTTCATTTTCATGCAAAAATATGTGAAAATAGTTGCAATGCAAGACCTATCTACATGGGATGCAATCAAAGAGATGAAAACCGTAATGTGCTTCCAGTTCTTATGGTGGGGTATGAAAACAATGGAGTGGATAGATCACAAGATTAATTGACTGAACCTTTGGAAAATATTATGTGTCCCTCCTTACTGACATGTGTAGTAATTAAGAGGCTTCTCTCTCTTATTTCAAATTAAGGTCTCATGATCATTTGGTCATCTTAGGCTCAAACAGCCAGTTCCGTCCACTTTTCATGAACCGTAGGAATGTACAGTTGCGATTTCCTATTTTAGAGTTGACAAACCCAATTATTTCCTTAAGTTATGTGCTCAAAGTCAAACAACACAAGCTTGCAAAAGCACTAAAAATTTTCAAATTTACCCCTAATTTCCATGTACAAGCAACGAGATGACACATGACATTAGACACCCACAATTACACTAGATAGAGTGTGGATCCTACGAACAACTAATAATTAAAAGAAATAAATGACAAAAGACAAAGCAATAAAAACTAAAAACTAGGAAAAATAAAGGATAGAGTTGTTCCAACTCCCCCCCTAAGTTTGAATTCGACTATGGCCTCATAGTCAAAAACAACCTTAAAAGGTGGAATAGTGATACCGATCATTCTACAGGAGGAGGCGGGTACTGAGGAGCTGTGGGGTCCCAAGATGGGTACTTCCCCTAGAAGCTCGGATCATACTGGGACATTGGTGGAGGTTGTGGATACCCCCAAAAATAATTTTGGCTCTAGTAATTGTCGTAGAAGGGATGTTGCTGCATCTCCATCCTGTGTAACCTGTTGTGGATGTTTTGTTGGTTGTCGAGGAGGAGGCGCTCATTCTCGAAAATGGCCCTCTGGTTATCTCACAGCCGGTTCGTTGTATCCTGAATATTGGCGTATGAAGTTGTATGTTGCTGCTGGGTCTGATGAATCTCCTGCAGCATCGAGTACATCCCTTGCATGGAGTAGGCATCCTCTCCTTGATGAGAGGGCGGAGGTGGCAGAGGCTGTGAAGATGAAGATTCACCCGGGTGGAAGTGGGGACGCTTCTGGGGTGCTACTCGTGCCCGAAGAGGAGTGAAAGCCTCATCTTCCTCTTCATGCTGGTCACCTTCATCATTGTTGTCATCATCACCGCCGTCTTCATCAGAGTCGCCGATGGAGATGAAAGGCCATCGGAAATGCTGAGCGCCCTCAATGTTGAAGACGGGGTCGGGAAGCGAACACTCTTGATATTCGTGATTAAAATGGCAATGTGCATATGCCAAGCCATCACGGAGCAGGAGGAGGTTGGAACGGTGCAGATGTTGCAGGTTGACCTTGCTCCTGTTGGAAAGGGGAGTAAGCTGCGAGATATCCAACCCAAGATAGACGGCCAATGGTGTGATTAGCCCTCCAAAATGGATAGGAGCTTTCCTCATACTCCTTTTCACGGCCACCATGTGCGTCAAGAAGAACGCGCCCCAATTGCACTCCTCGCACTTCAGCAGTTTGTGCAGGAAGAACAAATTCGTCTCTTGGAATTTGCTAAGAGACAAGTCACCGCGAGCAAATAGCGTGGTGCAGAGCATGCAGTGCAGAATCTGCACAAACGGATGCTCAAAGTCAGCAACTGCAGCATTGTGGTAGCTGACGGATTTGCCCGGGGGCGCAATCACGAGCTGGGAGAAGATATCATCGTAGTTCGTCATGTTGTCTGGCCTTCGGTGCTGGTAAGCGTCATGATACCAATTGTACACCGAATTGAACTAGGTGAGGGTAATGGTGTAGTTGTTGTTGAAGAGTCTGAACGACACCCGCCCTTTCTTCCACTCTCTGTCGGTGGCGATCAAGTCATTGGGAAATACATTGATGTCCAATGATGCCATGAACTCCGCCATGAGTTCCTTGTAAGTCGGGCCACTCGCCGAAGAATGGCTGGCCGTCGGCGTGGTACTCCAGCTCGTCGGGCCTCCTAGTTGTGTGTCTCGCCTGCCCCTTCAGGACGTAGGCAAGATTGGGCTCAAACCCGAGGTAACGAACCATGTCCCGGTCGACATAGCGCGTGAGCTCAATCTTTCTCTTCAAAAGCTCCTCGAAGACCTTCCGGATCTCCATGGAAGGGTGGACTATCCTCGGATGAGGAATCGATGCAGGTCATGGAGGAATGAACTCGGGAATCTCATTGGGTACCGCCCGTGAAGAAGATGCATCGTCTGTATGCACCATTGTTGCCGAGAAAGAGGAACAGAAGATGGAGCTTGGTGAAGGTCGGAGAAGACTATCTCCGCTCAGTGAAAACTCAGTGAAGATCACGATCCGTGGATGCATGTAGCAGGTCTCCAGTCGCACGACAATGCACAAAGCACAAGTATGGGCGAAGGCTTTGAAGGTGTGACGTAATATGACAACCATCCCTCTCTTTTATAACCACGGCCGTCGCTGCTGTGCACCCGTCGATACCATCGACGCGTGTCGATGGTATCGACACCTGTAGCACAATTCGGTCTTCCGCTAGTATCCACGGCTGTCGTTAGCCTGATGTGGGGGCCCAGATCGATGACGCGTCGATACCATCGACGAGGGTCGATGGTATCGACCCATCCCACAGATCGTCTTCCTTGATGTAGCAATCGCCGTTGATTTCTTCTCACAGATTGGTGACGTGTCGCGTCGATACCATCGACGTGGGTCGATAGTATCGGCTCTTCTTAGGGAAAACACCCTCGTGAGGCCCGGCTGCTGCTTTCTTCCTTTACCAGGTTGATACCATCGACAGGCCCGTCGATGGTATCGACTTCACTGAGACAAATTTTGTCTGAATATCTTCAGGGCTCTCGCGAGTATCGACAGCCATGTCGATACTATCGACCCCGTTCTGGCGATTTCCTCGACGTTACTGATGGTAGGTCGATACCATCGACGAGGCTGTCGATAGTATCGACTCAGAGAAATTTTTGTAGCTGCCTAACTGTGCCCATGTCGATACCATTGACACAATGGTCGATGGTATCGACCCTGCCTTAGACCTGCACACTGAACAAATGATCAAGGTATCATTTTTACACTAAAAACAAAATTAAACCAAACTAACTTACAAATCTGAAAGAAACTAAACAAAACTACCAATGGTTGGGTTGCCTCCCAACAAGCGCCCTTATTTAACGTCTTAGGCTAGACGAAATCAAGCTCCTCATGCATCCGTAAGTGCAATGAGTTTGACCTTATGCACTTTCCTCGTGTAATCCTCACCGAAGTACAACTTCAATCGCTGTCCATTAACCAAAAATGTTGTCTCGCCATCATGCACCATGATTGCTCCATGTGGCCTGACCTCCTCTACAATGAAAGGTCCACTCCATCGGGATTTCAATTTCTCAGGATGCATCTTCAACCTTGAGTTGAACAAGAGCACACAATCTCCCTTCTTGAAGACACACATCTGAATGTGTCGATCGTGAATCAGCTTTGTTCGCTCCTTGTAAATCTGCGAGCTTTCATATGCATTCATCCTCAGCTCGTCGAGTTCATTTAGCTCTAACAAGCGTTTCTTTCCTGCTTCATCATAGTTCAAATTCAGCTTCCTTAGTGCCCAGTGCGCCCTATGCTCCAATTCCACCGGCAAATGGCAGGCCCGCCCATAAGCCAACCTAAAAGGTGTAGTGCCTCTAGATGTCTTATATGCCCATAAAGTGTCTGGTAGCAGAGTAATCCGGTTCTTCCGTGTCGAAGCCACTGTGCGCTCCAAGATTTTCTTAATTTCTCTATTGGAGACTTCGACTTGCCCCTGTGTCTGCGGGTGGTACGGGGTACCTATGTTGTGCCTTACCCCATACTTTCTCAACAATGCAGTGAACTTCTGATTTCTGAAATGGGTACCTCCATCACTGATAATCATCCTTGGTATGACAAATCTACAAAAAATATAGTCCTTGACAAACCTGCACACTACAGCAACATCATTAGTCCTAGTGGGTATTGCCTCTACCCACTTCGATACATAGTCAACCGCTAATAAAATGTACAAGTTAGAGTTTGAGGACACAAAGGGTCCCATGAAATCAATACCCCACAAATCAAACACCTCGACCTATTGAAATACATTGAGGGGCATCTCCTGTCGCTTTGAAATGTTACCTGCCCGTTGGCAGGAATCGCATCGCCGCACATAATCATATGTGTCCCGGGACAATGTAGGCCAGTAAAGGCCACTCTCAAGTACCTTGTCCGCGGTTCTAGAACTTGCATGATGGCCACCCGTTGGTAAAGTATGACAATGATGAAGTACACTCTCATACTCAACCTCCGGTACGCACCTGCGCAACACTCCATCCCTGCATTGCTTCAACAGAATGGGGTCATCCCAGAGATAATATCGCAAAGAATGGAAATTTTTTTTTTCTCTTGATATGTCCAATCATCTGGGATAATTTTGCAGGCAAGATAATTAACAATATAAGAGAACCATGGATCTTTAGATTTAACAGATAGAAGTTGCTCATTAGGGAACGTCTCAGTAATGGGTATATGAATGTCCTTCTCATCTACCCTTTCCAACCTAGACAAGTGGTCCGCAACCACATTTTCTATGCTCGCCTTATCTTTAATTTCAATATCAAATTCTTGTAATAGTAAGATCCACCTAATCAGTCTAGGTTTGGCATCTTTCTTTTCCATCAAGTACTTTATGGCGGCGTGGTCCGTCCATACCACGACTTTAGATCCTACAAGATATTACCGGAATTTTTCAAAAGCAAAAACAACGGCGAGAAGCTCTTTTTCAGTTGTCGTGTAATTCAGTTGTGCTTCATTTAAAGTTTTGGACGCATAGAAAATCACAACGGGTTTTTTGTCAACACGTTGTCATAAAACGGCCCCTACTGCGAAATTCGATGCATCACACATCAATTCAAACGGCTTTGTCCAGTCCGGTGTTTGCACAACCGGTGCAGAAATTAATTTCTCTTTAAGCACATTAAATGCATGCAGAAATTTTTCATTAAAATCAAAGACCACATCTTTCTCCAACAGCTCAGATAATGGTTTAGCGATTTTTGAGAAATCTTTTATAAAGAGGCGATAAAAACCGGCGTGACCTAGAAAACTCCGTACCCATTTTACCGAATTCGGTGGGGGTAATTTGGAAATAACTTCAATCTTCACCGGATCTACCTCCAACCCCTTGCTAGACACTTTATGTCCAAGAACGATCCCTTCACTAACCATCATATGGCATTTCTCCCAATTGAGAACTAAGTGCGTGTCCTCACATCGTTGTAAAACTTTATCCAGATTATATAAACATTCATTGAAAGATGCACCATAGACATAGAAATCATCCATAAAGACTTCCAAACAGTGCTCAAACATATCGGAGAAAATGGTAAGCATGCAACGCTGAAAGGTTGTTGGTGCGTTGCACAAACTAAAGGGCATACGGCGGTATGCAAATGTTCTATAAGGACATGTGAAGGTGGACTTCTCTTGGTCCTTAGGATCAATGGAGATCTGATTGTAGCCCGAATAACCATCGAGAAAACAAAAATGAGATCGACATGCTAATCGGTCTAAAATCTGATCAATAAATGGAAGCAGAAAATGATCCTTCAACGTAGCAGAGTTCAATCTACGATAATCTATACACACACGCCACCCGGTTACCAAGCGGGTCGTGACTGGCTCATTCAATAGATTATGAGTAACAGTAATTCCCCCCTTTTTAGGGACTACCTGTGTGGGACTCACCCACATAGAGTCGGATATAGCATAGATGATGCATGTAGATAGGAGTTTGATCACCTCTTTCTTGACGACCTCCATCATGCTAGGATTTAGTCGGCATTGTGGCTGGATTACGGGTTTGGCTCCTTCCTCAAGCCGAATCTTGTGCTGGCACAATGTAGGGGAGATCCCCTTGATATCTACGACTGACCACCCGAATGCTCCTCGGTGGTTCTTCAGCACGATCAGCAGTTGGTCCTCCTCCTCAGCACTCATATATACTGAGATAATCACTGGTAGCTTTTCACCCTCGGCTAGAAATGCATATTTCAAGTGAGGCGGCAGTGGCTTCAATTCTAACTCTGGCGGAACGATCAAGGATGACTGAAGCGGTGGTGGGAGTTCTCCAAGATCTTCATAGTACCTAGCATAAAAGCACGGAAGCACCTGAAGCATCTTGACACACTCTTGTAGTGACTTGCTTCTCATCCAGTCATACATTACATTAACTAGGCAGGCTTCAAGAGGTAGTTCTGGATATGTATTGAAAACAGAACTTGCTATGGCCTCATCTTCAGTAGAAGGAGGGATGTCCTCCTCTTCATTATTCGGAAAACCCACGGCCTTGGTAAGAGAAACGACTTTGGTTTGTTCCATGATGTCTACATCCAGTGTACCCTTCTCCAACTTAGTCATTACATGAGCCATATCTAGAAATGGCTTCCCTAGACAAATAGAAATATTCTGATCAAAGTGCTTCACCATGCGGCATTGCTCCTTTGCTTTAGATTGTGTTGTGCTTGAGGGCATGACCATTTCAAACCTATCATCAACGATACCCAAGGTCAAACGGCCTCTTCCCATCTCAAGTATCATATCTACAGTGGCTTGGAAGGGTCTTCCCAGGAGTAGCTTGTTACCTTGTTCATCTTGCATTTCCATTACTACAAAGTCTGCTGGAAACACAAATCGATCGACTTTAACCAAAACATCTTCACAAATACCATATGGCTTCACCACCGAATTATCCGCTAACTGAATTGTCATATTGCTTGGCCGTGATTCTTTCAGTCCCAACTTTTTGAACGTAGAGAGAGGCATCAGATTTATACTTGCCCCGGAATCACACAGTGCTTCGCCGAATTTCACTTTACCAATGTAGCATGAAATGTTGAAGCAGCCCGGATCCTGCCTTTTCGGTGGCAATGTGCCCATGATGAAAGCACTCACTTGTTCCTTAAGAACCACGACCTCGGTATCTGGGATTTTCCTCTTCTTTGTGATTATGTCTTTTAAAAACTTGTCGTAAGAGGGAATCTGCTCTATTGCCTCTAAAAATGGAATGTTGACAGAAAGCTTTCTAAAGCTATCTAGAAATTTCTTGAACTGAGCATCCACTTTCTTGGCTTTTACGCTATTGGGATATGGGACCGGGACAGTTTGTGCCCTTTGATGTGGCGGCACATATGGCATCCTCTTCTGTGTCTTCTCCTCAACAATGACAGATTATGTTGCAACATCCTCTACCACATCCTCTACCGGCTCGGTGATTGGAATCGGAACCTCCTCTGTGGCCTCACCTGTGGTTTTTGACTGGGGTTTGCTTGGTTCATCGGTCCTGGGGTTTAAAATCTTCTTACCGCTCCGTAGCAAAATTGCCTTAGCATGTTGGTTTCCTCCTGGAATGTTTGTATTACCTGGAAAGCCTTGCTGCGCTGGCTTCTTCAAATTTTCTATTTCAGCTGCCATCTGTGCCAAAGATGTCTCTATTGTCCTCATCTGAGCCCCATGGCTTTGTAGGGTCTGCCCGAATTGATTCATGAATTCCCCTTGTTGCTTAATCTGCTGACCAAACATGCTCATTCGTTCTTGATTCTGCTTGATCACTTGGTTGAGAAACTCATTGCTCTTATCCTCTGGCGCCGGTTGGGGATTTGCTTCAGGGTCCTGCAAGAAATTATTTGGGTCCTTCCAGGAGAATTTCTTGTCTTTCCTCCACGAGTAGTCGTTGTTTCTGTACCCCTGCTGTTGGCGCATAAATTTCACTTGAACTTCATCCTCAGATTCTGTATCTTCTTTTGCAAGTAGTTTCTTGGCGAGAAGGTCCATCTTCTCATTTAGATCTTTGATGGCCTTTGACTCACCCACAGCCCAAACATGCTCTACGACGTCTTTGTCGCCCCAAGATTACTTCTTAGCCATGTTCTTTAAAATTTCCCAACACCTCATGCATGTGTTGTTTAATAAGAATCCTGAACCTATGGAATCTAAGTTACTTCTGTCATGCTCAGACAGAGCAAAATAAAAGATTTTGACCTGCTTCTCCTTGTCAAGCCCATGATGCAGGCACCTCCTTAGCATGATTGGGAACCGTTCCCAGGTCTCGGAATAAGTCTCCCCTGCCTTCTGGCTGAAATTATGGATCTTCCAGACCAGATCGTTGGTCTTCTCGGGTGGAAAGAATCTCTCAAAGAACACCTCAACCATATGATCTCACGATTCCACATACTCATCATCAAGATTATGTAGTCATTCTCATGCATTTCCCGCCAGAGAGCTGGGGAACAACTTCAAGTACAATGTCTCCTGTGGAAACCTATCTATCTTGATCATGTCACAGTTCTCCACGAACTGGCTAATGTGAGTCACCGGGTCTTCGTTTTTGAGCCCGTGAAATGCATTTGATTTGACCAAATTTATTAGGCCTGGATCGATCTTATAGTTGGGAATGTTGATAGCCCGCCTCTTGATCGACCCTTTAGATGTAGATGCAGATGCACAAGATGCATTTATCTTCTCCCAGATTTTCTGTTCCTCAGCCATAGCTTCTGGTTCAGAGTCTGAATCTATATTTTCAGGTCGATTTTGAATGTTGCTCTCCTTGTCGTATGGTCCCAACAGTGGAACCTCTGGTGATAGCTGTGTGTAGTCTGTGCTACGCGTCCTCACCATGCACTAGTACCTGCAAAATAATAATTTAGGTTTAGTACCGTGCTAGATAATTTCTAAATATGAAAGATAAATGATGAATTTTAAAAATGATAATAAAATAATAAAATAAAAATGTGGCCTAGAGTGGCCGCTTGCAGCACTCGTAGTGCCGACAATTGTCGTGTCCCCGACAACGGCGCCAAAAACTTGACACAATTTTACCGTGCGTATAACGCAAGTGCATGCGTCAATGTAGTATAGGCCCTTGTGAGGCCCAAGTCGAACTCAGGGACACTAAATTATCGGTAGACTACTAATAACTACTCGCAATCAGCTAGACCAGTAAAAATGTTTTGAGAGTTGTTTAAAAAGAAAAAGAAAATAAAATAAAACAAGGCAATCGATTAAATGTTTAGTTTAATCAATTCAAATGGAGATCTTTAGGGTTGCGGTTTCACCGTGGGTTTTCATTGTATGAATTTCCACATAGTTAAACATGTTCATCTCTCAATCCGGGTAGTGGTCTGTAGTCAGAATTGTCCACTTTCGTGGTACAATTCACTACCTAAGTCTAGGTCAGTTCCATCGTCGTACTAACCTATACCCTAAACTAGGTGCATTAGAATCGACATATGGGTTTCCACCATTAACAATACATCACCTTGTTCAAGGGATTTGTTAATTAATGTGAATTTCGTCTCTTTTCAACCGTTAATTCTTCTTTCAAAGTAATTAGAGGCATTAGATTATCATTACGGTGATCAAGCATAACAATATAATTGAGAAAACGAAATCATACCACAAATTTAAGAGACAAATTATGAATTACTATGATAAAAATGGCATACAATGCTTCCCCGGGCTACTCCCGGTCCTAAAGATAAAGGGGATTAGCCCTGCATGTTCATCTCAGAGCAAGACATGGTTGAATAAAGGGGAAACATGGAGAAAAACATGAATAAGTGATAAAACCCCTAAATGAAGAAGATCCAATCGTTCCTTGGCGTAGAATGCACGATCTACAGCCTTTCAGCGGTGGAGAATGTCTTCTTCGACTTCTGGAATGGCTGGGGCGTGCTTCTGGGCTCCATTCTTCTCTGCACACCTTCTCAGGATGTGTGCAGCGGCTAATGACATGATACCCTGCTCTTAGCCGCCGTCATTAGGTATAATCACCGAGTTAGGTTGCAAAAATATCACCACCGTTGGATTAGAGTCGATCTGAAACAAACTTTAATCTGACGGCGTCGATACCATCGACCCCTCACGATAACGGCAAGCCTTCTTTATTTTCTGTCGTTGCGCCTGATGCTGGCTCGATACCATCGACGCGGGTCGATGGTATCGACTTCCTTTAGCGTCAGTTTTATCCTTTTCCTGTCGTTGAAGCTACACGTGTCGATAGTATCAACTTTGGGGTCGATAGTATTGACTGACTGATCGCTGGCAACCTGATGGTAAGTCGCTACCATCGACTTCCCTGTCGATGGTATCGACTCTGCGCTCCTTCTTGCGGCTGCCTGCCTGTGGCTGTGTCGATAGTATCGACATATGTCGATGGTATCGACAGCTGTAGATATGTGTTTGTCCTAAAATTGCAAAACAAAACCACATCAGCCGAGATAAAACCTATAATTATAATCATTTATGCTCAAAATGACAAAATAAGAGAGATTTGACACTGAGAAGGATCATAGACTAAAATAAGTGAATTATGCAATATTAACCACCAAAGTGACCAATAAACGCATAAAACGCGAGTAAAACAAGTCTATAAATGCGACTCAAAATCATCACATCAGTTGTAAATTTTGAAAATCCAAACCATAATAATCCATTTACTAGCTGAGTAATTACAAAATGGAAAGAAATGGATCAAATAACCATAACTCATTTTCAACTAAATTTTTCATCCGTACCCACAAATAAGAAGCTAAAACACCGCTCATAGCTAAAAACCACAAACCAATCATAATGTGTGTATCATCCATAATACTAAGATTCTCCATAACAAAATTAAAAGTAGGACAAAACAAAATAGGATTGTTATTTGGCAACATTGTCTATGGCAATGGACATGAAACACCATTACTTTGGATCGACATGTACAAATAACAAAGTGGATTACATAAAAACAACTATAGCTCTCCTCTCTTTAGATAGTATCCAAGAATGCAATTAAATTTAAACTTCATGTCCTGCAACAAATGGAAATGACTTTAGATACTACTTTTGTTTTGAATTATGTAATAGTATAAGCAATACTTTATGCTCACCTTGGCAACGTATGTGTTTTCGGCCATGCTATGACGTTGCCAACAACATCATCAACAGATTGATATTGATCATAAGGTCTAACTAGAGGATCGTTGCCCAACAAAGCAACCTCTACAAAAACAGCAACAAATGATGAGCCTAAAATTGCACCTCCCACCCTTTTCATGGGGTCAACCTCAGAGACTCGACCGAATGCAATTCTAGCATCTGGATCTGTAAAACTCAGCAGATACACATCCTACAAAAAAAATACAGTTTACATAACAAATTTATATAAACGTAAAATGAAGTGCAATTCACAGTAATACAAACATACCTGTCCCTTCTTAAATGATGAATGTCTTATATGGAGTGGAGTTTTCATTGATAAGTTTGTCTGCACAATTATTTTATTTTTGTCATAAGTCCATAAAAGTCAACATGAAAAATAATTGATACCACACATCTTATATAAAATGTATTCATACTTGGCCAGTGCCAACATGTTGTGCTTGACTGTTTCCTGCTCTAGTTAAGGCAAGTAACTCCTCTAATTTTTGGTTGAATTCATCCTTTTGTTATTGAAGTTTTGCATCAAATTCCAATCGTTGTTCTTCAAGCTTATCATGGAAATGCTTCCTTTGTGCTTCTTCAGCTTCTCGAGATTTACGGTTCTTGCCCTAGATATCAGAAGGTGATGGTCCAAGTCCATAACCACAAACATATTCTGGTCTCTCTTCTCCCATAACATGCCTATAAATTTCATCTGAAGTAACATCAGGTTGTTTTCTTCACAGCTCTTCTCCTACCTCAGAAAATTTTTCCTACATACAACAAATCATACGAGATGCAATTTATACTAAATATATACCTCTATGAAATTAGTAATTGTAACATAATACTATAGGATATTATGTGTTGTACCAAAATTTTGGCGGATTCAACATCAACTATGCTCCCATCTTTTTTACGATAAGTTTTCTCAAAAAAATTATGGGATCCACTTCTCTGCCTATTTCCTTCTCCATATTTATCATTCAAACAAGGTTATTGTAAACATCAAATTAACGGATGCCATCAAATTATCTAAATAGATCACAAAAATTACTAACTTACATCATATTTCAGACATGCAAATGACTTGGTTCCTGTTGTGTGGCTAACCTTTTGAAAGTTTATACTTGTCTTGTTAGTTATAGACTTCCTCTGTGGAAAACATTGCAGTATTGTGGATAGTAATTATCTGTGTGGTATTGTAAGTATCAACGAATAGAAAAAATAATATTACCTTTCCTTTATTACTCCTCCAATAATCGACAAGAAATTTCCAATGCGACTTGTCCACGCGGGGAACAACTTGTTCAAGCTGTTGTTCGTATGGACTATCTTCTACGAAGTATAGTCTCCTTAACCCGCACTTGTGGTCCTTCCATTTATTTCCTAGTCTTCATTGTCCACTCCTTCAGATCTGAATCCATTGAGAATTTACTCTACCGACATAAAGGATATCAATTAGATGCTTCATTTAACCATTTAAAAATAAAATTTAATAATATACCTTCACAAAATTCCATATAGAATCTTTTTTATTTGCTGGAATTTGTCTCCAGTCCTCATAGTTTAGTGGACAAAGATTGGGATCTCTTGCAATGGTTGTCAGAAAACTTGATAAGTGACATTGGTTTTCACCTACTGGTTGTCCAAATTGATTTTTCTCAATGGGAATTGGATCGTCGGGCTTTCTTTTTCAAACTTTCAAACATTTTGTTCGGCCATGTGCTTGATGTTTTTGACCTAAGCATTCATTCATAAAGGATAATATATATATGCATAATTATATATGATTAAATGCAGCACTATAAATACAATGATATGAATGAAATGATTACCTAGCCCATCAGAAGGTGTTGTTGTAACATTCAATGACTCAACATGGTGATCAGAGATGTTATTTTGGTCCATGTTATCAGGAAATACATTGCTATTTTGGTTACTGGCAGCTCTATTCTCTACAATTCTTGAATGAATAGACACAGAAGCATTGACATTAGGCACACGGGGTAGCTGTGAAATTCTTGATCTTGTAACTTTATCGCCACTTTCTTTGTTTTGCTGATTTTGGAACCTTGTTCCCATCTCCTTTTCAGTTGTGCATGTTTGAGAGGATTTCGAACCACCAACCATATTAGAGTCTTGGGGAGACGTGGCTGATTGGGCATTTTTGGCAGAGCTAGCAGAAGTTTTATTGAATTTGTTTGCTCAATGTTTTTGACCTAAGCATTCATTCATAAAGGATAAAATATATATATGCATAATTATATATGATTAAATGCAGCACTATAAATACAATGATATGAATGAAATGATTACCTAGCCCATCAGAAGGTGTTGTTGTAACATTCAATGACTCAACATGGTGATCAGAGATGTCATTTTGGTCCATGTTATCAGGAAATACATTGATATTTTGGTTACTGGCAGCTCTATTCTCTACAATTCTTGAATGAATAGACACAGAAGTATTGACATTAGGCATACGGGGTAGCTGTGAAATTCTTGATCTTGTAACTTTATCACCACTTTCTTGGTTTTGCTGATTTTGGAACCTTATTCCCATCTCCTTTTCAGTTGTGCATGTTTGAGAGGATTTCGAACCACCAACCATATTATAGTCTTGGGGAGACGTGGCTGATTGGGCATTTTTTATAGAGCTAGCAGCAATTTTATTGAATTTGTTTGCTCTATCATTACGAATTTCAGTTGGAAGGGAAGCTAAATTTTTTTGGAGCAATTTGAGGATGACATGTTCAAAGATTGCCAACAACCATGTCGAGTAATGCTAGGAAAATGAGTCGACGTACATGAGTCATTGTTGTTGTTCTTATCATTTCTTGCGACTGTCATGTTATGCCAGTTGTCACTGTACTATTCTCTCATCCTGAGTATATCAAGTCACATAAAAATGGTCACATTTAGAAAAATATTGAACAACATAATAACAATTTTATTAATAATATTTAAAAATGAAACATAGATATTTAATCAAATATAATTATAAATAACAGTAGAGACAAGGATAAATATGAATAAGAATAATGTCAGACATGCAAAATTGATACACCTAGCTAGAGCACAATGTGAGACAGAAAATTAAAGAGATACATTGAGCCAAAAAAGGCTTATTTAAGTCAAATATTAATGACAAACAAAAAGAAACATTGGCTGCTATTTTGTAATCTTCTCATTCAGAACAGTCATCATCATCACTTTGAGATACACTTTCATCATCCTGCTAAATTTGGGATTGGTCTTTTCAGTTGTTGAACTAGCAACAATAATTCCTTCCATATCCAATCTAACTATGTCACAATCAGTATCTTCATCCTCTGATGTCATTGATGGCCCATCTCCAGTTTCACATTGTACATAAGCTTCGACATTCTCAATACAAGATTGTTCTTCCATGTTGAACATATCCCGTGGGGCAATCTTCACTGAAACTCAGAAAAGTATCATGCAACATGTCTTGTAAATTTTCAGCATTAAGGAAATCTCCCTGATCAGTAGGAGCATCCATTTGAACATCGGATCTTCACCATGAAAAGCCCAAGAAATATATCTTGGTAAGAATCCATGCCACAGTAGATGGCTCAATGCAGTCTTTCTGGTGACCCGGTATACATTAGCACACTTTCTATATGGGCATACAATCTTATCTCTAATCGATGAATGTTCAAAAGCAAAATCCAAAAATTTTGATACTCCACATAAGTATTTATTGTTGGTTCGGTCATCCTCTGCTATCCAAGACTTATCCATTCTATAAAAATAGTAAAACATATAACATATGCGTAAGTATGTCATATTAAAATAGACTATACAATATGAGAAAATACTAGTGTAATCATGCAAATGAAGTTCACGTGAGCCTATCCGACTAGGCGGGCGCCCAAGCATTTTTTGAAATACTTATAATAAGGATAAAAGAACATAGTTATAATAAGGATAAAAGAACATTTATAATGAAATTTATCAGTAATTTGTAACATAATAGGATATGCATATTTGTTTTTGTTGTTTGGTTTCGAATGTGTCGTTAGATAGGATGAATTTGTGAATTTGGAACATTCATGGGAACACACACTTCAGTTACAAGCATTCATGTAGCAACTTTCAGTTCCATTCATTAATCTCTTTTTACATCCACACACAGAGGTGTACCCCTAAATAGTAACTAAACAAAGGGGTTGGTGTACCCCTAAACATGCGCATAATTAAAATAACTATTAATACAGACAAGTCTAGATAGATAGACAACTAAATACTACACCAACATGGTCCCACATCAGTAACTTCGAGGACTTATCATTGTGGCGATCTTCTCCTAAAGTTCAGAAAAGAAAGCAGCTATGAGTATTGATTGCTTTCAGACAAAAAGTGTAAACACAAATTTTTTGTCTTGACAATTATATTTGTTAATTGGACCTACCGTGGCCTTTTTGATGATTGTGCTGTGTCGCGGAGCTCCTCACTGTATTTAGACAAATTTGAACTGACAGGGGCCTCATAATCAGATTCGTTCGAGCTCGAGCTGATATCCTCCGTCGTGCACTCATACCGCCGTAGATGATCGGGGGTCTCGCAGTTGATTTTGGTTATCCAAACATTGATGGTATTATGGCCAATTGGATGGAGAAAAAGCATGTCGCTACGGCCCACTAGCATCTTTCTAATCCAATCACACCAACCGGATTTTGATACAAGATTTCCCGCCAAATCATACTCAACCTCGATAACATGTGAATAATTGCCAAAATTTAGGGTCACTTCACCAGGCTTGTAGTGTCTTCCTTTTAGAAAACACCAATGTTTGGGTATGGCCAATTGGTTTAAGGAACGATCATCTAGGATGATGTCCAATTGTTCTTCAATAGGAAACGTTAACATTGACATAGAGACCCAGTTCATAGTGATTGTTGTGGGTGGACAGAGACTGCATAATATTAGTATTAACAAAGTGTAAGTACATATAACAATGTTATATATTTTCAAAAAAAGTTGTATAACAGCAGTTAACCTTTTATTACTTGTCATAACCAACTTTATTGTGGTAGACATGATAAATTGAAAAGAAATCTAATAGAGGAGATCATGTCCTATATAGAGGCTATATCTTTGCAATTGGTCCAATGCTCACTAATCCTTCTTTGAGATTTTCAATGAAGTAACTAGTATTTTCTATAATTTGATGTATCTTGGTATTTCATACAATGAGGTGACACTTATTATCTATTTGTTGAATCAATACTCATATTTTAGATTATCAAAGAGGTTAATGGTGTCTAGCTTATTTTGTACAAGTGTGAGACCTATTTAATTTAGAGTATCGATGCACTACTATAGAAGGTGGGAGACCTATTTAAAGAGGTTACTGGTGTCTTTCCAAAATTTTACTACAGTCTTGTACTTCTATGTTTATCAAAACACTACTACAAGATATCTTATCATCTTATTATTTTGATAGTACCACAAAGTTTATGACAAGAAGGATTCAACTAAAAATTGTAAATTTTCTAAATGAGTTACAAGAAGGATTCATCTAAAAATTGTAAATTTTCTAAATGAGTTATGTGAGGTTATTATTCTCTGACCTATATGTAAATGGGATAGATTCCTACCACTTTAGTTTTATGAGTACATGACACTATGTTTGAAATACTTTTTAAAAGGATACAAGAACATACTTATAATAAGGACCCAGGCACATTCTAATCATTTTGAACTGAATCAGAAAATGAACAGGAGCATGGGTCCTATCCGCCAGTATCAAAGGAGAATTCGTAAACCTCAAAACCACCAACATGGTTTCCAAACCTACAACCTCAAATTCTACAAGCTCACCTACTAGAAACCTTTAGAACATATACACCCAGAAAGTAGGAATCTATACAACCAAATACCAAAGATACAATCCCTGATATGAAGCTGAACACCAAGGTGTATGTTCTTCATAACATGGTACTCAATCATGGATATATTCCTTTTTTGGTTGGCCGAAACTCCTGTTTCAAAGGATAGGAATATCATTTCAAAGAATCCCAAAAGAGCCTTAAAAAAAGGAGAACCATGCGAAGCCATTGCAAGCACTTCCATAGGCAAGAGCCAACATAGAATCCCATCCTTGGATGACATCAAACAGGGAAAAGACAAAGCAACCCAAGGAAAAATCACATATCCGCCAACCAACGATAACCAACAGAAGAAAAAAGTAGAACATCACTCAAAACCACATTAGAAAAAAGGATTCAAAATAAAACAGCATACAAGACTTTCCAATCAAAACCAACAAAAGTTTCAACCAGCAGAGCCTGACAAGAGGTGGGAGAAAAGTACTGAACCTTGACCAAGCATAAGAATAGAAGCATAGCATCCAAAAGTCCAGAATCAGAATGAACAAAATATGACAAGAGGAGCAACCGCCCGCCCTTTCACAAGAGGAATCGAATGAACAGAATATAATTGTGCTCACATGAAACCAATTCATGGTGAAGGGAAATGGTGTATTTTTCTTTGCTATTTCTTAGTTGTATCATCTTCAGACTACCCCCCCCCCCCCCGTTTAGAAGTCAGTGATGCTCAGTAAGCCCCTACTTTTTAGAAATTTCGTTTGAACCCATGTATTTTGGTATAGAAATTAACTGTGATGAAGATGAGATGCTTAATCATTCTTGGCCTCTGTACTTTTGAAAATATATTAGATTTCTCACTTATATTAAAGGGAAACATATAGAAATAAAATGACATTGTTTCGTAACCTATTTATATACACTAATATAAAAACATAGAAGAAAATTGGTGTGGGTAATGACATATCACAATGTATACTAAAAATAGCTAAGCCTAATCAAACCTAATTTCATGTATATACCATAACCATGAATAATTACACTTCATTAAAATTAGCTTCTAATTAGAACATGGGAATCAGGATGGCATACCAGGTCTAATATCAGGGAGGTTCCTTGTCTCAAAACCATTCCAAAGATTATAAAATCTTAATTTGTACTTCGTTGGAAGTTGTTATGCATAAATCTTAGTGATTCTTGGCCTCATTAAAATCCATGTGTCTTAGAGGTGTGCTGGTTGAAACTGAAACATCGACTTAGTTGTAATGCCCACGATCAAATTTCCATTATCCTATACTTCTTTAAGTCTTAGTCCCCTAAATTAATGGAAGTAATGAGATTTGATTATTTGAATACTTTTCTATCTTATGTTTATAACTATTGAAGTTGGTGCTGGCTACCATTCTTGAGTTATTTCTGACCTTATCTTGTTTGTCGTTTCCTCCTTGATATCAAAATCTACATTGATGGACAGTCTGTTAGTAAGAGTTAGACCACTAAAGAAAGTGGTGTTTAGATACCCATCACCAAACCCATGATTGCATCTCCACATTCTCATGAACTCTATTATTCCTCTCCCTCCATAACCAGTACAGGATGCACATTGCCAAACAATGATTCTCCTTGCTAGTACAATTAACCAAGTCAGTCATGGAATTAGGAATAAAGAGTAAACCAAGAACTCTAACTTCAGTCCAGATCTTGCTCGAAACTGAAATCAATCCAAAATAAAGCAAGAATATAGCAAAATTAAGGGAGGGGCAAGAAAATCGTAGAGGTAGGAATATATCTTACAGAGACGGTTCTTCCTCTACTGGTGTGAATCAATACAGAGCAGCCGATTGTGATGGTGATAATGGTTGGGGAAGACAATCTATTTGTAATCACCTGGCGCCAATGTAGCAAATGTGGATGAATTGGCTTCCTCGACGTCGGCAAAGTAGACTCCTGGCTTCCTCGATGCCGGCAATGTGGCACTTTGCTGGCCAGTAGTCAAAAGCGATCCTCCACGCTACGATCAACGCGCCGCCACCAGTTAGTAGATGCACTCGATCCTCCAAGGCGTTGTTAGCTAGGGCGAGCGATGATCGACCAAGAGGCTATATCTCCTCCATGTGTTGTCAGGTGAAAGAATATCGATGAGGATTGGGGAGATCAATCTCCACAGTCACCGCGATACTAGCTATTACATACGTGGGAGCGCGAAGGAAAAGCAAGAGGAAAAGCGGGAGAAGTGAAATGAAAATTTCCGATAGATAATACTTCATGCGCATCATTTGGTTTGGCAATTTAAAATTGCCACTAATTAAATATAAGAATGCCTTTAATGTTAAGTCTTTTTTATAAACTCTATAATAGGTGGTTTAGTGGCATTTTAATTAAAAATGCATGTACATTAGATAGATAGTGGCTTTATTTTATAAATGCCACTAGAATAAATGCCACTAATGGGCAAGTTTGTTGTAGTGCATGTGTCAAAACCACCCAATCATCACCTTTATAACAACCCATGTTTCAAGACTACGTTTGATGATGTCGAAGTGTGCCCCATGGCATGTGTTGAGTGTAGTGATTTCAGGTCAAAAAATCACACTCACCACCATCACTGTGAGAACTGACTGTGACTACCATGTCATGGTTCCATGTGTCAAACTCACGGTGGGTCTGTCCGGTATGCTTGTTCTCTAACAAGTACCTATGTGTTTGGTTTGATATCTCCATATCATGACTAATGAGATTTTGTCATCAATCAACACCACAATCTAGTCTTGTGTGTCATTGCTGTCTATCTACCTTCCACAATGAAATCCGACTAGGGACATAATAAGAATGTACAAACTCTTAGCATCCGTATGATCTCATCGTTTAGGTCCTCAACCTGAAAGCATACATCATTGAGTATTGTCATTCTCTAAACATTCAATCTATTATATCATTATCTCATATGACTGAACCAGAAAGAATTGAAAGCTTGCCTTTGATCTTTATCAAATGAATCATAATGTATCCCACCAATCATCCCATGATTGTCTCTCAGGGCATACATACCAACAGACTCCCACTTGCACTGTGAGCCAATCACCATTGAATAATATTCATAGCGATCTTCAAACATGTCCCACATGTTACTGTGCTCTAGTGCTAATATAGTGAGTTATGGCAACACCTTGCCAAAGTCGGTATTAACTGCATGTCTCTCATCTCTTCGTTGTACGTCACACGTATGAGATGGAGCTGCCGTAATATGCGATCTATTATTACTTTGCTAACCTTTAGCCACATTGCATGACCAAGTACTCCTAACTTGTCATCAATGACCGGAATAACCATAAGTTCATCTCATGAACTTCCAGATCCATATAGTATCCACCACTGTTCTCTAACAAATAGATACTCAGCTTTTTCCTTTTAAACTTCTTTATTGGAACGTTTCCAATTATCAACAAACATTCATCTTATATATATTGCGATTAATTTTTTGTCCTTTTCTGGAAGTTTGCATCAGTGTAACTCTTTACAGTGAACCCTTCCTTATTTCCATAGAACTAGTACTTCTCAAGTACTTATCAAGTTCTCATGGTCTTCCTATAACCTTTACTGGAACTAGACAGACATCCACTCGTCATGTCCCACATACGAGTTATTAGGATGAGCACATCATATTGTCATGTCCTACATACAAGATGATGAATGCATTTTGTTCTTGCCATGGGATGATTACATACATGATAGATCCATATCTATTCTTAGTCTTCCCATTCTTCATAAGAATTGGGCACTTGGCCTTGTGATACTAACTCCATGTAACATGGACAAGTTTTCTCCCACTAAATCTATGTACACTAAACCCTTCACTATAGATTGCCAATGTATGCTCTCTCTTTTCAGGTCAAGAGGTTTTTGAGAACTATCTCTATAGATCTCTATTCCTATCACATAGGAAACGTATCTATCTTCCTTAAAGATAATTTCCACTTTGGATTTCCATTCTAGAACTTTTCCATTTCACATCAACATGTGGAATTTGAATATTCTCCCACTAAATCACATATCCCTTCTTTATCTTTGATATATCAGTCAAACCCTTTGACTATATTATCAAGGTAAAGATCACGGTTTTGAGTTTCTTGTACTTAATCAATCACATTGATTAATCCATTGTAACTTATAGACTACATTTGCATTAATGGATTCATAAACCTTATATGTTGCGTCACGTACACATCCTTGTTTTATTCCTCAAAGGAATGCAATTTTAGTATCCATATGCAAATCTCTTAGTCATTGAGTTGCAATCAACAAGCATCATCCTTCTCAAAATGTTATCTATGTGTCTTAACACTTAAGACTCATTGGCACTTATGGATTCAATTCCAATGGGTGATACCACCAAGGTCATACCTTATGGTTCACATGAAAGTCATTTAGGATGTAATGGTCATAAACCATAACTCAAAATCTGGTTCCTCGTATTTATCTAGATAGTTGACTCATCACATGACCAACTATCACATAGATAATTGAGGTGTATCTATCAAGGATATAAGAACTCACAACCTTTATGATTCTTGATGCCCTTTATTAGTGTGGGGTATTCTTTATTTAAGAAGAATTTAGTTATTTGATAATCATCCTATAACTCCTTAGAGTATGGCTCCCTTTTTTATTTAGACATCACCATGCCTTAATCATGAGCTCACTATGATACACTACCATAATCACTCATAAGGTTCTCAAACATTTGGTTCAAGTATTTTATTCATTGATCTCATCAAGAATTAACACTTTACCAAATTCGTACTTCATCTAAGATATTCTTGAACACTTTAAGATATTCATATTGGTATTTCTCTAAACACCGTTTGAAGTATTAACATTTGTTCCAATAGGTATGTAAACACATCACATGTATTATACCTAATAGGACAATCATTCTCCCACTACCTTAGAGAAGATTGATTAATCATGTCCAAGAGATTCATGTCTCTTACTGGTTCTCTAACCAAAAGAGTCTAGCTTATCCATCATATGGAAACTAGAAATGAATTTCTCATGATTTATGCTAATATGATTGTTTGAGTTATCAATAACTTTTAGGCATCATTTTATCTTATGCATACTAAGTACCACAAGATAAACAAGGCATTGCCATAAAGATCATATCTTTGAGATTGAAACACCAACTTTATTAATTGCTATCATTGTCATACAATATGCAAAAATAATGTGTTTCTATTTATTGGCAAATATGAAATAGCAGTTCATAACTCTATTACATGGCCAAAAATAAACTAAAGTACTCCTATCTATGGCAAAAACACTTGCCCCGTTTATATAGTGCTTTACATTTTATATCTTGGTATCATATACCTCAAAAAAAAATTACAAGTTTATTTCATGACACCTTCAGGTGGAGACATCCGTTGCCTCTTTCTTTAGTTCTTCCAGATAGAGTGGACAATTCCGTTTCCAATGTCCTGGCTTTTGACAATGGTGGCAATTGTCTCTCTTGGTCACACCTCCCTTGGCCTTGAGATCTGAAGACGCCTTGGGTTGCTGGCTAGCATGAGAACCCTTCTTAGCTTTGCCCTTGCCCTTGTACTTGGAGTTGCCTTTCTTGTTGCTGATCATCATCACAGACTTAGGCTTGTCCTTCTTCATCTGTGTCTCAGTTGTCCTCAACATGCCCAACAACTCTGTCAACGGCTTGTCAAAGTTGTTCATATTGTAGTTCATCACAAACTGACTGTAGGATTCTGGCAACGATTGCAATATCACATCAGCAGCCAACTCTTGGCTCAGGGGAAATCCCAGTCTCGTCAGGTTCTCCACATACCCAATCATCTTGAGCATGTGAGGACCAACTGGATCTCCTTATGTCATGACACACTTGAACATCTCCCTGGAGACATCATACCTCTCTTGCCGTGCTTGATCTTCATACATGTTATTGAGATGTTGAATCATCTCAATGACACCCATGTTCTCATGTTGTCTCTGCAACTTGTGGTTCATGGAGCACAACATCAAGCACTTTGCATCAACGACATCATCAGAATGCTTCTTATAAGCATCCCTTTCTACCTTTGGTGCGGTAGGAGTAGGTTCCTCTGGAACTACAGTATCCAGGACATAGAGCTTTCGCTCTTGAGTGAGAACAATTCTCAATGTCCTAAATCAGTCGTGGAAGTTAGTCCCATTTAGCTTGTCCTTTTCAAGGACCGATCACAATGAAAATTGATTGTTGTTTGTTGTCATTTGTACTACAAAAGGAAATATATGCAATTTAGTCCAAAACTCAATTTTGACTTATTTGATTGATTTGAAAGGTTGACGATATAATTAGGCCTTTAATTAATTATCACTCCCACTATTTTTGTTCAAATTGATAGCCCTCACCATCAATTCGGAAGATTGCAGCGTACAATCTTCTAGTGGGTCAAGATCCTGAAATCCTCTAAGTCATGAACCAGCTAGGGCTGTCACCCACAACTTAGATCTTCTAGGTAGGCAACGTTTGCCAATTGCATCATATGTAACTCTTGAAAGATGTCATATGCAACTCCTTGCCATGATCACCTCCATGCCTCAAGGTGCTAGATCCTATCTAGGTCACCTTGTTAAGTCCGACCTAAAGCCAACACGATGAATATGCACCCTACTAGGGAAAACCCACATACTTATCCTTCACGCTTCCACGAGATAGACGGTGCACCATGCTAGGGCGTGCCCACACTTGACCGATCAAACTTTTCACGTGAGTCGCATTTGGAAGGCATCTAAAACTTTAATATTTAATGAGGGATTTTGTTTTATAGGTACATATACATATCCAATCACCACAATATATAGTACGTATCATATACATGCTATATCCCACAGAAAACATGTGAAATGATAAAAGCGATGATTATGCTCGAGCCAAGAGGAATCACGATCATCTGGGTCTACATCACATGCAACATGTACAAGATGAAGTGATATAGCCATCCGAGTTGATCAACTCATCACATGAATGACCTGCTCACCCTGGCCGATCGTCTGGGTGCCACCAGCCGATTGATTGGCTCCTCCAACCGATCGGTTTGCCTGGTCGTCATGCATCTCCTCATGGCCGCCTCCCGATCGTCTTGCTCCTCGAACCGGTTGTATGGATTGCCAACCGATCGGTTCACTCCTTGAATCGATCGTCTCAGTCGTCGTCAGGTTGTCTGTCGTTCTTTGACATAACAGGAAATAAAATCCTATCATATTTACATTTAAAAGGGAAACCCCGAGTTACATTCAGAGGGAGCAAAGGTAGGAAAGAAATCTCAAGTTATCTCGAGTTACATTAGGAATAAGGAGGTAGGGAATCAGTGCGCAGACCGAGATGCAAGCAACCACATACAACCAAGCACACAAACATAGGGTTTATTGGTCATAACCACGATATACATCTATCACAAAACTCGTTTAAGGGTGATGTATATCGAGTGCATTAATATTACATATCATATATGAATATTGGGATTTGTTGATTTAGGATTGGACATGCATAAAGCCAATTTTATTCGCATCGTATGCAATAAATAAAGGCGACAAACCAAAATCGATCACATCGATAATCCTAAAGTATAGAGCAGTTGGCGTGGCTCTGATACCACTGTTGGCTTTTAGGGGAGACAGAGAAGGTAGCGGAAATAAAAAATTTCTTCTCCCCAAACCCAGAATAAAGGAAACGTGTCAATGTCTATACAATAGGAAGGATGGTTTGTGGAGGCGTACCTTGTCCCGAGGCTTGCTCGGCGACATTACCTCGCGGCTTGCGCGGTCTTCACCTCCGGTCTTGGACGGTGTCTGTGCAGCTCCTGGTCTCACTGGGACTGTCGGGATTGACAATTGTCCTCCGAGCGGCAGAAGTCTCCCGCCTCTGAAGTAGTCCACATAGACTACCTGGAAATCCGATCTCCTTATCCCACAAGGAATCAGAAGGAGTCGCACCCTCCTGTCGGTGTACTAGTCACCTACACACTCTCCTACAACCAGTTCCTTTCTGCAGTTGTCTTTCCCTTGTTGTGCCTCCCTTATCGGGTAGAACTTGCTCGGGCTCTCTCTCGGTTACTAAAACCAGAGAGAACGACAACTTTACAGAGCAACCAGTGCACTGAGTTGTTGTTCTGAGAAGCCCCCACTACCCCTATATATAGGAGGGTCACGGGACATGGTTCTCTACCCCGGGCAATGCGGGATTAAAGCAGGAGTAGAAGGGTTCGAGATTTTCCACAAAACAAGCAACTTGCGCCAGTTGAACCAATCGTTTCAACCTTGAAACGGTCGTTTGGTGACCTCAACCGATCGGTTCAAGCTGAACCGATCATTTGGGACACCTGAGCCGATCGATTCATCACATGAGTCGATCGGTTCATAGTCCTGGTCCAACTCAAATTGACTTTCAAATTTGTCTCTGATTAATCAAATATTAATCCTTGTCCAAATCGAATTTGTACAAGTGAAACAAATTGTTTTTGCAAAATCGACTTTCCAAACGATCTCTGTTGGTCACATGAGCCGACCGGTTCAACAATTGAGATGATCGGTTCATTGCACATGAGCCGATCGTCTCACCTGTTGAGATGACTGGTTCACCAACCTGAGCCAATCGGTTCATCACACGAGTCGACCGGTTGGAGCAGCAGACTTGTGCAAATCATTCAATCGCAGTTTCAATCAATCTGATACTCTAATCAATCGATCCAACACCTTGAATACTATGATTTTGAGCTATCAATTAATTGAGTGTTTAATTGAACTACTAAGCTCCTTTAGTAATCAATCTAAACATCATCTATGGATAAACTCCTCTTTCGGGTTAAATCCTATGTGTGTGACCCTGCAGGTCCATTTCACATTGGCAGTGAAAGTGCATAACACTTATGACTTCACAAGCAAAGAGCGGTGCCTAGTCACACATCAGTATTACTAAAGTGAAATAGAAAGTTGGAAAACAACTTTCAATCCTACAATCCGTGAATGGTGTTACAACGAATGTATAATTCCTTTGTCACTGATATCCCGAATGAACTCAAGGCATGGAACAGTCATCCTGTCAACGTTCATTCACTTTCTTGATCTCATAGTAGATTGGGGGAGATATGTATGACATCAATATCACATATTGATTCACACATGCGTGTGCACGCCTATCTCAATCCTACTCATCAAGTGGCCATGGATATCAAACTCCCTCAGGAGGGACAGATCCCATATCTATCACTCACCCCTCAAATGCCCCATGTGTCAAAGCCACCCAATCATCACCTTTATAACAACCCATGTTTCAGGACTGCATTTGATGATGTCGAAGTGTGCCCAACGACATGTGTTGAGTGTAGTGATTTCAGGTCAAAGAATCACACTCACCACCATCACTGTGAGAACTGACTGTGACTACCATGTCATGGTTCCATGTGTCAAACTCACAGTGGGTCTGTCTGGTATGCTTGTTCTCTAACAAGTACATATGTGTTTGGTTTGATATCTCCATATCATGACTAATGAGATTCTATCATCAACCAACACCACAATCTAGTCTTGTGTGTCATTGTTGTCTATCTACCTTCCACAATGACATCCGACTAGGGACATAACAAGAATGTACAAACTCTTAGCATCTGTATGATCTCATCATTCAGGTCCTCGACCTGAAAGCATATGTCATTGAGTATTGTCATTCTCTAGACATTCAATCTATTCTATCATTATCTCATATGACTGAACCAGAAAGAATTGGAAGCTTGCCTTTGATCTTTATCAAATCAATCTTAATGTATCCCACCAATCATCCCATGATTGGCTCTCAAGGCATACATACCAACAGTGGTAGAGAAGGTAGAGAAGGGAAGCATAGGCATGGCAGAAAAGAAAGGAGGAGATGGAAAAAAGTTGGGTGTTGGTGGCAAGGAGAGAGAAGACAAGATGAGGGGGATGTCCCGGACAGGAGTGGGATTCCGAGTCACGCCACTATTGACATGATTTATGAAGATCACTTTAAAATGGGGCAAATACAACTACCCAAATACTGGTAATTGGAGATTACTCCACTAAAAATCCAAATAGAAACCATATAAAGACGTGTATTTAGAATACAAGATTGAACTACAATCCCACATTTAACTATCATATCCAAATGACCCCTTACTTTCAAACAGTGAAGAGGATAGGAAAATGTCTGAGCTTGCCAATATCTATATACGGGAGGTTGTACATCCACATGTTCTAGATTTTATTGTTTTAGACAGAGATCCAAAGTTCACATCCATGTTGTAGAAGCAAGTTCAAGAAGAGTTGGGTACAAAATTCAATTTCAGCACAACATGTCACGTACAGACCGATGGACAGTCAGAGTGTACAATATAGATTCCAAAAGATCTTTTGAGAGATTGTGTGCTTGATTGGGAGGGTCATGGTACCATTATTTCCCTTAGCTGGTTTTGTATATAATAATATCTATCAAGAAAGTATTGGGATGCCTCCATATGAATCTCTTTATGGTAGAACCATGTACATATCTACTACATTGAGATGTTGTTGGGAAATACACCTTGATTAAATCTGAAGAGATGCAACTCTACATTGACAAGGCTGCATCGATAAGGTAAAGAATGGATCAACATGAGATGAGAAGAAATCTTATAAAGATGCTCACTGAAAGGAGCGACCTTTCAAAGAAGACGATCATGTTTTTCTAAAGATAATGACTATTTGAGCCTTGACCAAGAACAAAGGATAGCTCTTCCCTTGCTTCATTGGACCCTTTGAAATCTTGGAAAGGATATGTGACTGTGCATACCATCTAGCCCTTATACCTCAATACAATGCAATGCACAATGTGTTCCATATATAACTGAAGCCTTATTTCAAAAATCCTAGTCATAATATGAACCAAGAACCTCTGGAACTGAAAGATGATCTATCTTATGATGAGTCCCAGTCAAAATTCTTGATACTAAAGCAAAGGAGCTTTACAGTAACTGATACATTGATATAGTGAAAGTTCTTTGAAGCCACCATGATCAGAGTGATGCTACCTAAGGGCTCAAGTCTAAGATCGAGTAGAAATATCCACACCTCTTTCTAGCTGCTTGCACTTTGAGGGCAAAATTCCTAAAAGGAAGAGTGAATAAAGTGAGTTTTTACCCAATTATTTCTCTCTCTTGAAAATTTAATATCATTAATAGATTCCTAAATTGTGTACTTAATAGTCTTCATTTTTCCCATTTAAGATTGTGTTTTTTGTTGATACACTCAATTTGAGAAAAATGAAACCCTAGCTATGCATAATTTGAGTGATATATGTCAAAATCAACTATAGAAACCCTAGGGGTCATATAACCAATCATCATCTCCAAAAAAAATTCATATCAAAATAACCCTAATATGAAGCACCAACCAAAATTTGGTAGCAATTAGACTTACCAATTGAGAGATATGAGTTGGAAACCTAATTTGTAGCTTGAACCTCTCCTAAGGCATTTTTTAAATGTTTGTGTATCAATAATGTAATGAATCATTTTATAATATATGCTTTAATGATCATAGACCTTAATTGGTTTATTTAGAGGGTAGATGTGCCACATTAATGTGTCATGAGGTTGCTCAACGATCTGGGTGCATTGTGCAATCTGTGGTGCACTTATCACAGTCGTTCATCACATATTTGATGTGCGTAAACTCATTTTCAACCTTCAAACTGGTGAGATACAATAACTATGTACAAGGCAAAATGTCGCACCCTCTCCCCAAGTTGGATTGAGTCTAGCAGAGATATGAAGAGGAGCGGTTGCACTTGATAGGATGTTCTCAATGATACCCTACACATGTTCCCTCGTCCTTAGATAAGGGAGAACCATCTTCGGAATTCCACATTTCTTAGTGACGATGCACTACATTTTGGGTGTTCTCAAACCTAGCCACCTCACAGCTATATATTCCTCCTTTAGCTCCACCAAGCTTTCTTTTTTCATCCCCAAGACTCAATTCATCCAGAGTGAGTCATGTTCACTATCGATTATCCCACCTTCCTCTTACCTCTATCTAACCCCAAAGATGACAAGTCTCTCCTCTACGTTGTAATTGAACACCCTCTTTACTTTTGCAGACCCAAGAAAAACCTTCACAGTTCTTCTCCCAACTTCATATCACTCCTTTAACCCCCAAACACCCTTTATCTGGTGGCCTTATCCACCATGCGGTGGCGTTGTGACTCAGAGGAAGTCGGGGAATGGATTGGGTTGCCAGTAGTGGGAGCTCCATCTAAAGACAATCTGAGCTTCACCCTACCACGAGCAGGGTTGCGACCATCTCACACCCTCGTTGGAGTTGTGAGCGGGCTGTTGGTAGAGCAAGGAGGGGAGTTAAGGAATAGGTTGCCCATGTGGAACTAGTTGGGCATGAGGTAGCGAACCACATGGTGCCATCCCAGTAAGTGTAACATGAGTCAACAGAGAAAGGTAAGGAAGAGACTAGCCACATAACCCTGACTTGGATCGGTTACACTCTTCCACCTTAGCAGGTATTATCCTTTATTAGTTTGATTAATAAAAACCCTACTTATCTTAGAAAAACCATAGTAATTAGTAGAACGATCGAAAATAGGCTAAACTATACATCATTTTCATTAAAAAAATCATAGTTCCCAAATAAAATGACATATTGACCTGTATCAAACTCCTACAACAAAAGTAATGGATTAATGCATAAGTTGATGATTTGCTTAACATGAAATATGATAAAATGTTTTTTATGATCTAATGCCAGTAATCTTAGAGCTACATACCCTAGGTGACAATCTATAATTTATCTAAATTGTGAAACCCTAGTTTAGTGAACTAGATGACCTAAACTCTTTAGAACCCTAATACTTGTTCTCTCTAATAATGAAAGTAAGTAATTACCTACACTCTATCTCTGTTCCAAATAATCTGAATTAAGATCACATTACCATTTTAACTCTGATTCAACCATAGGATAAACACAAATACCCTACTTAAGTCATTACCAATGTTGGTATTAGAAGAAACTAATGACAAGTACCCTTACCTCATTTTAGGGTGATCAATTTACATCATCTCAGTAGATCCACATTGAATTCAAGATTTGTTTAATTAGGTATGCAACATCATCTAAGTACAATACTATGCTTTCTTGGATGTTGTCATACTTATGAGTATGTCCCTTTTGTTGTTTTCAGTTACTGCAAGTAATATGAGTATCATTTTATGTGATTTTCAAAACACATAAGAACATCAAATAGATTGATGGATTGTAGCTACTAAGTGCTTCATATTCTATCTCTAATATAAGATCAACACATCTCCATAGCACTAGGAGCGGGGATCCCCATAGCCCAAGGAGCGGGGTGAGCCCAACATAGTCAGTAAAAAAGAAGTGATGAAACCACTTAGTAGTATATTATCATAAAAAGATTGATTATGGTTTCCCTAATTTTATTAAATAAAAGTTTTCCTTTACTATATATTTCTTTTTCAAATTATTCAAATATGCAAGCAGGTATGTACATATCTTCTTACCCACATACACAACACATAATGTCTTGATCAATTGTTTCATGTATTTTCTTGGTGCAAAGAATCATCAATCTAGACCAAGTACCTGAAGGCACTAATAATGGATCTTAGAGGATCTAGATTATATTTAGATGTTTATCTTAATCTACATGTTATAGAATTCTATCTTTCATTTTTTTTCTCTAGTTTATGTGTAGGATGCAAATCATGCTTATGTACTTTACTTTCATAAATAGTTAGACCTTTTTGTCTCAATAATATGTAAGACTTTATTTCTCATTTATGAATGTTGTGTTTGGTGCAATGTATATAATGTTTGTGGATTGATCCAACTTCCTTCATATAATAATTGATGTTATAAACATGGTTTTTCACATGTATTTACATATTTGAAATGCAAATATATGATTCTGAAGGATGTATTAGAAATCTTGGTATGCCTTGTTTTAAAGTATGGATTTAATTTGTGAATTGTCCTTTGTAATGGTTTTTTGTGGTTTTACTATTTTCAATGATCCAATAATAGATATGGGGAAAAGAAAGAGAAAATATCCAATAATAAATGAATTACTAAAGAAAATGGATAATTAGTATTTTACATATGGAATTATGTGGACTTTTCTAGAAAAGTGATGTTGAAGGCACTTAATAGATTGGTTTTAGTTCCACGTCATACTGAAATGAGAGAACATATCCAAATAAAAAATATAGCAAAGTTTGAGAGAGAAAAAGAATTAATTGATGCCTGACTTCAAAAAAAAAATTTAATTGATGCCTTAAATAAATGAAATAAAAGGGAGACTTGGAGACAAAGAAAAGTATCATTAGCTTTTTTATTTTGGTCTCAAATTTCGCACACACCTAGATTAAGTGTCAAAGATTTTCCTTTAAAATTTGGGATTAAAAGTATTAAAGGAGAGGGAGATATGAATTATTTACTTTTCCTTAAAGTGGAATGTTTTATAAAGCAATGTATTAAATCTAGCCTTTTAATCAGAATAGGAATATAAACCTAGACTTTTAATATTACATGCGGCCATCAGATCAAGATATAACGACGCTTGAGTTGTCATCTACCCCATGATAGAAAGGAAAGTCACATAAAAAGTACATAGGTTCCTTTCCTACTGCAATCTCTCTCCCCTCTCCACCTCCCTCTTCGATTCTTTCTCCATTGAATTCTGGAGAAGAAAATGGAGTCGAATACCCCTTCCATAACTCCTCTCGTGCCCTGTCAAGAAAGTACCTATATCCTAGATTTTTTGGGATCTAGGGCTTCGAGATTTTTCCCTTCAGATCACCACCCTATCCTATAAATAGAATACTCACTCCATCTTCAACCCCTCACAGAACTAGAGAACCCATCAATTGTTAACCAATTGCTCCCATAGTCCCTGACCTAGTCTAACTCAATTCTAATGCTTTTTCGCCACCGCTCTGGGACTCTCGGCCATCTCCGGCCAATTTTCGTGGGGAAAAGCATCATAAGACCTTCACGAAGGTGCCCGGTACCACAAGAAGCGAGGAGAAGGCTAGAATACCCATTCCCCTACTCGTTGTGCTTGAATCTTGAGAAGATTCACCAGGAAGAAGGTTCAAACCGCCACAGGAAGTGGCAGAGGATGGGCAACCACCGACGGATCTCTAGGAGGCTTGTGGTGCATCTGGATTGTTGTGTTGATAGATAAATTCCCAATACCTACTGAGCGACAGATGGTTGAACTCAGCACGACCTGTTAAAGGTCCTTGAACACTCAGTCGAGGCTCTCGTGTCTCCGATAGCTGACACAACCATGGGTTGACCCCATGGCTAACCGCTAGTCGTCGAGCGCAAGGGAACAATCCCTGAGGGGATTATACCATTATGCCCTAATTCGCTTGACATTAACGTCACAACATAATGGGCATGTATATTTTTTCTTGGAATTTAAATCGAAAAAATGTCACAGTTTTATATATACTAGGGAAGACACACGTGCATATGCACGTGAAAAATCATATCAATTTCATCTATGTTTGACATCATAATGATTAATACATCTTCAAAAGTAGTTATTAAATTTAGATATTGAAGAATGAAAGCGCTAATAATATGTTCCATTATGTTATCTAAAAAGTAAATTAGATGAACTTCTATTTTGTGTCATTTATATTTCAAGGGGAGACAGGTGGATTGTCAAAGTTAGACAACGTAATGCTTTGGATAAATATCATTTAGAATTGAAGGAACACTTAAAGACGGTAACTACCAATTTTCTGTACGTACATACATCAATTGTTTATCATTTATCACAAAAATGAACTCCATGGAAGAATATATAGGACTACAAACATGACCATTTATGCATATATAATCTCGTATACAACATTATAAATCGAATCAACTTGACAATTTCTTTATAAGTTAAAGAAGGTGTACTACGACTTTCAAATCTAATTAGGATGTGGCACTTGCTGCTTATGTATTATATCTCCTATAGATCGTGTCCAACATAAAAAAACCTCTAGTACCAATTGTATACGAATTTGATTATAGCACTTAAAAAGAGGGCACATTTATAGCAACATTTTAGAGGCTCGTCTGCAGATTTGTTGTGATAAGACTAGAACTCTCCCTCATGACCTTGATAATAATAATCATAAAAAAAATCCTTTGCCACTATTTTGGTACCCAACCGTATTCGAATGCAACATATGGTACACTCAGCTCATAACCCGACATCATTTGGAAGTTGAACGCAAAGCATTTGATCATATGTCCCAAGCACGTATACAAAAGCTCTATTTGACAATATGATTATTTTAACCATGAATATGTATCCAAGATGAGCCACCACATAAATTTAGTCCGGTAGATAATCTCAGTTGGGTAATCGCAGTTGAGTGTGAAAAGTATGTAAAAGTTTACCGGTCATAACTTATATTTTTGACTACTTACATTTGACTTTTGGTCTTCTGCCGCCACCGTATAAAAAATAATCGCGTTGTCAAACGAAGCCAACAAATTTGCAGCCTGGGCAATGAGGGGCTAAAATGCTTGCCAACTGGTTTAATGCATGAAAGTCTAGTCATCATTCATTTTACAATTTATCTCAGTTGTCCTAATATAGTTATAACCTAATGCAAAAAATAGTTATACCGATGGGACATTTTAACTAATGTTCTATATATTCAAATCATGTGACTCTGGTTTACTGATGGAGTTTTGCAACACCACTAAAAATCCTAAGGTGATGAATCCTTAGGTTTAGCCTTGCTAGTACTATGGTAAGAACTCCACCCACGTGTGTTAAGACACGCGGAAGTCTTATCGTAGTATAGTTAAGGGTCGAATCCTCGGGACAACGGTCTTGACGAAGTCAAGATGGAAAACGTTTTAGTTCTACTTAACTACTTAACAGTTGATATTTAGATCGAAAGTTTGATGTTGGTTCTAAAGCTAGATGCGAGGAAAGCAAAGCAAGAAGGTAAAGATTAAAGTTGTAAACAAATGATAAAAACCACTAGGATGTTATCGGGTTTCACACCACTACACATGGATCAAGTCATGCAACATAATAAAACAACCTGCAAAAAGGGTCAAATCAGTTAGTATCTTGTAGTCCTAGCTTCCTTTCGGATAACTAGCCACGAGAAGTGTGGAGTATTGCAATGCCGGCCATCCCATAACGAATGGTCACATGCCTTGCATTACTCCTTCATGAAATGTGTTCCTCGACCTTACCAAGGTTGCACTTCCATACGTCAACTGATTCCATTTCATAGTATGAAAGTGCAACGATGGGGGTGAGTTTACTCCACTCCTGAAAACACTTCTAGACACCGAAACAGACGTATGGTGACTACATACATCCATAACCAACATTCAATCGACATTTAGATCTAAGGGTATAAACGTAGACAATTCATACCAAAAGACAATATGTAACACAAGTTGATGATCAAGCAACTAGTATTCATTAAGCGATTGAAGTCAAACTGAAAGGAAGAGTATCTTTATTACAAGTTGTTGAATTACATCGCATGAAATGAAAACATGGGTAGCGGGGCTACTCCCCGCACCCTAGTGAAAGAAACTACTCGCTCATGGCAAAGGAGGTGAGAAGAGAGAGAAAGAACGTCATCTCCACGGAGGAGGGAAGGTTGAACCCTTGGTGAAGAGAGCAACGATCTTCGCACTTCGTGGTTGCTTTGATGAAGGATTTTCTCTTCCCACCTTCTTTGTTGAAGAGATGGAAAGAAGAGAGAGAAGGAAGCTTGATGATGAGCACGGATCCCAAAACTAGCAGCCTTGGGGCAGTGGACGGAAGATCAGAATGCTCTGGGTCTGGAGAGGCAGCCTTTGGGCGTCTTGGAATTCGATCCCCCTTTGAAGTGACCTTTGAGGTCCTATTTATAGGCTTCAAGTGGCTTCTCGCGGTCTTGGGATCGTGAGGCTTCTCGCGGTCTTGGGATCGTGAGGCTTGTCGCGGTCTTGGGACCGTGAGGCTTGTCGCGGTCTTGGGACCGTGAGGCTTCTCGCGGTCTTGGGACCATGAGGCTTCTCGCGGTCTTGGGACCGTGAGGCTTCTCGCGGTCTTGGGACCGTGAGGCTTCTCGCGGTCTTGGGACCGTGAGGCTTCTCGCGGTCTTGGGACCGTGAGGCTTCTCGCGGTCTTGGGACCGTGAGGCTTGTCGCGGTCTTGGGACCGTGAGGCTTCTCGCGGTCTTGGGACCGTGAGGCTTCTCGCGGTCTTGGGACCGTGAGGCTTCTCGCGGTCTTGGGACCGTGAGGAGTCTTTGTGAATTTTTTTGTGTTTTCTGTAATGAAAAAGAGGAAAAGTTATTTACTGCAATAAAGTAAGGAGGTTTAATGATTCTATTTAGTTTATCTAAGAGAAAGTATGGAAAACTAAAGAAAAAGGCTAAAATAAACTACTAAAATAGGAGGTTATCACCCCCCCTAACTTAGAGTCTAGCTTGTCCTCAAGTTAGATAGAGCTGAGACATGAAATGGCGAGGCGATCTTAATTAAGATTTCCATACTCTTGCTTCAATTCTTGACCTGAGTTCCCCAGGGGTCGTATCGAGGCTTATTGCATGCCTTGATCCTTTTGGATTTCGAGAGTTGCTTGGATTTCAGATTTTTCCGTATCTCAAAGTTCGCCTTGGGACCACATTTATTTTGTGCATGCTGTTGACTCTAATCAACTTTATACCTCTCTGAAGACCTATTGGAAGCTAGAGAGGGTATGAGGGTTGGCTAAAGGCTTTGAAGTGTAACTCCCCTTCGAGTGGGGGAGGGGCTGTCTATGCTTTTTAGGATCTCACTACCGGACACGACACATCTGCCTTTATGAGGGCAGCTGGATGTACCGGCCGGGCAAGTCCTTTATTAGCCTTTTCATATACTTGGAACTTTTAGGGTTTCACTACTGGACGCGACACATCTGCCTTTGTGAGGGCAGCGGAATGTGCCGGCCGGGTGAGCCCTTTATCAGTTCTTAATATAGGTCCTTATTCGTGGCACAATTCTCATGATTTTATTCGTCTCTCTGGCTTTTATTCAAAAACTCACAGGCTTGGGTTTTGGGATGAGGATTTATTTTGGGCGGCCAAGCCCTTTTTTTATTTTAAAGAGAGGAAAGTTGTTCTTAAAGTTTTTCAGAATGCACTTATTTGGTTTGTGGTCCACTTGCAGAGCTTTTTGACTTGGAAATTGCCTGATTTCCCTCTCATCCTTGAGATCTCGGCTTATTTCTGCCCTGATTTTGACCTGTGGAGAGTCGGATAAAGAATTGGAGCAAAAATATAGAAACCACTAGTGAATGAATTTTGTGGATTCGCCATTTCAAGCCTGTAAGCTAATCTTATTATTTATATGAGGACTGCTTTATCTCTAACTTCGGTAAGGGTGATACTTTTCATTATGAAAGTTATATTTAGAAGTTGTTTTATTGAAAAAGAATACTTGAAAAAAGTCTAAGTACGAAAAGAAAATTTGAAAACGATGTGCGAAAAAGAAAAATGAGTTAGAAGAGTTGGAGAAGAATGGTACCTCGCCCTTGTCCAGTGCACTCCCCCCTAACTTATCATGCACTCTGTCCACAGAGTGTCAAAGGGATAGGATGAGAGGTGCATGGACAAGGGCATTTAGGCGTCAGTTAATCCTGAGCTTGCCCCTGGTGCTTGGAGGAGCTTAGCTGCGAACTGTCCACGCAGGGCATGATAGTCTACGTCAGTCATATCCTCTACTGGTTTCTGAAGAACTAGGATGGTGTACATCCAGTAGAGGACATGGAAGCCGCAGTCGTTGGATTGGCGGATTTGCTGGGGACACTTGTGGCAGAAGGAAGGGCGGTGAAAGTGTTCTTTGGCGTAAGCTTTTGTGTGCTGACTAAGGAGATCAATTAATCTTTCAGCACATTCTTTTGCCACTACCTCTGTGGGTGTTTTTGGCGTTACGACGTAAACTTTCTGTCGTGGGTTGTACTGGCTATCGGAACTGTTATAAATTGTAATTGTTCCGTCCGGTAGGTTTGCTGCCAGAAGTAGCCAGTGTTCATGATAGAGGAAGGGTAGCATGATGAATTTCGGCGTTGTGTGTTGTAGATATGAGATTAGCGTTTCAGCCGCGCCGAAGTTCTTTAGCTTTAAAAGATCATCCTTCAGATATGGAGACGCCATGTATGCTGTGGGGTGATCTTGTCTGATAAGAAGCTGATAGGCGGACATAAGGCCAACAGAGAGGGATCCTTTAATTTGTAAAGATTCTCGCAGAGTGTCTGCCATTATAAGAATGTCACCAGACATGAAAACGAGCTCATCATTCGTGGCGGAAAGCTTTGACATAATGAGCCGTAGTTCGTAGCTGGATAGGCCGTTGCAAGCACTGAGATCAAAGTCTGGAAAAGATGGTGTGATGGCAGACAACGGGTTGTTGGCATCCTGGCTTTGCTCGGTAGCGGGAGTCGGTTCTTTTGATTGCGATAACTCTTTTAGAGCTTGGCGGAAGGGTCGCCGCTGTGGTCGCTGGATAGCAGAGAAGAGGTAGCGAGGGACATCATCTGGTGCCATCGTTTGGTCTTTGAAGAACCGTCTGTCGCAGATGAGTTCCATCGCATAACGTCCTCTCAAAGAATGAAAATCTTCGGTGACCAGGGCAGAGAAAGGGATTTCTTGGTTTAGCGCTTGGATGTGGCGAATGGTGCAGAAAGCGCAATCCCCGGATCCATCTGCGGCTTGAACTGGAGGGTTTATAATTTTGAACCAGGGCTGGCGCCAGTCTTGGCGGAGAGATGGGCGTGCAGCCCAAATTAGCTTAAGCAGCCGAAAGGGTATGCATCTTGCTTCGCCGGCTGCTTCACCCACAAAGTTTATCGTGCCGGCGGGTAGCTCGGTGCTGCAGAAGTTATAAACTGTGGCGTCCCGAGCCTCTGTATCGACAATCATGGCTAGCCAATGGTTTAAGATTTGGAATGGCACAGTAAGATAACGTGCTCGCCGTGCTAGCCCGATGCGCAGACGTTCGATGGATTTTTCTTGGATGTCCTTGTATAGGAGGCCCAAGGATAGGGCTGGTGAGGCATTGAAGACAGGCTGCTTCCTTTTGTGACTTCTGTAAATTTCGATACAGTTGGCGAGGAGGACACGGAAGATAGACATTGGCATCGGCGACCCAGGTCGCAGGATTTTGCGAAAATCTTCACGTGTCAGCTTGCGCTTCGTTTTAGTGTTGTGGTAGATAATATCGTCTCCTGCCTTTGTATCGTCCACGATAGTGTTCAGTATAAAGATGTCCTGGGCATCTAAAGTGGAAATGGCTGCCATATCAAGGTCATGCATTTTGTGCGGCAAGGGTGGTGGTGGGGGAAGCTCCTGTGGAGGGGGGGAAGGGTGTACTTCAGGAGCTTCCTCAGAGCCAAAAGTATCATTGTCCGAGTCCGAGGCAGAATCGAGCTCTTCATCAGTATCCAACTGCACTCGTTCTGACTCGTACTCGTCTAGGGGTGAGCTTGCCTTCGTGGTGGGCTCTGAGAGGGGTAAGACAGCTGTTGTAGGAGGGGTGGCGCCAGTTCCGATTATGCATTGGTGGAACTCGGCGAAGGCTGCTTCTTTAGCAGCTTCCCCGATGGATCCCATAGCAGAGTAGTCAAGAAATTGATCCCCATATGATATATGAACATTATCATGGTGTGGGGAGTTGGGATCCTTATTACCGTCATGGTGATCTGTTTGTTGGCTGGGTTCTGCTCTTTGGCTTGGACCCTCCCCAGCATTATCTGGTTTGTCAGCGTCTTCATCTGAGGAGGTACTGTTGGTGGAGTCTGCTGAAGAATCAGAATCGTCATCGTTATCAGCAGCATCGTCATCGTCATTAGTTGTCTTCTTTTGTGCTTTCTTTTTGCACAGACGATGGATGGATTGGAGTTCATCATAAGCCACTTGCACGTGCTCGTGTGTTTCGAGCAGTGCTTCATGGTTTTCTTTAAGATCTAGAAAACGTTGTTCAGCCGAGAGGAGTCTTGCTGTGAGATCTGTTGCTTGAGCTCTTAGCTGAATGAGCTCATTATTTGATGACTCCTCCTGGCGGTTATGCAGCTGTGTGAGGGTGGTGGTGATGTCGTCCAGGCGCGTGCTGAAAGCTTGTTGTTGTTGCTGCAGCTCGCGTAGGGTCTCTGGCAGAGGTAAAGTCTGCGCGGAAATCCTATCGACTTGTGTTGCCAACACATCATGCTGGCGTTGTACTCCCTGGATCAACTTGGGCAAGTTGTTGCAGTAGCCGTCGATGTGGTCGACTTGCTTGGCCACTGAAGCTTGACGTTGTTGGATTCCTTGGAGGATGCCTGGCATTGAGCGGTTCTGCTCGCCGATCTGGGCAATTTGCTTAGTTAGACTCTGCACACATGAAAAAATAGAATTTAAAATGTTAGTTGGGTCGGTGAGGAGGTTTCGGATGGTGTCAAATTGACGTCCGAATTCCTCACCGACGTTAGTAAAAGGGACCCCAGTGATTGAAGGGTGAGGAGGCTGGGGTTGGGGTGGAATGATAGTGTCATGCGGAAAAGACACAGTTGATGGACCCGCGAATTGCGAGGTGACTGTAGATGGAGTCACTAGTGATGTCGGGGTGGTGGAGAATGGAAAAAATGGTGGCATTCCCGAAGATGGAAGTGGATTCGGAAATGTTGATGGAAAGGCGGTGGATGTGAAGGAGGAGAATTCAGGCTTTGTGGTGGAGAATGGGGTGCCCGAAGTAAAGAAGGGTGGAGGTGGTGGAGGGGTGGTGAAGGAAGGTGGAGCGGAGGAAGATTGAAGGGTGGTTGATGGTGGTGGGGTGGTGGATATTGGGGTGGTGGAGGGTGGAGAGGTGGTATTGAGCTCGTCATTTAGACTCATTATAAAAGAGTCTAGTGATGAGGATGTAATATGTTCGTCGGGGAGGGGGGGTTCAGATTCAGGATTAGGTTTCGATGTGGGTGTCCCGGATAGCTCATGAGTTTTGACGAGCCTTCTGGAAGGTCGTTTGACTAGGAGCTTTGCTGTTTTAGTTGCCGGGGCAGTTATACTAAGCTCTGCCTGCCCTGCCTTTGTTTTCTTTTCTCTGGCTTTGAGTGAAGCGATGATTTTGGCGATCTCATCATCTGTGAACAGGAGCTTGTCTTTATCATAGTCCGCAAGCTCAGGAAGTGGCAGCAGGGTTCGTGAAGATTTTGTGGGGCAGAAAGCGTAGTGCAGCCTCCCATCCTTAATTTTTAAGATGTGAGAGTTCTTTAGTGTCTGTTCATTGGTAAGAATGTCGCCTTTTATTGGGCTGCATTTGGGTAGAAGTCTATCCATCTTGAGATATTTGATGATAGATGTGATATGACCACCCGTGCAGATTTCTTTCCCGAGGGCGAAGGCGGAGAGCTTGATCAGCATGTGCCGTCCGATGTTGACAGGCAATCCGTTGAGGACTGACCAGAGGACAAAAAGGTCGGATATGGAGATATTGCCCCCTTCGGATCTAGGAAAAAATGCGCCGACTATAATTTTGTGTAGCGTGCGCACTAGGCCAGAGTGAACGTTGGAGGCCTTGCTTGTCCTTGGATCGAAGGTTGGTAACCCCGTTAAAGACTTCCAGAATTTATGCTTGTTGAAACTGGGGTGGTCTGTGCCAGCAGCTTTGGCTTTCTGCAGCTGGTCTTTATTGTCAATGAAAATTTCGTTCAGGAGATTTTCGGTGATGACTACCTCATTGTTGAAGATTCTGGAGGTTATTCTACGGTCACCACCGTCCCTTTCTTTATGCGAGATGTCCACCACTTCTTTGTTGAAGTAAGTGAAGAATTCAGTAGTTGGCTCAGAGTAGGAAATTTCCGATACAAAGCAGAGCCGGGAGAGGTTAGAATTGTCAAGAAGGGCGAGGATTCTGTGGTAGATCCCCATCTTCATCAGTATGCTGGGGCAGGCATATTTGGTTGGTTTAAGGAGTTGGCTGATGGGGGGAATGGTTTGGAGGTGAAGGTTCTCGGGTGGTGGTGTTGTGGTGGTGATGGGAGGAAAGATAGGAACAGTTATTGTGGCAGGGTTGGTGACGGTGGTGGAGGGTGGTGGGATGTACTCTGCTAAGAGTTGTTCTCTTGCACAGGCAGGGTTGACCTGCTTCCTGGCTCTCTTCTTAGATGTGGGGTCAGTTGTTGGTTCTTGAGCCAATCTCTTCCCCTTAGATTTTGTAGTGGGGGATTCTTGCTCAGGGGAAGGCTGGTATTCGGAGGCCTCGTCGGATGAGGTCTCGTTGACCGCCTCGTCAGAAGGTTCTTCGTCTAAGCAGCGGTTGATTCTCTTGATGTCCTTCAAAACAGCAGTCAGGTTTACTTCTGCTGGGACTTTTCCAGTCCTTTTGAAGTCGTCAACTAGGCTTTGCAGATTTGCTCGTTCAGTAATGAGCTGCTCTTTTGTCCAGAAAGGAGTGTCTGTTGGTCCTTGCTTAGCAGGTGAAGTCATTCTGAAATAATTGATAAGAAACAAAAGTTAGAAATCTTAAAGTTTGAAATTATAACAAAGTAAAAATTTTGAATTTGAGTTTTATTAGTTTGATTTAGTGCAAACGGTCCAGAGACCATTTGGTCTCAAACGGTCTGGAGACCGTGAGGGGCCTCACGGTCGTGAGACCGCGAGGGGCCTCTCGGTCGTGAGACCGCGAGAGGCCTCACGGTCGTGAGACCGCGAGGAGCCTCACGGTCTGGGGACCGCGAGGGGCCTCACGGTCGTGAGACCGCGAGAGGCCTCACGGTCGTGAGACCGCGAGGAGCCTCACGGTCGTGAGACCGCGAGGGGCCTCTCGGTCGTGAGACCGCGAGGAGCCTCACGGTCGTGAGACCGCGAGGGGCCTCTCGGTCGTGAGACCGCGAGGAGGACGAAAACTTTATTGATGTAGCGCTGACTCAGGGGCTATATTGATGTCGCAGTGCAGTCTTTTGCAATTGTGTCTTGATATTGTAGATGAAATTTGCAATTCTAGCAATGAATCTGCTAGACAATATCAAGACAAAATTGCAAAGGAGTGCACTGCGATAAGTGCTGCATGATTACACAAAAGTTCCCAAACGGTGTCTAAACCGTTTGGTCTCAAACCGCGAGGGGTCTCACGGTCGTGAGACCGCGAGGAGCCTCACGGTCTGGAGACCGCGAGGAAGACGGACCGCGCGGGAGACGAACCGCGCGGCCGTTCGTTGGCTAAGAGCTGCGGAGACGATGATGGCGACAACGGCGGGGGGGGGGGGGGGGGTTCGAACGCGAGTTAGAAAAAGTGATGCGTCACCTGTCGCTGTGGTCGGTGGGTCGGCGAAGGGGTAGCGGCAGCAGAGCTGTCGATGAGCCGGGAGCAACGACGAGCTAGGAACGACGACGACAAAGTCGAGAACGACGGCGACGAAGCCGAGTCGTCGGCGAAGCACTTGAAACAGCGACGCGCGGGAGTGGAGAGACGAAGGTCAGAGCGGAATGAAACAGGAGAGTTCGAGAATTCGAGAATCAAGAAGAGGGGTGTGTAAGCGGGGGGGTATATTTATAAGTTTCGAGGAGCCTCACGGTCGTGAGACCGCGAGGGGCCTCCCGGTCGTGAGACCGCGAGGGGCCTCCCGGTCGTGAGACCGCGAAGGGCCTCACGGTCGTGAGACCGCGAGGGGCCTCACGGTCGTGAGACCGCGAGGGGCCTCACGGTCGTGAGACCGCGAGGGGCCTCACGGTCGTGAGACCGCGAGGGGCCTCACGGTCTCTCAGACCGTTTGACCGCAAGATCAAGAGGATTTTTATGTATTTTTGGATTGTAAAGAAATCAAAAGAAAAGGGAAAAACAAAGATAGATAAAAGGGTGTTTAAAAACAAAAGAAAAGGCTAGGGAAGGTGATAATCAGGCCTTGGGTTGCCTCCCAAGAAGCGCCTTGGTTTAACGTCGCTGGCTCGACAAGATTATTGCTCCGGCTATGCTGACTTTATAGGGTCATGAATCTCGGTGGTTTGTCTTGGTAACTTGTCTGCTGGAGTGTGGTACTTTTTTAATCTGTGGCCATTGACGGTCCTCTCTCCTCCATTATCGTCAATAATAATGACAGCTCCTGTCGGGTAAATATGTTTGATTGTAAAGGGACCCGACCATTTGGTACGCAGTTTTCCAGGAAACATTTTTAATCTGGAGTTGAATAGGAGGACTTTGTTTCCGACGATTATATCTTTCCTTTTGATGTGGCCATCGTGCCACATCTTAGTTTGTTCTTTATAGATTCTTGCGTTGTGGTAGGCTGTCATTCGTAGTTCTTCTAACTCTTGGAATTGAAGTTGTCGGAATTCACCAGCACCTTTGAGATCGAAATTTAGTTGCTTAATGGCCCACCAAGCCTTATGCTCTAATTCAACTGGCAAATGGCAAGACTTCCCATACACTAATCGAAACGGTGTTATTCCGATGGGTGTTTTGAAAGCTGTACGGTAAGCCCATAGAGCGTCGGATAATTTGGTTGACCAATCGGTGCGGTGTCGATTGACGGTTTTTTCCAGAATAACTTTAATTTGCCTATTGGAGACTTCAACCTGTCCACATGTCTGTGGGTGGTATGGTGTAGAAACTTTGTGGTTGACTCCATATTTTCTTAATAAGGCTTCAAAGCTCCGTTCCAAAAAATGTGATCCGCCGTCAGATATAATCGTTCTTGGGACGCCGAATCTGGGAAAAATTATCTCTTTAAACATCTTGATAACTGGTTTTGAATCGCAAGAGGTGGTTGGTAGAGCTTCTACCCATTTTGAAACGTAATCCACAGCAACCAAGATATACTTGAATCCATAAGACGAGGGGAAAGGGCCCATATAATCTATTCCCCATACGTCAAAAAGTTCGATTTCTTGCCATATGTTCAATGGCATTTCATTTCTTCTTGTTATTCCTCCGGAAAGTTGGCACTTGTCGCATGATCGCACATATTCATGTGCGTCTTTAGCGATGGTGGGCCAATAAAAGCCAGATTGCAAGACCTTGAGGGCCGTCTTCTTAGAACTCATGTGCCCCCCAGTAGGGCCTGAGTGACAGTGCTCAAGGACCGGAGTGATTTCTGTCTCTGGGATGCATCTACGAAAGAGTCCATCTGCGCATAAGCGAAAAAGATAGGGTTCGTCCCAGAAATATTGCTTAGCGTCGTAAATGAACTTCTTTTTATCGTGATAGGATGCGGATGGGTGAATGATTCCTGTTGCCAAATAGTTGACAATGTCGGCATACCAGGGAAATCCATTAGAAACTTTCATTAAGTGGTCGTCTGGGAGGGAATCTTGGATAGGAACCTTGTCGTCATCCTCAACTCTAATACGGCTAAGATGATCGGCGACGACGTTTTCCAATCCGCTTTTGTCTTTAATTTCCAAATCAAATTCTTGGAGCATTAGCACCCAGCGGATAAGTCTAGGTTTTGCGTCTTGCTTCTGAATCAGATATCGTATAGCGGAATGGTCAGTGTAGACAATAACTTTAGCTCCTATCAGATATGAGCGGAATTTTTCGAATGCGTAGATGACAGCTAAAAATTCTTTTTCTGTAGTGGTGTAATTTTTTTGTGCTTCATCCAGCGTTTTAGATGCGTAGTATATGACATGGGGTTTCTTGTCGATTCTTTGCCCTAAAACGGCCCCTATGGCAAAATCGCTTGCATCACACATGATTTCGAAAGGTAATGACCAATCTGGAGCTCGTAATATTGGTGCAGAGATCAGGGCATCTTTCAGAGTTGTGAAGCTTTGCAAGCATTCTTGGTTAAAGTTGAACTCTGTGTCCTTGGTCAGCAGTTGTGTCATTGGTTTTGCTATTTTGGAGAAATCTTTAATAAATCTTCTGTAAAATCCAGCATGTCCTAAGAAGGCACGGACTCCTTTTACGTCTTTTGGTGGCATCAATTTTGAGATAACGTCAATTTTTGCTTGATCCACCTCGATCCCTCTGTCGCTCACTCTGTGTCCTAAAACAACACCTTCTGTTACCATAAAATGGCATTTTTCCCAATTTAAAATGAGGTTTGTTTCCTCACATCTTTGTAGGACTTGAACCAGGTTGAGCAGACAGTTGTCGAAGGAGTTTCCGTAAACTGAAAAATCATCCATGAATACCTCCATTATAGACTCTGTCAATCCCGCAAAGATAGCGGACATGCATCTTTGGAAAGTAGCTGGTGCATTACAGAGCCCGAATGGCATTCTTCTGAAAGCGTACGTCCCAAAGGGACAGGTAAAAGTAGTTTTTTCTTGATCGTCCGGATGTATCGGGATTTGGTAAAAGCCGGAATATCCATCGAGGTAACAAAAGAACTTCTGATGAGCTAGGCGCTCGAGGACCTCATCTAGGAAAGGCAGGGGGTAGTGATCTTTTCGTGTTGATTTATTAAGTTTCCTATAATCAATGCACATACGCCACCCTGTAATGGTTCTAGTGGGTACCAGTTCGTTTTTGTCATTAAGAACAACGGTGGTTCCCCCCTTTTTAGGGACCACCTGCACTGGGCTTACCCACTGAGAATCAGAAATTGGGTAGATAATGCCTGCCTTTAGAAGTTTGAGGACCTCGAGGCGAACCACCTCTTTGAGGTTGGGGTTTAACTTTCTCTGGTGTTCTCGCGATGGTTTAAACTCTTCAACCATGGGCAGTTTGTGCATACATAGAGCAGGGTTTATGCCCGTCAGATCAGTCATTTTATAGCCAATTGCTTTCTTATGCTTCTTCAGTTCATCGAGGAGTCTGTTTTCTTGATCCTCCTCCAGAGTGGAGCTGATGATAACCGGACAGAGCTTCTCATCATCAAGAAAAACATGTTTAAGTCCCTCAGGTAAGGCTTTCATTTCTGGAGCCTTAGGTGGCTCAGTGGCTTCTATAATTGTGATGGCTTTAAGTTCTTCAAACGTGGCTGTCGGAGCTTCTTCAGCTTTTTCTAAGTATTGCAGGCACTGTTGTACTAGTTCACTGGCCGAGAATTCGACATCCGGGTTTGTAAGAATATTTTCCAATTCGTCGGATGGTTCAGACATTTCTAACTGGGACATTTGATAAATAGCATCCAGGAGAAAGACTTCCTCTTGAATGCTTGGACCTTTCATGTTGTTTAGAACTCTGAACTGGAAAGCCTCCCTCCCAAGTCTCAGAATAATAGTTCCTGCTTCGACATCAATGAGAGCTCGGGCAGTAGCTAGGAAAGGTCTTCCAAAGATTATCGGATATCTCAGGTCTTCTTGTATGTCCATAATAACAAAATCACACGGGACATAAGAATTTGTTCCTATTCTGACAGGGATGTCTTCGATTATGCCAAGGGGGGCAGTTATGGTAGAATCGGCTAACTGGATTGTCATAGTCGTAGGTAACAAATCAGTAAAGCCTAATCTTTTACACATTGAATAAGGCATAATAGATATGCTTGCTCCTAGGTCTGACAATCCTTTCTTGCTGGAGCCATTTCCGATGGAACACTGAATGCCGAAGGAACCTGGGTCCTTCTTTTTCTTTGGCATTTTATTAAGCAGAATATCTGAAGTGGTCTGAGCAAGTTTCACTGTTTCATGCTCCTCTGTCATATACTTTCTCGACAAGAGGGTTTTCAGGTATTTTGCCCAAGCTGGCACTTCGGAAAGGGCATCAAGAAAAGGAATATCGATGTATAACTTTTTCATAGCTTCTTTAAATTTTTGGAACCTAGTGTCCATTTTGGTCCCTTTTAGTCTGTCTGGGTAAGGAATTCGTGGCGGGACTTCTGAGATTGGTTCCTTTTCTTTTTCGTTCTCTGTAAAAGTTTCTGTTTCTCTGCTTGAATTCCCTGTTGGGGAAGGGATGGCTACGTTATCATCATCATGGTCGATTCTTGTGACATCAGGCAGGACACGACCAGACCGCGTGGTGACGGCATTAAGTTGTTCTGGTCTGTTTGGGTTATGACGGGGGTTTGCCTCTGGTTGCCCAGCAAAAGTGCCGGCTTGAGGTTTCAATTGAGCGGCAATCTGCGCCAATTGGGCTTCTACGGCTTTTTGTTGAGCTTGTTGGTTTGCAAGCATGGTTTGTTGCGATTGAAGCATTTGTCTAATCAAGGATATCTCATCAGATGATTGGGGAAGATTACCCCTTTGTTGATACTGAGTGACTTGCTGTCCTGGTTGTTGTAGAGGTGCAGTTAACTGTGGCTGCGGGGGCTGATGCAACTGGGGTTGCTGCGGCTGCTGCAACTGGGGTTGTTGCAACTGAGGGTGTAGTCCTGAATGGGCATATTGGTAAGAAGGATTCCTGGGATAGTTAGATCTTTGAAAACCTTGTCTGTAATTCCCTTGATTGAAGTTATTTTGAAATCCTGGTGGTTGTCTATTGAAAGATCCACCTTGTGCCTGCTGCTGTGGGTTGGCAGTCCCTGCAGGATTCCCGTATTGGAAACCAGGATGGTTCCTTGGTTTGTCTAGGTTGTAATACACTTGGCCAGGTATTGAATGTATGGAGTTAACTTGCTCTGGCATTTGATCTTCGGGATGCTCGATGATGGGTTCATATTGCGGCATAGGTGGTTGTAAATCCATCATGACATTGTACAACAATCCACATGATAATGTGGGATGATCGGATGCATGACAGGCTTCACAAGTTCCAGTAGCTGACTTAACTTGTTGAACCTGAGAGCTTTTCTTCTTATCATATTCCCCGAAAGAAGTTTCGAGGGCTTGTTGCTTGCTAGCGATAGTCTTCAAAGCCTCAGCAATGGCCTTGAGTTCCATGGATTCTTCCGCTTTGTAAACCTTGAGAACGCCTTTGGGTTGGTTAGATGACCTTCCCCAATTGGATTGGTTCTCGGCTCCCAGCGTAACTATATTCCAGGCATCTTCATAATTCTTTCTCATAAAGTTTCCTCCAGATGAGGAATCTAGGAATTGCTTAATATCATCACTTACTCCTCTGTAAAATGTTTCTATAAGTTGATTTTGAGAAATGCCATGGTGAGGACATTTTCTCAGGAGTTCTTTGAATCTTTCCCAAGCTTCAACAAGTGTTTCTCCAGGTAGTTGGGAAAAGTGATTAATTTGTCCCCTTATCTCATAGGTTAGCGAAGGTGGGAAGAATTTCTCAAGAAACTTCTCTTCTAAGGGAGTCCAGGTAGTGATGATGGGGTGTCTATCCAAAGCGTTGTACCAACTTAGTGCTCTTCCAGATAAGGTGAAGTGAAAAAGGTGTAACATGATCGCTTCCATTGCAATTCCTGCTTGGGGTACAAGTCGGCAGAGTGACTTGAACCTCTTAAGGTGATCCATGCAATCATCTCCGGGTGCTCCGGAGAAAGAGATGCCTTGCATGATCTGGATCCACTGCGTCCGAATTTCAAAGTGTGGTATGTTAATAATCGGTGGTCGGACAGGATGATCGTCTTCATAATTCTTTGGGACTGCGTAGTCCCGAAGTTGCTTGTTTCTTAATGCAAGTTGAGCAGCAGCATGCTCTGCTTGGATGCGGGCTTGTTCCTCAGCTTGCACCTGAGCACGAGTGTCGGCAATAAGTTGTGCTCGTTGTGCTGCTATGGCGGCGTTGACTCGTTCTGCAACAAGGCGTTGCTCTTCGGCCATCTGTCTGGCTCTTTGGCGATTAAGTCTGTTCCTTCGGTGAAAACTTCTTTCTACCTCAGAATCGTATTCTGGTTCAGGGGAGAATCCGATGCTATGCGGGGGTTGCATACACGTTTTCTACCTGAGTAGAAGGAAAATCACACGTTAGGATAATGGAAGGAAATGAAAAAGATCAAGAAGAATTGGAGTTGTTATTAAGAAAAAGTGTAAAATCCTAATCAACCAGGAAGTTGGTAAGTAAAAAACTAAAAAGTTCCGTTGTCCCCGGCAACGGCGCCAATTTTTGATGGAGTTTTGCAACACCACTAAAAATCCTAAGGTGATGAATCCTTAGGTTTAGCCTTGCTAGTACTATGGTAAGAACTCCACCCACGTGTGTTAAGACACGCGGAAGTCTTATCGTAGTATAGTTAAGGGTCGAATCCTCGGGACAACGGTCTTGACGAAGTCAAGATGGAAAACGTTTTAGTTCTACTTAACTACTTAACAGTTGATATTTAGATCGAAAGTTTGATGTTGGTTCTAAAGCTAGATGCGAGGAAAGCAAAGCAAGAAGGTAAAGATTAAAGTTGTAAACAAATGATAAAAACCACTAGGATGTTATCGGGTTTCACACCACTACACATGGATCAAGTCATGCAACATAATAAAACAACCTGCAAAAAGGGTCAAATCAGTTAGTATCTTGTAGTCCTAGCTTCCTTTCGGATAACTAGCCACGAGAAGTGTGGAGTATTGCAATGCCGGCCATCCCATAACGAATGGTCACATGCCTTGCATTACTCCTTCATGAAATGTGTTCCTCGACCTTACCAAGGTTGCACTTCCATACGTCAACTGATTCCATTTCATAGTATGAAAGTGCAACGATGGGGGTGAGTTTACTCCACTCCTGAAAACACTTCTAGACACCGAAACAGACGTATGGTGACTACATACATCCATAACCAACATTCAATCGACATTTAGATCTAAGGGTATAAACGTAGACAATTCATACCAAAAGACAATATGTAACACAAGTTGATGATCAAGCAACTAGTATTCATTAAGCGATTGAAGTCAAACTGAAAGGAAGAGTATCTTTATTACAAGTTGTTGAATTACATCGCATGAAATGAAAACATGGGTAGCGGGGCTACTCCCCGCACCCTAGTGAAAGAAACTACTCGCTCATGGCAAAGGAGGTGAGAAGAGAGAGAAAGAACGTCATCTCCACGGAGGAGGGAAGGTTGAACCCTTGGTGAAGAGAGCAACGATCTTCGCACTTCGTGGTTGCTTTGATGAAGGATTTTCTCTTCCCACCTTCTTTGTTGAAGAGATGGAAAGAAGAGAGAGAAGGAAGCTTGATGATGAGCACGGATCCCAAAACTAGCAGCCTTGGGGCAGTGGACGGAAGATCAGAATGCTCTGGGTCTGGAGAGGCAGCCTTTGGGCGTCTTGGAATTCGATCCCCCTTTGAAGTGACCTTTGAGGTCCTATTTATAGGCTTCAAGTGGCTTCTCGCGGTCTTGGGATCGTGAGGCTTCTCGCGGTCTTGGGATCGTGAGGCTTGTCGCGGTCTTGGGACCGTGAGGCTTGTCGCGGTCTTGGGACCGTGAGGCTTCTCGCGGTCTTGGGACCGTGAGGCTTCTCGCGGTCTTGGGACCGTGAGGCTTCTCGCGGTCTTGGGACCGTGAGGCTTCTCGCGGTCTTGGGACCGTGAGGCTTCTCGCGGTCTTGGGACCGTGAGGCTTCTCGCGGTCTTGGGACCGTGAGGCTTCTCGCGGTCTTGGGACCGTGAGGCTTCTCGCGGTCTTGGGACCGTGAGGCTTCTCGCGGTCTTGGGACCGTGAGGCTTCTCGCGGTCTTGGGACCGTGAGGAGTCTTTGTGAATTTTTTTGTGTTTTCTGTAATGAAAAAGAGGAAAAGTTATTTACTGCAATAAAGTAAGGAGGTTTAATGATTCTATTTAGTTTATCTAAGAGAAAGTATGGAAAACTAAAGAAAAAGGCTAAAATAAACTACTAAAATAGGAGGTTATCATTTACCATTCAACGTTGACCCATCTGCATGCCAGCTGCACTGTCGGACGTCTGTATGTGAGAAAACGAAAAACATCTTATTGGTAACATAAGAATGAATTATTTGAAATGAATATGTAAATTAAAATTGATTCGTAAGAAAGTAACATTAAAGTAGTAATTTCAGTAACATGTATGAGAAGAAGCGGTACCGAGCTGGCAGTGGAGCTGGTAGAGGAATTGGCATGGCAGATCACGATCATACCGGATTGATAAATTTTAAGCATGGGTGGATAACAGCATCTTGTTCCAGACCCTGTTTCAGCAAATCATAACCACACTTTTACTCCAAAGTCCACCCTTAAATAAAATAAATAATAGGATGTTCTAATGGCATGGATCATAAGTAGCACGTCTGGAACAGTGTTCCCGAAACAGGGAATTCGGACCCGGCCCCATCATGGAGTCTCGCACACCACAGTGATACCCGCATCAGCGCCAGGCCCATCTCACGTTTTCCTGCTTGGTAAGCATGTTTGATTACAGGATTTAGGTGGATTTACGTAACTGTTGGATTGACATAATCCTGGGACAAATAAATTTTTTATATTTAAAAATAAAGGTTATCTTTGGTGTATCCTATAGACTTTAGGGATAGTTTCCTAGTAGAACTTCTCCATGTTTGTTGCAGCGCTTTCACTTTAGGGACAGTTTCCTGGTGGAACTCCTTGGTTGGTGCCATGTGGAAGTGCATAGAGGTATCTACAGAAGAAATTGTCGGAGCTCTCACCAGAAAGGACCATCTTCATTCCGAGTGCCTTGATCTTGGGTGACATGAGGAACATGGGCGTGGATGCACGGATGGAGGTGACATCATAGGTTTCCATGTGGTAGATTATGTCCTCGATCGCGTCTATGCCGTCTTTGAACCGGTATAGATTATGTTCACAAAGGCGCCCGGTACCACAAGAAGTGAGGAGAAGGCTAGAATACCCATTACCCTACTCGTTGTGCTTGAATCTCGAGAAGATTCACCAGGATGAAGGTTCAAACTGCTGCAGGAAGTGGCAGAGGTTGGGCAACCACCGACGGATCTCCAGGAGGCTTGTGGTGCATCTGGATTCTTGTGTTGATAGATAAATTCCCAATACCTACTGAGCGACAGTTGGTTAAACTCAGCACGACCTGGCAAAGGTCCTTGAACACTCAATCGAGACTCTCGTGTCTCCGATATCTGACTCAACCATGGGTTAACCCCATGGCTAACCGCTTGTCGTCGAGCGCAAGAAGGGAACAATCTCTGAGGGGATTATACCATTATGCCCTAATTCTCTTGACATAAATGTCACAACATTATCGGCATGTATATTTTTTCCTAGGATTTAAATCAGAAAAATGTCACGCTTTTATATACATTATTGTCTATAAAAGAATAATTTTCTAAATTGTTAAATTATAAAATTATCCAAATATGGTGAATTATATATGAAAGTTGATCAGGAAAATACAAGGAATCTACTAGAATTGGATTCAAGACCTGATTCTACCCCAAATTCTAAAAGTGCCTAAAGTTGCTAACTTTAATGTACTAAATGCATAAAAATTCTAATTTTTTAGTTTTAATGATCATAACTTGTGGAAATGACTTTAATAGATAAAGAATAATCTATTTGGATAAAAGGACATCTTGGAATCTTATTTGAGATTTAGGAATCATGTGATATGAAAAATAGGATATCCTGAGTTAAAAAGCAGTAAATATGACGATTAGGGTTTGGGAAGCCAAAACCTTAATGAAGCTGCAATTTGACCCCAAAACCCTAACTTGGAACCCAAGTCAGTCTTAATGTGAATTTATGAACAAAATAGTAATACTTGGGTGTTATACATTAATTTTAGGGTGATTTCTTGCTTGATTAAAATCACACTTGTTTACTTGGACTATAAGTCACGTTTGAGAAAGGTATGTGGTTATGCATATGTCTAGTCTCCTTAACTGACTTCTGAGGTTTTCCAGAGTTTCCTGATTGAAACCAAGCCCGGGTGAAGGAAGGTTATGTATGTCCACTCCAGGGACCAAACCCTAAAGAGAGGGTTCCCCATAAGATAGGATCCCCTAAAGAGAGGGCACACCATGGAGAAAAGAGGATAAGGGTTGCAAGGTTAAAATAAGAAAATTCTTATTCAATTTTGTAATCAAAATTGTTTCTAAGGTTGATTATGTTGTTATACCTACATGAAAATATTTTCCCCCACATACCAGTATATATCGATATATTGGTCATGTTTTGGTTTCACAACATTTTAGGTTAAACTGCAAGTAATGATGATAGATGGACATCCAGAGAAGAAGGCACCAAAAAATAAGATCTAAAGTAATTTTGGAGGACTTAGATAGATATATTTAATTTTGTATTACAAGCATTATATTTCCATTTTGTGTAACTCCTTAGTGGAGAATCTATCCTCATATTGTTATTAAACTCTTTTCCATTCAATGAAATTTATAGTTATTTTTGGTTAATTGCTAAACCTCGATCCTATAATTATGATAATCGCTATTTCCCTCTTGATCCACCTTAATTGGTGATAATAGGGGGAGGAGGTCGTTACATTTGGTATCAGATCCTGCTTTACCATTTAGCCTTTAATAATTATTAAATTTTAAGAGTTACGTTGAGCCCAGGGGAATTATTAGGGTATTTTTTTAAGGACGATGGTGTCTATAATGAAACACAACCCCAGGGGATGGAAAAACTTTCCTTTGTACTTCTAGTGGGTTTACGAGGACTCCCGAGCCCGTGCATCCTGCCTGGACAAAGTCAGAAGATTCTTCCTGAAGTAAAATATCTCTAGGATTTCTTCTCATCTAAACTCATCCCTTCTCTATCTATGCTTCACTCACAAGACCCTAGGGACCTGATGACTGCTTCCTCTACCCGTATGAGTATTAGGGTTATGGATGTTATGGATTAAGGCATCCTCCACTAAATAATAAAATACATGTAAACAAGACGTCATGGATATAATCTTTATAACAATTTCAATGTCGTAAAGAGAAAATTGAGATTAATTTGCTTATGTGAAACAACATGGCTCACATCAAGACCACATCCATCCCTGATGACATGCCTAGGGACCCCTAGAATGAAGGCCCTCCTACAGGAGGAGGATGACTTAAGAAAAAATAGGAGGTCCATGGAGGAGGAGTCCTTCAAGAAGCATAAGAGGCCATAGGAGGCCTCTACTGATGGAAGTTCTAAGCCTAAGACAATCCCCTTTGACATCCCAAACCCTGCAGATGGTCCTGATCCTAAGAGAGAACCTATGATGGAAGATGAGCCCAAGGATGACCCTGACCATGCTTCCATCTCCAAACTAAAAGTCAGACAAGTAGTAGTTCATACCCCTGACGTACACTGAGTGGAACAAAAGAAGAAGTTGACTGAGGCCATTACTGCCCTTTCCCTCAGAGATGTTTCCAGAGATGAGAATGGTGAACCCTTCATGTCTATCCTTGTATTGTTGCCACCATCCTCAACTTCATCAAGATGAGCATAGAAATTTTCTGGGGCAAGGATAAGACTGAAGTGGTTGACAAAGAGGATGCCCGACTCATGGCTGTAGAGAATGGCTTCCGCACTCTAGAGGTGCAACCCAACAAGAAGGTCCTCTTTGCTACTCACCTTCTAGAAGGAGTTGCAAAACTGTGGTGGGAAAATTACATTGCATGCCGAGACCTGACTAAGGAACCTGTAGATTGGGTGAATTTTTGCACCATCTTCTCCACAAGATTGATTTGAAAGCTCTGCCAAGAAGGAGAAGGAAAAACAATTGATGCTCCTTTATCAAGATAACATGTCAGTGGTGATCTATGCTTAGAAGTTCTGCCTCCTAGAGCACTTTTTCTATATGCTGACCAAAGAGCGGCAAGTGGAACTTTTTGTAGAGTGCTTGTACTCCCAGATAAGGCCCAATGTGATGGCTAGCAAACCTCCAAACTTTATTGAGGCCCTCCACTTTGCCTTAGACATGGACAAGACCATCATAACTGACCAAAAACCTCCTAAGGGATATAAGGTTCACTGAAGGCACTTCCACCCCAAAAAATGATAATAGGAGGCCATAAGGTCAAAACAATGGTGAGGGTAGAAATGGAGGAAAGAGAAAACTCTATCAAGAGAACTGACACCCTGAATGGTGCACCTACGAGAAGAAGCATCCTGGCAAATGCTACCATGAAAACGTGTGTTACCGCTGTCAACAAGAAGGACATATCAGGTCCAAATTTCCTCTTCCTGGCCCTCGAGGTCCAAGTCTAGTAGTGGCTCAACCATTGGCTACCTCACCCCAGGAGGCAGTCCCACCTATAGGAAAGTGTCATCATGACCGAGTCTTCTCTCCGTTGATAATGAAGAAGCTCAAGACAATGCCAACCATCTCATAGAAGGTATCTATCCCTAGAAATCCATTTTCTATCCTTTACCATGAAGTGTATAGTTTTATTGTCATATATATGATGTAGGCATGCTTGATATAATGGGCCATAATGTGAAAGCTTTATTTGAATCTAGTTCTACTAATACTTTCAACTCAAGAAATTTTGCATCTATGCTAATTTGGACTTCAAGATTTAGGATATGTCTTAGAAGTCACTATCCCTAGTGGTTATATCTCCTCATCCCTCTTATAGACACCAATAATACATGTGAAATATATGAATAATGAACTCCCTACCAATTTTATCCTGCTTGATATGAATGATTTTGATGTTACAATAGGAATGGATTGGATTTATACGTATAATGCAAAAATAGATTGTAGGGAAAAGAAGATTAGGATAGAGAAGCCAGGTTACACACTATTTACCATTACATGTAAGAAAGATGCTAACACCAACTTGTATGTCAGCTGTAAAAGCGAAGTGGATTGTAGCTAAAGGTTGTCTAGTGTTCCCAGTGGTAGTGACGGAGCCAGAGTAGAAGGTGCATCCTGTAGAGGAAATAGAGGTAGCTAGGGAGTATGTTGATGTGTTCCCAGATGATATACCAGGAATACCTCCAGAGAGAGAAGTGGACTTCTCAATAGAGTTATCTCCTGGGACAAACCTGATTTCCATGATACCTTTCAGGATGGCCCCTGCTGAGTTTCTTGAGTGGAAGAAGAAACTACAGGAACTATTGGACAAGGGCTTCATATGACCCAACACCTCTCCATATGGTGTATTGGTCCTCTTTGTCAAGAAGAAGGATGGATAACTCTGCATGTACATAGACTTAGAATGATAAATTAGGCTACCATTAAGAATAAATATCTCCTATCCCGCATAGATGACCTGTTTGACTATAGCTCAAAACTCTGCTCAATCTTTTTCAAAGATTGACATAAGATTCAGGTACCATTAGTTACTAGTTAAGAGTGAAGATATCCCAAAAACCTCTTTTCAAACCCGCTATGGTCACTATGAGTTTTTGGTTATGCCTTTTGGGTTGTCCAATACTCCAACTGTGTTCATGAACCTCATGAATATTGTGTTCCAACCCATCCTTGAAACCTTTTCCAGTGTTCATAGATGACATTTTAGTTTACTCTGATGACCTAGAACAACACCGTGAGAAAGTAGAATTTCTATAGGAAATTCTTGAAGTGTGAGTTTTGGATAGACCAAGTTATGTTCCTTAGGCACATTATATCTGGGGGAACTATATCGGTGGACCCTGCCAAGTGGTGGCCATTTGAGAATGGACAACATCGAAGAATGTGTCTGAGATTCACAACTTCCTAGGATTGGCTAAGTATGCCCGATGATTCATCAAGGACTTCTCAAATACTACTTTGCCCCTAACCAAGCTCACTCGGAAGGACAAAAATTCATTTAGTCCAATCTATGTGAAGTAGGATTCCAGGAGTTAAAGGAAAAGCTTACCTTAGCCCCTATCCTTTCCATACCCTCAGGTAAAGATAGTTTTATCATCTTCAGCAATGCATCAAAGATGGGCTTAGGATGCTTATTAGAGCAGCACAAGCATGTGTTCGCCTTTGATTCCAAAAAGCTCAAGCCCAATGAGCTGAATTACCTGATCCACAATCTAGAAATTGCAACTATTGTCTATGCCCTAAAGATTTGACGACATTATCTATATGGGAATACATTTGACATCCTTACCCACCGTAAGAGCACGAAGTACTTGTTGACTAAGAGGGACCTAAACTTGCGACAAAGATGTTGGATGAAATATCTGAAGGATTATGATTTCACCATAGCCTACCATTTTGTTAAGGACAATGTGGTTGTCAATGCCCTCAGTAGAAAACATCTCAGTTGTGCAGTTGGTTTGGTTAACCAGTAGAAAAAACTAGAAGACTTTGCTAGATGGGCTTAATAGCCTTTGGAAGAAAGAATTGGTCTGGCCAAGATACATATCAAAATGACTTGTTGATTGATTTTATAGAAGTCCAGTTAGCCATGCTAGAGTTGGAAAAGATGAAGGATTTGATGGTGAAGCCTCAAACACACCTCTCAGAGGGTGTGAATGGTGGAATCTAATATAAAAGTCATATTTGGGATCTTGAGGATTCACCTTTGAAGGCTTGTATCTTGCAAGAGGCTCATGGACCAAAGTACAATGTACACCCTAACACCACTAAGATGTTCAAAAACCTAGAGTGATGCTAGTGGTCATGAGTGAAGAGAGACATAACCTTGTATGTGGCTAGTTGTCTTACGTTCAATATGGTGAAGGACGAGCACCAACGACCCGGTGGGTTACTACAATTGGTTAAGATTCCTAAGTGGAAATGGGACCAGATTACCATGGATTTTGTGGTGGGTCTTCCAATGACAAGAAAAGGTCATGATGCAATATCGTTTGTGGTGGACCTCCTAACCAAGTCACACACTTCCTTGCCATGAAGACCACTGCCAAGGTATCAGACTTAGTTGAGCTTTACATTAGAGAGATAGTTCATTTTCATGGTGTTTCAAGTTCAAATATCTTTGATTGGGACCCTAAGTTCACCTCAAATTTATGGAAACAAGTTCAATAGGAACTCATTACAAGGCTAAAATTCAGCACAACTTATCACCCCTAGACTGATGGACAATCGAAAAGGATGATCCAACCTTAGAAGATCTCTTAAGAGCATGTGTTATCAATCGGGGTGGATCATGGGAGCAGTGCCTGCCATTAGCTGAGTTTTCCTATAACAACAATTACCATGCCAGTATCAGGATGCCTCTGTATGAAGCTCTTTATGGGAGGCCATGTCGCTCACCATTTCATTGGGATGATGTCAGTGATAGGACCTTGCTTAGGTCATAATAACTATAATTGTATATTGATAAGGTCGCTTTGATCAAATAGAGGCTAAAGAAGCCCAAGATCAACATAAGTTGTACGATGATGCCAAGAAGACATATTTACACTTTACTGTAGGTGATCATGTGTTTCTAAAAATATGACCCCTCCGAGCTATAGCTAAGAACAGAGGAAAATTGAGTCCCCGATATGTGGGTCCATTCAAGGTTCTAAAATGGATTGGCAAGGACACTTATTGAATAGCTTTATGACCACAATGTAGTATGATGCATGATGTGTTCCATGTGTCCACTTTGAGGCACTATGTGAAGGATCTTTCCCATGTGTTGAACATTGAACATATAGAACTCTAAGGGATATTGTCATATCCTGAGTTGCCTATGAGTATAATAGACTCCAAGGTGAAAGAGTTCGATAATAAAAAAAAGATAGAAATGGTAAAAGTTCTTTGGATGCACCATGGTGAGGATGAAGCCATATGGGAGATAAAGATAGATATGGAAAAGTCTCATCATGAACTTTTTATATGACTAGTTGAATTTTAAGGACAAAATTCATAAAAGAGGGAAATGATGTTAATTGTGAAGGATGTATTTGAAAGCTTGCTATGCCTTATTGTAAAGTATGGATTTAATTTGCAAACTCTCCTTTGCAATGGTTTTCTTGGTTTTACTGTTTCAATAATCCAATAATAGATATGGGGAAAATAAAGAGAGAAAATCCAATATTAAATGAATTACTAAAGGAAATGGATAATTAGTATTTTACATATTGAATTATGTGGACTTATCTAGAAAATTGATGTTGAAGGCACTTAATATATTAGTTTCGGTTCCTTGACATACTTAAGGAGATAACAAATCAAAAATAAGAAATATAGCCAAGTTTGAGAGAGAAAAAGAATTAATTGATGCCTTAAATAAATGAAATAAAAGGGATACTTGGAGATAAAGAAAAGTATCAATAGATTTTATATTTTGGTCTCAAGTCTTGCCCACACCTAGAAATAAGTGTTAAAGACTTTCTTTTAAATTTGGGATTAAAAAGATTATAGGAGAGGGAGATATGAATTATATACTTTTCCATAAAGTGAAAGGGTTTATAAAGCAATGTATCAAATGTTGCCTTTTAATCAGAACATGAATATAAATCCAGACTTTAAATATTACGCATGGCTTTTGGATCATGATCTAAAGATGCCAGAGTCATCATCTACCCTAGGACAGAAAGAAAAGTCACGTGAATAGGACCCATCTCCCTTTCCTAACCCGATCTCTCTCCCCTCTCCACCTCCCTCTTTGATTTTTTATCCATTGGATTCAGGAGAGGAAAATGAAGTCGAAGACCCCTCCCATAACTCCTCTTGTACCCTTTCAAGAAAGTAGATAAATCCTAGATTTTTTAGGATCTAGATCTTTGAGGGTTCACCCTTTAGATCACCTCCCTTTCCTATAAGTAGGATGCTCACACCATCCTCGACCCCTCACACAACCAGAGAACCTATCAATTGTTGGCCAATTTATCCCATAGTCCCTAACCTAGTCTAACCCAACTCCACTACTTCGCTACCACCTCTCTAGGATGCCTAGCCATCTGCATCCAATTTCCACAGGGAAGAGCATCATGAGACCTTCATGAAGGCGCCCGACACCATAAGAAGTGAGGAGAAGGTCAGAATACCCATTTCCCTACTTGCAGTGCCTGAAGATTGGGAAGATACACCAGGAAGAAGGTTCATACTGCCACGCCATGTGGCAGAGGTTGGGCAACCACCTTAGGACCTCCACGAGGCTTTTTGTGCATACAGATTGTTGTGTTGACAGGTAAATTCCCAATATTGACCCTTTCCAGACTTCATTGATCTTTATCCTATTCTCCCTACTCCCGACCTCCTTCTCTACTGGGTGGCGAATGGTTGAACTTGGTAGGACCTAGAGAAGGTCCCTGAAAACATTGTCGATGCTCTCGTGTCTCCAGTAACCAAGTCAACCATGGGTTGATCCCATGGATGACTACTTGTCATCGAGCATGAGAAGGGAACAATCCCTGAGGGGACTAGACCATTATGTCCTAATTCACTTCACATAAATATAATAGGGTAACGGGCAGATGTGTCTTTTCCTAGAATTTAAATAGGGAAAATGTCACACTTTGATTAATACAATTAACTGACGTGACAGTACACTATTGGCTAGCAAAGAATAATTTTATAAAACTGTAGAAAATTATAGGATTATCCAAACATGGAAAATTATATATGGAAGTTTATCAGAATAATATGGGGAATCCACTAAAATTGGATTCAAGACTAATTTTGTCCCAAATTCCAAAGGCGTCTGAAGTTTCTAACTTTAATATATTAAATCCATAAAAATCGTAATTTCTTAGTTTTAATTATCATAACTTGTGGAAATGACTTTAATGGATAAAGACTGATCTTTTTGTAAAAAAGGACATCTTTGAATCTAATTTGAGATTTAGGAATCATATGATATGAAAATTTGGTATTCTGAGTTAAAAAGTAGTATATGTGATGATTAGGGTTTTGGAAGAAAAACCCTAATTTGACTCCAAAACCCTAACTTGGAACCCAAGTCAGTCTTAATGTGAATTTATGGATAAAATAGTAATACTTGGGTGTTATGCATTAATTTTAGGGTGATTTCTTTCTTGATTACAATCACACTTGTTTACTTGGACTGTAAGTAACCTCTGAGAAAGGTAAGTGGTTATGCCTATGACTACTCTCCTTAACTGACTTCTGAGATTTTCTAGAGTTTCCCAATTGGATTGCAACTAAACTACTTGACTATTTATTTACATTCTGCAATCTATAAAAGTCATTATGGATATCATCTTATATAAATGCAACCTACTCAAACCCTGAAAAATCTCTGATGAGTTAAAGAGCATGGGGTGAAATAAAGTCATTATGGGAATGATAGGTGATCACGCCAAGACCAGAACGGAAAGCCTATGTATGAAACCAATCCTGGGTGAAGGAAGGTTGTGTATGTCCTTCCCCATAAGATAAGATCCCCTAAATAGAAGGCACACCAAAGAGAAAAGAGGATAACGGTTGCAAGGTTAAAATAAGAAAATGCTTATTCAATTTTGTAATCATTATTGTTTCTAAGGTTTATTATGTTGCTACACCTACATGTAAATATTTTGTTTCCCCACATACCAATGTATATCAATATATTAGTCGTGTTTTGATTCCACAATATTTTAGGTTAAACTGCAAGTACTGCTGAAATATGGACATCCAAAGAAGAAGGCACAAAAAAAGAAGATGTAAAGTAATTCTAGAAGACTTAGATAGATATATTTAATTTCCTATTGCAAATATTAGATTTCCATTTCATGTAACTCCTTAGTGGAGGATCGACCCTCATATTGTTATTAAACTCTTTCAATGAAATTTATAATTATTTTTGGTTAATTGCTAAACCTTGATCATGTAATTATGAAGATGGCCCTTACCCTCTCGGTCCTCATCAATTGGAAATAACACGGGAGGGGGTTGTTATGTTTCATAACCACAAATCCACTTGTTTTTTCCTTTTGACATCTGATCGGTATGTGTGCACACATACAAATATTGAGAGTAGGGTGGATTTGGGGTCGTCACATTTACACCAAGATATGCAATCGTCGAGATGCATTTGAGAATTTAAAAATGTATTTAATGTCTTCCATTAGGCCATATATGATCTTGATGGATTCTATCTAGACATGAGCAACTAAATGATGCTCATTGATTATTTATATTATTTGGTTGCTGCTTATGATCATTCTAGTACTAAAAAATTAGAACCTAGAGCTATTAAATGCATATTCATTAGTTATGCTTTTGGGATGAAATAATATTGTCTTTGGTACTGGGATCCTTCTTCACCACATTTCATGATAGAACACAATGTTGCTTTCGATAAATCTTCCATGGTGTCTACCGTTCTAGACGTGTAACTCTTCTCCAGCATGTTCTCTACATATCACAACATGTGAAGTTCAAATAATTTCATAGATCAAAGGTTGATGAAAAGGTCCCTCTTCTAAGATATATTTAACTCATTCATGACACAATGGATTTTCTAAGATTTTCTATGATGATTATGTCTACTACAAAGGGTTTGTGATGATCTTTTCTAGACATGCATCTAAGATTATCAAGGTGAAATCTTTTTTATGTGGAGAATTTGAGATGAAATATGTAGTTGAAGCTAAGAAAAATCTTTACATGGAGATTCAAAAGTATTGCAAAGATACAATACTTATCTCAATGTAGGAGAATTACATTAAGAATGCTCTTCACATGTTCTACATGTTAGATGCAAAGCCTATTTCAAATCAATTGACCACTCACTTTAGGTTATTGGGTTTCCACTCTCCACATTTTGATGAAGAGGAGAAATAAAAGGTCTGTGCACCTTACTCTAGTGTCATTGGTTGCATCATGTATGCTATGGTTTACACTACACAAAACATATGTTATGCAGTCAGTGTGGTTAGTCTCTACATGACTCATCTTAGCAAGGCACATTGGTTAGCAATCAAGTGGATGAGGTATTTGAAGGGCACTTCATATACTTGTGTAGCCTCTTGTGTTATCATGATAGGGTATGTGGACTGAGATTACAATCTCCCATTATCTACATGTTCACGGTTGAATCAAAATTTGTTAGTATAAAAGGCACAATACAAAGTACTATTTCTCTATTCACTATTGAAGCATAGTACATTGCAAGAAAGGAAACCCTAAATGAGGAATTAAGGATAATAGGTTTTATGAACCAATTGGGCATGGATACAACATGCCATTTTTTGTGACAATCAAAATGGCATACATATCTAATGAATGCATATTCATCAGGAATTTCAATTACCATCCTGGGTCAATTTCAACTCAATGCATTCAATTTCATTTACTAAATATCAATATGTGTAAAATTACTTAACTGGTCCAACTATCATGATTTTAATTGAATTTATGTTAATTTGATGCAGGTCTTGACAAGGTTGAATAATCGTACCACTTTGAGTGGGACCCACCTTTCTCATCCTAGGTTTCAACCATTCAGTCTCACAAAACGGTTTCACCCAAATGATTTTCTCTAATAGTCCCAAGACCGTTTGAGCCCAAACAGTCTCATGACCGATAGGCCAGCAAAGACAGATTGGAGGCATAACCCAGACTTTTTGGATGATCAATTCAAGACCGTTTGGAGAAAAGATTAACGCAAGACCATTTGGAATCTGACTCATAACCCAAGCATGTGCAACAAATGACCAAGATCATGAATCATAGCACTTGCCAGGACCGTGTTGTCATGCCACAGTCGTGGCATACCACCATCAGTACCAAGGGTCTCCGCCCGCCACGCCCGTGCGAGGCAGCACGGCCATGGGACAGTAGCATCACCATGACCATGCTGTCACGCCACGACCGTGGTGCACCGTCATCAGAACTTAAATCTTCACCTGCCACGCCTGTGCGAGGCAACATGACCGTGGGACAGTAGCATCACCATGACCGTGTTGTCATTCCACGGTCGTGGCGCACCACCATCAGAACTTAAATATTCACCTGCCACGCCCGTGCAAGGCAGCACGACCGCGTGACAACAACCTCACCAAAACGGTGTTGTCTCACCACGACCGTGGCGCGTCGTCCCCTACCTCCCGCAACCCTGGTCCCTACTGCCGCGACCTCCACCTTCGACACTGCAATCCGCTCCATCGCATCGAACAGCAACTCCGACTTCACCTCACTTGCTGTTGCAGCACCACCACACCTACTACCTTCAGCCACCACGCCTCCGCCTAACCTTGTTGCACCATGTCACAGCCAATAGCTCCAGCGGTAGCTAAACGGTTTGAGACTGTGATCGTTCCAAACGGTCTACGACCGAATGGAGGAGGGCACCTCGAGACCGTTTGGTCTCTTGGTTTACATGCAAACTGATTGAGTAGCAGATCGAGTGACCATAGCTGTGTGAGCAGGACCATTTTCCAAAGCATACTTGCAGACTGTTTGGATTAGCAGCTCCAAGACCGAATGGAGTGTGAAGACTGAATGGCTGGCACCTCGAGACCGTTTAAGGAAGGTATCACAGACCGTTTGCTCTAATCTGGCCGTGAGACCATTTGGTATTACATTTCTCAGACCGAATGGAAAAGGGAAATCAGCAGACTGTTTGCCAAAGTGCAACACGAAGACCGTTTGCACATGAAACCATTTGACAACTAAACAGTTTACAAACTGTTTGCATGCCAGCAATGAAGACCGTATGGAGGAATGTAGCATACCATACTGTTTGCTCAAAATGCAAAACCGTTTGGTCTATACAAAGCAAGACCATTTGGGCACATTACTTAGCCAACCGTATGAAGTTTAATACCCCAAGACCGTTTAGAGGCCAATATCTCCGGACCGTTTGATTACATTTTAACCAAACCATTTTTACTCACACCAAAAGTAGGAGGGCCAGTCCCGTGCCTATAAATAGGACCAGCAGAGTCCTCATTTTGGGGGATCGATTCCGAGACGCCGATAGGCTGCCCGTACATAGGTCCAATCAAGATTCAGCTCCATCCACGCCAGTTTCACTCCACCTACTACCCATGCTGCAATCAAGGAGACCGAGAAGAGAAGTAAGACGGAGCGAGAGAGACTATCCGGACTGTCTTGGCATCTCCCATTTTGCGTCCAGATCTGCTCCGACACAACATAGAAGACCACATCATCTTCACCGAGTTGCGACTACCTTCTACACCGTGCTCATGGCAGATTTCTCTCTTTCTCATTCTTCTTGTTTCTCACATCATGAGTGAGTAGTCCACTTTCACTGGGGTGTGGGGACTAGCCCCGCTGTCCATACAATCATGTTCTTTTGTTAAACTTTCCAGAGCAATGTATATAACTTTTCATTTCGTAGTTAATCGTTATGTTCGTAGTTAGCCTTTCATCTTTGTTCTTCTTATGTTGAGAGAACTTCTATATGTAGGATTGAATTTCGTTTAACAGGTTGTCTCCCAAACTAGAAATAGAACGGGATTCCTTGAGGTCTTAAGTGTATGATCCGTGAGGGGATGAGCCATCTAGCCTTCGGTGACGCTTCTGTGTACCTAATGCCTGTATAAGGGGTTCACAGCCTTAGTTGGATTTTGTATCTTCTTGTTAATCGTCGATGTTTGCTGGTATATTAATCGCCTGCTTGCTTATCGATTAATGCGGCTGACTCCCAAACTAGAAATAGAATGGGATTTCTTCGAGGTCATAAGTGTACGATCTGCGAGGGGACGAGCCATCTGGCCTTCGGTGATGCTTCTGTGTGCCTAACACCTATATAGGGGGCCCACAACCTTCGTTGGATTTCTGTATCTTCAGAGCCATAAGTAAGTGATCTGGGTGGTGATGAGACATCTGATGCCTAAGGTGATGCTTACGCGAACCTAACACTCGTATGGGGGGTTTTGTAGTAGCTCGATTTGGATAGTTATATCTTGTCTGGATGTTTGATGTTTGGATGTGTTTGCATGTGTAGTGGTGGTGAAACCTGATACCATCCCAGCGATTCCGTATCATTGATCTAAATCCAACTTTAATTCAGCTTTTACTTTCTTTCAATTAGTTTAATCAAACACAAACCAATCAATCATTCTAAATATTAGTCTTACTTGAACTAGATTCGACTGACGAGGATTCTTAAAATTGTTGTCCTTTGGGTTCGGTCCTTAACTATACCGTGATAAGACTCGTCCACTTGTGGGTGGTATTATTGCACATCGGTTTTGGTAAAGGCTCGGGGATTTCAACCCCGAGTGAGTTTGTTAGTGCGATAAAATCCCATGTCAAATTCTGGCACCGTTGTCAGGGACAACGGAATCAATTAGTTAAATCTAGTTCTTTTAAGGATAATCTAGGATTTTGTTTTTCTTTTGATACAATCGATCATCTACTTGACTTTGACTCTACTTTGTGGATCTCATTTTCAAAATTCTTCTATTTTTAGGTACTTCAGAAGGATTAGTGCATGCACCGCCTGAACAACCCCGGACTCGCTGTTAGCTTTAATCTGAAGATTGACAGAACCTTCCACCGTCAAAACAGAGAGAACCAAGCAAGAATGGCTCAAGAAGAGGAGATAGCTCGAAGGGTGGCTCAAGCCATCAATGCATAGAGAGAAAGGCTCATGCAAGAAGCCAAAGGTGCAGTTCAAGAAGAAATCCTAGCAGCACAGACAGCAGCACAAGGAGCTGAACTCGAAAAAGATCTTAGAGAGTTCTCTATCCCTAGAGCTGCTAATGTTCATCATCTAGTACAACCTCCTCCCATCAATGTTGCCAATTTTGATATTAGGGCACATTGGATCACATTGCTTCAAAATAACCCTTTCTATGGCAAACAAGGAGAGGATAGTCAAGAGACTCTTTTGAGGTTTATTGATCTATGTGCTATGACAAAGCAAAATGCAGTACCCGATGATGCCATTCGACTCCGTCTCTTCAAGTATTCCCTTGATGATAGAGCCATAAGTTGGTACAATTCATTGCAAAGTGAAATACCCATCACCACCTGGGAACAACTCCAAAATGTGTTTCTAGAAAAGTTCTACCATCCATCTCTCACCTATGAAATTAGAGGGTGAATAACAAATTTCACTCAAGTCCCTAGAGAAACTCTTGCTGAAGCATGGGATAGATACAAAGAGCTTCTACGCAAGTGTCCACACCATGGAATTCCTAAGAATCAACTCATCGAAATTTTCTATAGGGGTGTGGACGACGGTACCAAGAGATTCTTAGACTCCTCATCTGGAGGGAATTTCATGTGTCAAAGTTATGACAGCGCATGGAAGGTCGTCACCCTTGGAGAAGAAAATCAAGCTAATTGGGGTAGATCTGTAGGTAAAGGAGTCTTGAAAGCAGCTATGGCTGAAGCTACTCCCGAGTACAAGTCTATCATTGAAACCCTAAAACTCTTAGTTTCCAAGTAAGACCATATTGAACAATCTCTTGCTGCTATTGGAAGAGAATGTTCGCCCACTCGACAACAAGAACAGATCAAGTCAGCTTCATTGTTCTGTGAAGCATGTAAAAGTACTGATCATTTCACATTAGCATGTAATGTTCTTTACGATGTTGTTCTAGGCAACATATGTGGACAAGGAGATAATGGTCAAATGGAAACTCTTAATGTTGTTAATACCATCCCTGGTCAAAGTTACTACAATCCGAATCAGAATAGGAATCATCCAAGATTTCAATATGGAAACCCCTTTGGAGCAGTAAACTCACATCAATTTGGTTCGAACAATCAGCCACGAGGCTCACCAGGATTCCAATACAATCAACAATAGAATTTTGGAAATCAAGGAAATTTCAAGGGAAACTTCCAGAATAGGAACTTCAATAATTATCAAAACAATTCCCAGTACCAGAGTCTTAACCAAGTTTCTTATCAACAACAAGGACAACAAGCAAGTCCCGTATCACCTGATGACAAGCTATCAACCATTGAAAAGATGTTGCAAACTCAGAAAACTGTGATAGCTAACCAACAAGCTCAGCAGAAGGCTATTGAATCTCAACTAGCTCAACTTACAGTTAGCATAAAGCCACCTGCTGGAGATTTTGCTGGCCAACCTGAGAACAATCCTAAGCATCCTGAACAGTTGAAGGCAGTCACAACCAGGTCAGGAAAAGACTATTATGATCCCCCTGTCAAGACACCTGTGGTTGTTACAGATGAAGATGAACTTGTGATTGTCCAAGACTCAAAAATACCGAAATCTCAACCGAAAGAACCAGTAACTATTGATAAGACAGACAAGGAAAGTCTTGAGAAACCTATTGATGAAGAAACTGAAACACCAGAACATGAAATTCCTGTATACAAGCCTCGTATACCGTTCCCTGCTCATTTAAGGCAAACTAAGCTTGATACTTGGTTCAATAAGTTTAAGGAAGCTATGAAGAAACTTCATGTTGATATACCCTTTTTGGATTCGCTGGCTGAGATACCATCCTGGACAAAGTACTTAAAGTCACTCCTCACCAGGAAATATATAATTGAAGAATATGAGATAGTCAAGTTAGCTAAAACCACTTTTGATATCATCCAGAGTAAGATGCCAAAAAAATAGAAAGATCCAGGATCTTTTGGGATTTCCTGTCATATCAGTGATTCTTCATGCAAGAAAGGACTGGAAAATCTTGGTGCTAGCATCTCCATCATGCCACTCAGCCTTTGAAAAAGGCTAGGGTTTGCTGAACTTCTTCCAACTGGCATGACCATACAACTAGCAGATAATTTGATAAAATGCCCGTTAGGAATTATTGAAGATGTACCTATCAAGGTAGGAAAAGATTCCTATGTTCCTTGTGACTTTGTCATCATGGACATAAAAGAGGACGCCAGATATCCTCTCATCTTTGGACGTACATTCCTCACCACTGCAAGAGTTCTAATTGATGTTGAAGTGGGAACTTTGCTTCTCAGACTTGGTAAAGAAACTCTAGAATTCAAGGTTTTCAAAAGCATGAGAAGACCAAGTATGCAAGAAGAAGTTTATCTGATTGACTGCATTAAACAGATATCACTCCTCACACAAGAGGGATATGAACAAGACAATCCTTTAGAAGTGACTCTAACAAACCCCTCTACTGATAATTCCATCAGTGAATGAGTTAAAGAGTGTGTTCTTGATCTTGACACTACCGAAGAAGATCCTGAAGCTATGTTTGAAGGACTCAAGGCTGTGGAAGCTACTGAAGAAACATGTGAAAACCAGAGGCCCCCGAAATGGAGCCCCTGCCTGAGGGACTGAAGTATGTGTTTTTGGATGATCTCAAGGTTTGTCCAGTAATAATAAATTCCGATCTTACAACTGAACAAGAAGATAAACTCCTAAAAGAATTGAAGGAGAGGAAGAAAGTGATTGGCTATAAAATGAATGACCTAACTGGGGATAGTCAAGCGATGAGTATGCACAAGATCCCTATGATGGAAGATCACAGGCCAACTATTGAGCATCAATGGAAATTGAATCCAAATATGAAGGAAGTAGTCCGTCGTGAGGTCATTAAACTACTCACAGCTAGAATAATCTATCCGATATCAGACTCGCCATGGGTGAGCCCAGTGCATGTAGTCCCAAAGAAAGGTGGAACAACTGTTATATGAAATGTAACAATGAACTCATCCCCATTCGAACAGTCACAGGGTGGACGATGTGCATAGATTATAGGAAATTAAACAAGGCTACTCGAAAAGATCATTTTCCAATGCCCTTTCTTGATCAAGTATTAGAGCGGCTGGCTCATCAAGAATACTTCTGTTATCTCGATGGTTACTCTAGATTCTACCAAATACCTATACATCCAAATGAACAGGAGAAAACTAATTTCACCTGCCCATTCAGAACATTCACATTTAGGAGAATGCCATTCGGCCTCTGCAATGCACCTACAACTTTCCAGCATTGCATGGCTGTTGTATTCACTGGTCTTACTGAAACAATTATAAAAGTTTTCATGGACGATTTTTCTATATACGGAGATTCATTCGATTCATGTCTAAAACACCTCTCCCTGGTCCTCAAACGATGTGAAGAAGCACATCTTGTGCTGAATTGGGAGAAGTGTCATTTCATGGTAAAGAAAGGCATTGTCCTGGGCCATAAGGTTAGTAATTGAGGAATTGAAGTAGATAAGGCCAAGATTGAAGTAATTTCAAAGCTCTCTATCCCTATCAATGTAAAGGAAGTTCGAGCATTCCTAGGACATGCAACATTCTATAGACGGTTTATAAAGGACTTCTCAAAGATAACCAAGCCAATGACAAATTTGTTACTAAAGGATGCTGAATTCAATTTTGACGAAGAATGTGTTAAAAGTTTCAGCACACTGACGCACGCCCTTACAAACACACCCATCATTAGAGCTCCTGATTGGGACCACCCTTTTGAAATAATGTGTGATGCAAGAGATTATGCTATAGGTGTTGTCTTGGGCCAATATATAGAAAAGAAACATTATGTGATCTATTATGCATCAAAGACCCTCAATGAAGCTAAGAGGAATTACGCTACTACTGAGAAATAACTTCTAGAAGTCGTGTATGCCTTTGACAAGTTCAGATCCTACCTAATTGGTTCAAAGGTCATTGTCTACACAGATCACACTGCAATTCGTTACCTTCTGGAAAAGAAAGATGCAAAACCTAGGCTAATTAGATGGATTCTCCTATTGCAAGAATTTGATTTAGAGATAAGAGATAAAAAGGGTACAGAAAATGTGGTAGAAGATCACCTCAGTCGCATCCACACTCTGGATACCGAGAAGATTCCGATTAATGATTCCCTTCCGAATGATCAACTAATGAAGGTCTCAGAAGCTATACCGTGGTACTCGAATTTTGTGAACTACCTTGTTGCTGGGGTTATTCATTCTCAATGCACCGGGAATGCACTGAAGAAATTCATGCATGATGTGAAGCAATATCACTGGGATGAGCCATATCTCTTTAAGCTATGTGCTGATGGTCTTTACAAACGATGTATAGCTGAGGAAGAAGCTCAATCTATTCTAGATCACTATCACTCTGGCCCAGTCAGAGGCCATATGAGTTCGAAGAAAACTGCTATAAAAGTTGTGTAATGTGGGTTCTTTTGGCCAACCATATCCAAAGATTCCCATGGCTTTGTCCTATCATGTGACAAATGTCAAAGATCTGGCAATATAACAAAGAGAGATGAGATGTCGCTGAATATGTGGTAGGAAGTAGAGATATTCGATGTTTGGGGGGTGGACTACATGGGTCCATTCCCATCTTCTCATGGATTTCCTTACATCCTAGTGGCGGTAGACTATGTCTCAAAATGGGTTGAAGCCATACCAACTGTCTCTAGTGATTCCAAACCCGTCATCAAATTATTCAAAGATATTATCTTCCCCCATTTTGGAGTACCACGAACTGTGATATCCGACAGAGGGTCTCATTTTCTCGAAAAGAGCCTCGAAGATTTACTGATAAAGTATGGTGTAATACACAAAGTAGCCTCACCCTACCATCCACAAACAAGTGGGCAGGTAGAGGTTTCTAATCACCAATTGAAAGCTATTTGGGAAAAGACTGTAGGCTGCAATCGGAAATATTGGGCAGTAAAAAACAACGACGCATTATGGGCCTATCGAACTTCTTATAAAACTCCCCTTGGAACTACACCTTTTTGACTAATCTATGGAAAGTCATGCCACCTGCCAGTAGAACTGGAACACAAGGCATGGTGGGAAATAAAAAAACTAAATTTTGATATGAAAGAAGAAAGCCAAGCTAGGATTCTACAACTCCAGGAGCTGGAGGAACTTAGGATGACAACTTATGACAATGCACAAATCTACAAAGAACGCACAAAACTTTGGCACGATGGACATTTGAAAAGAAAAGACATACAAGTGGGAGGCCAAGTTCTGCTATTCAGCTCAAGGTTTAAGTTATTCCCAGGGAAACTCCGCTCTCGATGGTTTGGACCGTAAACTGTCAAAAGTATCTCCCCACATGGTGCTTTCTCTTTATGGAGTGAAAAGTCGAGCAAATTTGTGGCAAACAATCAACGTTTGAAAAGATATTTCACCACAACCAACATAAATACAGAAGCAATGATAGATCTCTCCAATCCAAAGAAACCACCGTGAAGTTGAACATATCAAGTCGAGCCATCGACATAAAATAGAGGCGCTTGTCGGGAGGCAACCCGATAAATAAAATTCATTTTAACTTTGAATTAGAAATTTTTCTCAATTTTGTTTTTACTTTTTAAATATTTTTTCACCAAATAAGAATTGCATCGTGAGATGCTATTTTGAGTTTTGATTAATCTTAATTTTTGAGATTTTCAGATGGAGGATGCACGCTGAGATTTTCAGATGGCATGAACTTCCCCCTCCATCTCGGATTTAGAGTTTGCTCGGGACGAGCAAATTTCTAAGTTCGGGGTGGAGGGTGGGTGGTACATATCTTACTTTCCACCTTCACCCATCTAAATCAAACTTAAGATTTCATCGTCGCAATTTTTGACCTAAATTTTCAAAATTCTCAAATAAAATTTTCAAAATTTTAAAGTTTTCAAAAGAAATTTGAACAAATATTTGATGAAATTTTGACATGTTTTCAATTTCTATGCCCTTTTCACTATACCTTCCTTATTCGAAGCAGATCCTCAAAAGGACCTTCTTATAAAAACTAGCTTTTTGATTGAAATCATCTTGTGAAGCTTATGAATCCTAGCATCATGGTCTTTATGCAAAAAAAAATGGCAAGTGTCTATCGAATTGATAGGGATCAAACACGTCGTGCTTCCTAACTGACTAGTGGAACAACAACATGTAATCCCCACTGGATCCTCATCAAGTCATTATTTGAGCAGAGTATGATAAAGAGAACAACCCGGTGCACGGAATTATAAATCAAGTTGCATTCTGATCTGAACTCTCTTCTACACTTCTTCTATCATCTTCGTACCCCACCATCCATAAAAAAACAAAAATAGCCAAAATAGTGTCAAACCCTAAGTTCGGGGTGGCATGCCACTTCCCTCTATATCCGCTTCTTCCATACCCCTCACAAATTAATAGGGGCGTACCACAAAAAAATGCAATCTTGAGTCGAATAGAGGAGAGATTTGCAAACAAAAAGATGCCAAAGCGCACACAAAAATAAATGTAATCCCGAGTCGAATAGAGGAGAGATTCACACAAAAAATGTAATAAATGAAAATGGCAAAAATAATAAAAATCTCGATTCGAATAGAGGAGAGATTTATTTCTTCCTTCCATACCACCCTTCACTCCCTCTTCCTCCTAAAGGCACAATGAATGCCACCACTACCCTAAAAAACACCAGTGTCAGATCACGTGCACACTTGTTGTTCTGTGGGTGACTCTGGACTCTTACAAAACTCTTTGACATGCTTGTTGTTGGAAAAAGTGAGGAGGAAGTGATATTGGAAAACGAACTAAGGATCAAAGATATGATAAGATGTGTTCAGTGATCTTAGGAAGTTGAGATACTGAGTCATATTAAGCAGAAAGAAAACAATCGTGATGTGAAGATGAGGCAATCACACAAATTGAAAGTATTCATTTGGTGACTGTTTTAGATTTTTTGTTACTCGAGGACGAGCAACATTTAAGTTCGGAGTATTTTGATGAATGCATATTCATCAGGAATTTCAATTACCATCTTGGGTCAATTTCGACTCAATGCATTCAATTTCATTTACTAAATATCAATATGTGCAAAATTACTTAACTGGTCCAACTATCATGATTTTAACTGAATTTATGTTAATTTGATGTAGGTCTTGACAAGGTTGAATAATCGTACCACTTTGAGTGGGACCCACCTTTCTCATCATGGGTTTCAACCATTCGGTCTCACAAAATGCTTTCACCCAAACGATTTTCTCTAATAGTCTCAAGACCGATAGGCCAGCAGAGACCAATTGGAGGCATAACCCAGACTTTTTGGACGATCAATTCAAGACCGTTTGTAGAAAATATTAACACAAGACCGTTTGGAATCTGACTCATAACCCAATCCTGTGCAACAAATGACCAAGATCATGAAGCAGAGCACTTGCCACGACCGTGTTGTCACACCACGGTCGTGGCACACCACCATCAGTACCAAGGGTCTCCGCCCACCATGCCCGTGCGAGGTAGCACGGCCGTGGGATAGTAGCATCACCATGACCGTGTTGTCACACCACGGCTGTGGTGCACCACCATCAGAACTTAAATCTTCACCTGCCACGCCCGTGCGAGGCAGCACGGCCGTGGTACAGTAGCATCACCACGACCGTGTTGTCATGCCAGGGCTGTGGCGTACCGCCATCAGAACTTAAATCTTCACCCGCCACACCCGTGCAAGGTAGCACGACTGTGTGACAACAACCTCACCATGACCGTGTTGTCTCACCACTACCGTGGTGCGTCGTCCCATACCTCCCACAAACCTGGTCCCTGCTACCGCGACCTCCACCTCTGGCGCTACAATCTACTCCGCCGCATCCAGCAGCAGCTCTGGCTTCACCTCACATGCTGTTGCAGCACCACTGCACCTACTACCTTCAGCCACCACGCCTCTGCCTAGACCTGCTGCACCATGCCACAACCAACAGCTCCAGCCGTAGCTAAACGGTTTGAGACTGTGACCATTCCAAACGGTCTGCGACCGAATGGAGGAGGGCACCTCAAGACCGTTTGGTCTCTTGGTTTACATGCAAACCGATTGAGCAGCAGATCGAGTGACCACAGATGCATGAGCAGGACCGTTTGCCAAAGCATACTTGTAGACCATTTGGATTAGCAGCTCCAAGACTGAATGGAGTGTGAAGATTGAATGGTTGGTACCTCGAGACCGTTTGAGGAAGGTATCACAGACCGTTTGCTCTAATCTGACTGTGATACCGTTTGGTATTACATTTCCCAGACCGAATGGAAAAGGGAAATCAACAGACCATTTGCCAAAGTGCAACATGAAGACCGTTTGCACATGAAACCGTTTGACAACTAAATGGTTTACAAACCGTTTGCATGCCAGTAATGAAGACCGTATGGAGGAATATAGCATACCAGACCGTTTTCTCAAAGTGCATGACTGTTTGGTCTATACAAAGCAAGACCGTTTGGTCATATTTTAGTAGACTATTTGGGCACATTACTTAGAAAATTGTATGAAGTTTAATACCCCAAGACCATTTAGAGGCCAATATCTCAGGACTGTTTGGTCAGATTTTAACCAAACCATTTGTACTCACACCAAAAGCAGGAGGGCCAGTCTCATGCTTATAAATAGGACCAGCAGTGTCCTCATTTTGGGGGATCGGTTCCAGGACATCGACAGGCTGCCTGTACACTGGTCCGATCCAGATCCAGCTCCATCCACGCTAGTTTCACTCCACCTATTGCACGTGTTGTAATCAAGGAGACTGAGAAGAGAAGGAAGACGAAGTGAGAGAGATTGTCCGGTCTGTCTTGGCATCTCCCATTTTGCGTCCAGATCTGCTCTGACATGACGTAGAAGAACGCATCATCTTCACCGAGTTGCGACTACCTTCTGCACTGTTCTCATAGAGGATTTCTCTCTCTTTCTCATTCTTCTTGTTTCTCGCATCATGAGCGAGTAGTCCACTTTCGCTGGGGTGCGGGGACTAGCCCCGCTGCCCATGTAATCATGTTCTTTTATTAAACTTTCCATGGCAATGTATATAATTTTTCATTTCGTAGTTAATCATTATATTCATAGTTAGATTAATTGCTTGCTTTCATATTTGTTCTTCCTATGTTGAGAGAACTTCTATATGTAGGATTGAATGTCGTTTAACAGGTTGACTCCCAAACTAGAAATAAAATGGGATTCCTTGAGGTTGTAAGTGTATGATCCGTGAGGGGACAAGCCATCTAGACTTCAGTGATGCTTCTGTGTACCTAACGCCTGTATAGGGGGTTCACAACCTTAGTTGGATTTTGTATCTTCTTGTTAATCGTCTATGTTTGCTGGTATATTAATCGCCTGCTTGCTTATCGATTAATGTGGTTGACTACCAAACTAGAAATAGAATGGGATTTCTTCGAGGTCATAAGTGTATGATCCACAAGGGGACGAGCCATCTAGCCTTCGGTGACACTTATGTGTGCCTAATGCATGTATAGGGGGCCCACAACCTTCGTTGGATTTCTGTATCTTCGGAGTCGTAAGTAAGTGATCCGGGTGGTGACGAGACATCTGATGCCTAAGGTGATGATTACGCGAACCTAATGCTCGTATGGGGGGTTTTGCAGCAACTCTATTTGGATAGTTATATCTTGCTTGGATGTTTAATGTTTGGATGCGTTTACATGTGTAGTGGTGGTGAAACCCGATACCATCCCAGCGATTCCGTATCATTGATCTAAATCCAACTTTAATTCAGTTTTTACTTTCTTACAATTAGTTTAATCAAACACAAACCAATCAATCATTCTAAATATTAGTCTTACTTGAACTAGATTCGACTGACAAGGATTCTTAAAAACGTTGTCATTTGGGTTCGATCCTTAACTATACTATGATAAGACTCGTCCTCTTGTGGGTGGTATTATTGCACATTGGTTTTGGTAAAAGCTCGGGGATTTAAACCCCGAGTGAGTTTGTTAGTACGATAAAATCCCACATCAATATCATCGAAGATAAAATGTTCCATGAAAGAACAAAGCACATTGATGTCCTATATTACTTCATTAGAGAAGTTATAATAGAAGTGAGGATTCAGATAAAGAAGATTGGTATGTCTAAATGAATCCAACCGACATGATGTCAAAGACTCTTTTGTTGGATAAGTATGAGATTTTCTCAAAATATTACTCTTCTTTCTGCGTAAGCTTTTTGTGTGTAGGGAATGTGAAGAGATGCTAATATTATTTGAGCTTATGATAATGGAATAGATTACAAGATTTTTCTAATTCTATTTTTTTCAAGTTGAAGACAAGGTGGAGTTTGTTGAGAGAGTGTCTTAAACTCCACGAAAAACTTCATTGATGAGCCAAGCATCTTATTTGTGTTGTTCCATCATGGTGATGTGTTCTTGGCATCTACGTATGTATTTATAGCCATCCATAAGATCATATACGATCCCCATATATAGTATCTGGATAGGAGAAAAGAAGGAGGGTTTATATTGTTGATCATACCGTATATGGTCCAACTAAAATATAATTGTTGTTGCAACAACATTTACAGTCAAGCTTGGGGCGCATATGTTGCAGTCAGATGGAAAATGTGGTCGGAAAAAAAATGGATGACTTTGAGACTCTGGACACATGTCTTATTCTGATAAATTGACCCTCCCATTTTGTTCCAAATATGAAGAGACATCAATGGATGTCGTATTTCAAATACCCAAAGCCATGCACTGACCTAGGCCTTCTCCTAGGGTTTTCATCCTCCAAATCTCCTCTCCAAGAAATCATATTCTTATATAGTTGGCTTTTAGGTGTAATTAAATTAGGTTCTTCTCTCTTATGTAATCACACTCTTTGTAATTCTCTCCATTAATAATATATTATATGCTGATGGATATGGGATCCCACTTTGGGAATTTATTGAACCAATATAATTCCTTCTTTCATGGTTGTTTGATTGTTGGTCATCATTGCAATAATATAAAAAACAATAGGAACAACATTAAGCAACTTTATTCTTTATGAAACCACGGTATACATATTTCCATTATATAGATTATGTCGCTTAATTCACCTGCCACCAGGGTTCATGGATATTTGAGATACTTGACCCTCTCTAGACTCTTAGGTTAGGGTCTTATTACATTACATATGAGATACTCCCTACATTAGCAGGTGGGTTCTTTTTGCACTCATGTGTTAAACCCTTTAAACATCCAAGGGTGAAGAACAAGTTACATGTAGAGTTTCGTCATCAAGGTATAATTTTTTTTTGAGGTAAAGGTCATATCATTATATTTAAAACACATCGAAGCAAGCAAACACCTGCTTTTGTTAGTTCGTACAAGATGAAGGGGAAACAAAAGAATGTTTGGGTCGGGTGAAGATAACGGCTAAGTTCTGATGATGAGGGGGAGGCACCCCTTTAACAAACCTCAAGAAGCATATAAAGAAGAAAATAACTAAAGTCTAGGAAAAAGATTGTCAGCTCCTAGTTAGGTGTTTTCATTGATGTTGTTGCACTATGCTGACTCCTATTTCATCATCCACCAAGGCTTTAAGGTCACAGAGAAACTTGGCTTCCGATTCACCTTCACCAGAATCAACTTGTCCTTCTTCTATTTGTTTACCTGCATTTTGATAGAATGTGAAGATCTGCATCAATTTGTGATATAATATTTTGTCTCATTTTTTTGGTTGTTGTTGAACATTCTGTTGTTTCTTTCTTTCCAAAGATTCCAACTGATGGTGATGAATATGTCGCTTCCCTTAAAGTTTTTGTATTGTCTATTTGGTGTGATTTGTGGTGGGAATGTTGCTTCCTTAATATCTAGAATGTAATTGCGTGTGTAGTGTAAGATGATGTTTTGTGAGGTGGTACACTTGAAGAAGATGTGATCAACTGAGTCAGAATTTGTTTTGCATAGAGAACATATGAAAGGACCAATGAAGCCCTTTTTTGTAAGGTTTTCACCTGTGAGTAGCTTGTTATGCAGTAGAAGCCACAAAAATGTTTTATATTTTTGCGGCCATTTCTGTTTCCATATTTTTGTGGTGGGTGGGGCGAAGCCTCTGTAGGTGATAAAAGAGTAGGCTCCCTTAACCAAGAAGGTGTTTTCCCATTTCCATGTTATGTTGTTTGAGGTGTTGTTTTCCAAGGAGAGCTTTAAATTATAGAATTCGTCATGTCTGAGATGCATGAGGATGCATCTTTTAAGAGAGTTTGTTCTATTGCTGGTTATAAGGTGGAGAGCTTTATCAATTTTGATTTTAAGTAGATTGTTTGGGATGGTCCAGTTTGGGTGAAGATTTATGACTGAATTGTTTTCAAACCATGGATCGAAGAAGAAAGAGATATTCAAATGGGAGTGTGGAGGGGTGTTGATAATTTGAGTTATTTTTTGGATATTTTTGTTTATGTATTTCCAAAGGGGGGGTGCAGATTTTTTTGAGACTATATGCCAGGGAGGGGATTTTTGGTAGTATTTGTGGTTGATGAGTTGTGACCAAATTTTTGATTTGTTTTGGATCAGACTGTTGATAATTTTTGTAATAAGGTAGAAGGCATGGGGTTCAAAATTTAGGATACCCCAACCACCCTGATCAAGTGGAGCAGCTATTGTTTTCCAATTTACTAGATGGTAGTGTTTCCCGGGTTTTCCAAGTTTGTGGAAGTTATTCCAAAGGAAATTTCTCGTAACTTTATCAAGGATAGATTTTGTTTTTGATGGGAGAGGGATACATCTCAGGAAGTGTGAGGTGATGGGAGTGATGACACTATTTAGAAGGGTAAGTCTCCCTGAAAGATTGAGGAAGTTATTTGTCCAGTCAAAGAGTTTTGTGTTTATTTTTTCTATAATAGGGGACCAGATTGCATTTGTTATGTTGTGGGGTGTGATTGGTAGGCCAAGGTATTTGATGGGAAAGTCTTCAATCTTACATCTTAAGAGATCTCTGAATCTCTCCAAAGAAGGTTGATTTAGATGAACTCCAAAAATAGATGATTTGTGCAGATTTATTTTGAGTCTCGAGATATAAGAAAAAATACCAAGGATTCTGAAGATGTTTAGAAGTGATGAGTCTTCAGGGGAGGAGAAGATTATGGTGTCATCGACGAATTGAATGATGTTTTCTTTGCATTTCCCAGGAGAGTTTATGAGACCACTTTGTTTTCCCAGGTGAATCATATGAGAAAGGATGGTTGTGATGATGATAAATAGGTAAGGAGAGAGTGGGTCTCCTTGTCTGAGGCCATTTGAATTATGAAAATAATCAAAGGGGACACCATTTATGATTGTTGAAAATTGGTTCGTAGATATGCATGCATGCATCCAATTGACCCATTTGTCAGGAAAACCAAAACCAGAGAGAGTTTTAGTTAAGCAGTTCCAGTTGACAAAATCAAAAGCTTTCTCAAAGTCTAGTTTAATGGCCAGAAGGGGGGTTCTGTTTTTGTGGCAGAGATGTATAGTTTCATTTACCATCAAATAGGCATCTTGGATGCTTCTATTTTTGAGGAAAGCGTTTTGATTGAGGGGAATGATATCGTTCATGTGTGATTTGATTCTGTTTGCTAGAGTTTTTGCTATGATTTTGTATGAAGTATTGATAAGGCTAATGGGCCTGAATTGGGAGATATGATCGGGTTGACTTGTTTTTTTTATTAGAGTGATAAAAGTTTTGTTTAAGAACTTGATGATGTTGTGGGGGGTTTTTACTTTCGTAGAAAGATCTCAGAAAAGCAAGGAAGTCAATTTTTTAATGGTCCCATTTTGCCTGATAGAATTCTATGTTAAGGCCATCAGGTCCTGGTGATTTATTTAGTCCTAAGTCTGATATGGCCGAATCCAATTCTCTTTGGGAGAAAGGTTTTATAAGCTCTTGGGGGTTATTTATGTTTTCATGACAAATCCTTATCCAATCCAAGTCATTAAGGAAGGAGGGGTTGTGGTTGTTGTTGAAAATGTTTTTGAAATGGTTTGTGATGTGTGTTGAGATTGATTGTTTGTGAGAGGTGAGTCTGCCACTTATATGTAGATGAGTTATGGAATTTTGTCGATAGTTTTTGTTACAGATTTTATGAAAGAATTTTTTGTTTTTGTCACCTTCCTTTGCCCATGTTATTTTAGCCCTTTGTCTCCATCTGGTGTCAATACATTTATTGGTGAATTCAAGTTCAGCTTTAATAGAAAGAACAAGAGCTGGGTCGGCATCTGGGTCCTTATCCACAAAAAAGAATTGTTCTTCTAGATTTTTTTGTGTTTCATATAAATTGTTTGGGTTTGTGAGTTTCCATTTTTTGATGTGTGTTTTAATGTTTTTAGTGTTTTTTAGGATGTGTAAACCAATGTTTTTTGTTTGGGAATCAGCTAGTTTCCAATGTTCAAAATAGGTGTTGGTGAAGTTGTTTATAGAGAGCCAACTATTTTCAAATTTGAAAGGACGCTGACCCCAAGAGATGGAATTTGTGTCAAGAATGAGTGGGAAATGGTCTGAAATGGCTCTGTGAGTGATGTGGACAGAGGAGAGGGGGTGATTATCCTCCCATTTGGTGGAGCATATGAAATGGTCAAGTCTGGAAAATGATTGATTTCTTGACCAAGTGTATGAGGCATTTGATGGTTTGATATCGATCAATGCTTGATTTGTGAGTAGCTTGCTAAAAGTTTTATCAGCTGCAGACATAGTTTGAGGGGAAATTGTGGAGTTGAATCTGTCTGAGTTTTGAGTTGTTAAATTGAAGTCTCCACCAATAACCCAGGGAGACATGTAATGTTTTGTTGTGAGCAAATTTAGTTCTGCTAGGAAGGCTGATTTGTTATGCCCTGGTTCCCCATAAATCCCAGAAAAAGACCAGAGATAACCATCAGAAGAGTTTTTAAATGCAATGGTAATAGAGAATTCAAGAGTGGAGATGTTTAGGGCAGTTAAGATCTGATTGTTGAAACCAACTAAGAGACCCCCTTTGAAGCCCGAAGGAGGTAATTGGACCCAGTCAGTGATTCTATTCCCCCCTATGGTTTTGAGAGCAAAAGGAGTCAGACAAGTTTTTGTTTCTTGGATAGTGATCAGGTCGATTCTATTTTTGTAGATGTTCCAAGATGAAAGTTTCATTGATTTGGTAAAGGATTTTCAGGAGATAGACAGTTCTAAAGAGAACTCAATCTAGTTTATTTTGAGAAGATCAAATTTTATTTTTTCAGCATTTAAGACCCTTCTATTTGACCATCCCATAAAGAGTTCTAAGTCATCAAGAGTTTTTTGTGCCTTTTCTTCATCTACGAGATGGATGCCTATATTTTTAGCAAATTTTGTGAAACTATTGATGTTTGACCATGAAGCAATGTCCTCAATACTATCTATATCTCCTTTTGTATCCTTTGTGGGGGATGGGAAAGATATATTATGGATAGAAGATTTATCACTAAGAGAACAAATAGAGGAATTTGAGAAAGTACCTGGATTTTTCCTGTTGATGATGATATTATTTTTTGTCTCTTTTTGGCATGTCATCATAATATTCTGGATGTAGCTGCTTTCTTTCCTTTGTTTAGGACTCTCCTGATCAGAACTCTGCAAAGAGTTGTCATCCTTTAGCTGAGGATTGTTTTGTTTTCTTATGGCGATTTGGTTTGGGTTTTGAGTGGGGTAACTTTCCTTTGTTGAGGTTGGAGAAGGGAAGATGGCACCTGCTGATATGTATGTGTTTTCATGAAAGGAGGGTTCAGATGTTCTGGTTCTTTTCCTGTTTGTGTGGAGTTAAGTGTTTTCTGTGGAGGTAGAGTTTTTTCTGACCCAAACATGGTGGAGATCACCAGAAGAACGGGTATTTGAGATAGTCTTTCTATCTTTGTTTGGGCAAAGCCAAGAAGGTGGATGGTTTGAGAGATCGGAGAAAGCTATCCTGTTTTGTTTGGGCAAAGCCAAGAAGGTGGATGGTTTGAGAGATCGTCATCAAGGTATAATGGATTCACTATTTTACGTTTAAGGTTCTTTTGAAAGCATAGTTATATATGGAGATAACAACATATAATAAAAAGTCACTTAGTTTAAAAAATTTACTATATGCCAAGAGAGAAGACATGCATATATCATACAACCAATCAATACCATAATTAGGCCAATAAGAGGATAAAAGCATAGCTTTGGGTTCAGAGTATAGGTCTTGGAATATCAAATTAAGATCAAGGTCAACATTTTGGCACATAAATATGTACACATGCATCAATATATGAGATATCGATCATTAAGGGTCTAAAAGACCAAAATGTAGTGTTTGGAGTCCCTATATTAACTTTAGGTTTGGTAACATACCCATTATCGACATTATCAATATTTAAGTATTCAATATCCTAAGTTTTCTAATACCATTAATGAACATCAAATGATGGCCCCAAACCTAGGTTGTATTAGAACTGACCCTAAATCATCACCAAGGGTCAATATTGTCATTATCCAGTGTTTTGAGTCAAGATTCAATAATGGATTCCAGAAGATTATCTAATACGGTTTTCGAGACCTAAAAGGGTAGATCATAAGTTTTGACATTTTTTAGGATCAACAACTCCAATAATTATGACTAGATCATCATAAATGAGTTTCATATCATTTTCATCAACACAGATATCAAATATTAGTTAATATATAATCTAGGTTTTCCATTAATCATCAGGTTGGAATTTGACCTCAAGATTGGTTCAAATTATCCTAATAATGCTTAAGAGTCATAAAATATTCATCAAGGTCGAATCTAGGGTTTCAGAGTCATAACCATCATGGAGAAAACATTGATCAATTTAAATTATTTATAAAGATGTTATTAGAGATATTGGTGGAAAAAAAGAAATAGAATTATCCCTTGCAAGTATTTGTGATGACTTTTTCCTATTTTTCTGATCAATATAGAGTACTTTTTTGCAATTTTTGGAGTTAGGGATATTTGATTATGATTTAAAATAGGTTTAGTCATTTTTTGAATTTCTAGAGAGGGAGAAATATTTACCTTTTATGGCAAAAGAAGGTTGGCCACTAGATGAGGATCCAAGGGTGGAGGTTTGTCATCTCCACCAATCGAGTCATGTTAAAATCTCGACGTGGCATGGACTCATCCGCCTAATCATGATTAACCATTGATTGGGACCATAATTGTGTAGGTGGAAGAAAGTGTGCCCACTAGAGACGGAAGAGAGGGGAAGGATGAGGTGGTTGATCACAATTGGTGGACCAGTGCTCGTGCAGACCATGTACAATCCAATGTCTATTTCTTGTCTCTTTCAAAGATAGCATTATGTGAGTGCACGACAACAAGCATCTCTAGAGAGAAAAGGATAAGGGCGAAGAGAGGGAGCAAAAATAGGGAACTTGCCGCTTGGATTTGGAGGAGCATTATGAAGTGGGATGATATGTTTCTATAGGTTGTGTATGGATAGGTTTAGGGTTTAGAGGGTTATGTTTTTATGGGTTGATAGGAGTTTTGAAGGAGAGGGCAATGGGGGTCAAGGCAAGAAATGTTGCTAAATCAAAAGGTTTTAGGTTCATTTTGGGGAGAGAAAGAAAAAGAAAATTAGAGGGAGAGAGATACCACATGGATCGGGAGAGGAATAGAAATTGTGGGACAATTGTTCCCTAACTTTTACAAATTGTATCAACAAAGAAGATGACCTCAGGGTCATTGGATCAAGATCTAAGGACCTCTGGGTCATGGACAAGTTCGTTGTTGTTGGTGCTGGTCCACAATGGACCTAGGCATAGGGAAAGCATTAGATCTCAATCTAATGGTCAAGACAAAAGAGCCAGGAACAAAGGAAGAGAAAAGAAGATAGAAAGAAGGGAAAGAAAAGGATTTTTAGGGTAGATATTGTAACAGCTAATATGAAATTTAGGCTCAGATGAAATTTAAGAACAAATATTTTAGGGAAAGACAAGAATATTTCAAAGGATTTTTAGCAAGCTAGATCAACAATATAATTGAGTGAATTAGGAGTTAAAACAAGGTAGGATTTCATGAAATTAGGTGCATATTTTTTATTCAAACTATGATTTTTTAATCAAGAGAGTCTTATAAGATCCTGGGTCTTGGTAAAGGACAAGAGTGAACAAACTAAGGTGGTTCAGGGGTAAAAAGTAGTATGTTAGTTATATTCAAAAGTTCAATTTATAAAGGGATCTACTCAGGAAGCCTCTACAAAAATCATCAAAGGATAGGGCGAGGGAATAGGGTATTTATTTATACATTCATTTTTCTTCCTAGAAAACTATTGATATAAAGGATCTTCATGATCCCCTAGATTGATTGGAGAAAGAATTGCAAGAAAATATCAGCAGAAGAGATAGGAGATATGGAATCAAATAAAATTGGGACAGGCATCAGATTTACACTGTGATGAGTTTCACTCATTGACTTAAGTTATAAGGAATGCCTCCATCCACTAATCTTCATCCAAAATTTTTCCAAGAGCCCCCACATAAACTAAAATGGGGAGGACCTCAACTCCATCGTGACAAGAAAAGTTGTTGGAAAACTAATCTAATTAAATTAAATATTGCCCCTCTTGTTTCCATTATATACTTCTCTCTTTGGGTTCCAATTAATTGGCTACCATTATCATATCAGGGTGAAGTTTTGACCAAGGCTATTTAATATACATAAAATCCAAACATAATGTTGGTTTTCATGTCTGAGATTAGTTATTGGGCCATTTATTATAAGAGTTTATCAGTATTTCTGAAAAAAATATTATGATTATCTTCTAGTGAACATATTTGGTAATAATGCTCAATTTAAAATTATCCACTCATGAGGGATGTTTCACACATCAATATTCTATGAGTTACCTTATTTTCCTCAAATAAGGTCAAAAGTAAAAAATCCTTCATATTCCTAATAGAATCATATTAAATAATCATGAATGAATTCAATCATGTATTTTCTTATGGTATATTTTCATGGATTTAAGAAAAAGAGATGTGGGTAATATATATGTATCTATGTATGTATGTATGTATGTATGTATGTATGTATGTATGTATGTATGTGTATATATGTGTGTGTGCATGTGTGTGTAATTTCCTTTTTGAATAATTGAGGATATAATCATATTTATTAAAAGAAAGAATATAAACACGATGGTTATTATTTCTTACTTTACGATCGTTAAACATTATATATATTTCAGGATACTAATGATTTCAACTAATTGACACTCAACTTTATATATTAGTTTCCTTTTTTAGAGGTCTAGAGATTGAGTTGCCATATATAGTTCTAAAGAAGAAGGGAGAGATATTAGCTTCTTAATTATCTATTATCTTGAAGTTAAGCATTATGTTAAAATAATCCATATATAAACCATTCTTGGAACTAACTAATTATAGAATTTTTCTCATACTGACTATATTTTCTTATTTATTCAATCATGGAAAGCATTTTTCATTATCCTAAATCATGAATTTCTTTGTTATGATTTCATGTAAATAAAGAAAAGTTGAATTATTTGTATTGGTTTAAGTATTTACGTAATGTGTGTGTGTGTGTATATATATATATATATATATATATATATATACATACATACATACATACATACATACATACATACATATAAATATACATATGTAATCAGCCGGCAAGGGAATAGCCCGATTGGTGAATTCCTCTGGTCCCCAATGAAGGGACCCGGGTTTGAAACCACACGGAGAAGCATATCTTGATTTATCACCCTCTCGGGCGTCCGACCTCTGCCACAGGTTATGGGAGAGGGGGGAGAAATCTTTCTCTCTTAATCCCATATACATATGTAATCATATATATGTGTATATGTGTGTGTTTCATGTACTATTTAATCATATTCACTCATATAATAGTGTATCAACAAACTTGATACATATTGGAATACCATCAGGTTAACATCTAGGTCTTAATCTTATTCTCACTTCAACTGTGGTTTCAAGGTTCCAAGAATAGCTTTACTAAGATTTCAATATGTTACGACACCCCACCCCTTAAAGAGGACTTTATCCCCAAAATCCAACCAACTATATCCTAGTGTACATAGTCATCTATCAACCAAAATGTAACTATATCAGACAAAAACATTATGTCACCACTATATTTCTCATACTAAATGTTGAGCTATGAGAGTTAAAGAAAAACCTAGGATTGTCTTAACATGTCATACTTATTAGGGAACCTACATTCTAATGGTAGATTCATCACCCAACTTTTCCCCCTATCCACACCACCTCCATATTATTTTCTTAAGTGATTATGATCCAAACATACATTTACTAAGGTTTAGTATAGAATGGGTAACCAAATTAGATAAACAGGTCCCCTATAGTTTATTTATATTTGATCATAGGATCAAGTTGAGGTTACCCTTTATTCTCAACTCTAAGAGGATTAAGTTGAATCATAATGTCAAAACCATTAATCTTGGCAACACTACTTGATTATGAACAAAAACATTCAAATATCTTATTACCATTTTTGTTATTATCATTATTATATTATTATTTTCTTTTATATCATTTTTCTTCAAAGATTGTGTATATGCCTAAAGAGTATGATCATATATGTTTCCATTTTTCTGTAATATTAAGGTTATTTGTTAAGATTTTACATGTGACTGGGTTGTTAGATTTTATGAAGGTGGTTTATTTATATCGTGTCAAGTGACCAAGCCATTACATATAGTCAAATAGGTAGATTAGGGATTAGATGGAAGATTAGGTTTTAGCTAGAAAACACATTTTCTTGTCCGTAGTAGACAACTGTTGTGTATTATAGGCAACTTAAAGAATGAATCATCAATGATCTTAGAACACACATAAATATACATGTGATTAGGTTATGTTATAATTAAGGTATAATTCATTTCTTTTCACTCGAGTTGTTATTATAAAAAATGTAAGGATGAACATATATCAAGTGTGACATCCTCAAAGGACTTAATCTATTTTTCTTTGATATTCATGTTATGGTTCAATTATCTTTCATAGTGTCAAGTTTATCAAGGTTTACTCAATTGCTCCAGTTAGCTAGTAATTATCTTTATTGGATGGTAATAAATAAAATTACCAAGAGTTACTTATTTTTTATTGTTAAGTTTGTTTATTTTTTAGGGTATTTTGTTACGAAGTTTAGCCAATCCTAAAAATAATCATATTGACTAAAGGGAACAAGATGTCATCAATTAACTTAACCTATAACCCATTTTAACAACTTATTGTGGTGAACATGGGTAGATCAACCAAGTTATGTATATCGTACATTCCATATTCATCAATCCATACGTAGGACTAGATTTCAGATTTGACCTAATAGTCTAGGGTTGCCTATATGAAGGAGTTTCTTACTACCTAAACTTCATATGGTGGTGACTTGATTCTTGAAACCATCGATAAAATAAAAGACTATTTTCTTTTTTTACATATATCATGATGAAAAGTTAAATGATGAATTTGATCTAAATCTAAAAAATGGTTTCAAAATTAATACGAGAGCCAAGTGAAAAACTTTCTTCCATATCCAACCTATATTGACTATTTTACCATTACTTCATTCCACCAAGAAACACTTCAAATATCTATAAGGTCATAATGAAAAGCACCTCTATCTTATAATATGGGAGAGGTGAACATTGGTCCTTTGTTGTCAGCTCCTACTAGACACCTAGGTAGAGGGTTTTGGGCAAACTTTGTTGAAACAAATCCATGTTGTAGGCATCACCTACCTAACCCTAATGGAGTTATTTGTAATATTGATTAACAAAAGAAGGTATATTGCACCTAGACCTTAATTTAGTGTACAAGGGTCAGTATGTAAGAATGTTCATTCTTGAGGCAATCGTAGTTGAGAGCATACTTGTAGGGAATCTAGAAGGATAGTTAAGGTTGAAACTATTTATAACATAGTGTGGGATATTCAAGGTAGTGTATAACCCGTAGTGACCGAATATACTTTCTATGGATGTCTAGAGATAGGATCTAATCATTAAAAGCTTCAACTCATACATAGGTAAAATTCTATCCACTAATGAGAGGATAGGGATAGTTAGGATTAGCATAAATTGAGTCACAACCATAGTAGTAATCTAGGAAATTAGAGGGACCAAGTTAAGTATGGATTGAAGCCTAATTAGTATCCCTTGACTCAGATGTAAAAGCCCTCAACAACCTCTATAGGCCATTTAAATACCTACATAAGGCATAAGTATAGGAACAAATTAGGATAACTTAAAATAGTTAGATTCACCAACTAAAAATATCATGATACCATCTTGTAAGGAGTTTAACTCAAGAGGGGACCACTCCTTTACATAATTGAGGAATAAATTGATTGAATCCAAGTACACTAGCAAGTATATTGCATTATTTGAATTTCTCATTTATCAAAGAATAATATACAAGCAGCACAAATACATATAGAGGTGAAAAAAAATCAAAACCATCTTATTATCTAAAAAATAGTTCATTTATATTATTTCTCACCCATTAATGGTGTCATTCTATATATGAGAATCTACCAACTTAACTTATACAAAAAGACCACACTTGTGGAGGGAAACATATCCATCGCAAGCTATCCTCAAAGTTCTAATATCTAGTATATCCCTACTGAGCCATCTTTTTCTATCGCACCTATCTCTGGGTGGGTTAGGAGCAACTCCAATAAAGAGGTAAAAAGGACAATATGTGTTAGTAAAAACTGAGTATGCACCAAATAGATATATTTTGGCATTTAGTAGGAAAAGGTAAAATAAGTAGGAAGTTTCCAAACAAAGGGGATTCAATTAATATAGGTAATTCAAGAGGGTGATTGATTACTATATAGAGTACTGTTAGTGGGTAGAAATAGTGCTCCCCTATATATAAATGAGCAAAAAATCATACTTTGAGAAGAATGGTGAGTCCTAATCTATGGATGTATTAAAATACCACTATTATAAAGAATATTAGTCTAACCCATACACAATAGGGAAGTCAAGTATAAGTTCAGTCAATTTCATTTCATTTCAAGTAGAAAATAACATCCATATATATGAGATTTAGGTTAGAAGACCATCAATAATGAATTAACAGATGTTAGTAATCAATCAGAGAGAGAGAGAAAAGTCACATATTATGCAACTCATTGAAAATATTTTAGAAGATAAAGAAAGGAGATTCATTTTCAAAATTTATGCTTCATATGGGAAATTTTGGGTTTCCGTTATATCAATTCCCAAAAGAAATTGAAGGATGGATCTACATTATATTCAGTCCCAAAATATCTTGGTTCAAACCCTAGGTCCACATCAAGGTACCAAAACACCTAGAAGAAGGTTCACATAAGATTACAGCTAAAAATCTCACTAAGTATACAAATCATAAAAATCCAATAGTAAAATCTTTTAATCCATCCCTCAAACTACTTTAGATAAGTTCTTAATAGTTTTATAATTCCTAAATGGATTTTCATATAATTTCTTTATGATCATATACTTAGTTATGAATTTATTAACATGTATGATTCTCTAAGTTTTAATGAATCGAGATTGGGGAAAATTTTCTGATAAGCCCCACATCATGGTCGTCAAACTTATGACGTGAGACATCTTGGTTATTTTAACCCATATGAAAATGACATGGATAAAAGAAGCAACAAACTGTGAAAAGACTAAAGTGCCCCTTATCTTGAAACAAAATGAAAATTATCGGGATGGTGTAATGGGGATTTCAGACCCCATATTGTTCAAACTGTTACAAAGAAGAACATCAATACTAAAACTCTAATCATGATTCTCCATCTTGAACATGGTGCACATATCACCAAGATGATTTCAGATTTAAATTTCACAAAGAATGTCATTCACAATGTCCCCTTATATAGGCTGTGGAGTAATATGTAAGGCTCACGACAGTTCCCTCCATGGAAGATGGAAGAGGAAGCACATGAGTTCCCAACTTCATCTATTAATGGACAAAACCAACACCCTCAATAGCAATGATGGGTACTACTCATCTCAAAGTCGGAGGGAACCAAGAAAAATAAGTAGCCTTGAGTAAACTCACCAGTGGACCAACAAATCAGGCAGAAGAGTGGAGAAAAATGAAATAATGAAATTTACTGTGAAAGGATGAAACTTGTTGGTGGCTGAAGATTCAGTAGGTTAACTTGGACATCCTCATGTCTCTTCTGGGTTTCTGGAAGAGCCTAAAATCTTCCATCAAGGTGTCTCCAGTGGGTATGCACAAATCGAGTTCAAAAGACCATTTGGGCAGCATATAGTGAGGAAGGAGGATGGGAGTCACTTTATGGTGATGCCAAGATGGCGTAAGCATAGAAAATTTCAATGCCATGACACGTGTATACATCCTACAACTTGAGAAGTAGGGGAGAAAGATGAAGTTGTGTGGGAATCCAAGAAAGCATACATGAAAAATTGCTAGGTTATAGGCTAGTTTTAGGGATCGAAGATGTTCTACATATTAGTTGTTATGGACGAGATCTACTCACACAACCTTTCTAAAACCAATGAAGGAGAAAAGAAAAAGGGTATTTATTGTATGCTTTTAGTAAAAAAATTAGGGCTAGAAAGGACTATCATGATTTGCAAAGTGATTATAGAAGGAATTGCATGAAAAGATCAAGGAGAGAGGGAGATAAGAGAGATGGAATCAAAGAAAATATAGAAAGAAATGTTGGATTATTTTCGTGATTACTTTCCCTCATTGACATGTGGTAAAAGTCATACGTCCATGTATTAGATCTTCATACAACAACTTGCATAGAGTCCACACATAAATTTAAATAGGGAGGACCTCAACATTAGCATGACAAGAGTTTCTTTTGGAATTTAATCCAATTTAATGATATATTACCTCTCATATTTACATTATCTACATATCTCTCTATTCTAGTTAACTCAACTCCATTATCTGATCAGGGTAAATTTAAGAATCAGGCTAGTTAAAATGCATGGAATCCAAGGGAAATGTCAGTTATCATGTTTATGGTCAATTATTGATCCATTTAATATATAAGTGTTTATCATTTTTTCTTAAAAAAATTAATCTAAATCTGTTTTAGTTACCATGTTTAATATTTATGCTCACTTTGAGATTATCCATTTATGTGGGAAGTTTCACACATCAAAATTTTGCTATTTATCTTATTTTACCCAAATATAGACAAAAGTAAAAAAAAAATCCTTGACAACTTTTATGTAGTCACATTAAATACTCACGAGTGACTTTTGATGATTTATTTTCTTATGATACATTTTCATGAATTTAAGAAATAGAGAGGTTCGTACTATATATATCCATTTTTTTGAGGAAGAGAGAAGTAAGTTTACTAAATAAAAGATCACAAAGAAGATGGTTTTTTATTTCTTACTCCTCAATCAATGACTAATTAGATATGTTTTAGGATAGTAAATATTTCTAACTTATTTACACTCAATTTTATAGATTTATTTCCTATATTACAGGGTAGAGAGATTGAGTTACCGTATATAGTATTGTAAATAATGGGTATAAATTAGTTTCTTAATTAAAATATGAGGCCATTTATTGGATTTTTCTTCTATCCTGGAGTTACTTAATATTTCAATTTATGTTAAGATAATGCATATGTAAACCATACCTAAAACTAAATAATTTTAGGATTTTCCCACAGTGACCATATTTTCTTATTTCCTCAATTGTGAAAAAAATGATTGTCTTTTATCCTAAACCATGTCTTTTTTATATTAGTTTCTCCTAAACAAAGAAAATATGAATTATTTGTACTGTTTAAGTACTTAAATAGTGTATATGTGTGTGTTGTATGTAATACACATACTTAGAAATATTTAATCATATTCACTCATATATTAGTGTATTAATGAATTTTGATACATATTGGAACACCATTGGGTTTAGATATTGATCTTAGTCTTATTCTCTCTTCATTGTATTAGAGTTGTGATGCAGCCCTATTTTAGGGCTTCATCTTGTGTCTTTTTGTATCTCAATCACATCTAAACACGGTAGAATGTAAGTTAAATCCCCCAATATGCATATTATTGATAAATACACTAATGGACGTTCTTTGTATACTTTTTAGTTACTCAGACCATGCTTTGGATGGATGAGAGAGAAGGAAGGAGTTCTAGGGTTCCTCCACCCATAGAGGGGTCCAAAGAAGATCCCAAATATCCCTCAGCCTAACCCTAATGGCCAAGAATCGACATCAAACAAAAAAGTCCATTGATCATGAAGTTTTAAAGTGCACCCCAGCACGGACGTAGTGCCAAGGAACGATTGTGTTGGACAATGCTACATTTACATAGTCAACCTCAAAATTGCATATATATAACAAGATCACCACCATGGTCGTACTACCCAGCACGACCGTGCTACGAAGCCCCCAAAACGGTCGTGCCGGCCAACACGGGCGTGCTTCTAAGGATGAGAATGGACATGCTAGCTAGAATTACCTCCATTTCACCTCCCCCATCACGGCCATGATACCCATCATGACCGTTCTACTTAGCCCTCACCACGATCGTGTTGCTCAACATGGTCGTACTACCAGCCTTCATTTTACCACCTTCACTCTTACATTTTCCATTTCTCACTACAGTTGTTCTCCCCCACCTTGGTCGTTCCAACCCTCAACCACCACAGTCGTTCTTCCTAAATTGGCCGTACTACCACCTAATCAGTAGGTTAGCTGCCATTACTCCCCCTACCTACTCTAGAGCATTTATTGCCACCTCCCTTGCATTCAAGTCATCCTCCCACCATTTGCACCTCATTTCCACCATAGAAACCTAGTTTTCTAGGTTTTCTACCATAATCCCCTTCATTTCTATGATCTTCACCCACCTTGGAGGAGCGAGGTCATTCTACAACAACTAGGAGGTGAAGAAAAAGAAGCTACTCTGATCTCCATGGATTCCTATCCCTTTCTTCTCATTTCTTTTCTCTTTTACATGAGCATGTCTAGCTAAGCCCCTAGTGGTGGGCTGTTTGGGGTTAAAATGTGACTTTGATACCATGTTTGGGAAAAATAACTTGTATTGAACATATTTTCCTTCTATGATGATTTCCTTTTCTTCTATCTCATTTCCATTATCTTGCATGTGGTTTGTGTTTTTAAACATAGATTGCTTGTTTTGTGATGCATGATGACACTAAGCTTCTAGGGGGAAATGGAATGTATGTGGAAATCTTAGGAATCGCTCCTACGTCCAATTAGTGGATCCATAGCTAGCCCCCTTTGCTCTTACATACATCTCCCTTGTTCTACAAGTAGGTGTGGGATCTATGTAGCTAGTGTAAGTGTGATTGGTGCAATTGCCTAGAATTTCCTAAAGGCTAGATGAAAAGTAACATGAGGTGATACACCCTCATCTCTACTCTAATTCCTACCCTTAGATCTCAATTTCCCTAATACCACTTACCCTAGAAACCTAGACTTGCCAAGTCCTAATAGAATTACACCTAGCCCAAGTTCTCCAACTAGTAGCATAGGGTATATTCCAATAGCACTTGCCTTATTGTTTGGTTGGTAATCTAGATTGAAATATGAGAATTGCATGCTATGTTAACCTTCCCCAAACTAATATCAATTTTCCTTCCCAAACGTCCCACCTATCCATCTTATTGCTTAAATTCCACCCTTGCCTCCTTAGCTTGTTAGTGCTAGCTTAGTCAATTGCCTTTGTTAAATCTTAGCTAATTGCTTAGATCTTGATAGTTAGTTCTTGCACATGTAGTTAGGGCTCCTTTGAGCTTTCTTGTTTAATTTAGCTAGCTCGTGATAACTTAGGCTCATGCTTGTCTTATTTCTTAGCTTGCATCTTATCTTTATAATTTGACTTGCTAGTGTAGTGTAACTCCTTGCTCTAGTTTAGTTGCTTGACTTACCTTGTTCTTAGTCTTAACTTGTTTAGGGTAATCTAGGGTTTTTTTTGATCTAGTTTCTTCCTTGTTGTTTCTTGCTTGCAATCATAGTGTAATAAAACAAAACCAACTTTAAACCCTCAAACCTCACTCTCCACTTTAGGAACATATCTAACATTAACCTAGATCTAGTGCCCCCTTTTTCCCTGAGAATCAATCCTAATCTTGCCACTTGCCTATACTACAAAACGACCCCGTGTGCTTGTGGGTATGTATGATTAGTTAAGGCCTGTGCGTTGCACTAGGTCCATATACAAATTTTGAGAGATCTGTGTGTTTTCCCTTAGGGTTGCATCTAGTCACCATCTAGTTGGCTAGTGTGTGGCCTTGAGAGGATCACGCCAAGCTTTCTGGCATCATTTCTAGGGAAAGTGGTGCTCGACCTAGCTAGTTAGTTTAGCTTAGATTTTCCTACTACCCTCACCATTTCTATTCTTTATTCTTTGTTTACTTTTGCATACTATCTTTCTAACTAATCTCTTGTTTCTTGTTAGTGTATTATGCAAGTGACAACTATGCACGAGCAGTACACGTTTGACTTGTACTGACTTGGTGCTATAAAACCCCAAGATAGGTATAAGGAGACACCAAAGCCACTGAAAATAACACCAATAAGCCGAGATGGACAACAATGATCCTCATGGTGAAGCTCAACCACAACCAAACCACCCTCTGCATGAGTACTTCACCCTGGGGAACTACAACTCCCCAATTGCCACCCTTGTTAACCAAATGTCGGGTCAATAGTTCTCCATTCCACATACCCTTCTCGAACTCCTTCCTACTTACTATGGGATGGAGAATGAGAACCCCTACCACCATATTGAGGCCTTCCTTAAAACCTGCTCCACTTTTCGCACACCCGCTACCACCGATGACTCAATCCAAAGAACCCTCTTCCCCTTCTCTTTGAAAAAAATGCAAGGAATGGTACATCTCCAAGCCTGAGTTGGTGACTTGGAACATGGTAAAGAATGAGTTTCTTAAGAAGTTCTACCAAGTTGCCAAGTTGACCCAGATGCGAAGATGTATTACCTCATTCTCACAAAAAGAGAATGAACCCTTCCACGAGGCATGGGAAAGGTTCCAAAAGATCATGCGTGACTGCCCTCATCATGAGATACCTTTGTGGCAACTCATTCAAGCATTCTACACTAGGCTAGTTGAGTTGAGACAAAACAATGTTGATTCTTCATGTGTAGGCACCTTCATGGCAAAGCCACCAGAGGAGTCTTGGCCCTTGTTTGAGTACCTTGTTGAGAATTCTCGCCATCAGGCTTCAACTAAAGGGAAGAATTGTGATTGAAACTACATCCCCCACCACCTCCTGTAGTTCCATCCCAGACTGAAGCCAACACATAAATGCTTAAGATGATGGCAGATTTGATGAACATAATGAAGAACCAAACAGGTGATTCTTCTAGCCAATCCACTGTAGTAGTTGATGCTAAGGAAGAAGTTCACACTTTACATGCCTTTGGCAACCAAAACAACCAAGGCTCAATGTCTAATGCTTATAAACCTGAGTGGAGGAATCATCCAAACTTCTCATGGAAACAACAAAATGAGGAGGGGCAAGGGCAACCAAGGCAACACCAAGGGCCCATGTACAACTCTAAGTTTGAGGAAGAAGTTCTAGGAAGGCTAAGGAGCCTTTATGAAGTGAAGAAAGAGGTTTCCTCTCAAAGACAAAACATTATCTGCCTTGAACAAAGTCTTGATCAAATTTCCCTTTCACTTGACTGCCGTGAAGAAGGGAGGCTCTCATCTCAACCCATGGCCAACCCAAACAATGATGGCGGTAATGTGAGCACTACTCAAGGTGCTTATGTCCCACCCAAAGTCTAAGTACGCCCACTTCACTAGTACCAAGGACCACCACATCCATATGCTCCTCCACATCAACAACCCCCTTACTATTTCCAATACCCTCCACCTCACTCATACCAACAACCCCCTCCACAATATCACACCCATCCACCATAACCACCACAACCACAACCCCAACCATAATTTATCCTCTAAAACCCAAATCCACCACACTCAATGGCACCACCCCTCAACAACCACAACTACCTCTACAAGCTTCCTCTTCCACCACCCATGAGCATGTGAAGGCAGTGACAATTTTGAGGAGTGGTACGACCTTGGGGAAGCCACATGGTACTTCTATTAATAGCTTAGGCAGTGATGATAGGGTTGATATTGTAATTAGGGATGTTGATGCTAAGATTCAGGCTGATGATACTATGACAGGCACCCCAGATGATACCGTGATACCAAGAGATGATACTGTGATTCCTGTGATATTGCTTGATGATACTGTTGACTTGAGTTAGTTGGGAGCACAACATCCTCCATTACCGAATGCACTTGAAGAGTCATCCACTGAAAGAAGGAAGAAGAAGAACACCAAGGACATCATGGAGACCTTTAATCAGGTCAAGATCAACATTCCTTTGCTTGATGCAATCAAGAAAATTCTATCTTATGCTAAGTTCTTGAAAGAATTGTACACATTCAAGAGGAAGACAACAGGAAGATTGTCAAGGAAAGTCAAGCTCACTAAGTAAGTGAGATCAATTCTGCAACACATCGTGCCAAGGAAGAGGAAATATCATGGTGCTCCCATCATTTCATGCTACATTGGAGCACATCGCATATATCAATCTTTCTTGACTTGGGTTCTAATGTAAATATGATGCTATATGATGTGTTTGCTGAACTATAAATGGGAAAACTGGGTCTAGCTCACTGTACTTTGCAATTGGCCAATAGATCTATGAAAACTCCTAGAGGGTGTGTTGATGATGTGTTGGTCAGACTTGATGATGAGACCTTCACATTCTTCCCTGCCAATTTCATTGTTTTGGACATGGAAAAATACTCAAGGAAAGTGTCTATCATCTTGGGGAGACCCTTCTTGGCTACCATTAATGCAGTGATCCATGTGAGGACCAACACCATATATGTGACTTTCATGTACATCATCAAGTCTTCTGCTAAGGCAGAGGTGATAGGTGCTACAGAAGAGGATAGTTATCTGTTTGAGTGTCTGGATGAGATTGTAGAAGAGTGTCTACCTACATGGATTCAAACTGCCATACAAGGTAGAGGTCTAGAGCCCATTTTGGAATTTCCTGATGATGATGAGGAGGAGGAGGATGAGGAAGAAGAGTTGTCCTTAGTGGTTGCAAGTGAGGACCTCCCATCCATTTCTGAACCATTGAAGAATTCCCTTGAAGAGCCCCCAGTTCTTGAGCTCAAGTCTCTTCCCAAAGGGCTGAAATATGCTTTCTTAGGCTCCAATGACACCCTCCCGGTGATCATTTCTTCTATTCTTTCTCCGGAGCAAGAATATGCATTGATGGTGGTTTTGAAGAAGAACATTCAAGCCATCGGATGGTCCATTGCTGATTTGAGGGGCATTGACCCCTCTATTTGTGTCCACAGAATCTATCTTGAGGATGATGCTAGACCAACTTGTCAAATGCAAAGACGATTGAATCCAAAATTGAAAGAAGTTGTATCAAAAGAGGGTGTGAAGATACTTGATGTTAGAATCATATATCCCATTTCTGATAGCCCATAAGTGAGTCCCATCCAAGTTGTACCCTAGAAGGGTGGGATCATAGTTACTGAGAATGAAGATGGAAAATTGATGCATGTGAGAGAGAAATCCAAGTGGAGGATGTGTGTGGATTATAAAAAAATTGAATGAAAAGACCAAGAAAGATCACTACCCTCTCCCATTCCTTGATCAGATCTTAGAGAGACTAGCTGGACATAGTTTATATTGTTTTCTTGATTGGTAGCTATTCCTCCCATTGATCAAGAGAAGATGGCGTTCACTTGCCCAAGTGGTACTTTTGCTTACAGAAGAATTCCATTTGGGTTGTGCAATGCTCTTTCAACATTTCAAAGATGTGTAACATCCATCTTTGCTGATATGCTTGATTCACCATTTGAATTTTTCATGGATGATTATTATGTGTTTGGTAAAAAGTTTGATGGGTGTTTGCTCATATGCTTGATTCACCATTTGAATTTTTCATGGATGATTATTATGTGTTTGGTAAAACATTTGATGAGTGTTCGCTCCACCTAGCAACCATGCTCAAAAAGTGTGTTAAGGTTTGTTTGGTACTATCTTGGGAGAAAAGTCACTTCATGGTGCTCAAAGGCATTGCTTTGGGTCACCAAGTTTCCAAGGCTGGAATTGAGGTTGATAAGGCCAAAGTGGGCCTAATTTCCACTCTCACCATTCCTTCCACCGTAAGACATGTCCGATCTTTCTTGGGGAATACAGGTTTCTACCATCAATTTATTAAAGACTTCAGTAAGATTTTGAGACCGATTTGCCATTTGCTTGAGAAGGATGTGGAATTCCATTTTGATGAAAAGTGTGTTAAAGCCTTCAACCACTTGAAGCACAAGCTCGTCTCTGCTCCTATCATGCATCCCCCAAATTTCTCCTTGCCATTTGAGATCATGACTGATGCATCAAATATGACAGTGAGGGTTGCACTAGGCCAAAGGATTGGTCGGATTCCACATGCCATTTACTATGTAAGCAAGACTCTTGATGAAGCCCAAAGGAACTACACTACCACAGAAAAAGAGTTGCTTCTCGTTATTTTTTCTCTTGACAATTTTCACTCTTATCTCTTGCAAAACAAGGTGGTGGTATACACAGATCATGCAGCCTTGAAGTACCTTATGATGAAGAAAGATTCTAAGCCAAGATTGATCTGATGGATTCTATTGCTCCAAGAGTTTGATCTAGAGATTGTTGATAAAAAGGGAGTAGAAAATTCTACAGTCGATCATCTCTCCCGCATTGAAGCACCGTATGATGATAGGAACTGCATCAAAGAAACAATGCCACATGAACAACTCTTCTTACTTTCATCCACCCAAAAACTGTGGTACAAGTAGATAGCTAACTTCTTAGCTAGTGGAAGGATACCAAGTACTTAGACAAGGGAAGAGAGCAAGAGACTATTTGCTATGGTGAAGAACTATGATTGGGATGACCCACATCTTTTCAAATATTGTCCCGACAAACTAATTAGAAGGTGTGTTCACGAAAGTGAGCAGCAAGAGATCCTAGCCATGTTCCACTCCGTTGCATGTGGAGGTCATTTTTGTGGGAAATGTACAACTACCAAGATTCTTCAAAGTAGATTTTATTGGCCAACCTTATTCAAAGATGTTCATGAGTTTTGGAAATGTTGTCTAAAGTGCCAAAAGGTAGGCACTACCTCTAAGATGGACATGATGCCTCTATCACCCATTCTTGTGGTTGAGGTGTTTGATGTTTGGGGGATTGACTTCGTGGGTCTGTTTCCTCCTCCTTTCGATATGTGTAAATCATGGTGGTCATTGATTATGTATCAAAGTTGATTGAAGATATTTCTACTAGAACTAATGATCATAAAGTGGTGTGTGATTTTGTGAATTCAAACATCTTCATCCGGTTTGGTGTACCACGGGCCATGATTAGTGATGGCGGAAGCCATTTCATTCATAGAACATTTGAAGGGTTGCTAAAAAGACATGGATTAAATCATCGTATGGCAACTCCTTACCACCCTCAAATGAATGGTCAAGTCAAGTTAGCTAATCAGGAGATAAAGCTCATTCTTGAGAAGATGGTGAGGCCAGACTGCAAGGATTGGTCTTTGCATCTTAATGAAGCATTGTGGGCATACATGACTACATTTAAAGCCCCGATTGGCACCACGCCATTCAAACTTATTTATGGAAAAAGTTGCCATCTACCTGTGGAAATGCGACACAAGGCTTTGTGGGCATTGAAAGCTATGGATATGGATGGAGACACAACTGGGTTGAAAAGAAAGTTGCAATTGCATGAGCTTGAGGAGATGAGACATGAGGCCTATGAATTGTCCAAAAGGTACAAGGAAAGAACAAAGTTTCTTCATGACAAGCTGATCAAGAAGAAGGATTTTGAGCCCAGGAAATGGGTATGGTTGTACAACTCTAGGATGAAGTTCTTTCCCAGAAAAATTTGGTATAGATGGGAAGGACCTTATCTAATCAAGAATGTATACCCATACAGGGTTGTTGTGATATGCGAGAAGGATGGAGGAAGAGAGTTTACCATGAATGGACAAAGATTGAAAGCATTGATTAAAGTAGGTCCGGATAAAGCCAATCAAAGTTTTTATATTGTGATGTTAGTTGAGGGACACCAACTTGATGAAGAGATGTGCTTGAATGCACATGAGAAGGATATTTACTAAAAAGATACTTTGAAGGTTCTCAGAGGATGAAAGAGTTTAAGAGTCAATAAGCCCGGCCGAAGGCGTAAAATTTAGCGCTAGTGGGAGGCAACCCACCTAGGTTTGGGAACTTTTTCACCCAAACTTCACTTTTTGATATTTTTTCTTTCCTTTTCCACAAAATACACACACACACTTGTGCTTGATAGTTTTTGTTTTAGTTTTGATGATATGACATGTGAAACAAGTGAAAGTTCAGAAATGAGGCAAATTTCAGTGAAAAATGATTGATACAACATCAAGTGGATCGATTATAATGGTTGGATTATGAATGATGGAATGAATGATGATTTCTAAAGATTTTTTGAACTTAGAGGACCCAACACGGTCGTGCTAGCATGGAATAACTGTGCTGGAGAGATGGGCTTCAATAGGGGAAATGCGAATTTTGGGCGCAGGAAGCACGACCGTGTTGGCCAACATGGCCGTGCTGGCATCCCACCAAAATGGCTGTGCAGGCCAGAACGATCGTGCTGGCCCGGGCCCAACACTTAAGTTGCCCAATTTCACCCGAGCAAGCACGATCCTCACTTCATTTCTTCGACCTGGAATGGTCATTCCACGGAAGAAGGTGACTAGGGTGACCTCCAATCACACCCAAATCACCTCCTCGTTCTCCCAAACTCCGGATTTGAGTTCCCTTTGGCCCCTAATCACCTTCCCCTGCCTCAAGCTCCAATTTCTACCCTCCATTACCATCTATTTCTCCATCTCCAAGAAGATTTTGCCCCTATAGTCCAGAAGTGCGATTCTTACTGTTCTTCTTCATTTTTCCACAAAATCCTTACAAAGATGAAGAACACGGGAAAATCAATAAAGAAGGGGGTAGAGAAAACCATGAATATCCTCATTAGAGGCAAAAGCCACATCAAACGGGCATCCAATGTCTCATAGCAGTCCCACAATGCTTTGTCACCATCTAACTCCATTTTGTAATCTCTCTGACAGTCGACATCGACAAACGCCTCCTGATATTGATCCTCCTCAAGTGGCCGCATGTCAGATCCAAGATACAACAACCCCAATGAGGAGGAGGAAGAAGAGTTAGAAAACATTGTTGACTCGGTAGATGTTGATGCAATGACCCAAGAGAGGAGGGTCAAGAAGGCTATTGTTGCGTCGTCTTCACGACTACCTCCACGCCTGACTCTAATTAGACACTCCACTTCATCAACACAACCACACGCCACTCAACAACCTACTAGGCTCTGGTTGTTGGTTGAGGAAGAAGATGGAGATGCCCCCATTCAGATGGTGCCCTTGAACTTGGACACAAGTTCAGTGTCACACACAAGGAGGAGGAGGTAGATGAGACTAAAAGTGAGGATATGGAAGATGGGCTAGTGGATTTTTTGTCCAAGCTAGATGAGGATAGGATGAAGTGGGTTGGAAAGTAGCCTGAGGAAGCTGCATATGGGAAAGGCACATCAAGGTGAGTGTTTACAAGGCCTCTCCACCCTGAGTTCACTACCAAGAGGGTGATTCCCACAAGATATGCTTGCCCCAACACTATGCAAGCCCTAGGGATGCATCTTATAGCAAAGGATTTTGTTAAAATAATGTGGATTGTAGCACTTGCTTACCACTGTGGAAGAAACATACTTAAGAGACAACTCATGAATTCTTCAGATCTTTGGAGAAGGTGCAATATCTAGGGGAGGATGCAATCCTCTTCAGGCTCAACGACTCTACACATGCTAAAATCCTCCCACCTCAACAAGATCTTTGCTCCAACACCATAGATAGCTCAAAAGTTTGATGGGGGCATATTTGACAAAAATGGGAAATGCAACTATTATAAGATGTGGGAAACATTCACTAGCCAAATCTCCTTTGCAGTGGGAAAGTAAAAAACAAGCAAGATTTTCTACCCCGCTTTGAGATATATTCAGAAAGTTCTCTCCAACACTATCTTTGGTCGGTACGACAACAAAGGTTGTTGTTCTTAAAAAGACTTTTTTGTGATATCAGTAATGGTGAGTCATGGCTATGTGAATCTGGGAATGATGATGATTGATCACTTAAAAATAATTCCCTCCAAGACCAAGCTTCCTTTCATAATGGGAGGGATTGTGACCACCATAGCAAAAGCACTTGATTGTGATCTACAGAACTTCACAAAGGCAGAAGGGGCCAAGTTGATTGATTTGACTTATCTTTCAAGGTCCCAGATGATTTCCATAAGATATAAAAAGATCATTTACAATATGAACCCCAAGTACCCTAGCACCACTCTAGAGCTACCTTACCATTCTACTATTCTTCTTAAGGATATCAGGCCATTGGAAAATCTTCCAGTACAAATTTCCAAGTGGGAAAGCCAGTTCCCTAGAGAGAACTATAGAGATGTGACAGTGGACTTACCAGAGGGTGGATGAGAGACAAATGTGCCAGAGCAACAATGCATCCTTGAGCATCCACGTCACATAAGACAAAGACATGAGGACTTTGATGTGCAACCACCTCCAACAAATGCATACAACATGTCAGCCATTCATGCATAGTTAGAGGCAATTCAACAGACACAACAGGCCATGTGGTTAGATCAGCAGTAGATGCATCATCAAATCAACCACATGTACTAGTATCAGCACACACAGGTACAGAGAAACCCCCAATGGGTGGAGGATTTATAGGGAGCCCTATATGGATACCAGGAGACATACCCACCTCCACAGGCAGACAACTGGGGCCACTATTACCAGCACCCACCTCCACAGGCCGGCCCACCACAGGATCCCACACCACCAGAGTAGTGACGTCTACCTTATCATTCCTAAGCTTTAGTTTCATGCTAAAGACAATACGATTCAAAAGTTTGGGGTGATAGGGAAGTATGTCCTCATTTCTTATCTTATTTTGTCGATGTCTGTCTCACTTGATCTCTATTTGTTTGACATTACTCTTTCTAGTATAGATTTCCTTTTGTTAGCATTCATGCATACATGTAGTTCAAAATAGTTCAATTTCATACATTTTTGCGTAATTTTTCAAAAAAATTATTCTTTTTGCTCTTCCATGTCATGCATTGCATTTCCATGTAGATTTTGGTAATTTTATGTGTTTTAACTAGGATTTGCTACTTTATGTTTAATTTCCCTAAAGTTGGGCTTAGATGTGATTGAATGCAAATTGACACTATTTTGGACAATTTTTCCCAAACTTGAATGTTCTTGCCCAAAGGTGTGTTTCAATTGATTCTTTATCTATTGTGATGAAAATGGCTAAATCTTGGATGATGTAACTTGATTTTGATGTTTGTGGCTAAAATGAGTCATATGTAGGAATTTTGCATGTTCTCCAATCCTCTTGAAATAAATTGTTGTTGTAAATAAAAGGGTGATTCTTGTAAGTCTTGAATGTTTGGGTTATCTTTTTCTTTATGGAAAGGATGCAATATACTATTATGTTCATTTAATGCATGAATTGTTTGATTGGTGAATGTTACATGGACTAACTTGCTTGAGTGAAAGCACATATGGATTTCCACTACTTGTGACCCCTCTTTGACCCAAGATTTCTTACACCATCTTCTTACCTCTACACCTCATTAAAGGATGCCAAAGTGCACATATCATCCTTGGCCACCCTCAAAAAGATTGGGGTGACCATACCTTTACCTCTCCGCTTCACTCTTGTCATTATATTCCCTACCTACACCAAGGGCAAAGAAAATAAAAAGAACAGAAAACAGCAAAAAGAAAATAAAGGGTGCTCTTGTTTAAGAGCATTGAAACAAAGAAAAGAGGAGTGCAAAAGCACTCCACTCCCTTTCATATACATTTCTTCTCTTTGAATTCCTAATAGGGCTAGGGTAAATCAACTCTAGCCCTCTTTCCCTTGCACAAGCCAAGTGGTTCATGAGCAGTGAAATGAAGTTTATGGGGTAGCTTTAGCAAGTTCAACATTAATCCTGACCTTTTGAATGTATTTCATGCATGATATGGTTTACCTGGAGCATTAAGAAAATTACATTGCTTGCATATGTGAATGGTGATCCATATTCTAAGTTCTTGTACTATGTGCTTGATTCACACTTGAAAAGAATGAAATTGAACATAGAGTAGTGGATTGCATGCCTAATTCCCATGTGAACTCATTCTGTTCAATAAACATCACAATGTTGCACTATCTTTGTTCCTTGATTGATTTGAAAGAGAGATTAAGTTGGAGCATACTTGAGGAAAAGTATGTTTTAAGTTTTGGGTGGTGATGCAACCCTATTTTAGGGCTTCATCTTGTGTCTTTTTGTATTTAAATCACATCTAAACACAGTAGAATGCAAGTTAAATCCCCCAATATGCATATTTTTGTCAAATCAACTTATGAACGTTCTTTGCATACTTTTTAGGTACTTGGACAATGCTTTGGATAGATGAGAGAGAAGGAATGAGTTATAAGGTTCCTCCACCCATAGAGGGTTCCAAAGAAGACCCCAAAGCTCCCTCAACCTACCCTTAATGGCCAACAATCAACATCAAACAAAGAAGTCCATTGGTCATGAAGTTTCAAAGTGAAATTATCAATGAAGACCCCAACACGGCCGTTGTGCCAAGGAACGAATGTGCTATACAATGCTACAATTATAGAGTCAACCTCAAAATTGCAAAGCTACAACAACATCACTACCACGGTCGTGCTACCTAGCACGGTCGTGCTACGAAGCCCCCAAAATGGCTATGCCATCCAGGTTGGTCGTACTGCCAAGGATGAGAATGGGCATGCTGGCTAGAACGACCTCCATTTCACCTCCCCCACCACAGTCGTGCTACCCAACACGACCATTCTACCTAGCCCTCACCATAGCCATGCTACCAGCCTTCATTTCACCACCTTCACTCTGATATTTTCCATTTTTCACCATGACCATTCTTCCCCACCATGACCATTCCATCCCTCAGCCACCACGGCCGTTCTGCCTGGAACGGTCATGCTACCACCTCAAACCTAGCTTTTTCTGCATTGTTTTTTCAACTATACCCCTACTTACCTAGTGCTTCTACCACCACCTATATATAAATGAGTGGCAACCACAACACTAGGTTAGCTGCCATTACTTCCCCCTACCTACTCTAGAATATTCATTGCCACCTTCCTTGCATTCCAGTCATCCACCCACCATTTCCACCTCATTTCCACCATAAAAACCTAATTTTCTAGGTTTTCTACCATAATCCCCTTCATTTCCATGATCTTCACCCACCTTGGAGGAGGGAGGTGATTCTACAGTAGCTAGGATGTGAAGAAGAAGCTACTCTGAGCCCCATGGATTCCTATCCCTTTCTTCTCATTTCTTTTCTCTTTTGTATGAGCATGTCTAGCTAATCCCCTAGTGGTGGGCTATTTGGGGTTAAAATGTGACTTTGATACCATGTTGGGGGAAAATAACTTGTATTGAACATATTTCCATTCTATGATGATTTTCTTTTCTTCTATCTCATTTCCCATTATCTTGCATGTGGTTTGTGTTTCTAAACATAGATTTCTTGTTTTGTGATGCTTGATGACACTTAGCTTCTAGGGGAAAATGGAATGTATGTTGCAATCTTAGGAATGGCTCCTAGGTTCAATTAGTGGATCCCTATATAGCCCCCTTTGTTCCTACATAAATCTCCCTTCTTCTACAAGTAGGTGTGATATCTAAGTAGCAAGTGTAAGTGTGATTGGTGCAATTTTATAGAGTTTCCTAAAGTCTAGATGGCAAGTAACATGAGGTGATACACCCTCATCTCTACTCCCATTCCTACTCTTAGCTCTCAATTTCCCTAATACCACTTATCCTAGAAACCTAGACTTGCCACGTTCTATTAGAATTACACATAGCCCTAGTTCTCCAACTAGGAGCATAGGGTATATTCCAATAGCACTTTCCTTGTTGTTTGGTTTGGTAATCTAGATTGAAATATGAGAATTGCATGCTATGTTAACTTTACCCTAACTAATATCAAGTTTCATTCCCAAATGATCCACCTATCTATCTTATTACTTAAAATCCACCCTTGCCTTCTTAGCTTGTTAATGCTAGCTTAATCAATTGCCTTTGTTAAGTCTTAGCTAATTGCTTAGATCTTGATAGTTAGTTCTTGCTCTAGTTAGGGTAGTTATCTAGTGATAACTTAGGCTCGTGCTTGTATTATTTCTTAGCTTTCATCTTAGCTTGATAATTTGACTTGCTAGTGTAGTGTAACTCCTTAATCTAGTTTAGTTGCTTGACTTACCTTGTTCTTAGTCTTAACTTATTTAGGATATTCAAGGGTTTTTGTTAATCTAGTTTATTCATTATTGTTTCTTTCTTGCAATCATAGTGTAATCAAACAAAACCAACTTTAAACCCTCAAATCTTACTCTCCACTTTAGGGAAATAGCTAACATTAACCTAGATCTAGTACCCCCTCTTTCCCTGAGGATCGACCCTAATCTTTCCACTTTCCTATACTACAACACGACCCCGTGTGCTTGCGGGTACTTGTGATTAGTTGATCCTATGCGTTGAACTAGGTCCATATACAAATTTTGAGAGATATGTGTGTTTTCCCTTAGGGTTCCCTCTAGTCACCATCTAGTTGGCTAGTGTGTAGCCTTGAGAGGATCACACCAGGTTGCATGAATAGCTTTACCTAGATTTTGGTATGTTATAATGGTTTAAAAAACTCGATAGTGGTACTAAAACCTTGAATTTCTCCTTCTTATTACAATAACTTATTCTTCAAAACTATGTCTAAGTAGAAGCATATGTAAATGATAGCACACCATTAGTGATATAATTGGATTTCTACAATAAAGGATGCTCTTCAGACTAGCTTTTACACCAAAGATTTTAAACATAGACAATATTCCTTGAGCATTGGGGTTTTTAGTTCCAGTGGTATCATTTACCTCTTTCATCAAAGATATGTTATAATAAAGGGATGGTCAATTCCAAACTTGTGACTTATCCTATGAATTACCACACCCAGGTTTCTTTTGGGGGGGGTCCTTTAAGGATGCCAAGTAATATCGAGGAGTGGTTAGGAAGCTCATTTTTCTAATAATTGCCAGACCTGGAATCTAGTTTATGCTTGTGTGGTCGATCAACACATGGATAAACCACTAACATGCTAGTGGATTGAAGTTCACAATTTTGTGCTTCTTAATAGAGCACCTAGATGATGGATCATATATATGAATGCTCATATCAAGAAAATTATCCTAACCTACTATGTTAATGCTGATTTCACAAGGGATGTTAACGATGTTCACTTACCTCTGGATTTTGCATGAACCTATGTAATCATTCTATGAGATGGAGAAGAAAAAGGCAACCTATTCAAACTAGTGAAGCACTAAAGTAGTATAGACATGTATATCTCATGCATGCTATAATGTTAAATGGGTTACTTTTGTACTTCAAGTACTTGTTTCTCTTGCAAAACTATAGACATTCTGAAATGTGACACCTAAGCAAATGACAAAGTTTGCAAATAAACCATTCCATGAACCACCAAACACATTCAGGCCTATTAAAATTTTTTTATGACTTGATTGTGTGAAGAAAATCATCACTCCTTTTGCAAAGACTAGTGATCATATAGACAATGTTTTCACTAAACTTATTCCTTCTTATTTCAACTATACGCGTAACAAGTTGGAATACAATATGTGATATCTTTAGATTGAGGGGGGTGCTAGAGTCAATGGATCTTCTCTAATTAGCCTTTTAGTATTGGTATAACTTATCATATATTGTTCTTCCCTTATAGCATACCTCAGTCTCTTCTTAAGCATAGGATTTCTTGTATTACATTTAAACTAACAGAGTTTCTTTCAATTAACCATATTTTGTTACTACATTTTCGACCACTTTTGTTTTTTCTTCTTTGTATATGCTATCCAATTTTTTTTAGTTGTGTATTCTATATCCTACAATAAGCTTGGGGGCGGTGATTGACTTGATCAACCCAGGAAAGGTAAAAATGGGTGATATTCCTCTTTCTCCATGAACTCGACCAATATTTATATTTTAATATGGTTCCCCCTAGACATTAGTCACACAATTGTTGCCTATATCACTAGTTGGTAAGACAATACCACTTAAAAAGAAATTCTACAATACAATTTATTTTGACTAATGGTTGATCTTTCATCTAGTTTAACAAAATGACCTAGCAACATAGATATGACACCCTCTATAACTTTATATTCATGGGTTACTAAATGTAAAAGATAAGAAAGCACCAAGAAATAGACTCCTTGGAAAATTCCCACCCCTTTATCATTGATCATATGCTAATGGAACATTTGTGGCTTTATTATCTTAATAGAAAAAGATTATTGGAAATATAGTTCACATTGGAAGAGTGGATGCTTGATTAACAAAAAAACTATAACTTGACTTATTCATTCTAGTATATGTATCAAAGGTGGTTACATGTGCACAACCTCATTAAATGTTCATTTTACCCAGTCATAACCACGATTAGTATCTTTACATCAAGGATGTTAGACTCTTCTTTCTCAAACGTTCCATACCAAATCTAATAAATCTTATTCGTATGGTTGAAATTTTTTGATGTTTTTGGTCCTCAAATCAACTTCTTAAAAACTTATTTAATTTTATATGCCATATTTTTTAGCCATATACTATGTCAAGAAGCATTTATATAATCACATCCCTTCAATGTCTCCTACCCTCCCCTCTAATTTTCCTCTCAGAAATCTATAACAAATAAAGTTTTTTTTCATTCCTCTAGGCTGGAGGGATCTATGTCTTTATCTGGTATAAAACATAAACCTCCTCTTGCTACCACTTAGGCATCTCTTTATTCCAATGTATTTTGAAGGACAATGCCTAGATGGGACATATTCTTTTTTCTTGGGTCATCTAAACCCAATTTGGTATCATTGAGATAAATTTCATAGGTGGATTTATAATTTCATTATCACTTATTTAGTTTGTATTTTAGATGTTTGGATCAGGAAAATTCTAATAGGATATGATGCCAACAATGTACCTTTATTTTATTACAACCTTTCATCATGAAGTTCATAAAGTTTATCATATATGGTGTAGTGTGTGTGGTGCCTCTATTTTTTTTTTGCATTCTATGTGTCTGTGTATGTCCATATTCCTGACTAACACAAACTCAATTTCATGATTTCCAAATCTTGACATCCCAAATATTAGTCACGGACAGGATTCACCTAGCCCGTACCTCAATCCTTCCTTGGTTGGTAAGAAGGAAACCACCTTAAAAGAATTCTATAATAAGGGTCTTACCATTGATCATGACTGATTAGTTTATGGTCTTCTTATTCACATGGGATTAATGAGTTGGGAACATAGAATTGGTACCCTGTATAACTCTAATGGCCTAGGTTAGTAGTTGAGAAAGATAATTATCCATCAATATATGGGCCCCTTGGATTTATACACCCATTTATCATGTTCATGTGCTTATGGGGCATAGTTGTTACTTCTTGTAATATATAAAAACATTTCAGACATCTTATCACAGAGAAATAGTGGATGGTTGACTGTACAAAAACTAAAACATATCTTATCACTCTAATCTTTGCATCATAGGTGGTAAGAGGCTAAATAGATGCATTGACATACCTAATAGAAACCACCACATTTCCCTATATTTGAAGGATAGATATATCCTTTGTCTCAAACCCAGCCTACAAAACCTAATAAATATCTCTCGAATACTTCTAATAAATATTAGGTGCATCCTTCAAAAGATCCAATATTTGTTAGGCCTCAAATTGAATTCCAAAATTTTCTTTCATTCTTATGGCATCTAGAATTTAGTGTACTTATATTGTCATAATACTAAAATATTAAGCTATGTCCTTTTAAATCATACATATTTGCAATGATCCCCTCCATCTTCCTCTTCGAACCCCATCAAGAAATGTTTTTTTCATGATTTTAGGTTAAAATCCTTTTACTCTCTACATGTGGTACATTTTGATTGTCATTTCCCCAGCATCTATCTTCCACTCACTAAAGAAGCTCCCTATTCAAATAAATTTTGTATTGCTTAAGAAAAACATTTCTTTTGGGAACTCACGAGGCAAATCCACCTCTGTTCCAGATAAACCGATTTTGGTCCAAAAATTTTAGGAGGGTTGGGGGTATACATGCACTCATACCTCCTTTATACTTAATAGTTTTGAATGCAATGAGACTGAAAGCCTATGGACTTCACACCACCTTAAGACATATATAAAAACAAGCAATCATGGTAAGCCACATGTCCAATGTCTTGATAATGTGAAGACATATTGGTTAGATACATTTCTTATGTAGGGTTTTCACAATTAGCATAGGCAACATCAAGTCGCTTCAACAAATATTCTTGGATTTATGGTCTATAAAACACTATATCCCTTATATTGAGATCCAATAAACAAAGATATCTCACTATCTTATAGGCCATGTCGTTGTTCCATACTAGTTACATGAATTTTCCAAACATTTTTTTTGTAACCAATCACACCTCTTACCATAGAGGTAAATGATCATCCTATATGCATCACATTTTCAATTCCATAACGAAAGCTATCCTAGACTCTAGGAGTGAGTCTCACATTCATAGAAACCTATTCCTACCTTATGCATGGTGGCATCACCTCATCTTTACTAATAAAATATGGAAATCAAGGATTCATGGTCAAAAAATATTGTTTGGATACCTCAACAAACCAAACGAACTCTTTAGTTGCCAAATTTGGAAAATACATTTCCATGGACTATAAAATATCTATATGTTGGAATGTATGTGAAATTACTAAAAGCATACTTTTTGAATGATTTCTAGACAAATATATTTGGGATTACTATGCTTAGAGAAGACACAAAACATTCTAACTAATCATCTATATAATTAAAGTATAGATCTTGTCCCACTTTTGGATGCAAATTTCCAAATGAAAAAATCTAAACTAACATATGGCTTCTTATCAATACACATTTTCTATTCATATCATCTAAAATAACAAATAATATTTTGCTTAATGGATTAAATATATTTGGCTTTTCCTACACCTACTTTCCTTGGTCATGTATATGCATCTTTTGTAACTCTAGCAGAACATGTGACTATAATGGCCATGTACTAGAGAAGTAACCAAATAGGGCCAACAACTTAGCCAATGTATGATGAATAAATTTATTTAACCCACCCACATCATGAGGATGTTGTAGGTTTGTGTGCTCTATACATGCTAAGGTTTGCATAGTAAAATTACCTTTTTTTTGTTGGCATGGGTTGAAATTAAAGAATCATCTCCCTATTACACGGATATTTTTATTTCATTTTTATATGATTAGTTTTCCTTTCTCTCATATCATTGTTATTTGCTATATTTTTTGCTTCTTTTATCTGTGCAAGACTCTTATATTGCAGTCTCTTGGATGCAAAATTGTAGTTGGTTTATCGATCTTATTGACAACCACATGGATTCACTCTTCCTCCTTTAAAATAATATACTTATATTACGGGCCTTGACCTACTTAAATTCCTCATTATTCTCATGTAATACCTTTGAGGTTTTATAAATTTTGGGTTCTTGTGTAGCAAAGTTTTTCTCTTAATAAAGAAAAAGTTTATAAATAAAACATTTTAGTACCAACACCATAATGCCATTGTGATCTATTCTATGTACACAAGATCAAGTGTATAGACTTTTGTTTGAACATAATGTAAATGAAGTCTATGAACATTATACTTAGAATTAAATGTGTATTTTGGTCGTTTCATGTTATTTCCTTGCATGTGACGTTAATAAGACTAGTTACATGTTAAGAATTTCTTATATATGACCTTTTCTTGTATTACATGAACCAACAATATAGCTTGCATCAGACCTAGAACCACTATGATTTCAACAATTGACATATCACTCAGGGTGGGGGTTTAATTTAAGTCTCCCAAAAGGGAGATTGGCCAATCTAGTGGAGTACGATGTTCATGTCGTATGAAAAATAAATATTTTAGTAGATCTGTAAGATTTGTACAAAATGGAAACTGTTAGAACCATTTCTCTATATCTTTTATTATCATTGGAAGCTATAACAAAAGGGTCGATACGAATATCATATGTAAATAGTGTGTGATATTTGTATATGGTTATAATTGATTAGGAATTCATATAAGTGGATAGTACCTCATAGATTTTAAATCCTGATAGAACGTCACTAGAGGATATTCCAAAAAAATTCATGGTTCAGTCATCATTATCACAATGTTGAAGGTCTATTATGCTGGTATTGTTCTATGTTGTTATAGTTATAGAGGTAGTGCATATGGTATTAGTTGAAATGTCTATATTAGACAATAATGACTTTAATTAAATAAGTATTTGCTACACTTGAGTCAAGTGAACAAGTTATTATTGTTAGTGTGTGGTTGGGCAAGGTAGGAGATGTTGGGAGACAGTCTTATAGATTCCATCCTCCTTGTTATATGGAAATTCTAATATTAACTAATTAAAAAGAGAAAAAATTCTTATAACTAAATCAAAGAATCATTAATTATTTTTGAAGGATAGGGATTTTCATATTCTTGAAAAGCTAAAACTTGGGAAGTGTCTGATAAGTTATAAATTTATGTCATCCACTATATTGTTCATTTATTCCATGTATTACCACATTGTTTGGGCTTTTAGTAATTTTCTAAATTGTAACATAATGCCATGGACCTAGAACATAAATCCCAAGGTACTAGAAACATGCCATAAATATGATTATGCCTAGGTAGTAAATTTTTCATTATCTTGGTGTGGTTTTATTTACCAATTCAAGCTCTACTAAACCAAGCATGCTTACTTGCATGTGTAGTAATAATCATCTCCTTTCATACCCTTACATAAATCCTCAAATCATATAATTTTTCTGTATTTCCACAAAAATCCCTTGATGTCTTCAAAAATACTCCTATATATGTGCATTTGTTTTTTCTTCTTTAACATAAACCCAAAGTAGATCATATACACCTACACTATAATACATGCTTCCCAACATAAGTGTGGCTCCATCATCTATGGGCATATAACCCTTTCCACGTGTCAAAATCTAAATTACCTAACTCATGATAGATGCTCTTAAAGGATGTGTCTGATATAAGGTCTCTAGCTCAAACAATATGTAGTGATGTTCAAGACCTAGAATATGTTGACCCAATGGACTAGAATACATGTGGATCTTGGACATATATATCATGCCAGATACCAACAACTAACTCCTTCCTTATCTTGGAATTCTAAATTTAAAAATTGTAAACGATCAACATATATTTGCAAGTATAAGAGGTCTTTTGTAGAAAAATTCAAGTATCATTCACAAGGAGTGCAAGAATGAACCAATACTATCCAACAATATTAATTAGCTAACTCAACTAGTTAACAATCAATTGATTACGATCTAAGAAAGTTAAAACTAAAGTGCAAAAAGGAATACATGATGTGAAATCATAGTAAATACATGTATATCTAGTTTTGTACCACCTCAATCACATTTCTCATGTGAGTACAAATACTTACTAGATATTAATTAATTCATTTAACATATTTATGTCCTTCTCTTAAATTTAGATAGATCTTATGGATTTAGTGGGAATCACATCTCTTGGGGATCAATGCAGTTGTATGCTTATATGTTTTGATTGCCAAAGGAAAGTGAGTTTTAAATAAATAAATGTATCAACTCATCAATCACCCGCAAGTATACAAGATCAATTATAGTCGAGATTCAACCACAGGGAGCTAGTCGAGCTAGGCACAAAATTTCTAGTTTTCAATAGTCTAAATCAGTTGTTTTTAAAAGGTTGATTTGGATTAAATCAATTCTAAATAATAAACAAGAAAAACCAAGAACTTTAATCACTTGGAGAATGAATAAAGATCATATCACGAGAATCTTAGATATGGGATTTCACGTCCATATCATAACTCAACAAAGAACCACAAATTCTACATATATTAGTCAATCTTCAAAGGACGGGTTGACTCCATCTAATACATCTCCCTATGATATAAGATAATCGTAACCTCGTATAGTGTCCCATGCCTTTACATGATTGTGAACAACAACCTAGGACCCTCAACATGATCCTAGACATTCCCATGCTCAAGGACATGTTGTCAAAATGGTAATTCCTTACCTCTTACTATACCTTCTCAGAAATAATAAGAAGCATAAAAACAAGTAATATGGTGTCCATCCATGCATACAAGAAGATAAACACCATAACTCATTTTGAAGTAGAAGATTAACTATATTTAAACATGAAATTCTAATCACATGAGTTATGACATGAGAGCTACTCTCCCATGTCCAGGAAAAGGATTTACTCACTCACAGTGAGAAAATATAGGCATAAATGATATGTCATTGAAAGAAACATGAGTATAGAGAGAGGAATAACAAATAAATCTGTGGGAGTGAAGAATAGATGAAAATATCCAACCAAGAGGTGGAGATATGTCTCTAAAAACACTCCTTGCTTTAGCAACCCCTTCTCTACAGCTTTGCAAAGGAAAAGAGAAGAGAAATGGAACCAAGAATGGGTTCTCTATCGAGAAACCCTAACTTTCTCTCCAAAATAGCTCATCCAAAGCTCTGGAACTCGTCCCTAGCCTATAACTGCTCCAAATGGTACATGGTAACCCTCCCAAGGGAAGTGGTTCGTTATATTTTATGAAAACAAGCAATTGTTCTTTTCTAAAAGTATAGAAAATAAGCATGACATACTGTGTTTGTGGGTCACACGTCGTGTTAGATCCAATTTTCTGCATAAGTCGGACCACGATCACAAGTAACAAGCTGTGTGGGTTAATCACAATGGCATAATGATTCCCTATGGAATTATGGGCTTCCCTAGGTCACATCATGTGGTTGAGACACACGTTGTGTTTGCAATTGATTCAAAAGTCAATTGACTGAGAGTCACACGCCAATTGGAGTGCTCCACATGTCGTGTTGCTGGTGTTTTGTTGAGTTTTGAACTCCTAGACTTGGGGAAACTCCAAAAAAAGCTAAAAGGTCATATTTTGGACATTTTTCTTTCATTATGAGTGGAATGTGGTGTACCTGCAATTCAAACCATGACATGAGTGAGATCAACATGAAACAAACATTTTAGCATGAGTCATAGTAGAAATGTGCTTCAGTTGAGTGAAATGTGCAACTAAGATGGCATGAAAATATGATATGATTTGTGCACATCAAATCCCCCTAATCTTGAACCATTGCTTGTCCTCAAGAAAAAAGAACTAGATGAATGGCTATAATAAATAGATGGGCAAAAATTAGATCCATATCAAATTAAATTGTAAGATCTCAAAATGGCAATTTTCATCATCTAGATTTGTAACTAAACTTGAAGTCAATTTTAACTCTCAAGATAAGATTTTAAGTTCAAATATGTATTTAGTTTTCTATGAAAGAATCAACTAGAGAGAAATTAGTAGAAACAAGATGACAGAGCAAAAAAATATAATGATTTGTAACAATGCTCAGTGAAATGAAATTTCTTATCTTCTTGCAATGGCATTGTTATTCAAGAAAAAAATTCAATCTGATTTTAGTGTATGGTAATCAACTACTAATATAGGCTTACACGCACATGGAATACCAGTTGGTGATTTATTTCCCTCTTTCAGATGTCATCCCCAACCTTCATTGGGTTGGTGGAAACGTGGGCATTTAACCATCTTTTATGGGATTTGGATTTTTGATTGACGATCAGAAATTCCCCTTTTTATGTGATTCAGGCTCCGCTTTGGAACCACACAGTCCTATGCTAATTCACCCTTCATTATTTTGATCATGCAGGAAGATTTTCATTTTGTAGAAGTTTTGAAGTAGAGCAATAAAAAATGCATTATAAGATTGGAAAGGTCATCTTTATTGTTACTGAAAGCTCTAAAGTTGAGAGATTCAAAGCATTTGAATGATTACATGGTTTAAGAACATGAGTGAGGGAATTGGAAATCATGTCTAGCCAAATACCTAAATATGGAGATGAGTAGCCAAAAATTTCAAAAAAATAATAATTTAGGATGAATTATGCCCAATTTTTCATCATATAGTAATGTTCTTTGTGCAATGTATGGTTCAAGCAATAGGGTGAATTGATAAAAAAATCACTCAATAATCATGCAATGATGTGAAATGAAATGCAAAAAATGCAATATCTAAATGACATAAGAAAAGGACTGAAAGAAAATGACATGAGAAGTAAAAATTAAACTGTCGGTCGGTTGTACCCCCCATCTTGAAATTTGTAGTCCCCACTGCTCATAAAAAATCAAGAGTTGTACAATCAGATACCTTAGGTGCATCAGAAAGAGGGGTTGAAACCCTCCAGGGAAGAATGGAGGTTCTCTGGGAATAAGGTGGGTCAATGATGTCCATGGAGGAGGGTCTTGCAGGCGTAGATGGTTACGAAGGATAGTCATAATGTCCTTGAGAGATGTGCCAGGAATCTATCTTGGTCACCATGGTGTGGATGTCTATAACATTTTAGGATAGGCCAGTGTACTATTGAGAGATATGAGAGATGTGGGCATCATGATCGTCAAATCTTGTGTTGGACATATCCATAGAGTTGCCTTATATCTAGGTACCTCCAAGTGATATATGCCTGTGTACCTGTGGAAGGAGATGGCGGAGTGTCAACCCTGGAAGAGGAAGTTTTGGACTGTGCACCAGTAGAAGGTCCCTCATTTTAAAAATACTTCCAGTTGGCCTTATCCTTGAGATTTGTGAGGGTAGGATTAGGAAACTAGATGACAAAGGATTTGTTGTGAACCTTGTGGAAGAGTTTTCCATTATTATATTTTCTCAACATGCGGGAAATTATGAGACAATCACAATCCACACATTCCCCTCCATCTAGGGGATCAACAATAGATAGACCGATCTTCAAAGAGATAGCAAGTTTACTGAAAATGCTCCTATAATGATATCACCTTTTGTTTCTTTCTGGATCTTTACAACTCATTATAGAAAATGGTACCTGATGTTCACATCATAATTATGCAGCATGGCCCACTGAAAAAACAAATCAAGTTTATGAGCTACACCTTGTGTTGGATGACAAAAAAAAACTACACCTTGTGTTTTGTTCCTTGTGAAAACACTTTTGTTGAGAAGGCAGTGAATGTAGAGAAAAATCAAGTTGTGAAGATGAGACACTCTAGCATTAGCAGCATTGTAGGAGGTCTCCTTAGTTATTTGTCTCTAGAAAGTGAAAGACTCAAATTGTTCTGGCATGAGGATACTGCCATCATAGTCAAAGTTCATTAGGGTATAAAATCGCTTAAAGATCAATTTAAATGGTTTGTTCATCTGCCTAAATGAAATTAGACCAGACGATTCATGCTTATCAAAAGGGTCTTCCTCACTTTTGAAAGTCATCAGAAATTCATAAATAAGACAAGGGTATGTGGCAGCACAATCAAAACAACACAGACCCAGACCAAGAAATATAATACACTCCTTAGCCTCATTCAGAATGCCTAGCATGTCCATATCATTTTCATGTCCAAACCTAGTCGGGACCAACTGACGAGAGGTGAGGCAGTGGTAGATGATGTCTTCCTCTACATTCAGTGTGAAGTGCACCAAAGAGATGTAGGGTGCACTAGAGGAATATGCTTCGAGGTTGGGACAGGATCGCTTTGCAAAAATCTTCATTCTATGCATTTTTTGCAACTGCTAGATGAATCAACATGACGTAAGGGAAGATCACATGGAATTTGATTGTCATTCTCCTTCAATGATTCTCTAAGAGAGACACGGCATGGTTGAGAGTGTTACGTACGTTGTGTTGTCTGTAGGTTTGGCTACTCTTGGACTGAAGTCAGCACAGTGTACGGAGGCTTGTTATGACATGTCGCGGTGACAGATTGGCAAATCTATTCATTTTTATCCAACAAGGTGGTGGGGTTGAGGGTGGTGATCTCCTGTGACTAAGTTGATGACGGAAGAGTGAGGGGAAGTAGCGGCGACAATCGACTTCTTCCTTAGGGTGACAAGGTGGCTACTGATGGTGGCACTCTTCGAAGCTCTTGGAGGAACTCCTATGGATGGAGGAACCATGGCGTGCGGCGGCGTGCGACAACATAGGGAACACTCATGGTGTGGAGGTAGGGATCTATGGTGTGAAAGGTCAGAGTTGCAAGGTGGGTGAAAAGGCAGTTGCGCGACTGGAGTGAAAAAGAGATGAACTGATTTTAGGGTTTGAACACTTAATTCACGCCACAACATGGTGTAAGGGAATGCATATGTTGTAAGGTGAGGATGAAATTCCCCAATTCCACATACAATGACACGTCGTAATGACAGGCTACACGTCATAACAAGCCAATACTATAAGTAATGTAAATTTTCTGTTGTGAGTTTCACATGGCGTAACTGGAGTCAACACACCATAAGATCGTGTTACTGTAAAATTTGGTGACTTTTTCTCCCAAAAATCACACATCATGAGTGATGCCAACACGTTGTAATACTATGGTACTATAAAAGTTGCAATCTTCATCAAAACAATTCAACACAGTGTGTCCTATGATTCACACAGCGTGGTGGTGAAGTTTTTGTAGCTTTGGATTTCTTCGAAAATAGCCACACCTTGTTGTCGACTCACACGTCTAAGAAGAAATCACTATAAAGTTTTAGAAATATGAAAAGTGTTCTACACGTCGTGTTGACAAGTTCACACATCATGTTGAAGCACTACTTTTTCCTATCTTGATTCTCCTAGTTCTTTCTGACGGAAACATGCATCATTGTAAAATATGAGTGATTAACTATCGTTCCCATACAAATTCACTAATGTAGAACCATGAGGTCTTATTTGGAAACAAATGACTAACTAAATAATTAAAATTAAGTAACATGAAGGAAACTATCTAAATGTGGGGATGTCTCCCACAAAGGCCTTATGTTTAGAGTCTGGAAGTATAGTTCATTCCTCTTCAGCAAGGTTCTGGGAGGGAGCATGAGGCTCTTGGTTCTATCTTCCCTCCTTCACTATAGAGCTTTTAGGGTTGGCCACTAACCGTGAATGCCCATTGCTTGCCTTGTAGCTCTATTGCCCCATATCCAGGCACTTGGATCTAAGCTTTCCTGGAAAAAGCTTTCGTCTTGATATGAACAAAAACACTTGATCTCCTTCAACAAAATCTCTCTTTTTGATCTTCTTGTCATGACATGCCTTTATCCGATCCTTATAGATTTTAGCATTTTCATATGTGTCAATCTTGAGCTCCTCAATCTCCTGATGTTGTAACAGTCATTTCTCACCTACTTTCTTCATATCAAAATTAAGAAATTTGATGACCCATTAAGCTTTATGCTCTAGCTCAAGAGGAAGATGGCAAGATTTTCCATAGACGAGCCTGAATGGTGTGGTCCCTATGGCAATATTGTACAATGTTTGTAATGCCCAAAGAGCATCATCTATCTTGAGTGCCCAATCCTTCCTTGATCTTCAAGCTATCTTCTCAAGAATGTTCTTCAGCTGTCTATTTGACACTTCAACCTGCATAGTTGTTCAGGGGTGATGTGGGGTAGAGATTTTATGTGTCACCACATACTTGGCAAGAAGATTTTTGAACTATCTCTTATTGAAATGTGTCCCTCCATATGAAATTGTGACTCTTGGAACTCCAAAGTGAGGAAAAATAATCTTATGAAACAACTTGAGCACAACCTTAGCATCAGGGGCTTGGGTGGGGATGGCCTCTACCACTTTAATACATAATCACAAGCGACCAATATGTATTTGTAACCACAGGAGGATGAGAAGGGACCCATGTAGTCGACACCCAACACATTGAACACATCAATCTCTAGAATGGAGTTGAGGGGCATTTCGTCTCGCTTTATTATCCATAGGTCCTTTGCCATTTGTCACATGCTTTGACATAAGCATGGACATCTCGAAACAAGGTTAGCCAATAGAATATGACTTGAAGGATCTTGGTAGATAACGTTTCTCCCCCAAAGTGCCATCCATAGGAACAAGAATGGCAACTAGATATGATGCTTGGTATCTCCTCCTTAACTACACACCTCCAAATTAGTCTGTTGGTTTCTTTTTTGAATAAAATCAGGCCGTCCTAATAATAAAATCTAACATCATGTAGGAATTTCTTATTTTGCTGATAAGTAAGATCTGGTGGAAGATGTCATGTGGCAAGACAATTGGCAATGTCTGCAAACCATGGTTCTTGTGGTTTATCAACAACATACAATATCTCTATGGGGAGGTAATCATCAATAGGAAATACATCATTTGCACATGTAGTCACTCTGGAAAGGTGGTCAGTGTCATTGTTTTCAGTTCCTTTCTTGTCTTTGATCTCCAAATCAAATTCTTAAAGAAGCAAAATCCAACCAATCAAATGTGTTTTAGCATTCTTGTTTAGTAAATACTTGATAGCAACATGATCAGTATAGACCACAACATTTGAACCCACTACATATTAACGAAATTTGTTGAAGGTGTATACTATGCTAGCATCTCCTTCTTAGTTGTGGTGTAGTTTAGTTGGGCTTCATCAAGCGCCTTACTGGCATAGTGGGCAGCATGCAACTTGTTGTCCTTTCATTGGCCAAGTACATCACCAATGGCAGTCGCTTGCGTCACATGTCATCTCAAACGGTGTGTCCCAATCTGGTGGTTGAATGATTGGAGATGAAATGAGGGCACCCTTAAGCTTTTTGAATGCAGCTTGGAATTCATCGTTGAATACAAAATCAACATCTTTTACAAGTAATGAGTATAAGGGATTAGCTATCTTCAAAAAATCTTTGACAAACCTCCTGTAAAATCATGCATGGCCAAGAAAGCTTCAAACTTCTTTGACATTTGTTGGTATAGACATTTTCTCTATTGCTTCCACTTTCACCCTGTCAAATTCAATACCTTTGTTATAAATCACATTGGCCTAATACTACTTTGGATTGAACCATATAATGGAACTTCTCCCAATTTACTACTAGGTTAACTTTCTTACAACGCTCAAGGACTTTAGATAAATTAGACAAGAAATCATCAAAAGAGTTCTCGTAGATGTTAAAATCATCCATAAAAACTTCCAATGTTTGCTCAACAAAATCATATAAGATAGACATCATACAATGCTGAAAAGTGGATGGTGTGTTGTAAAGATAAAATGTCATGCATCTATAGGCATATGTGCCATAGGTGCATGTGAAATTCATATTTCCCTAATTCAATGGATAAATCGATATTTGAAAGAGTCCATAATAAATGTCAAGATAGCAGAATTAAGAATGATTGACTAATCTCGCAAGGATTAAATCAATGAACGGTAATGGGAAATGGTGTTTATAGATTGTTCTGTTCATCCTCCTATATTCTGTACACATGCTCCATCCTATGGCTATAGGGTTTTAGGGCAATTCATCATTACCCCCTTTGATAATAGTTGAACCCCCTTTTCAGGTACTACATGAATAGCACTCACCCAGGGGCTGTGACTTATAGGGTAAATGATCCCTGCATCTTTCAACTTGAAAATTTCCTTTTTAACAACCTCAAGCATATTTTGATTTAAACACCTAGGAGGTTCTACACAAGGCTTGACATCTTTGTCTAAATTAATTTGTGCATACAAATGGAGGGGTTGATGCCTTTCAAATCATTGATCAAATAACTTATTACTTCTTTATACAAACACAATTCATTTAGCAAATTGATTTCTTATTCATCAGTTGAATCAACATTTATGATGACGGGAGATCTAGACTCATGGTCAAGAAAAGCATACCTTAGCCCCGGTGGAAGGGTCTTGAGTTCTAGCTTGTTCTCCTTGGTAGACTTGCAAGAGTAATCTTTCTATGATGGAACGTCTTCATGACTCAGATGTGGACTAGAACTGGAAACAACATCTAAATATTCTATAGCCATGACAGTGTTCAATTCACTTTCCTCACAATAGTCAATAATGAAATTGGATAATTATTCATCTTCCTCTAGAAACTTGTCAATACGATCAACCAGCTAAATATTCTCCATCTTGTTTGGAGCTTTCATTGCGTCTAGAATAAAGAATTTCATAATTTCCCCTCCTACGCTAAGGGTGATTTTGTCTTCATGTACATAAAGTATGCAATAAACTGTGCGGAGAAAGGGTCTTCCAAAGAGGATAAGATTGGATGGAACTTCATTCATATATAACACAACAAAATAACAAGGGATAAAGAACTTGCTCACTTGAATAGGCACATCTTCAACAATTCCTCTTGGATACTTGATGGTGTGAACTTCCAATTGGATGTCCATCTTAGTTGCTTTAAGTCTCCATTATCAATCTACTTCCACAATGTAAATGGAATAAGTCTTACAATGGACCCAAGGTCAATTAACCCTTTATCAAACATTGTATCACCAATCTTGCATGGCAATGTGAAGGCACCTTGATCGTCAAGTTTCTCTAGTAGTCTATTTTGCATGATGAAACTCGTCCTTTTAGATAGAATAATGGTTTCCACTTGATCAGTCCTCCTCCTCTTGGTGAGGATGTCTTTCAAGAATTTTGCATAGGTAGGTATTTCAGCAATGACTTCTACCAAAGGAAGTTTAACATAGAGTTTGTTGAGAATGTCCATAAACCTGTAAAATTTGCCATCCTCTTTCTTGTGTGAAAACCTTTGAGGAAAGGGGGCAGTGGGCTTGTAATATGGTTGTTCTTCAGTCGTATCTTTCTTCCTTTACTTTTCCTTAGCATCATCTTCAGTTTTCTTCTCATCTACCGGCGAGGGTCTTTCAATAATGTTTCCAATTCATAAAGAAATGGACTTGCATTCATGTGGATTCATATTCGGTTGGCTTGGCAGTAAACTGGAAGATGTTCTTTGATTTACTAGATCTTGATGAGTAATTTAATTTTCTAACATCTTCGCATGACTAGCAATGTCCTCTACATTGGAAGAAAGTTGAGTGATAGTATCTTTCAAGATTAACCCATGTGCACATAATTTGTCATTTTACTAAATTTGTGTTGACACAAAAGTTTCAAGCATGTTTTCTAAAGTTGACTTAGGTTGAGGTTGATTGTAGCTTCTATTGTTGTTGAATCCCAGTGTTTGGTTATTGGTCATGGGCTGGCAGTTGACTACTTGTTGTTGATGATTTTGGCATTAGTTCTATTGATGTTGATTTGATGATTGTTGGTTCTGAGGATTGTTGTTCTTGTAGGAAAAATTGGGATCTCTCCATCCTAGATTATAGGTGTTGGAGTAAGGGTTGTAGAGTTTCTTATTGGAAAAACTCCCTATTGCATTAGCTTGCTCCAACACCTCTCCAACATTCATTTGTGGGGGAAAATAAGAAAAGAGTCATGCTCAGAGGCTCTACATGCATTACACACTTGCTCAACTACTTGGATGGAGTGTGCACTCAACTTTTCAAACTTATTAACACAACGTCAAGTTGAGCTACAATAAGATCAACTGTGTCAATAGTGTTCTTCCCACATGATTTCTCATTAGTGCCACTTGATGATAAAGGTTTCCTAGTTCTTTCTGAGCTCCACTAGAAATGATTGATGGCCATATCTTCTATGATCGCATATGCCTCTCTATATAATTTGTTCATTAGTGATCCATTTGCAGCGGCATCCACAGTCATATGAGTGTTGTAGAATAACTCTTTATAGAAGGTTTGAAGTAGCAGCCAGTTGGTCAAATTATGGTGAGGACAAAAGCATTATAGGTCCTTAAATTTCTCCCATGTATCATAAAGTCTTTCACCTTCCTGTTGCTTGAAATTTGTGAGTTGGCTCCTCAATTGAGCGGTCCTACTAGGAAGAAAAAAATTAGTAAGATAACCATTCACCAGTTCATCCCAACTTTTAATGGATCACTTGGGCAAAGAGGACAACCATGTCTTGGCTTGATCTCATAGAGTAAATGGGAACAAAAGTAGGTGTGCTCCTCCAGTTGGGACGCCATTAATCTTAAAGGTGTACATGTACTACAAAACTTGACTATGTGAAGTTTTAGACCTTCCATAGGAGTTCCTCCAAATCTATTTTGTTGGATCATTTACATAATGGTGGGACTAATAGAGAAGTTGTTAACCTCAATATATGGATGATCAATATCTCTACAAATGTTGATGGTAGCCGGTACAACAAATTCCTTTAGCGGGTGATTTTCCTCCATGTCTGGTTCTTGATGGTGATTGGGTGAAGGTGTTGAGTGGGGCAATGATGGTTGTGATTCCTCCAAGATTGAATAGTTACCATCCTTCTTTGCTCTCCTTCAGTTGCAAAAAGTTCTCTCAGTTTTTGGGTTTAAGAAAATAATTGTCTTGAGACCCCTCTTAGAATGACGTAAGCAACCTACAAAAGTAATAATTAAGTGAGAATTGTAAAACTAAAAGGTATCACAATATGAGTAGTGGAAAATGGTGACTAAGTCTCAAATACTAATTAACACTTTTACTCTAATTAAAAATTACTGTAGCTCCCTAGAAACGATGCCAAAAACTTGTTGATTGCCAAAGGCAAGTGAGTTTTAAATAATTAAATGTCTCAACTTGTCAATAACCCACAAGTATATGGGATCACTTGTATTCGATATTGAACCACATGGAGCTAGGCTAGCTAGGCACAAAACTGCTAATTTTTAACAATCTAAGTCGATTATTTTTAAAAGGTTGGTTTGAATTAAATCAATTTTGAATAATAAATAAGAAAAAATAAGAACACTAATCACTTAGAGAATGATTAAAGATCATATCACGATTCTTAGATATGGGATTTCACTTCCATATCATAACTCAATAAAGAACCACAAATTCCACATATATTAGTCAATCTTTAAAGGGCAGGTTAATTCCATCAAATACATCTCCTGATGATATAATATAATCCTAACCTCATATAGCATTCCAATTTCTATACATGGTTGCGAACTACAACCTAGGACCCTCAACATGTTCCTAGTCATTCCCATGGTCAAGGACATGCTGTCAAAATGGTTATTCCTTACCTCTTACTATATCTTCCAAAAAATAATAAGAAGCATAAAACATGTAAATATGGTGGCCAACCATGCATATAAGAAGATAAACACCATTATCATTTTGAAACAGAAGGATATTTAAATATGAAATTCGGATCACATGAGTTATGACATGGGAGCTACTCTCCCATGTCCAAGAAAAAGAGTTTACTCACTCATGGTGAGAAAATATAGGCATAAATGATATCTCATTGAAAGAAACATGAGTAGAGAGGGGGGATAACAAATAAATCTATGGGAGTGAAGAACTGATGAAAATCTTTGGCCAAGAGGTGGAGATATGTCTCTCAAAATGCTCCTTGCTTCGGCAACCTCTTCTCTACAGCTTTGCAAAGAAAAGAGAAGACAAATGGACCAAGAATGGGTTATCTCCTGAGAAACCCTAGCTTTCTCTCCAAAATCGCCCCTCCAAAGCTCTAGACTCGTTGTTGGTCTCTAACTGCTCCAAATGGTAAGTGGTACCCCTCCCAAGGGAAGTGGTTCATTATGTTTTATGAAAATGAGCAATTGTTCTTTTCTAAAAATGTAAAAAATAAGTATGACACACCATGTTTGTAGGTCACACTTCGTGTCAGATCCAATTTTCCGAATGAGTCGGGCCACGATCGTAAGTAACACATCGTGTGGGTTGACCACACGACGTAAGGACGATTCCCTATCAAATTTTGGGCTTCCCTGGGTCAAGTCGTGTGGTTGAGACACACATCGTATTTTCACTTGATTCAAAAGTCAGTTGTTGGAGAGTCACACATAGTGTGGAGAGGTCCACACATTGTGTTTTTGGTTTTTTGTTGAATTTTGAACTCCAAGACTTGACAAAAGTCTAGAAATGTCAAAAGGTCAAATTTTGGGCATTTTTATTTCATTATAAGTGGAATGTGGTGTACCTACAATTCAAACCATGACATGAGTAAGATGAACAAGAAATAAATATTTTAGCATGAATCAAAGTAGAAATGTGGTTTAATTGAGTTAAATGTGCAACCAAAATGGCATGAAAATATGATATGATTTGTGCGCATCAACAATCTTCCAATCAAAACACTTAACATGACCAACCCCTTTCATGGTTAGATCAAACCCCTCTCTGCTTAGTGTACAACACTAAACCAACATGGTCTAGGTCATTTAGGTGTGGTCTTTAAATCTAGAATTATAACAAGAAGGAGAAAATAATTGAGATCTATAATATACAATACATTACAATGGATGAGTAACATATTTGAGGGGAATAGATCATGATCTAGAAAAGAGATTTAGTTTCTCATGACTAATATGATGTTATGCATCTTGATGGTTTAACAATGTCCCATTTTTTGTATAGAAGAAGAGAGGATAGATGAGACAAAGGTTTCATTATAGGAGAATACATATTTGTTTGTAGAATTGATTCTTTGTGGTAGGTGGGAGATGGATGACAAGACTGAAGTGAGAATTGGGGATGGAGAAGTGTGGGAAAAGGTTCAAACCCCAATAATGAAGGTGAGGGGGGTGGTTCTGTTATAGAAGGGAGAGTTTGGTTGAATAATGGTGTGATATTTGAATAGAAGTAGGCAGTAGGAGCATGTTATTAAGAATTAACAATGCCTTATCAGACCATTGTTCCATATGAGAATCAAGTTTTACTCCTAAATGAATAAAGTGAGAAGGATGTTGTGTTTCAGAGGTTATTTTTGCCATCCAGAAAGGGTTAGCAGTGCAACTTGTTGCCCGTCTAGCTTCCATCTCGATGCAATTTTCTTATGATTGATTCGAGCTTGTAAATCTAAAAAAAGTTTGATTCATCAAATATTTTCAAAATTTTGGTAGTATTTCCTATTATTGGACACAATATATTAGCATGGTGTAATTGATTTCATCCTATGATTATTCCCTAGCAAGTTTAGTCACATGATAATAATAAAAAAAATGGAATATAAATTATAAATAAAAGAAAAAGGGGAAATATTTAGAAATGTTTCTTTTCTTGATTCTCTCTTAGCTCTTAGTAATGAATATAAATTTGTCAATAATTCATTAAATGATATCTTTTGATGTAGAAATACACCACCCAATCAAACAAATACATTAATTCCAACCTTTCACTATACATTTCATCTTTTATGCAAGATGAATGTCTCCCTAGTGTCTCTTGTTTCAATCCAATCTTGCAATTACATCAAAGTCATGCACATAACATGGTTTGTGTCATCAAGAAAGAAGAAGTTGCATATATGGAACATAATCATGGACAACCAAATACTATAAAATGGGTAAGACATAGATATTAGATTAAAATAAAAAAAGGTTTGAATTTAAGTTGTTGTCCACCATATTACTTTAGCCAAATGAATTACAACCAAGACCTTTATCATGATAAATACCTACATAGGATGAAGTTAAACACGTTGGTAGTGGATGAAATAAAACAAGTTTGGTGTAGATAAAGAAACTAAAATAAGAGTAGCTACTGTAGGCAAAGACTAGATTCTACTTGTTGTTTGGCTGATATGGATCTTTGCATTATCCTTGAGACTCCATGATCTGGAAATATATGAGAGAGAGAAATCTACACACATATACATACAATATATAGTAAACATGACACATGATGCATAAAAAAGACATCAATAACAGTTAGCCCATACACATATACATACAATATATGACACATGATGCATAAAAAGGATATCAATAACAATTAGTCCATCATCTAGGTAAGTAAAAGCATGCCTATGTTAAATAAGAAGTTCAACACCACAATATCCCACCTTGACTTGAATTTTAACATCATACATTTTCTAAGTAATACTACTTGCAAGTATTAATATCTAAACATGGTTCCATGTTTTAGAATACAACAACATTTGATTGATCCTTCTATAATCGGGTTGGAATAGAAATAACACTCTATTTGTATGTAGACGTACGTGGATGACTAGTTTGCAATGAAAAAGCTTTTGCACGTAATAGACATATAAGATCCAAGAATACCTAGTTAGACAAACTTGAGAAAAGCCTTAGCATAATAACACAATGCAAGGAAGCACGTGTTATTATGAACTGTGATGAAACAGATAGTTGATTATTTATATATACAATGATGACCAACATTGCTTTTAATCATGTTACCCAATTAAGAATAGGATTTTTAATTTTGATAAATGGTAGTAGTGGGTTTTTTTTTCTTTTATTACAGATGACTATTGATTAGTCTTACGATGTTGCAATGCACGACAATTTTGTTTCACTGAATCACCGGTGGTGAACAACTGCCATGAGTTGCATCGAGAATATGAAATTTATGTTAATTTGTCTGGTAAAAGTAGTTTATGTTGCAGAACTGGTGTATAGTACTTTAGAACCAGATACGGAAAGTAAGAAGTGGATCAAGTAATCAAAATACTTAAATGTTCATCCTTAAGAAATTCTAACTAAGTAATGGATAACATAAGGAATGTAATAGGTGGAGTGAAAAGGGGATATAAGTTACTTCCCTCATGTTCTTCTTTTTATGCTACTAGTTAACACACATGTGTACATACACGTGTCTCATTGAACGTATTTATTTTATATTAAATATTTGAAAAATAAAAATTATCAAAAGGATAATAGTAATTCTCATAAATGTTTTGTAGAAAATTTGGAAACGTGTTGTTTATTGACTCTGAAACGCACGTTTGAAGGAAGGAATGTGACGGAAAAGTTGAGAAGTTTGTGGCAATGGATTTTATCATGAAAAAAAAATAAATAGAGAAAATATAAAAAAAAGTTGAGAAAATTGTGAGAAGAGAGAGAATCAAGGAGAGTGCACCATGAACTCACTTTTTTTATAGTAATATAGATAAGGAGATAAAAAGAGTCCCATTTTAAGTCCCGTTTTTAAATCCATGGATGCAAAACTCATAAAATAATACTATGAAAGAAAATTGAAAACAAAAACGAAGACCACCCATGATGGTAATATGCAGGATACATGGGTAGGGGAAGAAAAAAAATCATGTCAACTAGGAAATGCTGCTTGACATAATTAACCTTTAATAGCTATCAACTATGAATGAGGGCCAACATATAGTGAGACAAAGCTCCAACTTCTCTCTAGCCCCAATTTTGACAACACCAATAGCTACCACTACCGACGAGCACCAGAGCATTGAACTCCATCTTCTTGCTAGCCCACACACCTAGAACATCATTTGTCCCTTCCCTCAGTAGGATGTGGGCAGCGGAGTCCTACTATCGCGCTGACTATCTCAGCCCCTTCAAGGCAGATAGATAAAAAACTTCAGGCGAGATCAGGTGAGTTGACGACCTAGGGTTCTACTCAGGTAAGCACATCTAGGTTTCATTTCCCACTTTAAGGTGATGCAACACCGACTGCGGCTACAACCGTACTACAATCTCTGATTCCCTCATCTATTAACCTTCGAATCGATTGCCTTTCTTTATATCTTCCTGATCCTGCTACTGCGAGAACATCCACATCATTCTCAAGGATCCCAACAGACTTAAAACCTTCTGATTTTGGGCACCCCAAGTTTATTTTGTCCCCTGCATGCACGATTAAATTCATCTACCTTCCAGAGAAACCCTCTTTACCGTCCTCGAGCCACCCTCCCAACCTATCCTCCTCAAACTCACAATATGAGGACATGCGACACCATCTAAAAATCTGTAAGAAACAACAAGAGATTTAAAGGCAAGAAGATGATCCCAACCCTTTTCAAAAGCACCTTGCTTCATAAGAAAGCACCGACCCCTACAAAATCAGACCAACTCCCACCAGCACTACCAGAGATGTCTTCTCGCTTCCCTTTCATGGATTACAAGCTTCAAACCCCTTTTACCTTACCGGCATACCTCTTCCGAAAGCTTGGAAATACCACAAATTCAACATATAACCTGGTCCAAACACAATCCTTGTCGGAAACAAATCCTTTACAGTCACCATTGAACGTTTTGACAAATCTGAGCTCTAAATAACCAAAGGTTGGGCATATATGATCGTAGAGCTGAAGCTCAAAAGGGAGTGGACCATCTTCATCAAGCCCTCACCACTGTTCTACAGCAAGGAAGATACACACTCCACATCATCCTCAAACTCTGCTGACCATCTCTTTGTGAGGTAGGAGCACCAACCCCCTTCGAGATCCAAGCTTTGACCCATTTACCTCTCATCTAGTCCTGATAAAGAAGATATGGAGGACACAACAACATCATCCAATGGCAACTCATTTGCAAAAAGGTATGGAAAACCTTCTACGATTAAGACCAGAAAGCTTGAAAGAAAGCTCCAAGACCAAAAAATAGTAAACATCATCCCTTCTGGCCCCACCAACTAACTCAGACTTTCCCTCCTCTCAGACACACCCCAGCGTTAGTCCTCACCCAACTGAGTTATGAGACTGGGAAACTATACCACTCTTGGAAAATAGCCCCCAGGCAGCGACCCTTTAAAGCACTTCATTGCACTTTCTGCAACTGTTGGTATGTATGCCCTGAGAGCCAATCATGGGATGATTGGTGGGATACATTAAGATTGATTTGATAAACATCAAAGGCAAGCTTCCAATTCTTTCTAGTTCAGTCATATGAGATAGTGATAGAACAGATTGAATGTCTAGAGAATGTCAGTACTCAATGACGTATGCCTTCAGGTTCATGACTTGAATGATGAGATCATACAAATGCTAAGAGTTTGTACATTCTTGTTATGTCCCTAGTCGGATGTCATAGTGGAAGGTAGATAGACATCTATGCCACACAAGACTAGATTGTGGTGTTGGTTGATGACAGAATCTCATTAGTCATGATATAGAGATATCAAACCAAACACATAGGTACTTGTTAGAGAACAAGGTACCGGACAGACCAACCGTGAGTTTGACACATGGAACCATGACATGGTAGTCACAGTGAGTACTCACAGTGATGGTGGTGAGTGTGATTCTTTGACCTGAAATCACTACACTCAACACATGTCGTTGGGCACACTTTGACATCATCAAACGCAGTCCTAAAACATGGGTTGTTATAAAGGTGATGATTGGGTGTCTTTGACACATGGGGCTTTTGAGGGGTGAGTGATAGATATGGGATTTGTCCCTCCTGAGGGAGTTTGATGTCCAAGGCCACTTGATGAGTAGGATTGAGATAGGCGTGTGCACGCATGTGTGAATCAGTATGTGATATTGATGTCATACATATCTCCTTCAGTCTGGTCTGAGATCAAGAAAGTGAATGAACGTTGACAGGATGACTGCTCCATGCCTTGAGTTCATTCGAGATATCAGTGACAAAGGAATTATACATTCACTGTAACACCATTCACGGATTGTAGGATGAAAGTTGTTCTCCAACTTTCTACTTTCACGTGGGTAGCACTGATGTGTGACTAGGCACCGCTCTTTGCTTGTGAAGTCATAAGTGTTATCGACTTTCACTGCCAACGTGAAATGGACCTGCAGGGTCACACACATAGGATTTAACCTGGAAGAGGAGTTTTGTCCACAAAGCAATGTTTAGATTGATTACTAAAGGAGTTTAGTAGTTCAATTAAACACTCAATCAGTCAATGGCTCAATATCATATGGTTCAAGGTGTGGGACACATTGATTGGAGTATCAGATTGATTGAAATCGCAATTGACTGATTTTGCCCAACCTGTGCTCCCAACCGATCGGCTCATGTGATGAACCGGTCGGCTGAGGTTGTTGAACCGGTCGGCTGGAGTGTCCAGGCCGATCGGCTCATACCCAGGTTGAAATGACCGGTTCAAGAGTTGAACCGATCGGCTCAACTGGTGCAACTGACCAGTTGGGAAAGTCATGTCGGTAAGAATTTTCCTTTGGTTTCAAATTGCCCAATTCGATTGGGAATAACATTGGTATTCGATACCAATTGAGAATGAAACAAGGAAAGTCTTTTTGAGCCGGATTAGGACCGTGAACCGATCGGTTCAGGGAACCAACCGATCGGTTGGAGTGCCCCAACCGATCGGCTCAGGTCCAACCGATCGGCTCAAGGGACGAACCGATCGGTTCAGTTGTGAACCGATCGTTTCAAGTTGCGAACCGGTTGCTTTTTGTCGAAAATTCTCGAACCCTTCTACTCCTGCATTTAGTCCCGTATTTCCGGGGCATGAGAACCCTGTCCCATGACCCTCCTATATATATAGGGGTATTGGGGGCTTCTCATGGTACACTTCAGTGCAACCAGTTGCTCTGTAAAGTTGTCCATCTCTCTGGTTTTGGTAACCGAGAGAGAGCCCGAGCAAGTGCTTCCCGCAAAAGGGAGGTGCAGCAAGGGAAAGACAACTGCAGTTGCAACTGGAGGCAGGAGAGTGTGTTGGCGACTAGTACGTCAACAGGAGGGTGCGACTCCTTCCACTTCCTTGTGGGACAAGGAGTGTGGAGTTCCAGGTGGTCCGTGTGGACTACTACAGAGGCGGGAGGACACTGTCGCTCAGGAGGACAACTGTCATCCGACAGTCCGGTAGGAAGAGGAGGAGTCAGTCCCGGTGCGACCAGGAGCTGCACAGATGCCGTCCAAGACCGGAGTTGAAGACCGCGCATAGCGTGAGGTATTGCCGCCGAGCAAGCCTCGGGACAAGGTATGATTCCACAAACCATCCTTTCCTATTATATAGACGTTGACGCGTTTCCTCGGTATGGGTTTGGGGGAGAAATTTTTTTGTTTCCGCTGCCTTCTCTGTCTCCCCTAAAACCCAACAGTGGTATTAGAGCCACGTCAACTGCTCTATGTTTTACGAATATCGATATGATCGATTTTGGTTTGTCGCCTTTATTTATTGCATACGATGCGAATAATATCGGCTTATACATGTCCAATCCTAAATCCACAAATCCCAAATTACATATATGATATGTATTATTAATGCACTCGATACGCGTCGCCCTTAAACGAGTTTTGTGGTGGATGTGTGTGTAGCATGATTATGGCCTATAAACCCCTAACTGTGTGTGGTTGTTTGTGGTTGCTTGCATCTCGGTCTGCACACCGATCTTCCCTCTCTTATTTCTAATGTAACTCGAAATAATTTGAGATTCTTTCCTACCTTTGCTCCCCCCGAATGTAACTCGGGGTTTCCCTTTTAATGCAATGTAATAATTAGGATAGAATTTATTTCCTGTTATGTCGAAGACCGGCGGATATCAAGACGACTGCTCAAATGATCAGTTCAAGGCGTGAACCGATCGGTTGACGTTTCAGACGGTCGGTTTAAGGAGTGAACCGATCGGTTGATGACCGGTTCGAGGAGCGAGACGACCGGGTGGCAGACATGACGAGATGCACGATGACCAGGCGAACCGATCGGTTGGAGGAGCCAACTGATCGGCTGGTGGCACCCAGACGACCGGCTGGAGAGAACAAATCACTCATGTGATGAGATGATCTACTCGGATGGCAAGGCACAAATGTTCATCTTGTAAAGGTTGCATGTAATGTTGACCTAGATGACCGTGATTCCTCTTGGCTCGAGGAATCACATTAGGATGACCATAGTCATTGCTTTTTATCATTTTGTGCATGTTTTATGTGGGATATAGCATGTATATGATACGTACTATATATTGTGGTGATTGGATATGTATATGTATATAAAACCAAATCCCTCATTAAATATTAAGTTTTAGATGCCTTCCAAATGCGACACACGTGAAAAGCTTGATCGACCAAGTGTGGGCACGCCCTAGCGTGGTGCACCGTCTATCTCGTGGAAGCGTGAAGGATGAATGTGTGGGTCTACCCTAGCAGGGTGCATGTTCATCGTGTTTGCTTTGGGTCGGACTTAACAAGGTGACCTAGATAGGATCTAGAGCCTTGAGGCATGGAGATGATCATGGCAAGGAGTTGCATATGACATCTTATCAAGAGTTGCATATGATGCAATTGGCAAAAGTTGCCTACCTGAGAGATCTATGTTGTGGGTGACAGCCCTAGCTGGTCCATGGCTTAGAGGATTTCAGGATCTTGCCCACTAGAAGGTTGTACGCTGTAATCTTCCGAATTGATGGTGAGGGCTATCAATTTGAAGTAAAATAGTGGGAGCGATAATCAATTAAAGGCCTAATTTTATCGTCAACTTTTCAAATCAATCAAACAAGTCAAAAAGGAGTTTTGGACTAAAATTGCATATATTTCCTTTTGTTAAAATAAATGGTTAATCAACAAAATCACTTTATTTGCGATCGGTCTTTTGAGACCAACAAATTAAATGGGAATAATTCCACGACTCGTTAGGATGATGAGAAGTGTTCTCAATCAAAGAGCGAAAGCTCTAAGTCCTAGTTATACCAGAACCAGATAAACTCGATCCCACCACATCAATGGCTGAAAGCATGCTTATGGAAGCATACCGAGGAAGACATTGATGAGGAGTGCTTGATGTTGTGTTCTCTGAACTATGAGTTGCGGAGACAACATGATACATAAGATGTATCAAGAGATTGTCCTAGTATGTCATGATAGAAGGAGATCTAGTAAGGTATTCACACACTCAATGTGATTGGGTATGTGGAAAACCTGACTAAGAAGGATTCCCTCTGAGCCAAGAGTTGGCTATTGGTATGATACTGCAAATGTTGTGAGAATCATACAATTCATGATAAGCTACAACATGAACATCTTTGACAAGCGTTGACAGAGTTGTTGGACATGTTGAGGATAGTAGAGGTAAAGATGAAGAAAGAAGACAAACCATAATCTTTGATGTGATCAAAGAAAAGGTAATTCTTAAGGGCAAGGACAAGGGCAAAGCAAAGAAGTGTTCTGATGCTAGCCAGCAATCCAAGCCGTCTTCAGCCTCAAGGCACATGGGGAAAGGGTGTATGAGGGGATTGCCCTCTATATCTGGAAGAACAAAAGAAGATGAAGGAGGGGATGGAAATCTCCACCTAAGGTATCATGAAATGAACCGCTTCTTTATCTGAGGTATATGATACCAAAATATGGATCTATCATATATGATATGTAAGATCCGTAAATAAGTGATGGCCTTTGTGAAAGGACCAAGAAAGAAGTACCCATCATTGGAGCAAGTGTTGCTGCCATAGATAGGAGTATCTTTCAGTTTATTTCAGCCTAAAAGGCACGAAATAGAGTTGAGAACTGTTGTTTCAATTTGCCAATAGATAGAAACACTTTATTTTTGCATATTGTATGACAATGATGGCAATTAATAAAGTTGATGTTTCAATCTTAAAGATATGATCTTTGTGGCAATGCCTTGTTTATCTTGTGATACTTGGTATGCATAAGATAAAATGATACCTAAAGTTAATGATAACTCAAACAATCAAATTAGCATCAATCATGAGAAATTCATTTCTATTTTCCATGTGATGGATAAATCTAGACTCTTTTGGTTAGAGAACTAGTAAGAGGCATGAATATCTTGGACATGATTAATCAATCTTCACTAATGGTAGTGGGAGAATGATTATCCAATTAGGTATAATACATGTGATGTATATACATACCTATTGGAGTAAATGCTAATACTTCAAAAGGTGTTTAGAGAAATACCAATATGAATATCTTGAAGTGTTCAAGATTATCATAGATGAAGTAAGAATTTGGTAAAGTGTTAATTCTTGATGAGATCAATGAATGAAATACTTAGAACAAATGTTTGAGAACCTTATGAGTGATTATGATAGTGTATCATAGTGAGCTCGTGATTAAGGCATGGTGATGTCTAAATCAAGAAGGAGTCATACTCTAAGGAGTTAGAGAATGATTATCAAATAACTAAATTCTTCTTAATAAAAGAATACCCCACACTAATAAAGGACATTGAGAATCACAAGGCGTTGTGAGTTCTTATATCCTTGACAGATACACCTCAATTATCTATGTGATGAGTTGTTCATGTGATGAGTCAACTATCCAGATGAATATGAGGAACCAAATTTTGAGTTATGGTTTATGACCATTACATCCTAAATGATATCCATGTAAACCATAAGGTATGACCTTGATGGTAGCACCCATTGGATGTAAATCCATGAGTGCAAATAAGTCTTAAAAGTTAAGACACATGGATAACATTTTGAGAAGGATGATGCTTGTTGATTGCAACTTAATGACTAAGACATTTGGCATATGGATACTAAAACAGCATTCCTATGAGGAATAAATCAAGGATGTGTATGTGACACAACCTATAAGGTTTATGAATCCACTAATGCAAATGAAGTCTATAAGTTACAATGGACTAATCAATGTGATTGATTGAGTACAAGCAACTCAGAATTGGACCTTTACTTTGATGATATAGTCAAAGGGTTTGACTGATATGTCAAAGATAAAGAAGGGATATGTGATTTAGTGGGAGTGTATTCACATTCCACATGTTGATGTGAAATGGAATTGTTCTAGAATGGAAATCCAAAAGTGGAAATTATCTTTAAGGAAGATAGAGAAGTTTCCTATGTGATAGGAATAGAGATCTATAGAGATAGTTCTCGAAAACCTCTTGACCTGAAAAGAGAAAGCATACATTGGCAATTTGTACTGAAGGGTTCAGTATGCACAGATTCAGTGGGAGAAAACTTGTCCATGCTACATGGAGTTAGTATCCCAAGGCCAAGTGTCCAATTCTTATGAAGAATGGGAACACTAAGAATAGATATGGATCTATCATGTATGTAATCATCCCATTGTCTTGCATGTATGGACATGGAAAGAATAAAATGCATTCATCATCTTGTATGTAGGACATGGCAATATGATGTGCTCATCCTGATAACTCGTATGTGGGACATGACGAGTGGATGTCTGTCTATTTCCAGTAAGGATTACTGGAATACCATGAGAGCTTGATAAGTACTTGTGAATTACTAGTTCTATGGAGATAAGGAAGAGTTCGATGTAAAGAGTTACATTGATGCGAACTTCCGAAAGGACAAAAAATTAATCGCAAAATATATATAGGATATATAAAAGTGAAAGTTTGTTGATAATTGGAAATGTTCCAATAAATTCGTTTAAAAGGAAATGCCGAGTATCCGTGTGTTAGAGAACAGCAGTGGATACTATATGGATCTGGAAGTTCATGAGATGAACTTATAGATATTCCGCTCATTGATGACAAGTCTAGAATCCTTGATCATGCAATGTGGCTAAAGGTTAGCAAAGGAATAATAGATCGCATATTACAACAACTCCATCTCATACGTGTGACGTACAACGAAGAGATGTGAGACATGCAATTTATACTGACTTTGGCAAGGTGTTGCCATTACTCACTATGTTTGCACTAGAGCACAGTAACATGTGGGACATGTTTGAAGATCACTATGAATATGATTCAAGGGTGATTGGCTCGCAGTGCAAGTGGGAGTCTGTTGGTATGTATGCCCTGAGAGCCAATCATGGGATGATTGGTGGGATACATTAAGATTGATTTGATAAACATCAAAGGCAAGCTTCCAATTCTTTCTAGTTCAGTCATATGAGATAGTGATAGAACAGATTGAATGTCTAGAGAATGACAGTACTCAATGACGTATGCCTTCAGGTTCATGACCTGAATGATGAGATCATACGGATGCTAAGAGTTTGTACATTCTTGTTATGTCCCTAGTCGGATGTCATAGTGGAAGGTAGATAGACAGCTATGACACACAAGACTAGATTGTGGTGTTGGTTGATGACAGAATCTCATTAGTCATGATATAGAGATATCAAACCAAACACATAGGTACTTGTTAGAGAACAAGGTACCGGACAGACCCACCGTGAGTTTGACACATGGAACCATGACATGGTAGTCACAGTCAGTACTCACAGTGATGGTGGTGAGTGTGATTCTTTGACCTGAAATCACTACACTCAACACATGTCATTGGGCACACTTTGACATCATCAAACGCAGTCCTAAAACATGGGTTGTTATAAAGGTGATGATTGGGTGGCTTTGACACATGGGGCTTTTGAGGGGTGAGTGATAGATATGGGATTTGTCCCTCCTGAGGGAGTTTGATGTCCAAGGCCACTTGATGAGTAGGATTGAGATAGGCGTGTGCACGCATGTGTGAATCAGTATGTGATATTGATGTCATACATATCTCCTTCAGTCTGTTTTGAGATCAAGAAAGTGAATGAACGTTGACAGGATGACTGCTCCATGCCTTGAGTTCATTCGGGATATCAGTGACAAAGGAATTATACATTCACTGTAACACCATTCACGGATTGTAGGATGAAAGTTGTTCTCCAACTTTCTACTTTCACTTGGGTAGCACTGATGTGTGACTAGGCACCGCTCTTTGCTTGTGAAGTCATAAGTGTTATGGACTTTCACTGCCAACGTGAAATGGTCCTGCAGGGTCACACACATAGGATTTTACCTGGAAGAGGAGTTTTGTCCACAAAGCAATGTTTAGATTGATTACTAAAGGAGTTTGGTAGTTCAATTAAACACTCAATCAGTCGATGGCTCAATATCATATGGTTCAAGGTGTTGGACGCATTGATTGGAGTATCGGATTGATTGAAATTGCAATTGACTGATTTTGCCCAACCTGTGCTCCCAACCGATCGGCTCATGTACCCAGGTTGAAACGACTGGTTCAAGAGTTGAACCGATTGGCTCAACTGGTGCAACCGACCAGTTGGGAAAGTCATGTCGGCAAGAATTTTCCTTTGGTTTCAAATTGCCCAATTCGATTGGGAATAACATTGGTATTCGATACCAATTGAGAACGAAACAAGGAAAGTCTTTTTGAGCCGGGTTAGGACCGTGAACCAATCGGTTCAGGGCACCAACCGATCGGTTGGAGTGCCCCAAACGATCGGCTCAGGTCCAACAGATCGGCTCAAGGGCCGAACCGATCGGTTCAGTTGTGAACCGATCGTTTCAAGTTGCGAACCGATTGCTTTTTGTGGAAAATTCTCAAACCCTTCTACTCCTGCATTTAGTCCCGTATTGCCGGGGCATGAGAACCCTATCCCATGACCCTCCTATATATATAGGGGTATTGGGGGCTTCTCATGGTACACTTCAGTGCAACCAGTTGCTCTGTAAAGTTGTCCATCTCTCTGGTTTTGGTAACCGAGAGAGAGCCCGAGCAAGTGCTTCCCGCAAAAGGGAGGTGCAGCAAGGGAAAGACAACTGCAGTTGCAACTGGAGGCAGGAGAGTGTGTTGGCGACTAGTACGTCAACATGAGGGTTCGACTCCTTCCACTTCCTTGTGGGACAAGGAGTGTGGAGTTCCAGGTGGTCCGTGTGAACTACTACAGAGGCGGGAGGACACTGCCGCTCAGGAGGACAACTGTCATCCGACAGTCCGGTAGGAGGAGTCGTCAGTCCCGGTGCGACCAGGAGCTGCACAGACGCCGTCCAAGACTGGAGTTGAAGACCGTGCATAGCGTGAGGTATTGTCGCCGAGCAAGCCTCGGGACAAGGTATGATTCCACAAACCATCCTTTCTTATTATATAGACGTTGACGCGTTTCCTCGGTATGGGTTTGGGGGAGAAAATTTTTTGTTTCCGCTGCCTTCTCTGTCTCCCCTAAAACCCAACAGCAACAACCTACACCACTCTCGAGCTAGATGCACCAAAAAGGTTACCTGTTTCAAATGCCATGAGAGAGGACACACCTGGCGTATCTGCAAATCCACTTTTGATCATTTTCCAAAAAAATCTAAACACTTTACCATATCAATATCATGTGATAAATCTTACAAGCAGCCTGATAATCACCTTTTCAGACTCGACAAATCCAAACAACAGATACATCTAAATCCTACTTTCTCGATTAACTATAACCCTTTTGCATGCCTTGTAGATCCACTTCCTACATCTAAACCCCATGCACATGAAAAACCCATCCCACGTCCTCCTTTTAAACACCCTCTGATGCTACCAGAGATATCATCTCCCAAGAACTTCCACCCCCAACTCTTCGGCACCTTTCGTTAGGACTCCCCTTTCCCCCACCATGGCCCCTACTGCCCACCTTGAGTCTGCCATACCCTTAGATCTCCTTGCAAACTCTATGATCCTTATAAAGGTTTTCTCTACTAGGAGTGTTCTAGCCTCTATTGAAAACAACCTAGATAACAACTTAGTCAACATCTTAGATGTCACCAGAGCTATAGCCCTGCTTATCCCAGGACACATAGTGCTCAAACCTAAAATCCTCTCTCCATCACAACTTCTATATTCTGTCTCGAAAGGCACCAAGATTGACCATCTTTTTGGACAAATTATCACGATTCCTTGTGGTACTAGTTTTATTCAGGCTAACCTATCAAGATGGACATCTGGACATGGTGCTTTAGAGGTCTAGTCGGGTGGATCTGGGTGGGTTGCCATTTCAAACCTCCCCCACATCTTTGGGAAATTAAAGTTTTTAGAGCTATTGCCCATGCTATTGGGGCCACACTCCAATACATCAGTCTAGAGACCTTACACCCTTCACATTTTATTAAAGCTTACTATCTTCTCTCAGTCAAACAAACAACTTCACTCCCATCTTCCGTGAACATCATGCTAGGTGAAATTATCTACAACATCAATCTATCGGTTGAACACCCCACTGACATCAAAACATCATTCTCATACCTCTCAGTTCACCCTCCCTCCTGGTATTCCTCTATCAACAACAAAATATCCTACAACCCTAACAGAAAACCTGGAGAAAGAAACGCGGTTTGGGAGAGAAAATCAATTACCATGAACTCATCAGTTGATTCCAACATTTCCCACAAACACAAAAGACAAAGAACACTCTCACCACCTACCAAAAACCCCCTCTCCTCCCCCAAAGGCTCTCTCCAACCTTTCTCCTCCATCCCAAAAGGTGATAACTTACCACTTAACATAGATTCATACACTATAAATAAGCTCAAAACAACTATCATTGATGAGATAATATCATCACAGAGTCCGAAGAAGAAGGGCAAAGGAAAGGACTCCAGCATCATCAAGTCTATCAACACCTTGCATACCAGCCCTGAAGGGATGCTTAGAAGGAACATCTTCGCTGCCCCGGAAGCATATATACTATTTTCTCATCATCCTACTCTGATGTTCTTTCAAATTCTAGCTCTTCATCATTTGCAAATATAAAAGAAAATGATATAGACAATATTGAAGATTTAGCTTCATGGCCTGATATCAATAGTTTCACCTTCTTCACAAATAAAATAGGAATACAATTTGAGGAGGAGAATACTGCGAACACATCCCTTAATGACATAGAAAAATTTATGAATTGGACAAACCTTAGGCCCTTAGAAAAGACAAACCAGAAAATAAATTTTTTGAGTATCACATAAATTCTCTACATCAGTTTACCTATTTTTTATTGATTATATCTCTATAAAAGATGAAAATTACATCCTAGAATGTATGTGGTGCGGCCAACACATGTAGAAGAAAAGAGATTAGAAATCATATCTATAAAAATAATATTGACATCATTACCATTCAAGAGACCAAAACTTACCTTTCACAATTTGCCTTAAAGACAATTGGGGGAAATAAGATCACTGATTGGATTCAAATCCCACCTGATGGTTTCAAAGGAGGACTTCTTGTGGGATATAATAAAAACACCTTCTCCCTTTCTCACTAGGATCTCAAAACCTTCTCCATCTCTATATCCCTGACTAATACATCTAATAACTTCAGCTGGACTTTCACGGGTTTGTATGGTGAGCCAGGTTACAACAAATCTCTCTTTTTATTGGAACTGTCAGATATGATGCAAGCCACTCATCACAAACCATGGATTCTTGGAGGTGATTTCAACCTTATCACCAAAATCACAGACAGACAAAACTTAAGCTCCACAACTACTGTCCTCTCTCCTACTAACAAAACATTTACACATCTCATATCAAATCACAAAATGATAGATCTACCTCCCTCAAATGTTGACTTCACTTGGTCCAGAAACAATACTAGAGCCATGCTCGATCATTTCATCTGCTCACCCTCTTGGGAAGAAAACTTTCCACTTGATTCTGTCCACATCGCCCATAGACCTATATCTGGCCACTTTCCCCTAATCATAGACACCCATAGGGATATCTGGGAAAAAAACCTCTCTCTTTGAAAACTTCTAGCTAAAAACCCACAATTGGGCAATCTATGTGAAAATAGTTGGGCTTTGGCTGATCAAAGAACTAGGTACTTGGGATATCACATTCAGAGAAACACTAAACTTATGAAACACAAGATCTTGGATTGGATGCACAACCTTCCCCATAACATTACAAAAACTCTTAAAGATCTTGAACAACAACACCTCTTTATAGATAGTGACCCCACTGCTGATCCTACCCTGATCCTCACCATAAATTTGGAGATTGACTATATAAAAATTTGCATTGACATCAAGTGGAGACAAAGATCTAAGGTCACTTGGGCCAAGGAAGGTGACAAAAATACAAAATTCTTCCATAAAGTTTGCAACAATAATCATAGGAGAAGTACAATTGATTCTTTGAAAATACAAGGGGTCATCACCACAAATAAACACATGATTATTTCTCACATTGTGTTCACTTTAGGAAGATTTTTAACACTCATCATAATCCCACCTTCCTTAACTCTATCAACTAGCAGACTCTCTGCCCTATCAAGATTGCTTCACCATCAAATTTAACCAAACCTTTCTGTTAAGAGGAGCTTGATGCTGCTATAAAATCTTTTGGAAAAAACAAATCTCCTGGGCCTGATGGACTCAATGTGGAATTCTACCTTGCAAACTAGAATCATTACAAAAAGGACTTCCTAGATTTGCTTCAAGAAATCCACAAACACAACAACTCTCACAACATCATGAAACATATCAATAAAACTTTCATTGCCCTCATCAAAAAATTGACCATCCTGAATACATTACAAAATTTCATCCCATCAGCCTCATCAACACATCATACAAGATCATAGTAAAAACTATATCAAATAGATTAAAACCTTGCATCAACAACATCATTCCCCTTAACCAAAATGCCTTCCTAAAAGGAAAAAATATCCAAGATGCCTTTTTGATGGTTAATGAGACAATTCATCTGTGTCATGTGAACAAAACCCCTCTGATTGCAATCAAGCTAGATTTTGAGAAAGCTTTTGACTACAACTGGAATTGTCTTATTAAAACTTATGCTGGTTTTGGCTTCCCAGATGCTTGGATTGAGTGGATATACGCCTGCATATCAACAAATCATTTTTCCACCATCATAAATAGCTCACCATTTGGTTACTTCAAAAACACAAATGGGCTTAGGCAAGGTGACCCTCTATCCCTTTACATGTTCATTATTGTGACCTCCATCCTCACAAAAATGATCAACCTTGGCTCTGATCAAGATCTAATTTCCTCACCTCCAGAATGCAAAGAAAACATCATACAGTTTGCGGATGATACCATCATTCTTGTTTCACCAAATGATGATACCATCATAAATACCATTAGAATCATTGGTATTTTTTCTTACATATCAGGACTAAAAATAAACCTTCAAAAACCCTCTATCTTTGGTGTTCACACTGAGCAACACATCATCAATAGATATAAAACCCTTCTCATATGTAAGCATGAAGATTTTCTGATAAATCACCTTGGCTTACCTATCACTCCCCACATCACTCACTCTATATGGGTTCCCATCATAGATAAGATCAAAACCAAACTAAACTCTTAGACAAACAACTTCCTAAACCTTACTAGCCGCCTTACGCTCCTGAATAGTGTCATAACACCCATCACCACTCACTACCTCAGTTGCATTCCACTTCCTACCAAAACAAAAAATACCATCAACAAAATCAGAAGAGATTTTCTTTGGAATAACTACAAACAGACTCTAGACAACAAAAAAACACTTCCACCTGGTTAATTGGAATACCATATCTGTCCCCACTTTCTTTGGTGGATGGGGCATCATTGACATTGAAACACATGCCCTATGCCTAGTGATAAAGATCATCAACAGCTTGGCAAACAACAAGAGAAAAATATGGAGTGACCTTATTCAGAACAAATACTATAAAAAAATTCTACCATGGCACAAAACCAAAAAACGATCTACTTCTCCTCTATGGAAATGCATTAATAGGCATATCCCTTTGATCAGAAATCTCATGTACACCCCTCCTCACGTCCACTTGCCACATAAATTTTTGGAAAGACCTTTGGCTACATCATAACTCCATCAAAAACCAGCATAATATTTCGGTAATATCAATGAATAGATCTCTTTACTTGTACGACTTAAATGTCTCGTATTTATCGACAAGGAATTCCATTAATAACTGGCCGTTTTGATTCTTCTCACATACCTTGATAATTCGGAAATCAGTAACATCATACATGAGTTAGAATTCAACACAAAAAATAAGATTGTCTGGAAATGGGGAAGGTCCTACTCTCCCCAAAGGCTGTTTACACCTTTCTCACTTTTAGAGGCACCATACCAAATCACTCTCTCATTTGGACTAAAAAATGGTCACAAAAGTACAAAATTTTCTTTTGGCTTCTTCAAAATAATAAGCTTCTTACTGACCAAAACATCACCAAGAGAGGTTTTGTAGGACCATCGAGATGCTATCTATGCCAAACAAACTCAGATTATCTATTCAAGAACTGCTCAGTCACACAAATCATCATCAAAAACTTTTTAGACTACAGAACTGATCAATAAAATCTATACACTATCACATTCAAAATAAAACCCCTCCAAAGAGTTGCGAGCTTCCACCCAGAAGACATTGTTATTGTCATTTTATGGCACATTTGGATAGAACGGAACTATAGAAAATTTTATAATGAAAAAAATCCTCTGAACATCATTCTGCTTAAGATTAAATCAGATCTTGATATTGCACATGCTTGCAGGACAAGCGGCGACGTCATCTAGGATGACCCCAGCCGAAGATAGTCTGGAAAATAAAGCTGCTACTGGAGATTTTTTTACACCCTAGAGGAGATACTGGAGGAAAAATCAGACTTCTGAAAAGGGTTGATGACTATCTTTAGCTTTATCATAGTTTCTTGTTCTATCTACATCATTTGAGGCTTGTCTAAGGATTGCCTCCCCATGAAAAACTTTTATCTTCATCGCTTATTTTCATCTTAGTTTTACTACTGTATCGAAACGGAACTTGTGACCTGATAGGTGATAATCTGCAGATCTGTAGCTTTTAAGATCTTTAATAGAATTGCATGACCGTTTTTATTAAAAAAAGGGGGGAAAAAGAAAATCTAAATTTAGTAGTATGTAATCGTCAGGCTTTCAATGGTAGCTGCCGCGTCCCGATACACGGTTCAGATTCAGCCCTGAAGGGTTTTTTCTCATGACAACCTGAATGCCATTCGGGCCATCCGTCAATCAAATAGACACATGGCGGCCTGCTTTCCTTTTTGATCCGTGAAGGGTATTTAGGCACAATACTTTCTCAAGCACATTACGCTAAGTGAATCTTTCGTCATTTCACTATCATGATTTCGTGGGCATACGGGGTTATCATTTCACTACTAGATATATGTTTTCGCGCCAAATCTGCACCAACTATTATTTTCAGTATTCATTATTTGATGGGTGCTTCTTCTTTCTCGTCTTGATGTAGATCCTCGTGACATTAATCTTTTGTGTAGTTTCTCTTCGTTTCTTCTATGATGTTCTTGTTTGACATTTCAAAATGTCTTCAAAAACCGCTCACTCAACTCTGATTATGAAGACGTTGATCCCAAAATGGTCAGGTGGAGAGGGACTCCTCTCTCACCCAACCGTCAGGTGGAGAGGATTTCGTTGAAGGTTCACTTATAATTGAGCAAGAAAGTTGGATCAGTCGTGTGGAACCCTGTCTAGGAAAATTTGTGAATACTATATGTGCATTGTGTTCTTATTTATAATTTAAGTTGTGTGGCGTTAACATCTTATTTGACGACTACCATAGACTCAGGGGAAAGATTTAATTTCCCCTCATAGTCTCATATGTCTATATGCTCATAGTAGCTTTAGTTTCTACGTCTAACTAGTTTTTGTGTACCACTATACACTATTAGTTGAAACTTGTTTCGACTTAATAATATCTAGTTTTGTTTGACATGAATAACTCGTTTCGACTCATAGCTAACCAAAATTTGTTGGCATGAGTAAACGGATTTGGCTTTACGACTAACCAATATTTGTTTCCACGAGTAACTGGATTTGGATTCACAATAACTAACATTCATTGGCACAAGTATCCGATTTCGACTTCACGACGAACCAAAGTTTTGTGACATGAGTAATCGTGTTTTGTCTTCACGACGAACTAGAGTTTTACGACATGAGTAACCGGTTTCGACTCCACGACTAAGCAATGTTCATAGACCCGAGTAATCAGTATGGACTTGTCAACCAACCAACATTCGTAGGCAATGGTAATCAGTTTCAATGTGATAACTAGTCAGCATTCCATCAGACTAGTGATAGTTTTTTGTTGAAATACTAATAAAAAATGGAGCAATAAATGATCATTTTTATAATACTAACTACAATTTGAAGGAGCCAATAACTACCTTTCTATTCATGTAATAGCCAAAATTAAGTAGCTAGTTTTCCATTGACATATATGTAAGCTATATGACCTAGTCAAATAGAAACTTCGCTGTAAAGAATTAATAATGTATTTTATGATTGTATAACTACTACAGAACAGGTCTTTAGCCTCGGTTTCCAAGCGACACTTAAGTGGGTGCCGCTAAATGTGGACTCCTTCAGCGTCGGTTCCCAACCGACGCCAAAAAGCTTCCCGCCACCGAAAACGCGCCAGTAAAGAGACTATAGGCGTCAATTTTTTAAGAAAACTGACACTATATAATGGTTACAAAACCGGCGTCGCAACGCTTCCCGCCATCGAAAACGCGCCAGCAAAGGGCCTATAGGCGTCGGTTTTGTAAGATAACCGACGCCATCTCCCCTGCCACCACGGCCGTGCTTCCCAGTACGGCCGTGGTTCATAGCCATATTAGCTGAACCGACGTCAGTTTTGTGCTAATAACCGACACCATATTCCCTAGGTACCACCACGGCCGTGCTTCCCAGCACGGCCGTGCTTCCTGACCACATAAACGCCGATTTTTATCAAAAACCGCCGCCGTATGTCTTTGGTGTCGGTTTTGTTCAAATAATCGATGCCTATGTTAATATTTTTTTTCTTATCAGTTTACATGCCTGCTGTATGGCTGGTCAGTAGGATGAGAACCTGCAGTTCAGTTCCGAACTGTAGGTTTACGACATCCATTGATATCAGCCAACAACAGGCCACAAACCTGTAAAATCAACAAGATGGACAATAATATATATATGTGATTCACACACATGTATAAGCACATTTAATTCTTATTATTTTTTCATCACACACATGTAGAAACCAGTAGCAACCTACATTTTCATTCATTTCATCTCTTTTTATATTCAGACACATGTAGAAATATTTATGTATTGATCATCTTCACACACATATGACAATTCATAAAAAATCATTCACATTCACACAAAAATAATTATGAGTACAAAGTTATTCTTTAATCATCATTGTCATCATTGTCAATAAAATTATATCTAAAAATTCCCACTCTTTGTAGGGCTTTTGTCCATTCTTCTCTTACAACATCTAACTCATCTCTCATATAGGGAGCATGTACATCGAAACGCTTTCCACCTGTGCTGAAGTCAGCAGTTTTAAAGACCTGCAAAGAGAATGATGTATATATATAATTAATAATATATAATAAGATTGATATATTTCATATTATCTAATGAGACTATGTATAATATCTGTTGTATCTTATCGATTTCTATTACGGCATGTTTGATGATTAGGTCCATAAATAGCATCACATAGTAGGCACATGCCCAACCGTTGTCTTGTATAGCACACTATAAATTGAAACATACAAAATATTCAAAAATACAAATAAGCACAGTTCACATAAATAATATATACATTGGAGTCAGGAAATTACTTTCACATTCTCCCAAATTAGTGACAGATCCTTTTTCCTAGGGACCTTTCCTCCAGCTTTTTTGTACTCTTGTAAAGCCCTACATATGTTAATGTAATCCATTAAATTGCATAATTAAATAGTAATGTAGTAACATATGTTAACAGATATAAAAACATGAAATATTTCTCACGATAATAATGGCCTTTTAATTGCATGTCCATATAATGTATCCAACTCATTCCCCGCATGATCTAGATAATAGATAGTGAACGTCTTGGGGATAATAACTAGTAACTCCCAATGCCTACCACTACACGTAAGAAAGTTAAAAATTAATAACTCAAAATCTACAATAAAAATGTAATTTTCTTAAGTCCAAATTATAAGCAAAGTAAACTTACCCGACATTGAATAGAGCTATTATCACCGTCTTCTTATTTTTACCAAAATATTCAAAAGCATCACAGCAGCATGAAGTAACTGAAGAAGGGTCTGTATCTACAAGACTAATCAAAGATGGAACCAAAATCCCACATGGAAAAACCCAAAATATGTACATATCTTGTGTAAGTGGCTACAAAACATGTATTACGTATGCATTAATATATAAGAAACTAGATCACCGTATATAAAACAAGGTATATGGATGTATAAATAAGATCTCACCATATCCACAACTCTATCATAGATGTGTTCAGCCATTCATAACTAAACAACTCCAAAATATCTTGTATAAAAATCTTTTTTTCGTATGATTGTCCTACATTAATACTATGTATGCATCAATACATATGCTAAACTTGTATAAATAGATTGTTATCATATGATTTACCTGCAGCATCCTCCGGAATAGTAACAATTATAGGGCAATTTGTATCATGTTCGCCGATCCATACTGCCACACCCCTACAATTCAGACCTATCGAGGCGTGTAGGTCCCTTGGAAGCCAACTTGGTAGTCGAGGAGGTGGAGGCCAAGATGTAGCGGGTCTCATCTTTTTGACCTGTATATATAATTTCAGATCAATTGACTCATATATACACACTAACAAATTAAAGTAATGGAAATTTATCATACAATATCAGTATAGAGGACATCCGCTTCGGGCCACAGTATCACTCTGCCTACTGCCTCACCAAGTATTTTAGCATCTGGGTGTGCATGAGGTAGTGCAAGATCTATCCAGTCGGGGAATACATGTATCGGGCTCACACGTACCACACCACCTGGTACTGGATACCCATGAAACATGCACCCTTTAAGGGGTGGGTAAGCTGACGCCTCTGCAACGATATATTCTTGACTTTTTAGTCGGCATGGCTTCAACCCCTACAAATTTACGTAAAGAATGTTATATGCATATATACACAAATATATCATCTTGAACAGACTAGATATTATGTCATAAAAATACTTACAGAGGATGTGCTGGGTGGTGGGTCTACAGGATTAGTCCCAATCACTTCTACAGTAGGAGAAGAGCGGCCCGCCACAAGTACTGTCTGAGTGGCAGGCTGAGACGCCTGCCACTTCGTCATTGCTTCTTGGATTCTCTTCTCAATTAACGAATCTACCTATACATGGATAAAAGAAATGCTAGCTTCTGATTATTGAATTCCCTTTTATAATAACATTCTAAAATAAGAATATGTTACCTCAACTTGTGAAAGTCCCGCTTTTGGGACATGTTTGTGTTGGGATGGCCCAAAGAACGCTTTGATGCCCACACCAGCACCTGCACCCCGAACACGTCCAGGATGCTCTGGGTTACCCAGAGCAACTGTCAGTTCATCCCTTCTGCCTAAATTTATTTTTTAAAGAGAATACAAACAAAAATTATTAGTGTAGAGTTAGTGAAATAGTGATCAATGTTTAAAATTGGAAATCAATCAAGAACCTCTTATCAGCATCGCGTATGTAATCTCAGGTGAGATTGGTTCACCCTTCTCGCCAATCTTTTCAAAGTTCACTAACGTGAAACCCAATTCATCCATTATAACTCCTTTGTTGTTGTCAACCCAATTACATTTAAAGAGCGGAATTCTGAAATCTACATTGTCAAACTCCCATATGTCTTCAATGAAACCATAATATGACATTTTAGCTTCACATGGACTCTTATCCTTTGCACTTACAAAAAACAATGAAGACACTTGAAGGGTGACCCCACTGTTTTGGATGACACTCTTATCATCTTGACGCTTTGTGTAATATGAGAATCCATTTATGTCAAATCCTTCATAAGACATAACATTCAATTTTGGTTTAAAGGTGAGGCATTTGATGGTTTCAGTAAGATTATCTAGTGTTTGAGATAGTTGATGTAAGACTTTATCTTCAAACCACTTAATAAATGTCTTGTTATGCTCTCTAGAAAGCCACATTGAATTGGATCGAGGATATTATCTCTTGATGAAATTGATATGTTCCTCGATATAAACACTCACTTCATCGATGTTGTGTAAAATATACAAGTGACCTTGCTCCAACTTCTCACGGTTGATTACTTTCACCCGTGATCCCAAAATTCCTTTGCCAAAATACTCCTCAATATTCTTATCATTCACAGGAGCGTCATTAGCACTCAGAAAGTCATTACAAAAATCCATAACCTCTCTCGCCACATAACCCTCAATAATACTCCCTTCAGGACGATAACGGTTTCGAACATCACCTTTAAAAACGCTCATGTATCGTTCAAAGAGATACATCCAATGCAAGAAAACTGGTCCCAACATTTTCACTTCCGTAGTCAAGTAGACAACAAGATGTACCATGATATCAAAGAACGAAGAAGGAAAATACATCTCAAGTTGACATAGGGTAACAACCACTTCTCTTTGCAATTTATCGAGAGTATCAGGGTCAATAACTTTGCTGCACAGACTGTTGAAAAAGAAACAAAGTCTGGTGATTGCAAACCATACATGCTTCGGCAATATAGATCGAATTGCCACGGGCAATATCTGTTGCATTAGAGTGTGACAATCATGATATTTAAGACCTATCAACTTCAGATCTTTCATTGATACCAATGTACAGATGTTGGATGAGTAACCCTGTGGCACCTTAACATTTACCAAGCATTCACAAAACGCTTTCTTCTCCTTTCTAGACAACATGTAACAAGCGGGAGTAAGTATGTATTCCGATCGCTACTAACTACTTCTGTTAATTCTGTCCTTATTCCCATTTCACGTAGGTCCATTTTGGATTTTATCCCATCTTTAGTCTTACCTGGTATATTCAACAGAGTACCGATGACGCTATCACATATATTTTTCTCAACGTGCATGACATCGATACAATGCCAGACTGTCAAAGAACTCCAATAAGGAGGATCCCAAAATATTGACTTCTTCTTGAATAAAGACTTGTCACTGTGTGTGGCCATCGTACATTGTGATCTCTTACCAAATTCATTGGTGATGTCTTTTACTCTTTCATAAACATCCTCTCCTGGTATAGGTTTAGGTGCACTCTGTTCCTCATTCCGTCCATTGAATGCTTTCCGCAACCTACGATACAGATGAAATTTTGGAAGAAACCTTCAATGACCAAGATATACAGTCTTGCCGCCATATTTTAGTCGTATTGAATCACTATTCTCTTCACATATAAGACATGCTTTAGATCCTTTGACACTATATCCAGACAAATTCCCATACGCTGTAAAGTCATTCACAGTGCAAAACAACATAGTGTGCAAACAAAATGTCTCTCTTCGTGAAGCATCATAGGTCATCACACCTTCACCCCATAGCTTCTTCAAGTCATCAATCATAGGTTCAAGATAAACGTCGATATCATTTCTAGGTTGTTTAGGGACCGATATCAAAGACGACAACATAACATACTTATTTTTCATACACAACCAGAGAGGAAGATTGTATATAACAAGCATAACTGGACAAGTGCTATGTTGGATGCTCAATGTCCCATACGGATTCATCCCATATGTACAAAGCCCAAGTCTTAGATTCTTGTCTTCTTCATCAAATTCAGGGTATAATAAATCAATCTTCTTCCACTATGGGGAATCAGACGCATGTCGTAGGATCCCATCATTATTTTTCTTAACATCTGCATGCCACCTCAAATTCTTCGCATCTATAATATTGGCAAACAAGCGTTGAAACCGTGGTATTATAGGTAGATACCACATCACCTTGACAGGAGAACCAGTTTTAGACTCCCCCGAAGTCATCAATTTATACCTTGACGCACCACATTTTGGACAATTTTTCAAATCCACATAGTCCTTTTGAAATAATATACAATCATTCGGGTATGCGTGTATCTTCTTGGCCTCTATTTCCATTGGGCACAACAATTTCTTTAACCGATATGTTGAGATTGGCAGCTCATTTCCTTCAGGAATATTTTTTTTCAACAAAGACAATAATGACGTGAAGCTTTTGTCACTCCATCGATTGTTAGCTTTCAGTTTATACAGTCTCAACACAGCGCTAAGCTTCATAAACTTACAACATGTGTATAACGGTATCTCAACATCATGCACAATGTTTCTAAACATGGGAGGTGGATCAGTGTGCTCTATCCCACAACTATCCAGCATCACATCAACGATGTCTACTAGAACTGGTTCGTTCACATCTACGTCATCGAAGGCAATTTCTTCTTCCACACAAGCACTGCATCGACATCCACTGATTTCAGGTTTGAAATCTCTCCATGCCAGTGTCATTCTGTATAGCCTTGTACAATCCCGTTGCACATGACATGACTTTTGATTTCATCACCAGTGATGACTTTCAAGTTGTTACCGCAATGCCTACATGGATAGTAGAACCTATCTCCAGGTTGTTTCCTATGTTCCTCGACAAATCTAATAAACTGGTCAAGACCAGAAATAAACTTGAGGGTGTAGTGATTTGGAATGGACATCCATGATCTATCCATTCTATGATCAAAGAGAAAATAAGTATATATTAGAACAAGATTAGGGTCTTGGGTTAATAGATTAGGGTTTATGGTTAAAACTTTAGGGTTTAAGGTCTTATATATAATTAATGATTAAAACATCCTAAGTGAGATTAAGTGTTCAAGAACAATCCCAAATTGGGAACTATCTAAGATTTACTCATAATGAGTAAATCTTAGATGGGTTTCTTGGCCAACAAATACATGTGTTGTCATTCTTATATATAATAAATACGTACCACCTATCTCATTCTTGAACACTTAATCTCACTAGTAGGTGTATAATGTGTATTGGGTTTTCAAGAGAATTTCGATAGTAGTTCCCCGCTGTTCTCCAAGTACATATGTACTTAGAGAACAAATGGGAAAATGCTACCAAAATTTTCTTGAAAACCCATTACACATTATACACTTACATCCTAAGTGAGATTAGGTGTTCAATAACAATCCCAAACTGGGGAGTATCCAAGATTTACTCCTAATGAGTAAATCTTGGACGGGTTTCTAGGCCAACAAATACATGTGTTTTCATTCTTATGTATAATAAATGTGTATAAACTACAGGCAACATGGTTAATCCTAATCTATAGAGCATTATTAAATAATAAATTCAAGAAATCAATAGTTTCAAACATGCAGTAATTCACAATGCAATGTTATAAACTACAGGCAACATGGTTAATCCCCACACTCTAGTAGACAGACTAACCTTAAATATAGTGATGTATAAGAAATTAGGAAAAAAAATTCTTAGATAAGAGTAAGATGAAGCTCATTGATAATATAGAAAAAGGGGGTGGGGATGGGGCTGACCTTGGGCCCTTAGTTGATATTACATCAATATACTACTGATTTCCAAGATAGGATAGATGAGACTAGAGTTCATAGTAGATGAAAAAATAACAACTTAGGATAAATTCCATCACTAAAGTCCCAAACTCAACATATATGCACAATTAGCATCAAATATAGGACAAAAGGGTAGATTAGAACCCTAATGTACTCAAACATGTATAAAAATTACCCTAATGACAAAAGGGCTAGGAATATTTACTAGACATTATATGTAGCCCTAATCATCATATTTAACATACTACTTTATTATGAACATCCAGATCATATTAAGATCATACTATGTTATAACCATTGGTTTAACAACCCTATTTCCGCATGTACATGATTATCAACTTTAAAACCCTATAATTCATTGAAATCATTCTAATTCAATTTAAGATGTTGGGATCGCATAATTATATACTGACATCAGAATATATAAAAGAATCATAATTAACATGATTAACAACATGCTCATCAAACTAGGATTTTCTTGAATATCATCTAATATTCATGTACTAACTATACCTTTATAACAAGAAGAATAATAGAGCTTTAAGTATATTTTATTCACAATCTACGTATTTTTTTTATTAAAACCATATACAATATGTCTATAATTGGAGCTAGCATCCATTTCCTACATTATTGGTAATATTAATGTGAATATGACCAACCAATGGTGGTCGAGCAGGAGTAGGGTACCTGCTTGAGGGCGGAGGAAGAAGAGGAGGAAGAAGAGCAGGAGTAGGGTACCTTCATGGTGGAACTGGCGGCAAATAGGCGTGCAGGAGCTGTGGTCGGAGCAGCGACCTGGAGAGTAGGGAGCACAGCGCGCAGGGAGCAGGCCTAGGAGAGCCGCGGCCGGCCTGGAGAGCAACGGCCGGAGAACCACAACAAGCGGCGGAGGCAGAGGCGCACGACGAGTGGCGACGGCGACCAGAGCACCAGCAAACGAAGGTGGAGGCGGAGGTAGAGGAGCAGCGAGCGGTAGTGAGCAGAGGAATCGCCAGACCTAAAACCCTCAATCGCGGAATGAATGAAACAGAAGGGGAAGAGTCCGGCTCGCGCGGGTGTTGTTAAGTTAACAATATGCATCGGTAATTAAAAACAACCGACCCTAAAAACTATATGTCTCAGTTACCAACAAAAAATCGACACTATTGTTCATTTATAGTCATCGGTTCCAACTAGAAAAATCGACGTCTATCTTTATATGCTGGTAAAAATAAATGTTCTCGAATTAAGACCATAGTCGTCAGTTTCCGCTATAGGGAGGTGAAAATTTTCACGGTTAAACGCGTGAAAGTACAACGGCGTCGGTTATTGTAAGACAACCGACGATAAAAATTGATCAAATTACTGTCTCGCGGAAAACCTTTAGTCGTCGGTTTCTTTTTTAATAACCGATGTTGTATGTTAAATTTTGGAGGAAATTTTTTCATTGCAAAATTTGGATTTGGCGGTTAATTTTAGGCGTCGGTTTCTTATTAAGGAATCGACGCTAAATAAAAGCGATACCCGTGTCTGGTCGCCCTTCACAGATAGATGTTGGTTTTTTTATTTAACCGACGTTTTATGTTTTAGGCGTCGGTTTATTTGTCCAACCGACGCCTTTAAAAGTGACGTTATAAGCCATTTATGTAGTAGTGTAACGTAATATATACAAAGAACTGCTGTAAATAATTAATAATTCCTTGTTGCAAACTCATTATTTACTAAACGTAAAAAATATTATTTCCATCAATAGATATTGTGTATCTTGTGATTGTACAATATATCGACCATCTTGTTTCTAGATATACCCAAGTACCTGACAATATTATAAACTAATGTTACACATAAATATAGTAAATGTTGTCATGGTGATATTTATTTATTATTCTATCGATGTTAACACGAATTACTATCCGGATTTCACTATATTGTGTTTTCTAATTGTTGGTCATCTCCTATCTTGTTCTTCTGTGACGTCTTAACAATGGATGGATAACAACCAAATAAGCAGAAGCTGATTGCAAATGATGACCATAATGCTAAGAAAAAATAAAAGGTCTTTACACCAGAGCAATCATCGCCGGTGGATAGGGACCCCTTCAAAGGATAATTATACACGAGAAAGAAGGAGCTGTCATTCGTCTTGCTTAGAACCATGTTGAGACGGATTAGTGAGTTTCGCATGGAGATTTGCTTCTTATATATATTGTGTAATCCGGTGTACTTTTTACGGTGTGAAGCTCTTCTAAAACTATAGCAACCTCTTCTTTGATGATTACTAGAGACTAAAGGGAAACCATCTTAGATTTGGACTGCAACAATTGGATGTATGACGAGGTCGTAGACTCACATATCTACTGTCACCAGTACAGATCCCATCTACAACAATGTTTATATTAGACATATAATGTTAGTTTTGTACCGACACCTAAGTAGGTGACAGTACAGGTAAGGAGCTTCTACGTCAGTTTCTAAGGTAAGACAAAACTGGCAACCTAGAGATGATATCAGTTTTTATAAAAATAAAAATCAACGATATAGAGCGATACCAACAATAATTATGAGATTGTTTTTGGATTATAGTCATCGGATGAACAGAAAGGAACCGATGTTAAAATTTTGGGTTGTCAGTTCTAAGCAAAAAAAACCGATGCTAAAGATCGAATCATAGTCATCATTTTGTCTAAACTAACTAATGTTGTACGTCCTTATCATTTATAATTTCAATTGTAAAGGACAACTCTGGCGTCAGTTTTTAATGAAAAATCAAAGATGTAAATCTACAATGTCAGGCTTTTATAACAACTGACATCACATGTATTTTATTTTAGTATGACTTATCTACAAAACTGCTATCCGGTTGTTCAGTGAGATGCAGAATCTATAGTTTGTATCATGTGTTCAGCTTAAAACAAATCAGCATATCCGCAAAACCTACAATTATAAATGCTTACAAGAGTCCACATCCACACAATTTGTTCACACACATGCATTTTCATTCTCATCAACATTTAATTCTATTTTCATGTGCATCTAAATTCAGAAAATACATATGCAATTTCATTATCCAATTTTATTCTCATCACATATACAAATGTAATCTCATTGTATTCATTCCTCTTCTCATTCATTCACACACACACATATATACACACATCATTCACATATGCACCAACAATTCACTTGCATCAAATTTTAAAGTTACAAAAAATCATAATCATCACATGTATATAGAGATAATGATATCAAAGTTTAGAAAACTCATACATTATCCCAGTCAAATGCAAAGTTGACTTCCTTAATGGAGGATTGTGTCCACTCTTCTTGTATCTCATCTAGCTCTTCTTTTGTATAGGACTTTGTCGTGTCAACAACTGCAAAGAGAATGACATAGTTTAAGAGTTTAATTTGGTTTTATTTATATTATCAAATGAGACTATTTACTTATGATGATCAAATAAGACTATTTATTTATGATGATAAAGACTATATAGATTACCTTTTGTTTACAGTAGATGTCTAATGTCACCTGTCTGACAATCAGGTCCATATACCGCATCATGTAGTATCCACATGTATAATTATTATATTATATAGGGAACTATAAATTTACAGTTTTATAGTTAATAAATCAAAGTAATCATGGCATATATATGCATTGGAGTTAGAGAATTTCCATAACTTTCTTCCAAGTTAATAATCTCTTTTTTATCTACCTTTCCTTGGGTCAGTTTAAATGTTTTTATACGCCTATAAATTAAAGTAATATATTTAATTGAATTAGTAAATAGTCATATACTAATGGAGACATTAATATATGTTGACAGACAAAACAACTCACCTAAGCTACTAATTCCATTTTCATTGTGTATTCCCAATTTCTATTTTATTATGCAAAGGATCTACATAGTACACAGATTGTGTCTCGGGAACAATTAATAACAACTCTGAATGCTTATTATTGAGTGTAAAGAAGGCAAACAAAAAAAATCAAATTCCACAATGAAAAGTAATTTATTATTATAATAAAAGTTCTCAAAACTTACTTAACATTAAACGGAGCTATAATCATGCTCTTTTCCATAGTACCAAAATACTTAAATCTAGTAGAATAGTAATCACTGACATATTTGGGTCTTTATCTACACGGCTAATCAATAATGGAACTAGAAATTTCAACTTGGTTAATGTGAACTGTCCACACACCATACATAAGTAGTTGCAAAATATATACATATGAATTCATATATAAGAAAACAAATGAACATATTTTTTTTCGAATGTATAGAACTAGTATGTAGCCATAAGATATCACTGCATCCAAAGTTCAATCATGATTGTATTCAGACAATTACAAATAAAACATCTCCACAATATCTGTCAAAAATACACTAGTATTGTGATCTTGACATGCAACATCCTCCTGGAAGGAGACCATCATAGTCGACCCTTCTTATAAATTATGTAACCATAATGACAACCCCCTAAACTTTAGACCTAGCAATTTAAATAGGTCATCTGAAATCCAAGCATGTAATTGAGGAGGAATTGGAGGAGGAACTATAGGGGATTCTTAGGTACTGTGATCTATATGTATTCTGATATTAGTTGTCAATTGTATACATACACAAATATAAAAGAATCAGAAATACAAATTAAATGTAAATTTATCATACATTCTCACAGATAACTAGAAACCATGTCACCATTTGAATCTCCTATCCTGTTGTGCTCAGAATGGATATATGACAGTGGTGTATGTCTCCAAGCTAGGTAGACATGCCCGATAGTCACACTAATCATATTGGCGGGCATTGGAGCACCATGAATCGTGTCACATAGAAGATGTGGGTAAGTGTTGCCCAGTACAACAATGTAGAAGCAAGTTGTAGTAATGCATGACGACATGGACTGAACGCCGACAACTTTGTATACATTGTTATATATACCCAAATAGAACATATTATAAATTCACCTGAAATATTATTATATCACAAAAAAGTTTACATTAGACATGTATGGAGGGTCCATGGTTTTACTCCCAACCACCTATGTGTAAGGAGGATCCACCTCATAATAAGAGTGGTGCCACTGAGGTACTGCCTAAGGAGGTTGAGACTGAGAAGCCTGAAACTATCTCATTGCTTCTTCTATTCTCTTTGCTACTATGTCATCCATCTGCTCTTGTATTCTCTTTGCAACTATGACATCTACATCATCTTATGACAATCCACCTTTCTTGATAGATCTGCACTTTTATTTTGATGTGCCAAAAAGGACCTTATACTGACACCAGCCCCAACGGCCCTAACATGGCTAGGATGCTATGAATACCTAGAGAAACCATCAATTCATCCATATTGATATCATGGATGAACTTCCCTTATTTTCTTTTCTCAAAGAGATCTTGTTAATCTTCAATAATAGTAATTGGTTAATAAAACAAAAAATCAAGGTCAAAAATGAGCATGACCTCTAAGAGTTGAATTTTACCATTTTTGCAGCCACCTCAGTGGTTTTGGGGATGGGTATTTCTCCACTTTCTTATCCTTGCATCTATCCATACCTCATAGTGAGATAGAGGTGCAGAATTAGTAGAAGACTCAACAGACCCAAGAGTAGGTTGCTCTGTAGAAGACGCTTATTGCAGTCTTTGTTGGTGAGACCAGACATAACCACATGGACCCAACTTGTGGTCATGCACATTCTTTACACGTCTTTCTTTTTTAGCATCGTGTAAATCATGGTTAATCTATAACATATGTTAATTATGTAATGCATTGAGTTCATTTGATTAACCATAAGAGTGCATTTTAAAGGAGGAGACTCGATATCTTGAATTCATCGGTTTGTCTTGAAGCAACAAATGCTTCTCACACATTTAGTTCAAGACATGCCCATTGCTCAGTGATGGTCTTATTCTTCTTGTAGCTCATTATGTATTCTCTTGTCAGACTTATCCTACAATTTCTCAATATCCTCCCAAACCATTGTAGCACCTTTTTAAAATGTAATTTTTCATCAAGGTCAAAGATATTTTGTAAAAGTTCATATACTTAATGGTTGTTTAGAAATAAAATTGTGAATATCTTTAAGAAACAAAATCTCTATCATCTATGTACTACCATATGAAGTCTTTAACAGAATGATCAACTTTATGCCAAGATTCTATCATTATATCCACTTTGTTGCAAGTAATAATCCCTAAATATTGCCTGAAAGAACTATGTCTCATCCCGGTAGGATTTTCTATTACATCAAAGTCAATGGCCAGCTTTGGACCTTTTTCCCTTTGTGCTAATAGCGTGTTCATCAAACAAATGCCTCTTTACATGCATGATCACCTACTTCGTACATCATTAGGTTGCTCATCCTAAAATTCTCAGGAAACATATATAAGTGATGGAAAATGTAACTTATATAATTGTGATATAGAATGTAATATACACATCTATGTAATAAAGCAATACAACTTACATCAGATTCATCCTCAACATGCACATCGTCACCATGCTCATTCTGATGTGGCTCATCCTCACGATCAGATGCCATCTAAAAATGTCATATTAACAAAACTCAAAGAATGAAAAATAAGTGATTAAGAATTTAAAATGCACATGTAGAATGAAACATATATAACTATAATAAAGAATGTAAAATACACATCTAACACATAAAAAGTAAAGTGCATGCTTTTATTATTGGCTAGATCGTTGATCAATTAATATTATTTCTATGTGATATTCATGCTATATAAGTTAGTGTTAGCTTCAACATTTACACTTGGAATAAAACTGAGAATGGATTGCAGTCATCATATTTGTCATAGTACTCTTCTTCATCTTTAGGATCTGCAATGAATTTCCTTTTCACATGAAGAAGGATAGACCATTTTTTATTTACAAGATCATCGATTTAGAGTACTTGCTTCCCGTATGATGCCATTATGAATGGTTTTTCATTCTCACCAATCTTTTCAAAATTCACAAGTGTGAAACATGACAGGTCAAGAGGGGATGAATAGAGCTTAAATAAAACTTATGCAATTTTAACCACAATGAAGGTTAAATTGTAACTTGCTTAAAATATAATACAGAGGAAATATAAAGCAAGTGTTAGACAAAATCAATGCAAACACGAGAGACATAGGATATAGAGTGATTTTGTAAAAATATGTTAGTCCACTAACTGATTTTCCAACTAAGATTTTCAACATGTATTTTATTCCTTTTATTAGCATATACAAAATATACAAAACAATCAATGTCCTTTGTGGATCACGAAAATCCTATTTTTTTAGATCAAGGAGAAATTCCACAATGGAGTATATCATGATTAATCTCCCGCCTTGGTCACATCCTTCTCGAAATAAGTAGTTCCAAGAATCTTCCCTACAAACTTCTACAAGAAGTAGTTGGAAGCAATAAGAATAATAAAGAGAATAAGAAAGGAAGAAGAAATTGCAACTCTCACAAGATATACAATTTGTATCTCTTTATGAACAAGTGATGATCAACTCTCTATAAGGAATAAGTAAGGCTACATTTGGTAGAGTAAGACACTCCTATGAGCCATGAACTAGATCTAAACATAGCAATGTAGAATGCTAAGCTTGGAAAAGGATATCATGTAATAAATTGCTCAAGTGTGAGTGTTCATAGGAACTTTTACATATAAAAAACACATAGGAATGGTCAATATGGTTGTTGGGAGTGTTTTGACCAAGATAATGCTAAAATAGCCGTTAGAGATCAAAAGACTAGTTTACAATGGCTAGAAAAATGAATGAAGATTTTGACTAAGGACTAATCTCAGTCAAACTGTACTTCAAAGTGACTCCATCTCGGTCAAAGTGTAGTTCAATTGAGAGGTAGTTTCTGCTAGGATTTGCAATGTCTATATTTTTACAATGACTCTTTCTCTACAATGTCTCTTTCTCTATCAAAATATAGTTTGATCAAAATATTCCTTGACATTACTATTTTCTTGGAAAACAATTCCAAACATTTTTATAATGACTTATAACTATTGTAAAGACTTGGTATAAGTGTGGAAAATAGTTTCAGATAGGATTAGGTCAATCATCAATTCTTCGTACATCATTCCTATCAAGTTATACAAAGTATAGTTGTGCAAAGCATATACATGCTACAACTTGACCTACAAGCATCAAACACAAATAAAATTACACATTTTTTTATTGTTGGATCTTATCTAAGTTCCTTGATCATCTGAGACACTAAATGCACATTTTTGTGACACAAATAAGAAATATTTGCCTTATCAAAATATGAGCCTGGCATATCCAAAAAGCCAACAATCTCCCCCTCCTTTTGATGATGACAATATCTCCATAAGATATTTTTAAAGTAGACAATTTAGACCAGCATACATCATACCTTTGAACCTTTAAATTGTTGTAGATAGTCAAATTTATCTTCATGGATTTTTTCCCCCTTTGTCAAAGTCAAAAAGGGGTTATACTTACCAGTGCTCCCCCTCATGGAGACATACTTACCAGTGCTCCCCCTCATGGAGACACTCCTCCTCAACAGGATAGTCATTTTGAAGAGGGAATATATACCCCACCAAAAACAAGGATATACCAATTGAAATGAGAAACAATATATCAAAGGAAAAAAAGAAACATTGTATAGACAAAAAACCATATATGATCAAGGAACATAATTGTCTAATCACCAATGAGAGGAATGTTAGGTCCTTCATGATAAAGATATCTCATTAAGCACAATAAATCAAAAATATACTCTAAGACAGTGGTAAGGAATGATAAGTCCACTATTTATATAGAGATGTCATGAAAAAACACCAATTTTCTAAAGAATATGTCAATATCAACGCAATGATTTTGAACTCCTTCATGATATAGAGATTTCATAAAAACCAAAACGAGGATAATAAAGAATCTCTAGACCAACTATAAGGGATGTTAAGCCGTAATTGATATAAATTATCCATTAAGAACATAATCTAACAATAATGGCAATATAAATACCATGATTTGAGCTCCTTCTTAATCACATACTTGCTCAAACAAAGAAACTAACTACCAAATAACAACACATAAAGCTGCCAATGGAAAAACTTAAATATCAAGGCTAAGCCAATTAGAATAATGTCATCATAAAAAATAATATCCAATGAATTGCATGATCATATAACAATACATCTAGAGAGAGGTTCATGGTAACCAAACCATGTTTCACTTTTTCTATAGAAAGGGCATGAGAAAGTATAGTGACCAAATCTTCACGACCACATCATGTAACATGACTCATATGAATGTAAGAACTGGATTTTGGTTTTACAAAAATAGGTCCTTGATTTTTTTGTGATTCCTCAATGCTCCACGAATGAGATTACTCAAAACCAAAAGCAGAAACAACACTAAGCAAGCGGAGTACCAAAAAACACAAGAAATTAAAATTGATTCCATTAAAGCACCATAAGCCAAAACTTATTACATATGAGTTCACAAGCTTGCCACCTACAGAGCAGAACTTATCATGTGGTGCTTACATCACTACAGATCAATATTTCTATTATCAACTTGTTACACAAGATACTAGTTCCACACATATATATACAAATACAACTGTCATAATTATAAAACTATGGCACACCCATCAAAACCTCATATTGATCACATAACAAAAAAACACCTCAAAAGAAAACACCTCAAGGACCTGAGTGTACAGGGATTACTGTAAGACTCTAACACCAAAATATTAGCAGCACTTCCAACCTTATCAACTACTTCTCTTACTGTTGTTCTTCCTCAGTTGCACAACCTCTACTCCTTCGTGCATGGTCACCTAAAATATGTGGAAACCCACGGGGTGAGACCAAACATCCCAATGAGAGATATAACTCTCTGCCAATGCTATTAAAGCATAGGTAAGCTAATCAGGTAAAACAAAATACTAGCAAGTTGAGCATATTCAGCCAAATGATGTGTATATGATAGGAAAAGCATATTAACAAGACTAGGTAGCCTCCACATAGTAGTAGATCAAGTTATATTCTAAAAAGGAATACGAAGAACATGTATAGCAATTGACTTCTCTTATCGTCTTATAATTCAATAAATCAATAAAAGGATAAGGAAAAGGCTCAACCAATGTGAGACATATGTCCCCCTAAGCATATACACTATACGACTATATTATGTATTATGCCATGAGGATTTGAGTTGTACATACAAATCCAATTGACCACTAATAAGTGAAAATTAGTGCCATATAAGGTCCATTAATGAGCCAGAATCCATGACTTCTCCAAACACCTCTTGGCCAGTACAAGAGAACACCGCAGAGACATATTAGTCAACAGCAAAAGAGTGACATATAGTCAACACAAGGATTGGCTTTATGCATGGCTGTCCATATATATATACACCTAGCCCACCTTAGTATAGGTAATGATGCTAGAAGAATAGGCTCATGCATGGCTATTCTTAAAAGGAGTGGCTCACTCATGGCCATCCATATCACAAGGAGATCATCTCAAGCATGGTCGTGTCATACACCATGTAATTAAGGATACAAGGAAATACTCAACTTGCACCCTTCATATTCAAGAATATACGCTCCGAGTTAAACTCATTTCACCAATCCAATAAATAAAGCTAACACTGGAATGGATCTATGGAACAGGATAAACTACATGATTAGGTTTCATTTGATTAGTTAGCCAATTGGGTAACTTTTAGCAACAATCAAGTTACAACACATAAAACTAAAATAGATTCTAGAATAAGGGTGTGTTTGCAACTTTAGAAGATATAAAATGTACAAGGTGATTTTTCACACAACCACCGCATAGTACTCAAAGTTTTTCCATCCACAAGGCAATCATAAATATCACATAAACACCATGGGATCTTAATTGCTTGATCACATTAGTTGAGGATATCACCTCTCAGTAGGCATGAAGGCATCACCAGGTCATAAGACCTATCACATTTAAGCCTTGTGCATTGTGCATCATCGATGTGCATGACCACCACCATGTATCACATAATCACCATCACATCATACAAAAGCCATTGCATATATATCGCCTGTAAGGTTAGGGCTTATAAACAAGAGAGAGGAAACATTCTACATGATAAACATCTCATGAGAGAGAAAATAACACACAATTCAGCATTAGGGTTAGGGTTTCAAGCTTTATCAGGTTAGGGGTTTAGAGGTACATATAAATACTAAACCCTAGATATAGCATCTTCCACATTCTTGGAACACCTTAGGGTTGGGTGAACATGACTAGGGGTGATTATAAATGATCAAAATAGAACTCTACATGGCTTATACATTGCTCATGGAAGTATAGAAATGAAGTGATCAAGCATGCCTCTCAACCACCCATTATATATATGCCATGACAACTAGTGCAACAAAGTTACGACCACCCCAAGAAGCACTTATTGTGACCCAAAGAACAAGGGTTGTTGTGACCACCATCCCTATGCATGTTGTACAAAAGGACATGGATCATCTTCAACACATGAGTAGGTATTCACCCAAAATAGAAGCAAGGTCCTACCAAGACAAGGCAGGACATAATGGAACACAACTAGGGCAAACCAACCAAAATAGCTTGTGGTCACGGACAACCAAGATGTCACGACCATGGAACCCAAAGAGAATACCCATCTTGACTCCAAAACCAAAATGTGGAGTTACGACCACGACCAAAAATAGGGCAAATGTGACATTATGATCGCGGCCAAAACCAGGGCATACGCGTTGTTACAACTGTGACCAAAACCCTCAAGCCAAAAAGATATCACAACTCAAGACAAACCAAGGCATGGCGACCACTAAGTGTCAAGCCATCACCAAGATCAAAAACCACAATCAAACCAAGGTCACAATAGAGATAAATATGTGATTAAAATAGATGATCCAACAAGGGAAACTCATTATCACCATAGAGGAAAACCTCATGCAAAATGGTCATTAAACCCTAAAAAAAGCTTCATGAAACCACCATGAAAAGGGGCCTCAACAAGGGAGAGAAACCAAGATCATTACCACCAAAACTTAACCAAAACTACTTAGAACATTGAAACACTCATTCAACATGCATGCAACTCAAGACAAGGTCAAAAAAGGAAGTAAAAACACCATGCACCACAAACAAAAAAATCGAGTACAAAGGAGATTAGGGTTTCAGATTACATCCTAACCAAGAATGATCTCAACATCATCCAAGTTCTAAGGTCTATCACCATCCATTAGCTTGTTAACTAAACATTTAGAGAGATAAAATGGTAACATGCAAGCATAAATAGTGTAATAATACAGGGGTTAAGAGTTATATAACCCGCCTTAAAGAATATCAACTCAAAGGAAGGCAAGCTCCAAGCACACGATCACCAAGGAAGATCAAGCTCCACCAAAAACTCCACTTTCAGCCACAAGATCACCACAAAAAAAGGGGAAACACCAGGGTCAAAGTATATATCAAGAAATAGGGCAAGAAGTTCAATGACAAACTAAAAGAAAGAAGGGGTAAAAGAGAGAAGAAATTCCTCTCACTTGGGTGTTGCCTTGTCAAAACATGGCCTATAACCCTTGTGATGAGGAGCTTACTCTTAAGAACTACCACCATGTCAAAACATGGTCTAGGGCAGAGAAAAGGGAAGAAGATGGGGTAGAAGATCCAAATTAAACATCAAAGAGGAAAGATAAACACTCACCAACATTGAATATGACCAAGGATCACCACAAGCACCACATGCAAGGGTTAAACCACCTCCAAGGCACCAAGAACAACTTCTTCTTGCTCTAAAAAGCTCTAGGATCATCCAAGAAAGGAAGGGGGAAAGCAGATGGTTGAAAAAGATCACTTGCATAAAGAGAAGAGGGTTTATATAGCAAAGGAGCAGAGAGACAACAAGAGATGAGGTGTCAACGAAGGAAGACCCCAAAGGGACACTTGTCCACTTAAGAAACTAACATGAAACCACATAAGGACCACAAGAAAGAGATAGTGATACACTCCAAGTTAGATGTCGACCACCTAAGCAACCCAACCCTCATGTCGTGACCGCAACACACCAAGGGAACCGTCCATGGTCGTGACACTCCTCCAAGGACCACTAGGTCACGACACAAGGTCACCGCAAACACAACCTAGGTCGAGACACTCTACACCAAGCTATTGTCTAGACTCAAGGCCATCTTGGTCATAACCACCAAACCTAGGGGAGGTGTCTCGACCACTAAACCCTCCAACCAAGCCCTAGGTCGTGACCTAGGTCAAGACAAACCAACAAGGGTCACATGGTCAAGGCACACCAAACCCTAGAAAATCCTAATCACCACTAAGGGTGACCACTAATCAACCAAGGGTCAAACAAAGCAGCCCAAGGTACCATATTCTCTCTCATGCAGCCAAGCGAGAGAAAAAAATCTGTAGAGGTGGAAATTTACAATAATACCCCCACAAAATGGGTACATTGCAAATTACCCCAAAACAAGCACAAACAACATCTAAACAAGCTCAAACTGGAGACTTAAGCTCTCCACAAGCCCTAAGATCATCACAAAGGGTTAGAACAAGGTTCTAAGCACATCATCAAGCCAAACAAAATAGGGTTAACCCAAAACATGGGTCATGAGTCTTATAAGTCATAAACCCTAACAAGGATTTTGCCCCCAAAATCCTAAGCAAAAAGAGACAGGTACTTCTTCCCCATCTCTTCCTCAAGCTCCCATGTGGCTTCCTCAACACCAGAGTGATGCCACAAAACCTTCACAAGCACTATGTCCTTCTTCTTCAACTTATTCACTCTCCTATCAAGGATCAACAAGGGACCTTCAACGTAGGACATGTCTTCATCAAGCTCAACCTCCATTGGATGCAAAACTAACTCTATATCAAGGTGGCACTTCCTCAACATGGACAAATGAACACTAGGTGCAACCGGCGCAACTCAGGGGGTAGCTCAGACCTATAGGTTACCTTCCCAACACGTTCCACCATAGGGTAAGGTCCCATATACCTAGGAGACATATTACCCTTCTTCCCAAACTTCAAAACACCCTTACAAGGAGAGACTTTGAGGTACTCTTTGTCCCCCACTTGGAACTCCAAGGGTCTCCAATGACTATCAACATCTGAATTTTGTTTGTCTTATGATTCCTTCAACTATTATTGTATTACTTTAACATTCTATTTTGTCTATTACACCACCTCAGGACCAAGAAGTTGATATTCATTTGTCTTACACCAACATAACAGAGGCCTATAATGTCTCCCATACAACACTTCATATGGTGCCATGTCGATGTTCCTCTGATAACTTTTATTATAGGGAAACTCTATCAGAATGAGATGAATGTCCCAACTCCCCAAAAACTACAAGACACAACCTCTCAATAGTTTCTCCAAGGTCGGTATGGTCCTCTTAGATTGACCATCCGTCTGTGGGTGAAAAGTAGTGATGAACTTCAACTGTGTTCCCAAGGCCGTGTGCGAATTCTCCCAAAAGTGACTCATAAACTAAGGACCTCTATATAACATGATAGTAGCTGGGACACTGTGTAACTGCACTATCTCATCCTCATAGATATGGGCGAGCTTCTTTGTTGAAAGCATCATTTTCACAGGAAATAAGTGTGGTGACTTTGTCAACCGATCAACTATCACCCAAATAGAATCATGTCCTTTGGTTATCCTAGACAGACCAACCACGAAGTCCATCGTAACATGATCCCACTTATATTTTGGCATGGGTAATGGATGCAACATCCCCATAGGCTTCTGATGCTCTGCCTTGACTTGTTGACACACCGCACACTTGGCCACAAACTCAGCCACATCCTGCTTCAAGTCAGGCCACCAATACGTATCTTTAAGATTATGGTACATCTTGGTGCTACCTAAGTGCATCACATACATCGAAGGTGAGCCTCTTCTAGAACCATTCTCCTCAGGTTACCCACATTAGGAACCATATTTCTACTGTGATAACAAATTGTCCCATCATCTTCCTCATGGAAACCATCACACTTCTCACTGCTAAATTTTGATTGTATCTGTTGTATCACGATATCAGCATATTGTGCCTCTTTGATCTGCTATCTCAATGTCGGCTTTACCTATAATTGTACCAACAACCTGGCTAGCTTGGATACCTCCAGCTTTACGTTCATTTGACGCAAAGAGACCAACATGTCTCTCTTATGACATACCAAGGAGTTCAACTATGCAATGCCCATTGATGATGTCGAAGAAGACTTTCTTCTCAACACATCTGCCATGACATTTGCCTTGCCTAGATGACAATCAATAGTACAATCATAGTCCTTGATTAACTCCATCCAATGCCTTTGTCACATGTTCAAATCCTATTGCGAGAAGATATACTTCATATTCTTGTGGTATGTGAAGTTCTGACACTTCTCACCATACAGGTAGTGTCTCCATGTCTTTAAAGCATGAAGTACTGCAGCCAACTCTAGATCATGGATAGGATAGTTATCCTCATGCTTCTTCAACTATCATGACATGAAAGATATCACATTCTTGTCCTACATCAGTACACAACCCAAATCGTTCTATGACACATCACAAAAAACTATGTAACCTTTCCCTTGCTTAGGATGTACTAGCATTGGTACACTTGTCAAATTGTTCTTCAACAACTAAAAGGCTCATCAACATCTATCATCCCAGACAAAAGGTACACCCTTCCTCATCAACTTGGTTAGGGGCAACTCCACTGAGCTGAACTTCTTAATGAACCTCATGTAGTGGCCTGTCAAACCCAAAAAGTTGTGCATTTTCATCAGTGTCTTTGGTTGCTCCCACTCCGACATAGATTCAACCTTCTTGGAGTCCACACAAACACCTTGAGTAGATACCACATGTCCTAGGAAGGACACCTCCTTTAGACAGAACTCACACTTGTTGAACTTGGCGTACAGTTGATGTTTCCTCAACACGATCAATGCCTGACGAAGATGATATTCATGTTGCTGACTGTCACGACTGTATATCAAGATGTCATCTATGAAGACCACCACAAACTGATCAAGAAATGGTCGGAACACTTTGTTCATTAAGTTCATGAATGTTGTTGGTGCATTGGTCAGCTCAAATGGTATGACCATAAACTCATAGTATCCATACTGAGTCCTAAAATCTGACTTGGGTATGTCATCTTCCTTGATCCACAATTGATGATACCCTAATTTCATATCTGTCTTGAAGAATATTACATCACCTCATAACTGATCAAACAAGTCATCAATCCTCAAAAAGGGATACGTATTCTTTATCTCACCTTGTTCAATTGTCTGTAGTCAATAACCAGCCTCATGGATCCATCTTTCTTCTTCACAAACAACATCGAGCACCCCACAGTGACACACTTGGTCTGATGAAACCCTTCTCAAGCAGCTTTTGCAACTGTTTCTTAAACTCTTCCATCTCAGTTGGAACCATCCTATACGGTGCAAGTGCTATTAGTTGTGTACCCAGGACTAGATTGATTTGAAAATCAATCTCTCTAACAGGGGGAATACCTGAGAACTCGTCTAGGAACACATCCTCAAACTCTCGGACAACTGGCACCTCCTGAATACTTAGACTCCTCACCTTGGTATCCATCACATGCGCTAAGAACGCATCACAACCATGTCTCATCA